>OY728580.1:0-1200000 GCA_963422195.1 Carabus problematicus | reverse complement strand
TATCAAAATATATGTATATTCTTTAATAACTATAAATAATACAAATTCAATGTATCTAACACTGGTGTACTTAGTTAAAAATATTAAACTTTACATTTTAATTACCCAGAAACATTAACACTAACCGTAATTTCACTTATTAATACTAATGTTTAATTTATGAAAGAAACGTATAATTTTCAACACTTATTAACCGGTACTAATGCGTATCTAATTGTTAATATGTGTACATACCACATGTACAAATCTTTCTTTTTTTGCCACTTACATTTTCTATACATATTTACATATACACGACTTTCACCATGTGAACACTGGGAATTTTAAAATGGGACGATAAATTATTAAGAGTACTTCCTTATCTAACTTTATTTAGACTAGTTAATTCTATAAGATTAAATTGTAATTTATTCCAACAAAACATTACATGTAACTTGAATTAATAGTGGGTGCCACTTCACTGCAACTAAATAAATACACTGTGACTGTGACATACGCGGAGATGTCAAAAATAAGTTAGGTTATAATTACGCGTGAAGTTAGCAATTTAGTTACGTAAATCTAATAATGTTAAAGTTGTGTAAATGATACAAAATAGTGTTTATTTAATTACTCGAGCCTTGATGCATTTCTTAAAAATTATAACTTCTTCTTTTTCCTTGGAATAAAATATTTACTATCATTCAGTCCATAAATTTATTTATTAACTGTACAGCTATATTTAGATTTAAATGTTTCCATAGATACGTGTATCAGATAGTATCTCTTTCTGAACAAACCAGCAGTATTATAAATAGATTTGGCTACCTTACACAATCAGACACGACTTTAAAAATACTACATTTCGTCAGAAAATAAAACACTATTGCAGTCCGTAGTTTTGACTACTTGATTATAAATACACGAGAATGAGGAACCAAAGTAATGTTTTATTTTTATTATATATTCACTGGAATAAATATAAAGATCATTTGATTAAATACTCCATAGTCGCCATGTTAATTAATTTGATGTAACTCAAGGCATCTTGACATTTCTCAGAAATGCTACGACATTTCTGTTTGCCACACGGAATTGTATCGCGTCTATAAAATGTAATATTAAAATACGTATTCGCAAGTATTATCTTGTTCCATTTATAGCCGCTGTATGGCGCCATCGTACATTTCTCTTCTGACGTTTATATTGCCGTTGTCAATTGGCTAAAACTGTTCTCTCACGATATGAAATTTAATTTGATATTTTCGCAGTACACCCTCGGGTTGTGCGTTGAGAGGTTATGTTGACTCCGTTTAGTTTAGTTCGTAACATCACAACGTGTGTTTAACAATGCATGTAATCAAATTTACATTGCCGGTCGAGCATGTTTGTTATCGAACCGTGGACGTCCAGTGAACCATGATGGTTGTTGCACTTCGAATGTAACTAGTATTAAAGTGTACAATAGTAAACGATCTATGTCGCCATCCATACAGAACATATGTGTGTATATTGCTGTGTGTATATGCTCCAAATAGTCGCCATATGGTACTTTGAACTTGCGACTGACTACGGGTACCCCGTCTTCCCTAATATGGAATACGTATGTTTCTTTTGTATTGTCCCACTGTTACTTACAGAATCTCTTACGAATCTCTCTTGAAGAACAGTCTGTGGTGAATGATCGCATAAGGTATACTGTGTTACGAATGAAAACACCAGTAACCCCGCCAGCCAAATCTACATCTCAAGAATTAAGTGATCAAACCATATTTTTTTTTAACTAAAGTATTATTATAGAAAAATATTTTTTATATTTTCTATTCGCCTAACCAAAATATACAAATATTTCCGTCTAAAATAAAGGTTAAGTGAGAACCTCATTAGTAGAAAATAATATAATTAGTCAGTGATTTAGTAACGTTTCTAAAAATGATTTATTTTGTTGGTATATTTCGATATTTTTGAAATATTTTTTACGTTAGTTCCTTATTTAAAATTTCGTAGTACGACACTGTCAGCAGGTGCAACTCGGCATATTATTACCAGATCAGTATTAACATAATTGGTATTATAATTCTAGATTTTTGATCATGATTTTTTTTTACGGATTATTTCTTGCATTAAAATTCAAATTGATTTTTTTAATATGTTGCACTTTGAAACCGTATATGTGAACACCTTCACCTAGTAACCAATATGTAAATAAAACAATTATATCACCTACACTAAACCGGGCTAATTTATACGCTCGTCGATAATAATTGGAAGATTGGAAGAGATAAGTGTCTGTGTTTTGCATTTCAAATCTTTGTGAGCTGGCCTCACTATATATATATATATACAGACCGTGACATAATTTTGACAGATACAATAATTTTTTTCGAAAGTCCACTTATATAATCAGATTCTGAGAGATTCTAAAAAAAGCCATTTCCGCGTCTGTATATTCTTATTCTAAAAGATGGTTGTTTGATCTTTTCAAGTTGCTAATTTATATTACTAACAATTAGAAATAAGTTTTTGTGTGTAAATATGCTAGATGAATTAATAAATTAACACAAGGTCGAATTAGTTTTATAGTGTGTGAAAAATTAAAAGAAATAAATACATTATTTTCTTCATTTGTAGCAGAGGTTATATTTAAGCAATTTAATAATAATAATTCGTATTATCTTTTATTATTTTAATACAGGAGTAAAACTATTGACGGTTGAATATTCATTTGGAATCAGTTTACTAAAAAAATGAATTTAATGAAATATAAATTTAATGACTTATTTATGCTGAACACGATAGTGAAGGGAAACTTCTAAGTTTTTTATAAATACTGGGCAAAAAACTAGCAAATCAAATATCACTTGTCTACATTATACAAATAACAGTTGTATAAAAACTAGGAAACTTGGTAAAGAAAGCAAAAAAGACGAATTGACTAACCTGGCTAGTAATGGTTTGAATTATAATTATATTCTGTTGGACTCTGATTGTCAGTGATAGTGCATATGATACATTCCAACTACATTGCATTGTAAACACCCGTGCCTACTTTTGTAGAATGAGATCATTGCACGATTATATTACTCTCGTCCCAGTAACAAAGAGCATTCGACTATATCGTATAGAGTTACATATGAAGCACGTTCTGCATGTAACTGTTTAAATTTAGATCAACTCTGTACAGAAAATAACAGTGTGTACCATCCATTGAAATATTAAATATAGCATAGCATGACAATCAGAACTTTCTGACAAGACTACCGGAATTATTTCCAACTATATTTTTATCATATACAACCGAATTTAATGGTCCACATTTCCTGGATCAACTTATCTGTCGCACGATACGTAATTCTTTATTTAGATTCGATAGTATTTGATTCAGTATCGACCATGAAATATGACAGATAAACGTTTCATCATTTTGTTTACATAAACCAGACTTACAATAATAATATATAAATATAATCAGTTCCAGTTGCATGTTATGAAATTATTATCAAAACATTTTTGATGAACATAGTTTTATATGTTCTGTCACGCTAACTACAACATTTCTCTCTTGTCACTTGTTGTGGAGAATATAATTGATTACTAGTTTTAATCTATGCGTTTTTTCCCAGAAGTTACCAATTTTACTTGTTTACCAAAGAATTTGGTAATTAATTTTGTTTAATCAGTGAAAATAACGGAAAATTTTCGTAAACATCTGATCATTTAAATCACAGACGAGAGTCTGTCCATGCATGTATGTGTGTGTGTGTGTGTGTTTGTATTTGACCTTGAATGCCTGGGAATGTCATTACTAAAAACAAAAACTTCATTTAGAATGACAAACATTTATTTTCGTTTGTTTTTCAATGATATTCTCAAAAATAGCCAAGTTTAACAATAGATGAATTTAGAATTATATTTATTAAATTTGATCATATATAATTTCATTTCGTTACGTTAAATTTCAGTAGTATTTCAAACTACGATTTTAAATTCAATATTCGTGATGTAGTTGCATCATCCATGTTAAATTTGTCCAAGTTTGAGAATCTAAATACAAACTTTGCAACCTGCAAGTTAGATATGTATATTTGGTTGTCTAAATACTATACAATTCTATGATAAATAACTCTAATAATTTCTAATTCACATAATCATTCCAAAATAGAAGTATACTTCATCGCCGAGAATCTTACCTGTCAACTGGAAGAGTAATGAATTAAAATGGTAGGTTAATTTCCTTTTAATAGCTTAAGTTTAACCCTTCACTAAGCGGTGAAACCATGAGAACGTAATTTGATCCTGGTAAAAAAACGTTGAAAGAAAAATGATTGTCTTATCTGTTTCTAGTTCCAATTACAATAATTTTCTTGTGCATATAACTAGTCGAATATGTTTGTCAATACAAAGAAAACATTTTTTTACAATGCATCGCTGTGTGCGGTCTGTGTGTGAGCAAAACAGACGACTCATAATCAAAATGGACGACTGTAATGTTACAAATAGGCTTGATAATGGCCAGCTGACACTTGAGTTGTCCATTATCGCAATCCCCGCGGAAGACACAGACACATCCACGTCTAATATGCCTTCGCATATACATACATGTTCGAGAACGCAGTGTGCCGTGCATAGAGTCACTATTGTAAACACAATGCACGGCTATGTTCCACGCCTCGACCAGAGGGCCAGTGTAATTCAGGACTGGCCGGAGGAGGAACAAACCCTTTCCCAGACGGCACCGGTTCAAAGTTTTGGCGCCTGTAAAATACACAAGGGTAGCCAGCCAAGCAATGTTTATTTTAGCTGACACACAACGTCACCAGAACATCTGTGCATTGGTAAATGGTCTGCGATCGTTTGGTGCAATCCTCTTCCTCTGTCTCTCTCACGGTAGAAAACTAGAAATATTTGTTATTGTTTGAGTTGTACTGAAAATGTCACACGACTTCCGAGGATTTTTGCAGTTGTATCTGCAGTATGTTAAGGGTAAGATATACAGAGAAATATTCTTTAAATATCGACGTGCAAACATACCATAAATAATATTTACAAATAAAGAAAATACATCCAATATAATTACTGGTATAAATCACAACTTGCTTATAGAAATGTCACTTTATTTTTAGCCAGATTCCCAATGGAGAGGTGCACGCACCGTCCCAATGGAAATTACGCTAATACGGTGCTGTGTTACAGCTATTTTACGATACAAACCGTTACTGATCACGTTACTGCCACAGGCATCGGTGATTGGTTGTGCGATATTTCGTTATGTTTCATGGAAGTCATAAAATATAAATCTTTATTTTCCTTTCAGTACCAAACGTCGCAGCAAATTCCTTCGGCAATTGACACTGTTTTCTTCTCCGGAATTGTCGAAAGATTCCTTAAACAGACGCGATTATATCATCGCTGTTCAATTAATTCTGGCTCCGATCGTGAAAGTTGATGCTTTATATTTATCATCAAATTTCTACAAAATAAATTATTCTTAATACTGTTGATGTAGAAAAATGTTGAAAGGAATTCAGTTCAATACGGACCCTGTACATATCAATCATTTGTGCATGTGTGTGTTTGAGAGTACCGCATCACACTTTGCTTACGCCCTGAGGCGACTCTTGCTGTTGCCGCCGCTGTCACGAGTAACCTAGACGCACAAGAAACGTTGCAGTGTTCGAGTTTCACATCATACTAAATGTGCATGATAGCCAGACCAGTCCTAAGGAGGTGACTGTGATCTGAATGCGAGCTTATGCGACTGCGAAAAAATGTAGAGAATTTTAAACCATACCGAAACAAATGTAATTGTATTTAAAATAATAACAATAATAGTAGCGTGTGTCTGTAGACTGGGCTTTATAAATACGAATGTGTATAACATCAGCCTTGCACATGCATCCGAAACACCGGATGTAAAGCACCGGCTACATGTAACCAGAGATGTGAGGCCAGAGTACGATGCCCTCAGTGTAGAACGCATGTTTTACTGCTACAACCAGAGAAATTAACTTTTATGATGTTTAGGCAAGGGGCTGGACTTGCCCTTGTTTAATTTACCATCGGCTAGGTACGGTATTGTGTACTTGGTGTCCAGCAGTTACCAAACTGTCCTCACGTAGGACCTGCGTCAGCTAAAAACCTCCTGTTTCGTGTCTGATAGCGCATGAACGCTGTACCGTGTAATATAAATATTAAATCTATTCACTGCCATCAAATATATATATAAAAATGCCGAATTTAACCAAAAAATCTCACACGAACATTCGAAATTGGACGTTGCTCCTTCATTTCGATGTATAATCGTTCGTATAGTAGTTATTTTGATAGCTTAAGTTATAAAAATTATCTTGAATTTATTATTGACAAACAAAAATTGATATCAAATGGTGTGTTGTTATATTGAATAAATATGTAGATAGATGAGAGGTTTATTATCAAATTACTCTAGTGCTATTAACGAATGCTGTATTCATTGTAAAAGATCCAAGACTGTTACTCATAACTTGGTATTTATTTCTCAAAATACATTCCAGTGATTTCCTTTCAATTATCACAAGGTGACAAATTAATTTCTTGTTTGCGGGTAAACCAATATCCTATTTGACAATTTTCTCATCACCACTAGCGATTTGTACGAACGGTTTCAAAGTTTCTTAATTTAAAACAAATGATTGTCACATCAATACGTCATCTATTGCAGAATTACTGTAGAAAGAGTTCGAAATATAAAGAGATTTATTGTAGGTTTGCAAGGCTGGAATATCTGTAGAAATCTTGAATTATATTTGTAATTAATTATCACTGACGCCATTATTGTATTTATAGTTCTATATAGTCATTTATTTAACATTTTCTCGATTACATCACTGTCATTTTCATCAATGTTTGCTTTAACCGAATACAGAATTAATGTATTATTTATATTTCAATAAACAACAACACATGTTTTATTTATATTCATTTGATATTTTTTATGTGAAATTATAACATTTTTAGTACCACAAGAGTGTTATATGAATATGTAACTCTTTCGTGATGTACCATATCCGGTTAAGATACTGTTAGTACCAGATGTTAAAGATACTGACTATACGGAGAAATTTGACCAACCATTGCCTGATTTTTATGTCTAACACGAAAAGTTCTTCCGTTTCCGTCACAATATTTTTTTCTAAAACGTTACCTTGCCTATAATTTGTAGGATTTTGTAAACCGTTAACGTAACCTTCTTGAAAAGACCAGTTTTTCTTTTTATTCCCAGAATACGATTACTCAATATTTGCCAGTAACACTTTCTGACAAAACACAGAACACAAGCTATGAGCTAATTTAATATTAATTTGATCGTTACATCAAGTTACTGGCGAAAGTGTCGCAAATAAAGAAAGTGCCAATTTTATTTACTGTTAATTATGATTGTTTTGTAGTAAAGTTGAAAAGTGAGTAGAAGCATCGCGTGTTAGGATAGTATAAATAGCAGCACACATCACCTCATCTTGCATGCGTATGTACAGGTTGGCATAAATTATCTCCGACTTTCATTCGAACCAAGTCGGTGTCTTTAATCTAAAAGCAGGGATGTAGCAAAACACAGGATCGTCACAAGGAGTTTAGACTTTCATCATTACGACGCAAGATAAAACATAGAATATGTTGTGGCGTGTTACAAAAATAATATTCTAATCTTCAAAGTATATTTTATGCAGGATTGTGTTCAAAGTTTTGCGCAAACCTCTAAAAAAAAACGTACAATCTACAGACGATAATACTGGGAACACCGTATGTCAACCAGCAGTACCGCATATGTCGTTACATGCGACTTGTCATTAAAACTATGCAAGTATGTTGACGGTATAAGATGAATTTCTTATGCAAACTTTCTTGTTACTCTCATTTTCGTGTTTCAGTGTGTGTGCGTGCGTGAGATCCGTGTTATGGCGCGCCAACTTCGCGACTGTGTCGGCGACAGTGGCAAGAGCTTGAACTAATAAATGGCGCCAAGGCTGTCGCAAGTGCATGCTGTATGGAGGTCATTGTATCTTGCTAATAAATGCATTGCTCTATGCCGCCACTCGTCTTGACTTGTCTCTAGTCCCGTATACATAGTCGTACACTTCACATAACTATCACGAAACACACACACACACGTACATATCATAGTTTGTCTCGATTTAATTAGATAATTCATTAATTACCACTAGTAATAATCTCCAAGCGCATGATTGCTATTCAATGAGTGTAAAAACAAAAATGTATTACCAGGAAATCATCATACAATCATGCTGGACCTATCGTCTAATAAACATACGAATGATTGCATTGTTTGTTTTGAGGTTAGTTTAAAGGTTACCCATGACATTTGATATATTTGACTTAGGCTAACCGTGAATTTATTCCTAGTTCCTGTTTGAAATGTAATCTGGCAAGTAAACAATGCATATTTCTATACAAAACTACGTGTCTGATTTCTAGGCACATTTGTATTGTCTTACAATGATATATTTGCGCAGGACTCGTAGACTAAACCCCTCTCATTACGGAGGATTATAAATGAAGTCAATTACTGGTTAAATAAATCTTATCGATTAACTCAATTAGCTTTACGGTTTAGTATTGTTAAGGGCTTAAATCTAACCATAATATATAATGTACTATGTATTTTCCCCATAGTTTTATTTGTATCAGGAAATTCATTTTATGCAAAGAAAAAAAAAATAGTGTGGCCTTTAAAACAATAAAAAAAATCTACATAGTTTTCTAGGTCAGAGATACGTATCTGAGATTGTTGAGGACAAGTTATAACACTTGAGCGGATCACATGAGTACTTTCAATATTTTCCTAATCGTTCATTGACAATTTCATGCGTCACATGTTACTCTTTGCATTCATATCATTTCTATACGTATATGTATATTGTACATGTATGCTACGTGAGCTTGTATATATTTATTTATGTAATGGCATTTTGCGTGCCTCATTATGAGGATGACTCACAATGTCAAATGACTAACTGGTTCCAAGACGTCCGTCCAGTCCGGCACAAGTTATTCTCCACTGAACCTCGAGTCCAGTCACTTCACTGTCAAGCATTGCCATGCGCCACTGTACAATATTAGTCTGTCTTAGACAGTAGTTCGCTAGTATATCGTGTTCTCAGTTCAATCTACAATATGGAGTGTAATTATTAAGGAATGTGTTGACGTTTGATTAGTTATTATTAATAGTTCTGTTATTGTTACAGGTACAACTACTGATTTGATGCCGACATTGCTGGGAATGTACGATGCTTTTTTCGATAACAACAAGAACATAACCACAGACGTACAGCAACAACAGAAGATCACACATTCACATCCAACGAAATCCGTTCTAAACGTGAAAAAGTCTGGACATCATTTCACGAATTTGTCGCCGACCGTACAGAAAATGCTCGCAAACATTTCCAGTCAGAATGAAAACGACGAAATAGTGAACAGTGTCAGCAACGCCGAGGACAGTTTGAAACCGCGCAAGAATAACAGTGTCAGAACGTCCAAGTACTTTGAAAACTACGGCACCTATACAACAAACCGAATCCACAAACTAGCCCAGTACTCCGCCGAACAGAGGAATAGCCTAATGTTGAGTCACCTGAACAAGAGTTCTGAATGTCTGGCGACGATATGTGATAATGCAACATTGAACGTGCAGAAAATGTTGTCAAACATACCCGATCAAGATTTGATCATACCTAATTGCTCGGAGAATGTGAAAAAACTTACAAGTTCCAACGAGACGCTAAGTGAGAATACGTGTAAATATAGTAAGTCCTTCTCGCATAGCAACCGCGCCAACAAAATAGACAATCGCAGGTTACAACGTGGCAACAGTGCAATGAACGATTCCTTCCTCTATAAAGTGTCAAATCAGAATATAGCGGACAGTGACAGTTTGTGCGAAATTGAAATTACCAACGTCAGTGACAGTGTGAACATAACCAACTCCGGTTATACCGTGGATACGTCGTGTGGTGTCACCGAGTGTAACAAACAGAAACCAACACCATTATCGCCGAAACTGTCTTCCAACCGGAGTAATTACTTACAAGTAAGTATATTGCATTAATTACGGTATTGTTCACCGGTTTTTTTTTTTTATTGCTACATTATTATCGAATTCCACGAAGCGCTTGTCATGCAATTAAATACTGAAGACGTTTAACTATTCTTCACCGCACACATCGCGCATGTAACCGCAAAACTTGATTGCGCGCATGCGTACACTACGTTTGCGTAACTGTCAAACCGTGTTTCATTCATGCGAATTGTGGGATATTTTTTTACCACATCCATGTTAATAATTAGAATTATTTTAAGTAAGAAGGAAACATAAAATACAATCTCAGTATTAATTGAATATGGAGTGTAGTTTTCCTGTGGCTAAATTATAGTTTATTTTTTTCAATTTGAGTGAAATTAAAGAAGTATACTCAATGTTTATCACTGTAAGTTATGTATTTTGATTCAGCTAGTATAAAGATGCTATTATTATTATTAAATTCGTCACATTTAAATCACTGTGTGAAATTTTCATAGTGTATAATTTGAGTAAACTTGCACGTTTGCAATATCTGTAACATTTTGGCAAACTTATTTACATTTCGTCTGTGATTACGATCATTTCTTCGTTCTCAGACTAGTTCGCGCGTACGACAATGTACGATTATTAATGATATATTCGTGTGGGTGTTGATGAATAATGTTTCGCAGGTAAAAGATGGGACGGTGGTCGGTGGTAAGGAGAACGAGAAGGAGGTGTCCCGGCCGGTATCGTTGTCCAGCCTTGGTTCGTGTTCATCAAGCGGCAGCAGCGGTGCGAACCAGCCGAGTTCCATATATCTGGCATCTACGGAAAGTTTAGATAGCGATCCAGAACCGACTGGTAGTCAAGGTAACGGACGCCCACAATCTCCATACAACATTGCTATTTAATATTACATATACATGTGTGCTGTGTATGTGTGTATACAATGCATGTATGTGCTGACTGCCTGAAGTGTAGGTGTATAACCAATGAATTAATAACAGACTGTTCCACAGGCTCAGCAGACAGTGGTATCGCCGAGAACCCCGTAATGAGTCCAGAGCAGAGAGTGCTGCAGGAAATACTAGACACGGAGAACGTCTATGTGACAGATTTGAAACAGGTTGTTGAGGTAAGACCAATTATAGCAAGACTTCTATAAATATATACATGTGTAACTACTACAGAACCTGTATTCCCCCGTTGACATTGCGCGAACTCTCTCAAGTGCGTCATCATTTTTTTTTTGTACAATTTGAAAACACCGCCAAGAATCAGAAATACACAACACAAGTTATCATAACTATAAATAATTCTCACGCGGATATTAAATATCTACGTAGTTATTTTTGTTTTTGCATATTGGCAGCACTGCGTTGACAATTTTGTTCGCCGAAATCACCGAATGTAAACAATGAAATGTAAACACAACTTTGAATGTGATAGCTAATTCTTTGAACTTATATTATTAATCTCGTTCTCGGAACATATAACTGTGATATTTTAGTTCAAAAATCTAGCAGATTAAGCACTCAGCGCCTGTGAATGTCAATTAATTAGAGGAGTAATTAGTGTGACGTCATGTTTAACCTTCTTAACACTGAAACGTTTATATTATAATTTATAGTTTCGTGGATTTTCAACTCAATATCCAAGCTTCCTATTAATGAATTTAATATTTAATGATCAAATATTACTTTTATACTTGGCTAGTAACTTATAGCAGTAATTTTATGTTTATTTTACAGGGGTACCAACAGATTTGGCGAGAAACGCCAGATTGCCCGTTGACAGAGAATTTACCAGATTTGTTCAGCAACATTGAAGAAATCTACGAATTTAACAGGTACTGTTGGTTTGAATTTCTGTTCGTAAGTATTTCGTGCTAATACTTTTCGATTTCTATAGGAAATTTCTCGACGAATTATACGAATCTGGAAATGATTTGACATTCGTATCGAATGCATTTATACAGAACGACACGGGGTTCCGAATTTACACCGAGTATTGTACGCATTATCCGCGTATAATGGCTGTTTTAACAGAACTCACCCAAGATGTAACCAAGGCACAACTTATCCGGGAACGTCAAGTGGCTCTAGGACATGCGTTACCGCTTGGATCGTATTTATTGAAACCTGTACAGAGAATATTAAAGTATCATCTGCTCTTGCATGTAAGTACTATAAATAAATACTCTTTTATTGGTTATATTTTAGTAAACTCTTATAGGTTAGTTTCTTAGCAATTTGATGCGAATAGGTTATGGTTTTTTCTTACAGCGATTATCAAAACTTTGCGATCCGGCACAACAGGAGAGCATTGACATGGCTCTGATGACAATGACCAGCATTGCGGGCCACATCAATCACATGAAGGGTAAACACGAGCACGCCGTCCGTGTTCAGGAGATACAATCACAACTGTACGGCTGGACCGGAACAGACCTCACGGCCATGGGAGAACTTTGTGCTGAAGGCACATTCAAAGTTGGCGGTGCTCGTGGCTTCCGCCACGTCTACCTGTTCGATAAAGTGTTGCTCATCACGAAGAACAAGAGTGATGGTGTACTTGCGTACAAGTCACACATAATGGTACGTTCAACACTTGTGGAAGAAGTTTGTCAAGTTTAACCTGGTAATTGTTATTTGTTACAGTGCTCCAACTTGATGCTAGTCGAATCGGTACGCGGTGAACCGTTAAGTTTTCACGTTATACCTTTTGACAATCCTCGGTTACAAGTCACCTTGCGCGCCAAATCTCTCGAACACAAACGTGAATGGACGCTGCAACTGAAACGCGTCATACTTGAAAATTACAACGCGGTAATACCAAGCCACGCTCGACAGCTTGTCATGCAGCTCGGCCAGGAAGTCAAGATACCAGGTAACACATTATACTAGTCATAGTTAACCTAAAAACCCACGTATAATTACTATCACTAAATCGCTGTAATTTGTATTATGTTTATATCACTGTTGTGTTCCTTTGTAGATGATATTTCGACCGTGGATAAATGGACACCGCTGAAACAATATTCCGCACCTGAATACTTGGAGAGACGGAGCAGAGTACGCAAGTCACGTGACCTGTCGGATCGGAGAGCGGCGTCCCATGACCGGGCATTCGCTAGTCTGGCCGCGTGGCGACGAAAATCCGAACCGAATGTCGCTCATTATAACACGAAAACATTGCCGAAGAAAATATCCAAGCTGAAAAAAGCCAGAGACCGAGGTAAGCAAACATAACCTCACCAAAACAGTATTAACGAAATATAACTAGTCGAAAATTTAGTAATTCGATGAATGGAATATCAGCTGATTGATGTAATTTTCATGTTGCAGGAGCAAAATTCTATACAGATCTTTCCGACTCCGAAGCCTGTGATGTCATATCCGAGTCCAATGACAGTTTGATAGAAACCAAGAGTCAAGAAGCAGAAGAAAACGAGACAATGTTAGCGTCAAACACGTTAGAACAAGTTGTCTCACAACTTCTGATGCAGAACCAAGAATTCCATAGAATCTTGAACCGACAACGAAAATTGATCAAAGACGAGAGTACCGGTGTTTGGTTGAAACAGAACGTAACAGATAAACCAAAATCGGACTCATTGCCGAGAAGTTTCCAACTAAATGAAGAAGTAAGCGTGAAGGAGCCTGAAAAGAAACCTGTCCGAGAAGAAGTAGAAGAAGAGAAATTGGAAGAAAGGTAGGTTAGAGTACAGTGTTATATTGTGAAATAACGGAACGAGAATCAAAGCAGTGAATTAATTGTGTGTTATTTTGTTCCAGTGTTACATCCAATACTTCAAACACGTCGGAAGTAAATGAAGAAGATGATGAAGACATGTACCCTGATCACAGAATCTACCGCAAGTCTACAATCCGTTTCAGCCTTGTCCAAAGATTCCGCGCCATGATTTCGGAAGAATCACAACGCGAAAACAAACTGCCAACGTACAAACAAGGTTCCGAACTGATGGGCGCCAAAATAGCGCAACCGGATTACGCTGACCCTCAGAAATTATTCAGTACCGTATCGAGCATAAGCGGTAGTCAATTCAGTCTAGACGCCGGCTCAGTAAAAATGGAAAACGAATCACTCTACGAAGAAATCAAATCGGAAGCCGAATCGAAACGTATCATCAACACGAAATTGGACCAAATTGACACGGGACAATGCAACTATCGATCGCCGATATTGAACAAGCGATTTTTTTGTGATAAAAGTGTATTTAATTCTAGTCAAAGTAATGATTGTGTACAAAAGTGCATTGTCGAGAATCAGCCGTCGAAATTGAATTGTACGACGACGAAGTCATCATCATTTGACAGTTGCAATAGCTCCGATCCGGGGTATTATGAGAAATTACTCGAACAGAACCTGCATAATAACGAGGAAGATCCCAATCGTAGAGTGTTCCGCAGTTTTAGAGAAACAAATAAGCTATCTAGTGTTCGGGAATGTAGTTACGAGTCGGCGAAGAATAATAGAAACTCACTTGAGTCGCGTAGTAATTCTGTGGTTAGTTCCAATCGATTCAATATGAGTGACATAACGGAATCAGTCCATGCTGCGGAGCGGCTGTCACGATGTGACGAACGTCCGCATCAGTTCCCTAAGAATATTTCGTTTTCTGAAATACAACAGCACAGTTCACAACTAAAGTCACATTCACAAAGCTCGAAGTTCATCAAGCGACCGTTAAAACCACCACCACCCGTACCGGCCAAGCCTACTAGAGTCAGCAGTCTAATGCAATCTAGTACTGCAGTGGTACCAACTGTAACGACAGACGATGCACCTATTGTACCCACGAAAGGTTGGGTAAAAACTGTGGTAGGCCGTTTTGAATAAAAACACCTCCTTGTTACGAAATAAATTATTTTGATTTGTTTTTTATTAAAAACATTCTTTTTTTTCTAAAGTGCCAAAAATAGTTTAACTAAGGAGTTTACTTATAAATAGAGTATTAATTATTTATAAAATATATTATAATGTACAGTATCTATATTATTGTAAAATACATTTTATTACTAATGTGTCCTTTTTTATAGTAAATTATTAATTCTCGTTATGTTCGAATGTTATAATTTTCAAATGATAATAATGTAAATTGTTGATGAATTATTATAAAATTTATGAGAACAGCAATTTCTTTTTAATGTGTGTTTACAAAATAAATTTTATTGTAAAAATATAAACCAGTTTTTTAATAAATTACCTTTTCTTCCTTTTCGTATAATACAAATTTGATCATATTTTGAATGATATATGAAAAAAGGATAGGTAAATTTGTTTATTCCATTTTATAATAAAGGTAATGAACTTCAACTACAGATAGGACTATAATCGTTTATATTTCTCGGATAATCTCCGCCATCTTAGAAAAAACAACAAACATCTTCCCTCTCGCTTACGTTTAAAAAGTTTCTAACTGTCAGTTATGGTGTTATGAAATTTGTACGTTATTTTGAAACCATGCATTCTAATTTAAATAATTTTAATGATATTAGCGTAATGTGCACGCCAAAGGCAGATTTAGATTTCTGCACAGAACTTCGAAGAGCTATACACGAAAGAAATTTGTTAACAATAAAAACTCGTACTAAATGTAATAGCTAAATAATATTCGGTTAACTGTCAAATTATTAACTAGGTATGTGTTTTTTTTTAGTATTACTGGACCTTGACAAGATGACGACAAAGAATAATGAAGAGAAACTCGAGTCTATGCGTATCAAAGCATTGGAAGAAATTTATTCATCAGAAATGTCATATTTGCAGCAGTTGGAAAAACTAATCAAGTACTTCATTGTTCCTATGAAATCGTTAAACTTTTTACCGCAGACTGATTTCAACACAATTTTTGGTAATATAGAAACTATTTATAATGTTAATGGAGAACTTCTCAAAGAACTGAAGGAAAATATAGAAAATGCTGCTTCTGCTCTGCTGAAACTAGCACCGTTCTTCAAATTGTATTCATTTTATGCGTACGATTATAAGAAGGCAATATCTATACTTCAAGTAAGTTGACACTCACCAAACAAGTAAGTTTGTTCACGGTTACAGTGATTGTGTGTTTTAGAGCTTAGAAAATAATAGTCCAGCGTTTAAAAAGTTTCTAGAAGAGCAAGAAAGTTGTGCAGATGTACAAATGAAGTTACCAGCTTTACTAATTACACCTATTCAACGAATTCCACGGTATCGCTTGCTATTGAAACAAGTATTAGAACATACAATACCGGCTCATCCACATTACGCAAAGCTGTTAGGTTTGTAAAGAAATAGAAACTACATACTTTGACAACTGCTGCAATACTTGTATTCGCTTCTAGAATCGCTGAAAGAAGTTGAACACACCGCCGAACATATCAATAGTTTGGTTGAGGAACATGACAATATTGAACGAATGCTGGAGTTGCAAAAAAGTTTACAAAACAATTATCCGTGTATAATAAAACCGGGCAGACGGTTAATAAAAGAAGGAACGCTTATTAAAATGTCTCGAAAACGAAATCGTGGTTTTCCGCGATACTTTGTGCTAATGAGTGATATTTTAATGTATTGTAAAATTGTTAACGGTAATCCAGGGTTGCCAAACTCATTACAGTGTTGTTGTATATTACCGTTGAACAAGTGTAAAGTTGAAGAGATGTTGAAAACCAGTTCATTTAAACTCACCTGTCAACACGAATCGTTTGTGTTGTATTCGAATTCGTCGAAGAACACGGAAGATTGGATATTAACAATTCGTCGATCGATTTTCTCGTACGTTGAATGTAGAAAAACTTTGCGAAAAGACAGCAGTCGACGGCAACCGGTTAGGAAAAAGTGTGACATCGATCTCGATTATCTGGGCTTGAGTCCGTCATTTTTCAAACAGAAAAGAAAATTCCAAGTAAGTAAAACATGTGAATAACTGATAGTGCTGGTATGAATTTATATAATCAAAATAGGATTATGTTACTACTAACCTAATTCTGTATATATATATGTTTTTTATGTGTTTGTTACAGGACTTTGATGATATTTTCTACGCTCATACAGATGAAAATGCAGACAGTAAACGAAAATATTTTCCATTCAGAGTCAAGAAAAGACCGCTGTCAGCTGACAGCAACATCGTGCAACAAACGCCGGTGAAAAAGGTTAGGATATCTGATGAAATCACAATAGTTCCATCAAAGTTATCCATGGAAGCCGATGCGTCACCGAGTCAAACTGAAGCAGATTGTGAAGAGAATTCATCGAAACTGTATAATCTGTTTTGTAGGGTACGAAATTCTGTACGCAGAATATTTAATTTTAATTAATTAATTGTCGTTATTGATTTTCGAAACAGTATTTTTAGAAGTAAGAACAACAACTGGTCAATTGTATGATTTTTTAGAGATTATTTTTTCTGATTTTACATTCCTAAATTTTATTTATAAGTTAACTGAGATTATGCCTTTTGTACATACTTTCATTATTACCTCAATCAAGCGTGTGTTAATTATAAATTTTAATACCATTCCAAAAATTGGTGGCGGGTCCAAATGTACTTTAAATTATTGTTTTATTTAATTGATGTACATTATAATAAAGAAACTAAGAAATGTTATATATTTATGAATACATATTATATTTTCCTGTTTTGTTTTACAATGTTCATGAATTGTTTAACTGTGTTTATATCAATGTCATTTTTCCAATGACCATCTTTCTTAAAATATGATCCAACGATTAAAGCATCTGCACAAAGATAATTGTGCAAATTGTGTTCTGTCACGCCTGAACCTACAATTACAGGCATTGACACATTATTCTTTAGTTCGGTTAGTTCATTGACATTCGCTGGATCTCCAGTAGCTGTACCAGTCAGAATAACACCATCGGACAGGAAGAATTCAGCTGCTTTTGCAGTTTCCACCAAGCTCACATCAGATGTGATCGCATGAGAACTGTGAAAATGAAACTAGAATCTTGACAAGTGCTTATAACACATGCCGTAACTTAGATACCTGTGTTTCTTCTTAATATCTGTCAGCACAAGCACATCCTCTGCACCAACATTCTTTCTGTATCGTAGCAGTTGTCCAGCTACAGCATCTGTAAATCCCTCATCAGCTACATGAGAGAATACGAAACCTTCTGCGCGTATATAATGAAATCCACAGGCTTGTGCAACGGCTATTGCATGCTCATTTGCACCTGCTAAAACCTGCACACCGCACGGAATATCACAACCGAAGAGTTGTCGCTTTATTTCCGAACAAACACGACTCATAGTTGCAGTAGTTTCTGGCTTCAAATGATTTGCTTGCACGTACGGTATATCATTCATGTTTTCAACTAAGATACTATCCTATAAAACATATTTATAATGTGCATCAATATATTAGGAGGTAGAAGTCAATAATGTTTAAACTTATTCATTCTGAGTTATGTTCCAAATACTTACAATACCACATTCAATATAAACATCAGTTTCTCGACAAGCCTTGTCTACAATCTTTTGAATTGACCCGCCAAAACGAGGAGAACCTGCAGATTTACGTGACTTTACGTTTGTTAATAAACAATTTTGTGTACTTACCTGGTAATGCTTCCAAATGAATCATACCAATAATAGAACATGATTTATTGTTAAATAACAATTTAAAACGGTTCATTTTCATGCTTTTTTTAACAGATAGAAGTCAGCATATACTTTCCCAATATAGGTTATTTAATCTGATAAAAATAAATATATATGTATTTTTTTCAGACGTATTGGTAAATTATATTTGATCTTACATTTCTACAGATAAATCAAATGTATCACATTTTTAATTTAATAAACAGTTTCGTAGTTTATTCTAATTATTTTAAAATTACATATACAATAGCAACTTACATTACATCTATAATTATAACATGTTAATATGAATGTTTTATATTTTGTCAGAAGGAATAACTTCCCAAAGTTTCTGTAAAGTAAACCCGTCCTTAATTTGTTCGATAGCAAGGCCTATGTCATTATTGTACACCGGCTCCCTGTCTTTTAGATGTCCTTCGTCCGCCAAGTACGCTGAAAGAGTGTTGGTCATTTCTCCTCGCGGGTCATCTGTTCCCTCTTCCACGTCATCTATCAGAGATGCATTTTCCCGAAACTCGTCGCCATGCGACCAAGTAAACTCAACGCCGTATATTGGATTGTTGCTGTAAATTGCATACAACGACGTTAGTTCCTTATGTATATTGTGTAACTTCTCCTCGGGATCTATCTTAAATCCAAGAACATATCCTCCACTGATTGGCGAACTTGTAACAACAAGAGCCATACCGAATTTAGATTCTCGTAGCTTAATCTAGAATCATAAAAGAGAAATAGACTAGAACAACTGACATTTGGCATTTGAATGTTAAACTTACAGTGCTCATTTGAAGAAATGGTAGGGAAATGTTGAACCCCTCATTCATATCAGCAAACCAAACCATCCTCACGTTGGTTATCACCAGCGTTCCCAAGTTTCCTTGGTCACTGGAAAGGTTCCAGACGCCATGAAGAGTGGTATAGATTTGTTCCAACGGTAGAATTCTTAATTGTTTGTTATGAACAACTGCACTGCGCATTTTCAGTTCTCGATACAGGCGAGATGAAATATAAGCTCTATAAAAGTTTTTTAGTTCCATGTATTCGGTTGTAATTCTGTGATAATATGCAACAGTTGTAAGCTGTCAATGTACGTACTTGTGTATACCCATAATTGATGTGAAATGTCGCTCGTTTCCCGGAATCAGATTAGTGAAAATGAACTCGAAACGAACATTATTCGATGTTGCTAGAATATGTAATGCCTGTGTAGTTCCTCGCAGTTTCTGCGAACAAAACATTCTATTCTACGAACAAAGTTCGATAACATCTTAGTCAGTATGTAACACTTATCTGTGTCAGTTGTGAGAATAACACAATGAATGCAAATGTTGTAATGTATTGTGACAAAATATATCAATGTAATGAACTTACAGAATTCACAGTTTTTGTACTGCTACTGATGATGCAATTGTATCCAATAGCTGAAATACAACATTCTATTATCCATCTGTCAAGTACATATCCATTCCTGTGTCACATACATAAACTTATTCTGGGTGTAGTCATCGAATGCCAGAGGATTCTTAGATTCGTTACAATTAATCTTCCCCTATCGCCACCGTTACCTTTTGTATCTTCTATAGAATCAAGCCTGTCTATAATCTTTTCAGACGGCCTAAGTTTCATATCCCTAAGTAATTGTAACATATTTTATACATAAAAATATCTGTATAATTTATATTACTTACGTAAATGGAATATCAAATCTAATTTCTTTATCTTCCCATGTAAGAGCCATATTTATTAGTAACAGTGAACAATTACTTTAATATAAGTCAAGTGATACAGGTTTATTTGTCACCTAGGTGTGTTGTGATAATGTTGCTAGTGGCAACAAGAAAAATATTGATTTTCCTTTACACTGTACACAATATAGCTATAAATATACCGTATTAAATAACTCTACTTCATTACAAATAAATAAAATATGTAAATTGGACAATAACATTGGAAGACGGCAAAACAAAGTCATTTTATAAATAGTTTTATTGAGCTCAAACATTTTGACATTCATGTAACCATTGTTAATTTATAATTATGGTTCATTGATAAAAGGAAATGTTAGAAACAAAGAAACAATTGTTTATTTTCAACAAAAAATCTTTATTTAATTTGAATAACATTTTTTGATGGTTTTGTTTTCACATTGTTGGAACAATACAAATAATACATAGTATATTCTTCGTATGAAGATCAATAATCAGTGATTTACAGAATAGTTGGGACATGTTTGTCAATCATATTATCCTAGTCCCTTGACAAATAACCTCTGAATTATATAATTATATAGAACTAAATAAGAAACTATTATCATTAGAGAATTGACCTGAACACTTGACAATATGACAACACAAATCATACTGCATATAATAATAATAATAATAAATATTTTATTCACGTTTTTTTTTCTTTTTCGATACACACACAAACACTCCTAACTTATACATCTATACCATACATGCATGCCTTGCTTAACGTCAACAGTGGACAAAATTGACTGAATATTCTATAACAATAAATGATAATTTGTGGTTATGTTTTTCCTTATTCAATATTTACAAGAATTTTCATTTAATACTCGGGTTTTTTGTTAGTGTAAAAAATAGTATGTGCACAATTGAATATTTACATTATTTTAAATTATTCATTTACCCCGCTGCAAATTCTAGTGTAGTGTTTTTTCATTTAACCTACAGAACTCATTCTGTTACAAACATATTTACCTACTATTTATTTATATTTATGTAGTTATTGTTTATATGAAAAGGTCATCATTATTTAACATAATATGTATCGTAACATGTGCATGAAGTGAACGAGAAGAATCATAAACGAAACATATATATGTATGTGGAAAATTATTCAAATTATCTCGCTTCACCACCACAAGAATAATGTGAAGACATTACTACAAACACCTAGGGTTAATGGATGATATTTGAAAATATATTTTCCCAGAGATGATCTTTTCAGATGACAGATTATTTTGCATATGTTTTAGGAAAGAAACATTTGAAAAATAGTTGATTTTTCATTTAATCATTTCGTAATAATCAGGTACCAGATTGAACGGTAAAATTGTTTCATGTAACTTCGCGATATTTAGGTAAAAAAATAAAATTGTGTCTGCATTTGTGACAGACCTATAAAATAAAAATCATATCGTAGAGATTTAATAAATTAATTCGAATAAAAACAAACAGAAAAATAATATTTCACAGTGGGACATTCATTAATCAGTTTTTAAAATGAACCATACCACATGTTCAGTATCGATGAAATGATATATAAATGAAATTATTTTCATTATCGATATTATATAAAAAATAATTAATGTATTATGATTATTATAGCTACTAGCCCAGCGCGTAATAATTTAACTAAAAAAAAAAAAACAAAAAAACAAAAAAACAAAAATAGAATCGTGATCATTTCATTCACTTGCTTTGTAATATTTAGAATGTGTGGATGAACGGATGAATGCGACGACAAGTAAATGAAAGACAACGAATAATCACTAAAATACTTGATAAAATGGCCACAGCACTAAGGTTAGGTACGTTTCATATTTTGTTTTACTCTGTCTGTTCTTTGTTCTGACGAATGTGAACACAACTTGGTGCTTTGGTAATTTAGTTTGCTAGATCACAAGTACTTTGATTTATACATTATGTATATATATATAATTTATACAACCATACACAACTGAGATGCAGCCGGTGCGCCTGTTTCTTCTTCTTCTTACATGTTTTGCTACAGCGAGAACACACTAAAACATCATTATGCCAGTGGCGACGTGTGACAGAAAAGCGATACAGTACACATCTCTATTTGAAACAAGTTTTAAAAGAACACCATTTATATACTCGACAGAGAGACGACATTTTCCACACCGATTTCATATTTTTTTCGGGACATTTTTTTAAAAAATATCATGTCCCTAAAACGTGATTCACTTGTGTAATACACTAACCTAACTTTTAAATCTAAACTTATCATCTAGATAAAATGTTAATCGATATTTCTATATAGGTACATCTAGATAAAATGAATTGTATTTTTTTTTTTGGTTCTTTTTAGAGTTAAAAAATATAGTAGATGGGGGGGGGGGGGAGATATAAAATTAATGAAGTTTCAATCTCCCCCCTTAATAATTATTATTTTCATTCTTATTCTACATTTATATTCTATAATTTTTTGTAATAATGAGACAGTTTCTTCAAATCCATGCATATTCAAATGTTTAGCCATAATTTAATCAATAAACACGCATATTGTGTTATTTAAAAGCGAATTATTTATAAAGCAATTTTGCCCGAGAAACTTCAATCTTTTATGTATGTGTGTGTGTGTGTGTGTTTCATTATATGAGTGTTTCATTATAGAACACTGAACTATATGTTTCTCTGAACGTTCATAGATAAAAATATATATATATATACCAAGTAGTTTAAAAAATAAATTATATCGATTGAACATGACTAAAAACTAAAAATTATCGGTCGCGGAAAATTTCGTCTTCTTTGCGTACGACTGTAAGTCTAGCTCAGCAAACATACATATACATTTATGAACAAAGCCTATCTATATATATATATGTGTGTGTGTATGTGCTTTGTTCACATTTTCTTTTGCATCATTTTGTAATATGATTTGCTCTGTGGTATGTATGTTTGTTTATCATTTCTGTTTAGTTGTGTTGCACGTCAAAATTGAGACAGTACCTCCGAAGTTGCCTGGTCTGGTTTTGTGAGATCATGTTGCACAGTTGCACTCAGCATTTACGATTATTGTTTGCGTTGGAACGTGCCGAACCTTGAGATCTCTCGCCGCGTCTCTGACGGTGGTTGCGACAGTTCACTTCACGAGCCTTATTGTTGCGCTCAATGTAGCCACGTTTCAGCGACTGACAAGCCTTCTGGATCTGCAGCTGCAACATGACAACGAATAAACCGTGTATCAACGTGTCACAATCGACTCACCTTTGACTAGCGTAATAAAATAGTGGGGCAATCAGTACATTCACTTTAGTTCCAAGTATGTATATACATACATTTACAGACATACCAAGTGCAAATGATCATAGAGATTCTGGTATTCACAATGTGCGAATATAAACAAATGTAAGCATTATTATAATGTGAGTATAATGCTACCAAGTTTGTTGCTTTTATTGATATTGTTTTAGAAACGGAATATGTTCATTGCACAAAGGTAAACATCAATTGATATGTTTTATAGTATGTACTACAACATAAATGATCTGTATCCTAGGGATTATAGACGCATAACGTTCAAACAGAACTACCAATGCAATTTACCTTTTGAGCGTTTTTGATTTGCACGCACTGTCGTTCCTGCTGTTTGATAGCGTTGACAGGCACACGTTTTGGTTGTGGCAGGGCTACGGCAGTGCCTCTATCCTCCAGCCGTTCAGCGATAGCTTCACTGTACATGTCCTCGTCCTCGTCCAGAACGCTGGACGCGGCTGAAGGAGAACTGGGCGCTGAACTGTGTCTGCGAGCAGCCGCTACAGCCACAGCGAGCGCAGACTGACTGGAATGCTGGTACACGGACATGCTGGGATGTTCGATAAGTAGATTCTCTAGTGGCGACGTCTCCATATGAATGGGACCCGCCGATGTGAAGCACGGTGGTGGTGTTAGGAACCAGGACTCCTCGATGTTCGTGCAAGGTAACGACGAGGTGGACGATGTACGAGTGAGTAACGTGGTGGTCGTTTGGTACAAGGCTTGCGTCTCACATTCATGCGCCTCGGGGATACTCTCCAACGAGCTGGTCACGTCTGTGTCGCCTTCGCTGTCCCGGTCCACCAACACCCAGTCATCATCGACGACAGCAGTCAGCCGCACGTCTGTTCTTCTTGCCGGCTCCGCTGAAGCGGGCTCTTGGCTTGTCAAACCCAGCAGGTAGCTTGCCAAATTGTTGAACATTTTCTGAAACGGCAAATATAAAAATCACCTTCTTACTACAAGCTATGATCGATTAATAAATGTATGCTTCGGGAATTATTTATTTAAATACAAATGTAGTTTATTTTACTCTAGTCTACAAGAATTAACTGCTAATAAATGATCGGAACTACATCGTCGGAATATTGCGTGATGTTATGTTTAATATTACATCATTTTCTAAAATGAATTATATCACAAGTGTGCTTGCCAATTTTTTGTCTGTTTTATTTATATACAAAACTGAAACTTTTGACAAGAAACAAATTACAGCGAATGGTTTAAAGGTTAATACAAAAGTATTTCATCAGTGACGTCAGATACCATTCCGTGTCACTTGCCATTAATGTTTTAAAGCAGTTTTTTTTTTCGGAGAATTTATTTCGATCAGTGTTTCGTATATAGATTATTTAATTAAAGTAAGTAACAATACTTGATTCAAGATGAACTGTCTGATGAAAGTAGAAGCGTTTTTTATTTCAGTAAATTCAGTGACAGCATTTTACATGAATTTAATTTGCGTAATATGAAACAAAAAATGCAGATTGTTTAAAATAAATGTCAAAATATCTGCTGTTTAAAATTTGAAGTTACTTGTGGTTGCGTTTCTTGTTATATAATTCAGTTTATGTGTAGAATATTTTTGGACCGAAGCCAAAAGGTGTGAACAACAATGATTTGTTGAAACAAATTGTAGTTTTCACTTTTTAACACTTTACCCCGATTATCGACCGCTGAGGTCAACTCTATTAGCTCACCATAGATGAATCATACTCTTGCATTGTCAAACGAAGCGTGCATTTATCAACATTTATACGAAAAAAACCACACAGGTAATTTTATTTATTACACTAATAGTGTTTTTAACAAAGGATATTACAAAAAAAATGTATAGTCCGTGTCAAGAAAATAAATAGTTCAACTCCAGTGTTTGTACATTCAGTGTCACAAAAATAGAGATTGCGTCATTTGGTGTTTAAATATTGGAAGGTATATTATACCGCGGCGATGGACATAAGTTTTGGCAACACATTTTCGTATATGTATTAATGTCGTAATAAATTTTCTCATCGATATATCGGGGCAATTGTAAGACATTGTTGTTCTATATTTGACACGACAGAACAGTTGTATGTGTTTTGATTTGAAGAAAACAAAATAACACCATTGTAAATAAGTAAAATGTTAGAGGTTTCACAACAATTCTTATAACAAAACTTATTACATTTTGCTCTATATATGCTTGTTTGAACATGCATTGTGCAATTAAACCGTATGAATCATGTAATGTAAACGTAACCGGGTTAGATTTTCAGTGTCATGGTAATATCGGTTGCATCATCCATGCTTTAATGGTTAACACATCCATGGCTGAACTTCCGCACATAAACAAACACATATGAATGTGTTGGTTGAGTATGTGTATACAAAAGAAAAGCCATGGAGATGACAAACAATGGATTCGAGGAAAGACCTATTTAAAAATGTATAAGTCTCCGATATTAGAGCGATCGATACAAGCTATTATGCCTAGTATCAAATGTAAAATCTATAAGGGAATATCAAACGATACTTGAACTATAATATTTAACAAAATATTTCGTTCCATTGCAGCGCGAAATAGCATTCATTATTGTAACATTTCCGAAGAAATTTACTAGATAATTTTTTGTTTACTTACTTGAAAAATATAAACTAAATGTTGGTACATGTACCAACATTTATTGATGTTTTGATCAATAAATTAATGGAAAAACAAACGGTGACCCCTAAATAAAATCACTGTCATACTAAAATGACCTTTGTATAGTCACTAGCATAAATATTGCAAAGTACATGCATTTCTTTTCAGAACAAAAAAAAAATATATTTACAAATGTTGTGTGTGCGTGTGTTTATTTGGGCATTAAGTAAATGCAAATTTAATTCACATTTCAGTACTTTGCTCTTCGCATAATGGAACAAAAAAAAAAATTCGTCATTCGAGACACCATTAAGACAATTTCATTGTTTTCAAATCTTCAAACTTTCAAAATTTATGTTTTTACAGTGTAGACAAAAAATACAAAAAACATAAACGTACAAAGCATAATAATACACAGTACAACGACTTTTTTTAAATGTAAAGAAACAGTCAAAGTTTGCAGAGATGACTTGGGAACGAACAGAAGTACTTGGAAATGTGAAAGAAAAGAAAAAAACACAATGAAAGACGAGCTGTCTCACTTGAAAGGTCATGGAGAGTACGGAGTACTATTTACTTTACTGGTTATACAGTATCAATTGCACAACGGTGTCTTACAGATGCATCAAGGTCTAAACAAAGTATGTCTTCAGCCAACTTTCAAGTTTCTTACTATATTCCCCTTGCACTTAGCATCAAACAATCTAGACCTTGGTAGCCATTAGTTCAAACTCTTGATTTACTATTGTACATTTGGATTGATATAAATATAAAAATCAACTCTTACGTTTGTGTATAAACTGACAAATTTATTTACAAAACAATCGATATAAACCAGTTTAAACCGTAAAAATAATTTTTCATAACTGTTTATTTATTTTCCGATAAAAAACAAAATGTATTACAGTTCTTGTTGAAGCAAGATTCATTTTGAAATAAACTGATTGCAACCGAAACACAAAATGTTCAATGTCACACGAAATACTTTGCGCAGAATAACGTATTATCTTTTCGACAATAACCACTTAAAAACTGAAACTAATTGAATGATTAATTCAAAACAAACAAGGTTTGCCCGGGTGTACAACATTTCACTGGATTTCACAATGTCAAGCTGACGGCAGAGGTCGGATAATTCGTTAGGCTTTGTTGGGAGAAACAAAAAAGCAATAACAAAAATATCTTACATTGGTTGGTTGTTACAAGCAGCACGGACGATCACAGCACAACTAACTGAATTGACAGTTCTACAGCTTGAGCCAGCTGATTGTCAGAACAGAGGGCACTGGAAGGGGGCCCCACTGTCAGCTGTTAACGGCCAGCTGGTAATCGCGCACATGCGCACATGCATCGTCAAAGAGCTCTTTGTTATATTGACGGCTGGGTTGCGGTTTCCAACGGGGAAATAAGTTTTGAGTGAATTACGTGCAACGTTAGTTTACAACATTACGATAATCTCCAGTTGGTATAAATAAATGAATAAGCTGTTTTTTTAATTATTTATAAACAACAACGTACGTTTGGTAAATATTTTATTTTATTTCCAAGAAAGTTTGGTTAAGTGTTGGTCTACAATTACGACGTAAATGAGTACGTAATCACGTATCATGATATTAAAACAGATGATTACGTATGTCGTAAATGACACATTTGTAATTTAAGATCAAAGTTTACAATTAATTTATTGTCCGGCGATTATAAAAAAAAACCTAATCAGATTTTATCGCAATAAATAATAAATATTGTGCAGTAGATTTATTGCAATTTTCCTTGTAAAATATTTTACTGCTTGTGAGCAGTAAAATGGTTGTGAGTCACAACCATTAAATAAAATGCTATGAATTCACTATTTTCTTTTTCAAAATCAAAGGTGAAATCATTATCGACAGGATGTCTGTTAATGGTGCAGTTGTTGTAGCTACTTGCAAACTGATAAACGTCCTGATCGACAAACTGTACTTCCGTCTTTGGCTTTTGTATACAAACAGAGCGATTGCAGGGAGGGGGGGCCCACATTGTACCCCTACGAGTGAAATTCTATTACCCAAGGAACAATTTCCAACGTTGGATCACCAAGTTAAGCGACATAGTTTATAAACTTCAGCATAAGTTTACTCATATGATTGCACGGGTCAACCTTTCAGTGAAGTACCGAATGTTTTAAATTTATAAATAGATCGGTCAGTGGGGGGAAACGATAAAAGGTGGCAGCACATGCAAACACGTGCCTGTGACGTCAGTGAAGTGTATTTTCAATTACACTCACTTGGCAAATAATGTTTTGTTGATCTTATGAAAGATTATGAAATATATCTGTATTTCCTAATACATTACATTGGATAATTAGTTAAAATCCTATTAAAACACTCGAAGTATAGACAGTTTACCTAGAAACTGTTACTTTTGTTATTTGAACAGTTAATCTAGAACCAGCAATATAAGTTAACGTGATGTTTCACAATATTGTGTGTCGAACCGATGTTTTGACAGAACAGAGCGTAGCTTTTCGCGCAATTTCTAACCAAACTTTTTTTTTTAATTACCAAAGGTCTTCCAACAGGTCAAACGCAGGTAGATGTGGGCGACTGGTTATACCAGTTCTTTGTTATAAAAGAACCATTCAAATATAACCATCAATTCTTCTCTACCTGCTCACGAAAGCTTCACCAAACAAACTCTTACGTAAAATATAAAAGCAACACATATTTTAGTCTACTATACGCACCTAGATTTAATTTGAATCGAGAAAAATACAGACAAATGAATGTTGCATGAATAGATAAACAATAGTTTTATCAATATTCTACACAAATTTTCAAATCAAATGCGTATGGATTCAATGTAGGCGGATGTGATACACTTGTATACAAAATGCGTGACTCATGCCTTGACTTGTAGAGGGGCGTTTGGTCCCTAAGTTCTGACACCCGATTTCCAAACCAACCATATACTATTTTGAAAATGGATTTTTTGCAGAATCCAGGTACCTGTTGTACACAAAAGTTTAGCGTCAAAATGGTAGAAATTCAACCTTGCAGTTGATGTTTCTGTCATACACCAAAGAAATATTTCCACTTGTATTTCAGGATAAGTTACAGCAAAAAAACTACAGTAACTTTGTGTTAAAACAGGGAAGACGTCAGGTATTGATTTATAAATTGTTTTTGAGTATTTTAGATTCGTTCTCGATCAAATTTCAAGTCTATTTAGAAGATAAAATAAAAACATTTTTTTTATGTCCAAAATTGGACGTTTTTGTGGTCAGAATAGAATCACTTTCTTATACCACAACGAATTCAGCCCTAAAGTAAAACAAAAAAATATTCCAATGTTGCCATTTTTACACGTTTGAACTGATCGGTTCGTAAGGTAACCTAATGTCAATGCCACAGAAACACAATATAGAAGATTACAATCACATTCATTATGGTTGATTATTATCCTTTATTCGAAAATCATCAAGAATCCATTAAGTTATCCAAGCTATATGGACACACAAACAACTAGCATGCAAGATAATTTATTCATATTGTGTGTGTGTATCGCAGCAGTGAATAACACTTATAGTAAGTTTAATGACACTCCGATAACGAAATGTCAACAATATTGATGAATTATACAGAGGAAATTTTTCACATATAATTTTAATCAATGAACTTTGGTTAAACTATACAAAAAAAATATATTAAAACCAAACTATTTATAAATCTACTAAGGGTAAATAAAATAAGAATTTATTATATGAAAATCATAGTAAAATTTGTATTTAGTTTTCCAATTTATAAAGTATTCATTCGACATGACGCACAAGTGATCTGAATTACCATGCATAAATGCGCGTTCAATCAGGGCCGTTTTCAGGTTCAATATTAACAAATTGATAACAATGGACACTTTAAGATAAGCTAAACAATTAACGTTTTTTTTTTTGTACATTTAACTTGTATTTCATGGTATCATAATGACGTCAACTGTAGTTGGTCATTTGGAATGACAAGTAGAGTTTAGTTAAATTTTTTACAGAAAATAAATGTATATTACGCAATGCCTAAGAGAGTATGCGCATGTGCACGTGTTAGCACGTGCTGTGCACTTGTACTTACAAAAGCGCACCAGCAGACGACCATGAGACACTTTTGCATAATTGTTAACTCGGTATTGCGAAGGATATTGCGCATTTCACACGTGCCACGATAAAACAAATAAATACACAGTGCAGTAAATGCACGTTATAAGTGATAACAGAACTAGAATTATTCAAACTTCTCTGTATGTAAATGTTGCTTATAAATATTAACAACGGGGGTTGTACATTTAGGCTTGAAAAACAATTGACATTTAGTATTAAATTTTGTAAAAAATTAACATCAAAATATTTCATTCAACCTGATAACAACGCACATAAAAATAAAAATTGAACTCTGAATACAAGAAATCAATTTAAGTTCAATGCGAAATACATATTTTTATTATTTAGACTGGAGAGTTAATATATTTAGTTTGTTTATTTTTAAGTCTGTTCTAGGAACTATTCAAATCAAATTTTCAAAAAAAAACAGATTATGAAGTGAAAGTACAAATCTCGCAAGTGTAGATATACTTATAACAAGAGTATTCTCTTGTTGAATTATTCATATTCTACTGATAAATAAACGTTAAAATCCAGCTAGGTTTCAAGCCTGATTCGGCTAGCATTGCTAGGGCGCGTTGTACTCTCAAATTACTTCAAATAATGACATGAAAGCCAGTTATTATCGACAAGCATATCCCAGGAGAAAAGACTAAATATTACATCATCAATTATAAAAAATAGCGACCACTTTTCTTCAGATATATTTTCATAACATTATGTCAATATTATTATGTTTTGCACAAATTTTCGTGATTATTCCACATTTATTCCATGTCGATAACATGTAATAAAACATTTAATTGGTGTGTTATTTATTTTGCGTACGAATATGTAAACAAACAAACGATGCAAATGGGCAAAATGTCAATTATAAATAAATGTTCGATAAAGTATATCAGTTTTGCGATTTAACGATTTCCAACGAAAAGGTTTTTCGGAAATTGTGTAACAAAGAGATAAACGATAAATACTACTACTGTGTACTATCTATTGTGGTTAACATTCGTGGAATATGGCGAAATGAAACAACACGCAAAAACAAAACAAATACACTAAAAAAAATACGTAATTTATCGTGTGATAAGTCTACTATGACCAATTTCCGCAAAAGCAAATTAGTTGGATTCATTTCATTGTTTGATAAAATATAGCTTTTATCTGTCTGAGTTCATATATAAATTTATTTGTATTGTTATCTATTTAAACAATAAATATTGCGGTCAATATGCACTTTGATAATACATATTCAAGTTTAATTATATCATCGTCACGTAGGTAACATTTTTAATTTCAAAATTAAAAAAATTAAAAATATATATTTATGACATAAAACGTACATGCATCTCGGTAAAATATATATTTATGATATAACGTACAAGTATCTAGAAATATATAAAAGAAATGAGCATTTACTTATTGGAAATATGAATAACTTTCTTAAAACGTACAAAAAAAAACCAGCTAGTATTTTCCTCTTACAAGCAAATATACGAAAATAATTTTCTAACAATATTAGTTGAAATTTCTACACTTTCGCGAAAGCAAACTGAATTTCTTTCGATTCTGAAATCTAAGCATAGTATTGCATCATCTAACTTTCATCTCTAAAAGTACATATTTTTGCAAACATAACTGATCGAGTTTCCATCTTCTGTTCATTCCATAAAATCACAATTGAATTATAAATATTTCATCTAACTCTTTCGTAAGCATCGTAATATTTGTCCTTTTTGCCGGAATTAATAGCGTCATTTGTTCGTTTGTTTTAAACTTACAGTAACCGTTTACGAATGCTGGTCTGGTATCATAAATTTAATGTCCTTTATCGCCAGTAACCAGAGTGTGGAAAATAAGCTTTAATGGTCTGCAACCGGCTCACATTACCCGGCTTGCAAAAAGAGAACATTGAACATTTATCTACTTTTGTAAAATTAAATACTTAAATGTCATTAAATGAACTGTAAAACACGGTGTATTATGTACGTACGAATTCGTGGCGAGTGTTTAACCTAGAAAATGTGCCCCGTGTCTACGCCACTGAACACACAGATTGGTTTGTTGTAACTTGAGGAAGATTGCGTGCAAATTGCACTGTAGTAGGCTATGAGACAACGACCGTGAACTTCTTCACTGTAATGAACATTTCCTTGGCAATGTACAGGGTTTTTGTGAAAGTGTAACTAGAACACTAGGTACATATTAGATATAGGTCACTCATAGGTTCACGTATTCATGTACATCTGAACGTAAAGACTCCTGTCTCTAATTATTACATATATCTATCGAATTTTCATCAAACAAATGTCAAATTCATATTTCCCTCAGTGATCATGGACTAATGTGAACTACTTTAAATTTATTTGTCTCTATTTTGATTCGTAAAGAGCACTGATGAAACGTTTGAAGCATTCGCCGTTCTTTTCAATGGTCAAATTTAAATGATCTGAAGTTTTGACAGATGTAAAACGGTATATTATTTTCTGAATCTCACGAGGTTATGTGATAATTATTGATTCTGATTCTACGAGAAACATTTAGTATAATTATTTCTAATCAAACGAATGATCTGATTGCTAACATACCAACGAACAGACAATTATATTTTTATAACGCATTGTTCTGAGATAAACTTCATTGTTTATTAATATCCATGAGATATAGCTGACGTGGAGCCTATGAAAGTATATCAGAAGTGTTTAAGAGAGACGAAACGATTGCTTGTAATTTCACAATTTATTTTTACACCGCAATATGAATCATGGAAAATGCCAAGTTGTTAGGACGTTGTTTCATATTTCAAATACAAAAGATACACTAACTCAGGCTATTCTACTAACGTCGCTAATAGGGGTTACTAAATGTTTCTTCTAAATTCGACAATAAAATGGTGTATTTTTGTAACATTACAATACTATCAAATTTAGTAAAACAACTTAGTAGATCCGTTAGTATCAAGCTAAATAGCAGCCATTCTGGGTACTCTTATTTTGTTGATATTCTCCAGTCAGGAACTGAATTAAAAACAAATGATAATGAAATTAAACATCAACATAGATTGGACTTATTTTTCAGCAACAAAGAATAACATTGTCAGTAATAAACATTGGTAAAAATAACGATTTTTTTTAGATATGTTCTATTTTTATACGATAACAAATGATATAGTTTATATCTTTTATAAACACATTTTTTATTCATTCCATTCGTTTTACTAAGGAATTATATTGTGTAATAGTTTTCTCATAAAGCGAAATTATTTTCTAACATTGCACAACATTGAATCAGATTAAAACATTGGACAAAGAAAATATATAGTTTTTCCTTGATAATGAAGTGTAACGCGTGCAATTTTTCTACATTTACTTGGAAATTCTCAATTCTACTTTTTTCTTATTCATAATAAATATTAAAACAAAAACATTGGTAAATTAGTGTCTCGTAATGAGATTTTAATGTTCTACAAATTATAAACAATTATATTACAATATTTCCAGCAAAAATTCACTATTTTGTTACAATTTTTTTCAAAGAATATTTATAATATAAAAAGACAGATTTTCGAACATATACATATCTAACATATTAAAACTGGTTTGTAGCGGTGGCCTTGAAAACAAACCAATATTTCAATGTTAAGGTGTGTAAACTAGATTCCATTTTTTTTTCGTTATATCATCGTGATTTTTTCTGTCTTGAATTATGAATGTTTTTAGTAAAGAAAAAAAGTTTGAAAAACCTGATTGTTAGCTTTTGAAAATCAACTGGTTGACCTTAAAGATGACTTAAATTAGTTGTTAGTTAGAAAATACTCAATGTCAATATTTGAAACAAAAAATATCAATTTACGAATAAAATTGTGTTTATATTTCAAATTGACGTGAACACATTTACTTGCACAATATAAAAAGGCAATCTCTGTAGTGACGCCTGTGTACCAAGTCAACCTCTTATATAAAGCCCTTTGACATTTCCATTTGTTTGTGTGAAGTTTCACTCATTTATAAACAAATATTGTCGCGAAGAACTTCCATTTATCCGCAGTTGAACAAGTTAAATTACTTGTCTTTACATAACTTTTCATTGCATAATTAACTTCCACCAATAATTAAATGTATTCAGCAAAGAAGAATCATAGCGTAATTGTAATTAGCATGAATGATGAAAATTATTTAAATTCGTACACATTTTATAGACATACTGTCAAGAACCTTCTTGTACGAATTTCTGAGCATATTATATATTTTTATTATCAATTGGCTTGCTGAAATATGTCCGAATGTGTGTGATATGTTGTTCATTTATATCGTCATGTATATTTGAAGTATCTCTGGAATTGCGTATAAATTTCTACAAGAATGTACCTACCTGTATATAAAGTTTTGCTAGTGACGCACTACAGCGCAATACTTTATCGCGTCCTATATTCGGTTGTACATACGCCCTTGCACAAACAAACGAACGACCGTACATAATCTTTAATGCCAACAATGGTAATAACAGCTAGTTATATCGTTACAAATAATGTGCCACTAGCTTTGACTTATATATTGCAGAATTATCGGCAAGCTTTCGAAAAACAAGCATGAAATTTACGCACTATTATTATTTACGAAATCTAGTAGCACAGATAAATTAAAACTTTAGTTTATCTGAGCTTAGAAATATTTGTTAAAAATTGCATGAAGTATTTGTTTTGACTACGATTTAAATTATCATTTAATAAATAATCATGACTACATTAATTGCCCATAGCATATAAATGGGATTTTTGATAAAAAAAAATTATGAATTTCAAACTGGATTTTACAGAGAAATGCGGAATTCATGATATTGGAATGAGTCATACACAAAAATTTGCAACACATGACATATTTGTAGATTAGAAATATAGTATTTTGTTTTGAACACATGTGGTTTAAAACCAAATTAAAAATTAAGCTCACTAAAAATGTTGAAAAATAAAAATATTTATTTTATCTTAACCTATCTTGTTGTTAACTGATAAATATTAAATTATTTTTTTCAAGTAAACTATAGTAAGCAAATATTTTCGATACGTAGATGGTAAAATAATATTTTTATATTATTTTGATGCTCATAAGATACCATTTTAGAGTCTTAATGTCTAGCAAACATAAGTACGCTTCTTATCTTCAATAGTTATCTTGTTCATACAGAAAGTCATATAGTGTAAGATAATTATGATTTAAACGCAGGTCTCATTAAATACCTTCACATATAAATATGAAAAATTAAAACATACAGCAATTTTCTGCATTTAATTCCTACAATTATACTATTTACATATTTTTCGTACACGTTTAGTTCTGAAAATGTTGTATTAAATTAATCTACAGCATAATGTATCAACTAGAACTTTGAACCGGAATTGAATGGAAAACCGGAGCCGAACCGAAATAAATATCGGTACATGTTCAAACACGCATGTTTCAATACAAATTAAAACACATAAATAAATTAAAAATTAATCACTTAGAGCAGAACCGAAACCAACGTAATTTTTTCAAGAACGAAAACCGGAACCGAATTTTTATTTATTTTTAATTGAACCGGAACGATAAAAAATAACGGTTCGAAGCCCTAATATCAACATATTATTTATTCTAAAAGAAGTGTATATAAATATTTTGTATATTTCATAAAAATCTACAATTTTAACTTTTATTATAAACATACAGTTATACAGAACAATACTGATGATTATAAGTCATTAATTGGGCGTTAATAATTATTGTAAACATCATTATCAGTATCATTAAATATCAATGGTCAATCACACTGGTAATGACACATTTCATTATCAGTTCATTCAATACAACAGCAAACAATGATACCAACACAATAATCATCAAAACAGTATTAATATATTCTGCAAAATCGTAAACAAGTACATACACGTGCAAAAATTAGTAGTGACGTTCGATTTGCATTAGTAAACAGTTGAATGTATGTTAGAAGATATCGACAACGCAAAAAAAAAACGAAAAAAACTGTGACGATACAAATATGAACACACGTAAACATGTTGAAAGAAAACGAATGTATACAAACAATAACGTCATAATATTAAATGTAGGATTTTTGCAAAATATTTTACGAAACGCGCATATTTGTATGCAAAATAATTATTCACTTGAAACAACAAATTATGTAATAGGGAATTATTACTAGAAAAAACTACAAATTATATTTAAAAATATACAGAAATTAAACAAAAATTTCAATAACATCTCTTGTTGTACATATTATTAAAAATAAATTTAGGAAAAGTTGCTACCCGATGAGTTATACAACTTTTGAAATAATCAACGCAAAATAGATTTATGTTTATACAGTATTTATTTATATTTATAGGTTACTATTACCTTGACAGATAACTTTGTGCGGTAAATAGACACCAAAAAAAACAAAACAATTAAAATTTATTTACCTGGGGCAGTGTTGTTGCTTAGGAACTAGAAATTAATAACAACAGTCTTTCGTTTAATTAATCGACTGGTATTTGTAATACGATGCACAGTCACTAACAATGAATACACTTGTGGATAAACAGTAGTGCGTTGTGTTTTGATAGGTTAGGTTTCGCGTCTGTTCGGTACGATTGCGTAGTTTATACTGACTTCTGGATCTGTACTACCGCAAAGCGCCTTTGTGATAAACATTGCGTATTAATACACGTGCTACAACACACTAGAAATAAAAATTTGCCAAACATAATCACTTATCACTGACATAGCACAGTGTTCTCACTCTACACGGAAACACACACGTACAGACCTGACGTCTCCGGCATGCAGCGATAATGGCACGTCGGATATTGTCACTTTGACCGATCGCACAAAATTCCCGAGAAAAATGCGCCGCATTAATTTTGATCGACAGTGTATCACATTGTATGATATGAAAATAAAATCTAGATAAAAAATTTGGCACATTAATTCAATGTTATCTTCCCGCAACTGGTGCCAAATGGTTTTAGTGAACTTTTACGCATACAAAAAAATACAAACATGTGATTATTTACATGCAACTTTAATACTGAGTTGTTGTTTTTTTCTATCGAATAATACAAAAATATTTTTAAATCCATTCAATGACCAAAAAAAGTCAAGGTCAAGACTGAGGTTAAATGAAAATTTAATGATTTTAATAATGACTAACGAACAATTAAACTTTAGTGTTCACAAGCTTTCATTGTACGTGCATATGCATAGAGACAAAGCAAAACAAAGAGAATTATGTAGTGGTGAGATTTACAAGCAAATATACATAGATCTTCAGTGCGAAAATATACAAGAAAGAATGTAATTAACTTTGTGTCATTTATTAAAAATTATAATTAAGTTAAATCTGCCTTATGCATAAAGAACAGGTTCATAAAGTGCAGACTGCGACTTAAGATGGCAATAAGTAAAATCTGCATATTATCAACATATCTTCTCTCAAACATATTACTTTTTTGCATGCTACTTTAAAGATTCATGCTTCATACTGAATCAAAAAAATAATATAACCTAATGCAGGATAGACAAAATGTTAGTATATTTCTTTTTGAAAACAAAAACATTCAAGGTTGATTTCTAATTTGGTACACCTGACGAATAACAATGCATAAGATTGAGATAGAAAATTGTGACCTTCAATAATTCAATTACACAACGGATAGAATAATTTGTAATTACATAACAGTCTATATAGAGTATCTATACTTTCACAGAAACTATTAATCTGGATTATGGAATCGGATTTTTAGCTCATCGACCTCCTGTCGAAGAGCTATAGTGTTCGGTACGATGTCTGTAGCATCTTCCGATTTAAAAAATTTTTGCACAGAAATCCCGGACAGACCCCCTGGACCACGAAATGACTATTACAACATATGTCCGTATGTATGTCGCTCGTCCGCTCGCTCGCTCGCTCGCTCGTACGAGATTTTTTGTTCCACCTAGATCTCCTAAACTACCCAACGGATTTTTATGAATTTTTTTCTGCAGATACGTGTTATGGTCTAGTTGTGCAAGGTACACTTTATTTTTCAAAATTTTTCTTCGTATTTGAGAAAAAAAATATATTCCAATTTTTTTTCAGTTTTTATTTTTTTTCTGCGTTATTTTTTATTCAATTGTATTCATGCATATGCAGGAAATGGAACAATATTTTTCCATATTTTTTATTTTGAAAAATTATGTAAGGCCATTGGAGAAAAAAATATTTTTTAATTAAAAATTGAACAAAAGAAGATCAATGCATTTATAGTCGGCTTAGTTTGCTTTGCTTTTGTCAACAGAAGAAAATGTATTTACACTTGTTTTAAATTTGTTGTTTTGTTTGCGACCTAGGCACCTAGGATTTTAAATGTGAATCTTGATAAATAATAATTTGTGATATATTCAGACTTGCACATACGTCGATGAGCTGCAGGCATGTATGTTTGTATACATTCCTAGTTTTGTTAGGGTTTGAAACCCGGGAGCCGACATTTCTCTTCAAAATTATAGGTTAGATTGCTACCTGTAGATTCCCGATTGTTACATGAGTTTGTGTGAAAGCAAAATGGAAAAAAACGAGGGATTTAGCCATTTGAACAAACAAATGAATCAAGATTCGTGTGACATGGGTACCGTTCAGGGGACTTGTAATAGGTCAACCTATATTGTCGAATTATTTTCTAGCAATTTTCATTGTAATGTCGTTAATTGAGTATCATCTTGTCGTTAGATTTTACGAGTGTACTTAAATGAGCCATCTTCCTCGCCGTGATCATAACAAGAGCTTTTCAAGATAGGTACGTCATAAAGTAAGGTTATAAGTATGTTAGATCCTAAGTTATATTATCATTATGTACTATTAGTACAAAATGGATGGAATAAATGTTAATAGAAATCTATAAATTAGTTTCCATTTCGCCTAGGGTAAGATGAGAGTATTTCGTAATACGCAAAAGGCAGATCTTGACATATTTTATATAAATAATTTACATGTAGTAAAGAGTGTGAATATTTTCATAGTAGTATTTACAAAATAACAGAACGTATTATATACTTTCATATACACAAAGTTTGTAGCAATATACCTGCTTCATGCATTTTCATGGCCTAAGAAGAATAAGAAAATATTACATACAACAACTAGACATTTGCAAATTAATTCAGACACGAGTTTACCTTGCATTTAAATGCGCATTTTCCAAACGTATTCATTATTATCTAACTTTAGCTATTTGAAATTCCCAAAAAAGTCTACCAAAATTAGGGGGTTAATATGCACAGAAGACAAAAAGATAATACATACAAATGACCCCTTATTTCTGTTAATAAACAATGTCATGTTTTAAAAACCACATAAATATGTTAATATAATTCATTATAATAAAAAAAATGCTGCATTTTATGAATATAAATGAGTTTGTGATATGTACGAATTAAAACATGTAAATTCAAAGGTGGGAAAAAAACAGGATATGTTGTGTAATGTGTCACTAAATATACAGTAAACTTCGCTTATAACGAACCCGCTTATAACGAATTTTCGGTTATAGCGAACCAATCTATAAGGTACGAACTAAAGTATCATTAAACGTGTGTTATTTTTTTCGCAAATAACGAACCCGTTTATAACGAACTTTCGGGTATAACGAACCTTAATTTTTATTAAAATCGCAAAAGTTTTCGGTTATAACGAACTTAAAACGGCATTTTACAAAATAATCAGGGGATTCTTCGAAATCTTTCAATTCCGCATATGTAGGGTCACCGTAACAGTTCTTGCGGTACTTGTGTATATATGATTAATTGTATGAAAAAAAATTATCGGACCTTCCGCGATTGGAGCAGCCCATGTAGAAATTTCAGCATGCCCCACATGGCCTGTCCGCCCCTGTTCTCTGTGTTAAAGAAGTACAATTATGAGTTACGCAATTTTGAAGAAAACACGTAAAACTCTTACTTTAAATAAATAAAAATCATTTAAAATAATAACAAATATAAACAAAAGTAAAATAAACGATTTTTTAAAATAAGATTCATAAAAACTATTGTTAGTGTACATACATGTATGTATATGTATTATAAACCAATATCTAACTCAATTTTGAACAAATCTGGATTTGTCTAGTTTTGCAAAACAGTTCTTCATATTATATATCTACTTGACACATGTATCTACGCATTAACAAAAATAATGAATTTTTGATGTTTATCGTTTATTACGAACTTCGCTTATAGCGAACTATTTTCGTCGGTCCCTTGAGGTTCATTATAAGCGAAGTTTACTGTAATTAAAATAGATTTACCATCTGAATAGGAAATGCGTGCTTGCATTAAAATTTTATCTACAATTTATGTATCCAGTATAATTTCGATAAAATATGTTGGTTTAAACTTTTTAACAGATACTGTTATCAATGTACGACATTATTTATTTAACACCATAAATATATTTGTGTTTACAATTTAATTTTAGTAAATAAATACGAACAGCTGATCGGCAAGTTCCAATAGAACAAATGTATTAAAAATTGTGCTAGCAAGTCCGAAAATTATCTCGGTACGATAATATTCCATAATATCACTCGTAAAATATATGTTTTTCTTTTTTGTGTGTATAAATTTGCATATTCAGAGCTCCTGGTTTTTACAGCGACAAATTTGACCTTGAAATTCGGTTTACATATCAATGTGCGTGAGTTATCTGAATAAATCATAATTTATAAACGGACATTACATTCTTTTAAAAGTTACAACTATCCTAAATGTTGATTCTACATGATTATAAAATTATTTACTGCAAATGAACAACATAGTGGTTTTGTTTATTATGTCAAATGACAGACAACATATCCGATGAACGTTTAGCATCTAGCGTGATGTCACGATGTAAACATAGTGCACGTGCTACGCATGTTTTCACGCGCGTGTAACGTGCCACAGCCGCCTTTGCGTTATTTTCTTCGCGAACTGGAACACAGAATGGTCTTTGCGAAAAGTCGAAGTGTTTTGTTGATTGTCAGTGTTATTTTTAGCTGCTATTAAGTAAAGTAACACTTGTTATATATCATACTGATGCTTGGTCTGTTTTAGCTACTTGGACTTTGGTCGGTTTTCTAGCCAACATACGGTGATTTTGTGCGTGGCCCATCCTTTTATTCATCGCGGCTAAACATAGATTAAATGTTTCAAGTATGTATGTACACGCACATTGTTATCTATTATTCAGCAATCAATCAATATTAAAATACGAATTTGCTCAATAAATACCTAGTCATTTCGGTACATGTAGCTTCCGTCATTATTATTTTCCGTTTAATATGTAATGTCAAATTTCATTATCAAAAACCCACATAACATTTTTGGTGCCCCGAGTATTTCAAACTAGCCGAATGACTGCTGGTATATTTTTAAACAGCCATTCGAATAAAAACTGCCCTTTTTGACATTGAAAATAGTGAAAGGTTCATTATTATTTCGATAAGAAATAAATCCAGTCAACTAAAATGGCTGATTGTACGAAAAATCTGTATGAAATCATTTGTAAACATAGTACAAGGTCGCGTTTATTTTTTTTTATCGTACAAATGATGATAATTTTCGAGTTTTTTAACCGCGTTAGCAACAGTTAATACCTAGGTGTAACTTTATTAGGAGTCTTACCGGAGTTTTGTTGTTATTGCTGGGAGTAGGAATGAAAGTATGTCAATTGAAACAATTTATTTTATTACTGCATCTTGGAATCGTTCGGTTGAGAAGATACGTAGATATTTATGGAATATATTGATATGCATTTTGCTTGAACTTGAATATAATACCCATAAAACGCTGTTCACTTCAAATGAATCTCAATAATTATAAGGACGAGTTTAACAACGCCATTTATAATTCATATCTGCATCAGAAAATTGGTAATTTTCAAATGAATAAATAATGACAGTGCATGGTTATCTTATCTATGGATAATAGCGATTCTAATTACGCTTTTTCATACGGCAATATACATTAAAAATCGAACTTGGGTAAGTTCGAGAGATGAATTGGCAGTAAAATGTACACATATTAGAAAACATCTTATTTAATATGTCGCCATGATTGCGTGACGCGCGCGGTAACTGCATTTAAAACAACGGGCTATGCGTGAACAAACGTCATTAAATACGCAGTAGCCAGGAATTCGTCAAGCAAATACACACCGTTGTGTTAAATACACATAAGATCCACAATAGACAACAAGTTTGTCCTCGAAAATATTCATAAGCACACACGATCTACACCTGACAACAACATCCGAAATAAATATATGGAGTTTCGGTGATGCTAGTGAACGGCAAAAACACCATTGCCAACTGTAAAAACTAAAGCAACGATCGTACAACTGACATGCGCATCATCATTGAAATATAAAGTTATATTTAGAGCTCGATAAACATTTGGTATTTTCTGCAAATATAAAAAACAGCCAATAAATTACGGGGAAAAGAATTTTAGAACTATTTTTATTAACCTGGAATGCATCACGTTGAAATGTCAAATATCATTTTGTTAGTTCAAGTGCCGTCCACTAGAGCGACATAAAAGTTGTTCGGCAATGAGAATATATAATATTTAGGCGTGACAACAATAGATAACATTATTTTTGACTTTAATTAATGAGTCAAAACAACATGGTAGATTAAATTTAGACTTTGTGTATATATGTAGATGTTCCAAGGCGGACTGGAATAATTTGTAAATTACTCACAGAATATATTCACGTGAAAATGTCTCGTTAATTCATTACAAAATACCAACCACATTAACTAGTGGGTAGATAGTATGTGCCAGTTGTGAATATGCCAGAATCTTTCTACTTCATCTGACTTTGTACCATACTCGTGTGTGTGTGTGTGTGTGTGTATATGCCAAAATAAGAGACTACGTAACTCATTATACCACATATTAATTATATGATGTAACCGGACTAGCTTTGAAGTTATAATTCAATTATGTTTATCCATGTTTGTTTTGTACATAATTCAATGGTAAAATATTGTTACGGCATATTTCACAAAATCAAACTGATATGTATTTCGAAATTGTCGTAAATTTTCAATAATCGTCGTGTGTTATTAGGGGAATTTTAATGAAAAAGAGTGTGTTATATATGCAAAAATATATCGTAAATATGGACAAGGAACAATTATGGATAAATATATGTAGAATCTGGCTAGAAGCCTATCATCTCCCACTATTATGGCCTTATAGGCTCCCTGTAAATGAACTTGAACTTAATGCTCTTGACCTTAGCGGGATCACGATTCAGAAATACATTATAAATATTTATATATGAAATTAATCATAACAAACACTACCTATTATAGATAGCTGGCCGTAAATATAATTAAACTGGAATTACAAATCATACTGAATACAAATAAACCTTCGAAAATAAATTCAATCAAGAAAAGTACTAGAAAATATTGTAACATTAAAATATACGAATTTTCTTTGTAACTTTTTTCTGATTTAACTTCTGTTGTACAATTTGGCGTACTAATTTTTTTCCTATATCGAAAACATAAATGTTTTATGCTGGGGTCACCTTCAAAATATATGTAGGCAGAATTTATGTACCTATATAAAAAATGTACACAAAATTACATTTTGTTTTTGTTTGTCATGATGTCAGAAAAACGCCAAATAAAAATGGTACACAAATCTATCGATCTTTGCCATTTTATATCATTTAGATTTCGTCATAAATATCGGCAAAAATAATAATCTGTCTCATTTGTAATCAATCTTGATGTCTGCAAGGAAATATTTCAATGAGGTAGTATTTTTGCGGTGCAATTTTTTAAGCGAAATAAATTCTTGATAAGCCGTAATGCGAATTTTCAGGGTTATAGAAGTCAGACTCGATAGAAATGGCCACGATACTTGCAATTAGAACATTACTACCAGGATGCTCCAGTATTAAATGACTCTAGTAACAACACAATAACATCGTAGTCAGATGGTTACGTTTTCCGCAATTATAAACTAATGATATCTATCCATTATATCGCCATTGCTTTGGACGTTGCACTTGGAAATTCTCTTCTGTTTTCATTTACTTGATGTCTGGATCATATTTAGAAATGTTTTAAATTATTTTCTAAGTGCGAAGAGTTTGGAAAATAAAATAAACTTCTCTAAAGAATGCACCTAATAATATCAACGTACTGACCATACATTGTTTTCTTATCAGCAACCAACCAAGATTTATGATCCACAGACCAACTGGCACCTTGCCTTTTTGACAGAAGTTCAGATATGTTTGTCAATATCACTCCGTGCTGCAAAGTTGCGGTCGTTTCAAGATCAAGGGTTTCTTAGAAAAAAACGTCGAGAAAAAAACAAACAAACACACAACACACATCGGATGCCAACATTTGTTTGACCAGAAATGAAGGTTCAAAGGAGTAAAGTCTAATTTATTTTTATCAAAATGGCTGACGTAATTTTGAAATATTTATAAATATATTTGAGTGCTCCCCTCGATACACTGACCTCATTTTATGAGCCAGACATCACCACGAACATTCGTCAATGTCTAAGTAATATATTTTTTTTTTTTGCAAATTCATATTTTGATATCTGAAAATTTTAATAGTAAACATAGTATCAGTTTTGATAGAGGTTGTAAGATTTATAAACAAAAACAGGAAGGACAAGCATTTTTTAATGTTAATTTATATTGTAATAATTTTAAAACGTAGATATGTAATATTAAATGTATTTATATATTATATTTATATGTATTTTATATTTGTTAATTTCATAAGAAAAGAAATATCACAGAAAAATAGCAATGACATGGTATGTATTTTCTAAAATTTTAAATATAAAAAATCTACTAAAATTATTAACATTCATTTTAAGTCAGTAGACTAAAAATTTAGTTTAGTTGCGATAGAAGCAAGCAGTTAATACTGTGCTGACATCTATTGAAATTTTGTTGTAACTTCGGTCAAGTGCTTGTCAGATCATCAAAAAGTAAGTACATAATTCTAGAAACAATTAATAAAAATCATGAAGAAACACTGAAATTTAATTAAACTAATAAAAAATCTATTAACCAAAGTATTCATACATTCATGGAAAACAAATGATTTCATATTTAAAAATATGTTTTGAGGTTATGTATATGTAAATAAAGAAGGAACAATTAAATTTATTATAAATCAAGCGGTCATTGGATAATATATTGTTCATAATTAGTAATGTTTATTGATATTTGTGTCAGTGATTAGCAAAAATACAGTTTTTTAAATAAATTTCCTGTGATATAATCATGTCAAGGTTAAAAAGTCGTACCTTCTGTCTATTCTATTTTTAACTATTAGATATATTAGTGATCAGTATATAATATTGTCTAAAATTTAATGAATAATAGTTGGTCATCTTTCATTTTTATTTTCTTATAGATTCCGTGTTCGTAAATATTATAAATTATATTTTATTTTATCGTATAACCATTTCCATATTATATAATGTAGGTAGGAATATTTAAAATTCAAAATATCAAGAAATGTTTGAAAAATAAATCTAAATCCAGTTTTGAATTTATTAAACGCAGAATATATCTTATATGTTATCCGTAATATGATTTTTTTTCTAGGTCAGTTTCTAGGAACTAATTATCAGTATTAGGTTTTTTGTTGTGGAAAGATTTTTTCTTCTTGAAAACAAGTGTTGTATAGTTTTGCGAAATCACGTAATGGAAATATCTAGGCAATATACGGGAAAGTTTTCTATATAAATGTAGGTCTAATGGTGGTATTTAAAGGTGACAAATGCAATGAACTACACACACAGATATATTGTGGAAACGAATATATTTTCCAGCAGATGAACACGCAATGCACAGCGGTGTGTGACGGTGCGGTCAAACAAAGAACTAACGGGAGTAGTGACATACTGGCCAGTCAGCCAACCAAAGTGCGTGACACCATTGTCATCTTCATCAACAACTGTCGCCGCGTTCAATTAATAATCTAAACATACGCACAGGCATTAACTTGTGTATTTTGCAAGCATGCATTACTCCTATCGATATAAGTGTTGCCTATTGTTCTACATCTTACTAGTTACAGGTTTATTCATTCTACATTTGTAGCATTGGTAACAAAATCTTGGTATTTTAGAAACCAACAATTCGTCGCCATCTTTACGATATTAAAGTCAACGATGTCTTGATTTTCATTAACATTATTTAGGCCTCGCTTAACTTAACGCTAATTCGACATAATGCGGTTTTTGTTGAAGCCAAAAATGAAGCCACAATTACGGAAATTATAGATCAATTTATAGAAACTGACCTAAGTATTAAAATGATACTTGTTGAACGTTTGTTTCGTTTAACGAACTTATAGGAACGTATGCGAAGTGTTGTTTAAGTTTTCAAATCGACAACGAACAACCAATAACAAATATTTTGTTTTATAATGGACACTCTGCTGGTATTATTGGAAAACGAATATACAATTTCGGTGGAAAATTGAAAATTTCCGCACTGCAAAGTGCTGTTTTAGCGGAAATTATCGAAATGAGAAGCTCGTTCGATCGCATATCTCATAATGATGGTAACCAAGTAATATTAAATTAACAAGGAACGAAGATATCGATTCAATTTGCTTTGAAAGAAATACCGTAACATTGAATACATGCTTAGCAAGCATTTGATCATCCAAATGAATCCAGAATAACAGTTGTTCGAACGAGACCAAAAATATTCTGAATCACAAATCAGACATTTTGGAAAATCTTCTCAAAGTGATAGCCATTTAATTTTGTCATGCTACGGTCGATTTAGATTTGTTCCTCAGCTTGTTGGGAGTACTAGCCTGCAGAAATCGCTGGTGGTAACCTTCCTCGTTCTCGTAAATATACCCTTGTTTTCATAAGCACTGTGGCCGACCTTATTTCACGAAGCAAATATGATCGAGAAATATAAATAGACGACACGAAATGCGCACAGATTTGCAGCACCGCAAACTCAGACGGCCATTGCAAACGACTAGAATCAGTGATGCACAACCCGCGGTCCTTTTTCAAATTTTTCCAGCATTTTTCACAATAAAATGAGCTAATAAAACGGGGAAAATATAGAGCAAAAAAGATCTTTTGCAGCTTCCGACCCAAAAACAAAATTATATGCGACCTCCGACTCAAAAAAAAACGAAGTCATATGCGGCCCTTTGTACATAAAAGGTTGTGCATCACTGGACTAGAACATCTTCTACACTTGTTCCCGCTTATTTGTAAAGATTCGAAATCAATAAGCCTTTGTGCTGTTCAGGAAGTGAATCTCAAATAATATCTGTAACCTTTGTAAAGCAAATGATTTGTATCCCTCAACGAATATTTCTTTAAAAACAGTTGGAAAATTAGCTCTATATATTTTTTTATCAAACCAAAGTCTGCAAGGTTATATAAATAAATTATTCACTGTAATTCTGTATAAAAAGAATCATGCTATTGTTACATTTTGCTATGGAAAGGTTACGGCAAAATAAAATGACAATAACGGTAATGCTACCTAATTACGCAATTCTTGGAAACGTTTGAAGTGAAAATAAAAAAAATGATGTTAATTTCTGAACTAATGATGGCAGTGTGACGCAAGCAACATCCATACGAACAATGGGAGTGCGTATCGACATAATGAATCTTGCAAAAAGATTTCTTCTGTAAATTATAATCTACAGTGAACTTCGCTTATAACGAACCTCAAGGGACCGACGAAAATAGTTCGCTATAAGCGAAGTTCGTAATAAACGATAAACATCAGAAATTCATTTTTTTTTATGAATGCATAGGTACATGTTTCAAGTAGGTACATAATATGAAGAACTGTTTTGCAAAACTAGACAAATCCAGATTTGTTCAAAATTGAGTTAGATATTGTTTTGTAATACATATACATTGTACACTAACAATAATTTTTATGAAGCTTATTTGAAAAAATCGTTTATTTTACTTTTGTTTATACTTATTATTATTTTATATTATTTTTATATATTTAAAGTTAGAGCTTTACATGTTTTCTTCGAAATTGCGTAACTCATAATTGTACTTCTTACACATTAAATACAGTGAACAGGGGCGGACAGGACATGTGGAGCATGCTGAAATTTCCGCATGATCCGTTCCAATCGCGGAAAGGTCCGATAATTTTTTTCATACAATTAACCACATATACACAAGAACCCCAAAAACTGTTACGGCGACCCTACATATGCGGAGTTGAAAGATTTCGAGGAATCCCCTGATTATTTGGTAAAATGCCGTTTGAAGTTCGTTATAACCGAAAACTTTTGCGATTATTACAAAAATTAAGGTTCGTTATACCCGAAAGTTCGTTATAAACGGGTTCGTTATATGCGAAAAAAATAACACACGTTTAAAGATACTTTAGTTCGTACTTTACAGATTGGTTCGTTATAAGCGAAAGTTCGCAGTAAGCGGGTTCGTTATAAGCGAAATTCACTGTATTTCCACGAGATTTTTTTTATAAAAATGGAGACAATATCTAGTTTTGTATTTTCAATTTATGAAAGTGATGGCTTACTGGATGGAAGTGTGCAGTTAATTTTGGTGTAATTCGGTTCTATAAGCGTTGTGTTACAGGTTTTATTATACCGATAAAGAGTATTCACATCCATATATAAGTGACGTCATAAAAAAACAAACGAATTATTCAGAAGCACCGCTCCGTATGACAATACGATGTGCGTATAGATTTATACGAGTCAAATGTGTAGGAAAGTGATAGCTTGTTTTGTTTATGTCGTGAATAAAATGTACCTGATGTGACGTCACTCTTATACGAGTTTGAATACACCATAGCATTAAATGTTTATCTAAAGCCTTAATATAAATTACTTGTAGTCATGTAAACACCTGTTGATATCTAAAGGAGATCGCACACAGATGTTGCAGCAACAAATTCAGCCACACAAAAAAACCTGCTTTACGTGAAACCAGAAAATAATTAAAGCAACGTTTTAAATGACTGACAGAGCAGACAGAAAAAAAACTAGTATTCAAAGAATGGGTTAGTCACCCATGCCTGCAGCTCATCGACGTATGTGCAAGTCTGAATATATCACAAATTATTATTTATCTAAATTCACTTTTAAAATCGTAGGTGCCTAGGTCGCAAATAAAACAACAAATTTAAAACAAGTGTGAATACATTTTCTTCTCTTGACAAAAGCAAAGCAAACTAAGCCGACTATAAATGCATTGATCTTCTTTTGTTCAATTTTTAATTAAAAAATATTTTTTTCTCCAATGGTCTTACATAATTTTTCAAAATAAAAAATATGGAAAAATATTGTTCCATTTCCTGCATATGCAAGAAAATTTTGAATACAATTGAGTGAAAAATAAAGGAGAAAAAAAATAAAAACTGAAAAAAAGTTGCAAAATATTTTTTTTCTCAAGTGCGAAGGAAAATTTTGAAAAATAAAATGTATCTTGCACAACTAGACCATAACAAGTATCTGCAGAAAAAATTTCATAAAAATCCGTTGGGTAGTTTAGGAGATCTGAGTGGAACAAAAAATCTCGTACGAGCGAGCGAGCGAGCGAGCGAGCGAGCGAGCGGACGAGCGACATACATACGGACATATGTTGTAATAGTCATTTCGTGGTCCAGGGGGTCTGTCCGGGATTTCTGTGCAAAAATTTTTGAAATCGGAAGATGCTACAGACATCGTACCGAACACTATAGCTCTTCGACAGGAGGTCGATGAGCTAAAAACTAAACAAAAATTCAAGTAAAACTGACGCGCAATAAGACTCTCTCATTGATCCACTTCTACAGCATCTCACCACGTACCGCTGTACTACTTTCCACTCACAGATAATCGCAGAAATAAAATAAATAAAAATTACGTAATCAGGTTACACGTGGAAAATACGAATAAAATGTTTCCCGTGCAACGCAGTGTTGGCACAAGGAGAGATAATTCTAAGGGTACAATTTGTTATTTTCGTCTTGTTGACTTAGGGTGTTCAATATAGAAAATTAGAAATTTCATATAAATTAGAAATTTCGTTAAAAATTTCCCGTATTTCTTAAAGACCACACGGGCTACAAATTTGATTGAATACCGTACTGGTTTGATGCAATAGCTGGCAGAGAGCAATTTACAAATGCAATTTAAATCGTGTAACGTTTTTAGCTGGAACAGATAACGGCTTTGCGCATGTGCACGATGTGGACGAACGACAGGGGAGGAATGAAATGATTATCTGGTGCACCGGACAGCGAAGGTATACATGATCGTTAGACGACAGACCGGAAGTCGCCCTTTCCAAGAACTACAGTATTTTTACCATTGCATACGGCAAATTATCATCGCCATAATGGTCGCGTTCCATCGCAGAATACCGTCAGAAATGTCTGCGAAATATTGTTTGCATTTGAAGAGAATTTTCAAAATGTTTTAGCATTAAAAAAAATAATAAGTCTTGTCCCTATATGGCTTGTATAAATATAAAGTACCTTCTGGGAAATTGAAAGATTCTTACAATTATCAGCGAAAGAAATTTTGTTTAATTTTATTTTTAAATACAGAGCATACAATCTTACAATTTTAATCTGTCACGCTTGAGTATCATTTACGGACCTGTAATTTTACGTAAACGTAACACTTGAAATACGAATGACATCAACAGGAAGTGCGTATGAACTTGTACTACAATTGCCTTTTTTACTTCATTTATTGTGTAATTTATCTCGATTCTACAATTAGATACTGTTTCATCGTGATCCATAATATTCATAGTTTTATTTTGCGCGGACACATTAAAGAAAAAAACGACAATAATTAACTACAGGAAATATATATATATATATATATATATATATATATATATATATATATATAATATATATATATATATATATATATATATATATATATATGTACACGTGCATGTACAAAATAAAACAAAGTTACCGTCAATGCACGGTTTTCTCTCATTTTAATTAAAACTGTAAATTCTTTAATTAGCATTCTACGTTGATGTAATTTTAGCAAAGAGAACGCTACGAAATAAACTGCAGAATCTTTAATTATATATATATATATATATATATATATATATATATATATATATATATATATATATATATATATATATATATATATATATATATATATATATATACCATACTGACTATTTTCCCCCCATTTAGTTCCACATACACCACATTATTTGACAGTTGATAGGTTATGTTCAATATGGCCGACTGCATTGTGACGTCACACGGCAGACCCACCAATGACAAGCGTTAACCTTGAAGTCAGTGCAACGGTCACAATGTTTGACAAGCAATTTAATACATCTCTCGTTGATGATCAATTAATAGCAATAATAATTTGTATTCTGTTTTTTTTTATGATAATAATCGTAATTAAACAAGAAATGTTAGTCAATTAAGAATTAATAAAAAGTAATACTTCCTTGCACGGCAATGTCTCTTATACGTATATGATTTAATAGCACATTAACTTGGAGTCAGTGCCTTGAGTTATTGTATTACATTGTCCGGACATGACTCTAGAAAAATCAATATTACATCATCCTGGCGTAACAGTCAACTTGAATCCTTCGTTTGCTACATAAGTATTCTTAACGCGTGACGTCAGCCGATCGATACGAGTTTTATTTTACTTCAACCAGTCAACAACGCCGAATCTGACGTTTATATCAAGATGATGGATTCGTGAAACTTGATATACCAAGACGAAATGAGTAAACTAATAATATTCACGTTGTTCATCAGAATTTGACACTATTTTTCTGCGCTAGTATTAAATTTCAACGTAATGTGAATGGTTCAGGTCGATTAAAATTCGAAAATGAAAAATCGGCATCACGTAATTGTTGTAGGAACTCATTTCGGTTTATACGGAAAGTGAAAAATCGACAGAAAGTTTTGATCAAGGTTATTGTCCGCGAGTTAATTAATTAGAACTATGAATAATAAAAAAAAATTCAGAAGGTTTGGCCAATATAATACAAGTCATATTTCATTATGTGTACATTACCCACCTATAATTCCAGCCGGTTATATTTAAACCAATATGGCTGTTCAAATTCGGCGCTAACTTCACAGGCATTATTGTCTTATTCATTAGCTTGATGGACATTAGTATGACGGCCAAATTAATGAGAATGGTAATAGCTTAAATATTTAGTTAGAACCTGCTTGCTAAGTTCGGGATGAATATTCATTAGCTTAAATGTAATTTAAGTGATTTAAGCCGGAGGAAGATTTCTTTTAATGCTTACATTCAACACTGTCACTTTTATAACCTCCAAATGCATTTGGGTAAACACAGAAAACTTGAACTCCGCCTAGGGACAAGTTAAAACACACATGTTTATTTATAATTAGTTTATAATTAACCTTCATAATTTTAACATGGCTAGTTTGTTTTCGTATATAACTCAACAAAATAAACGTATCGGTAAAATGTTTATTCGACATATTGCAACCCGTAATGAGTTTGTTTATTAATTTATAAATAACAATGTCGTGGCTTCATGTATCCAGTAGTAATAATGTTTATGTCGGTATTATTATGAATTATTTATGTGCAGCTAGCAACTTAAATATATCTTTAAAAGTTAACACACGTCAACCGTGTACTTTGCGCACAGAAAAAAAGGCAAAAAAAGGCCATTTTAGAACATAATTTGTTTAGTAGTTTCTGTTCTAGAAGTTAAATGAAACAACATGGACTACATAAATGTAAAATGTGGTTGTTTGGCGGAAGTACATATTCGAGGTTATGTAATATGGTAACTGTGTGAGATATGAATCAAATGACTTTTGACAATTGAGCGCTGGATGTTTGCGTGAAATTAAAACTCCCGCACGCTCATAGTTTCCACGCTCTATAAACGTGTACACGCACGCACGCAAACAAAGTTCATTGCCAAACCAGGCGAAATGAAACACAGAATACAACAAATATTAACATTACTCATTGTTGTACCAAGGACTGACATAAATAAACTACGTTCTTCATTTCGATTAGTTCAAGAAAGAATTTTTGTAAACGTCGTCCATATACACGATTACAACATCTCGCCGAAGATCGTACACATTAGTATTCAAATGTGTCAATAGCACTTAAAAAAAAAATATATATAATATTTGACCTTCTGCCATGTTTTAATAAGTGATATTTTAACAAACACGTTTTCTTCCAATAGAAGACGAATATGTTTTCATTGCTTCGAATGTTATTAATTTAGTGTGTGTGTGTTGAACTGCAGAAGCACTACATGTTTGACGGTGTATTTTAGTTCATGAATGTTCACGTTAGACTTCACTGACAGCGGTTTCGTTTTCAATGCAAGGTACGTGCACACTAGATTTCAACGCAACAAAATTGTTCACCATTGGATACCATTAATAGAGTGGTTTATTAAAACGACAGATAAAAGCCAGTCCCGTTTACCTGAGTGCGTTCTAATCTATAAAACAGTTCCTAGATTTGCGCGCTTGTGCTGACGGTTCGCATCGATCCGCTGTGCGCTTGTTTTGAACAACTGTCAAACGCGAGAACAAAGAAACATAGCCTGTACGCGATATTTTACCCGATTCGTAACAACACAAATGTAAGTGAAATTGATTAGCTCATCTCTCATTGCATCCGTAGCCTGGTACGATTTTTCCATCATTACACGCACGTCAAAATACACTTTGGATTGTGTTCAAAACAATAGCAACCTTGGCATCAGCTGACTGTTTTCTTTTTTTTTTTTTTCAAGTAATATTTCTGTCGCGAATGAACATATGCGGTGACGACGATCGAAAATAAATGGACGGGATGTGAATATGGTTTCTTACCTTGAAATTGGCGTGTATTCGTGGGCGGCTTACGTTTACTTTTGTCAAAACCAACAGAACAGCTCCGTCCGGGCGAAGGTGGCATACAGCCCAGCTGACTGCTGTCAGATCGCTGGCCAAAAACTCAGTCGCGTAGCTCTACAACTTGTTCGCACGCAGCTCTAATCGGAACTAATCTTCCACATCTAAAACGTATATGGTCTAAAAATAAACGGAAAGGGGGAAATATGAAGGGTTATAATGTATGTCGTGTATTCAAATCAATGATTCTTTCAAAATTGAATTATACAAATGATGAAATTTAATTTAAAAAAAAAGTATATACCATGTTTACTACAGTTACTTTGATAAACAAACTAATTATTTGTTATTGTATGTATTCCAGTAAATAAATAACAATGATAATAAGGTCTAAAAGTTTAATCCAGAGATATATAATCAAGGGAATACACAACAATGCAGCGTCGAAAGATACAAAAAGAAGTTACAAAAAATATGGCTCACTGGCCGTCATTGTTGGAAGTGCCGGATATTACGCTACACTGAATAAGAGCGAACGAAGATCTTTGTTTGCGAACATTGAAGCCTTTGGTAGATTTTTACGGTAATTATAGTTTCAAATATACCATGAAACATTTGTAATTTCTTTAGTTAACTGTTAAAATAATATCATAATACTAGATCAAATTGTCTGTCAAACGAGTTTCATTTTCTATGCCGTATACGTAACTGTTCTGTGTTAATCTCTTTACGTAAAGGTCCGTGAACACGGGAATGTTAATATCATTCGATTATTACATCTCAATGCTGGGATTGAAAGAAGGATGTGCCAACTATGAAATAGGAATGAGCCGTATCCATCAGAGGGCAGCGAATAGAATACTGAATGGTTGTCTTCTTAACGGTGGGCTTTATATCAAGATGGGCCAAGGACTGGTAGCACTTAATCACATTCTTCCCAGGGAATACTTTGACACTTTGAAACAATTGCACGATAAATGTTTGACGCGATCCGAAGATGAGGTTATAGATTTGTTTACCGAAGACTTTGGCAAATCTCCGGGCGAGATATTTGAAGAATTTGATATGAAACCAATAGCAGCCGCTAGCTTGGCACAGGTATATGTTAATACTTAAGTATTGTTAAATAAATATTGTTACTTGACATTTGAATTGTTCGTTTTAGGTTTATCGAGCGAAAACAAAAGATGGTTTAGATGTAGCTGTCAAAGTACAATATATAGATTTACAGAAACGTTTCAACACTGACATATCAACGATAGAATTTCTACTGAGGCTAATTAAAATGATGCATCCGGCTTTTAACTTCACCTGGGTGCTGCGCGACATGAAAGACACGTTAAAACAAGAACTGGATTTTATAAATGAAGCAAAGAATGCCGAACGGTGTGCAAAAGAATTGGCACATTTAAGTTACATTTACGTGCCGAAAATCGTGTGGAATAAATGCAGTTTAGTAAGTAACCAACCATGATTACCAAACAATGAAGTGAATTCATTCAACTTTTATATTTCTAGAGAGTGTTGACGACAGAATATATTGACGCAACGAAAGTGAACGATATGAAACGACTGAAAGAGCTGGGCTATTCGTTGGCTGATATTGATAGGAAATTGTTCAGAATATTTGGCGAACAGATATTCCATACGGGTTTTATACATGCCGATCCACATCCAGGAAATGGTGCAGTGTTACGTCAGTTATTAGAAATGGGAGTATACTTTAACGTGACATACAGTTCTAGTGCGCAAAGACAAGAATAAGAAGTTACAAATTGTGTTACTGGACCACGGGCTTTATAATTATCTACCAAGTGTGCACAGAATTGCCTTATGTAACTTTTGGAATGCCATCGTGCTGAATGATCATGCGAACATGAAGAAATATGCATATCAGTTAGGCGTTGAAGGTGGTAGAATGAGGTTATGCCATATACAAATTGTTCAAACAATGTTTGCTGGTTTTAGATTATACAATTTTTGCCGAAATACTCACACAGCGACCGTTAACGACGGCAATTGTGTTTCATCGAAAACTGAGCGATGAAGAGATGCAGTACATGGTCAAAATGGCACAAGATCGTTTTGATAATATTATAAAAGCATTAAGAAATATGCCACGGTCTATGTTACTCGTTATAAGGTACGTAATTCGAAAGGTTATTTTTGTGTTGTTGTTTTTTTGACAGGTGTTAAATATTTTCTAGAAACTTAAATACGGTAAGATCAATAGCTCGGACGCACGGTGATCCCGTTAATAGATTTACGAGTCTAGCAAGAATCGCCAGCCATGGCAAGTTTGACAGATCTGGAATGACGATGTTGAAAAAACTCACAAGTTGTAAACAACGAACTCACTTTGAACTGAGGTTATGGTAAGGTTTAAAAACGCAAAATATTGGAATACATACACATGTTGACTAATTCGAATTTATAGGTACAGTAACTTTAGAATTTGGTTCATAAAAAGAATGTTGCGAATATTACAAATGCTAGGAAGGCTACCAGACATTTCAGCAATAACGCGACAAATTGCTTGAAATGTTGTTACCGTTAAACAATTGTTTGTTTTATGAGATCCAGGAATTTTTTTATTATTATTAAATTTTACTTTTCTATATTCTGTGTAAGGTAAATATTTTTCTTTGTTGTGTTTATTTGTTAATAAAGGTAATTGTTGTCGATATATCAAGATACTTTATACATATTTTGATTTTCCAAATGCGAATAAAAGTTATAAATATAAAAATGTACTTTTATTTAATAAAAAAAGGAGTGCAGTTATAAAGAAATGAGAAGAATCATATTGTTCATAATACACAAAGGGGAGGAGCCAGGCCAGATATGGGCGGAGTTGTATCTAAAATGGGCGGGTGTTACAGGGAAATGAGAAGTTAAAATAAACAAGGCGAAAACGGAAAGCAAATGACAAACGCAAGCATATGCTTGATAAAGTAGTACTGGTTACGAGTAAATTTTATATTAATTTATTAAACGTGTCGAATACAATGTCACATACCTAAATAACTGAAACACACAGCACAACATATACAACTTGCTTGTTATTAATCAATCAATCAATGACGTAACAATATCGATGACGAACAGAGGGGAAAAAACTGGCATATTCAATAATAAAACGAAAAATCTGGTGTATAATAACAACTCTAAAATGTATTTCATAAATAATAAAAGTTGTAAATATATTCTGTACCAAAGAAAAAAAATAATCTACATTCATAATAAAATGATGACGGTAAATGAAACACAATCCGAACCAGAGCGTTGTTATCGATTCTATTATGCGGTTTTTGCACGAATTGCTGCACGTTTTCCAGTGACGGCCTGCGAATAAAACAACAGTGTAAACACACTTGCATTTGTAGCGGATAGATGGCAGCACTTACCTGGAAACCTGATTTAATACTAGCTACTGAACACCTAGAACCACACGTTTCACACTGGAGGAAGAACAATCTGGTATCTTTCTGCAAAATGGTGTCGGGCGAACGACAGGTATGACACGTTACATATTCCTTTATGTATCTGTAAACAGAATTATCGTAAAACATTGTTGTTTACATCATAGCGAAATACGAATATTTGTTTGTTATAAACAACAACATTTATTTGTATACTGTCTCGTGATTTTTAGGTTAAATGTTTTAACGTATTCTTAAAAACACAAAGTGCGCGTACCTTCTTAAAACATTTTCTATTTGTTTCTGCTGGAACCGTCCCTTAATAATAAGCTGACTGTTACCATCGACGGAGCCGCTTGTGCCCAACTCGGCTAGTAAGAAATCTAGCAAATGTTTCGGCTGTCTGTGCAACGTTTTACAAATCTCTGTAAAGTTTGCAAACGACGTTTTCTTCGTGCCGATGCGTACGACTTGTGGCGGACGCATCACGAACTTCTGTTTCTTCCCGGCGACCATGTCCGGATTCTTGTCACGCATGATCTCAAACACGCGGTTCAACAGTTCATCGTACGAGTAATCACGATCTGAACCGAACCACGCGGTTGATGTGTCTTCAACTGTAGATTATTAAATACACTTGGATTGTTTTCACTTCATTCATTTCAATCAATAACACTATTTATACTACATATTGTAACAATTACCAACGATCAACTCAAACTATTTTAGTACATTGTGATAAATCTTTGAAGATGATGAAACATTACATAACTATTGCATCATCTCTCTTATAATTCAGGTACTTATCGGAGAAGCTCTTTCAGAGCGATTGATGTATGGCATTTGGTACAATATTGGTTGTGATTATGAAATATGTGTTGTATTCTTACCGGGTTCCAGAATTCTTTCAACCTCGGTGCAGCATGTAGTGTAACACACGTTTATAAGAATATGCCAATCATAACATAACACAAAATGCAGGTAGACTATGCATTTAAAACAGTTTATACCAAACATAAACCGCAAGATAATGTAGAACAGATTTTATCTAACGATACTGACGACAGATATAACGCGAACCTACGAGTTAAAGAAATAATATAGTTACCATTCTCCTTGTCGTCCTGTTTATCATCCGTCTCAGCCATTAGTTCATCCAGATCCTTCTTCTTCTTTTTTTTCTTTTTCGATTTACTAAAGTCCATGTCCAGATCGAAATTATCATCAACGATAGATTCATCTTGTACGGCGTTAGATTCTATAATTAGTTCCTCCTTGGCATCCGGCAATGCACCGTCTAATTCTTCCAGGTTAAAAGGCTTCTTTTTTTTCTTTTTCTTTTTACCGAAAGTCTCCAAGTCCAGATCGATGTTACTATCGTCCTGATCTCCATCATCCCTTGATTCGGCGTCGGCAACATTATTGTCAGTTGCTTCTGTATTCGTTTCAGCTAACGCGGCATCTATATCAAATGTGGTCTTCTTCTTCTTTTTCTTCTTTTTTAAGGACGGATCAAAAATCTAAAACATGAATAATACAGTTTCACCATGATTTGCAAACAGGTCACACATATATTTAAAAAAATATATATATTCTAGCAATACGTTTATACGAGGTATCTTAATATTTATATTTACGTTACTATTGGCTTCAATGATTTTAGAATAACAAATACAAGTACAATGTACCGGATAAATGTTTTAAATGCTCCACCATTCAAAAATGCAAAAAACTTGTTTTAGCAACCCAGTTAAGAGAAAGTCATGCATTTATTAACCAAAACCAATTTTTCTACCTATGCACACAATTGAAGCTTAGTTAGCTACGTAAAAAGTGACAAAAGGAATTATCCAAAATATGTTTGCCCATAATGATAAATTTGTATAAGCATATGCATGTCATAAAAGTAACCTTATATCGTCATGTCAAATAGATATTGAAAGTACGTACCGCATCTTCTTCCGTCATTTTGAAGTATTATGTAAAACAGAACAATACTTTAAAATATTTCTTTTTCTGCACACTATGCACTGTATTTTATTAAAATAAACCGCAACATGTATTGCATCAGCCACTTTGCCACATGCGAGCGAATAAAAATGGACGAGGAAAGGTTGATTTAGCCATCTATGCTTTTCATACTGAACTTGTTGACATTCGAGAAAAGTTGAAATGTGCATTGTTGCCACTAATACATTTCTAAAAAGATAAATAAAATTACGTACAGATTATAAAATGCTCATAAATAAGCTAATATGTCATTTGTTAATACTACTTCATAAATTACAATGAAATTTATTTTAATAAACATATGTATGACATATATGTGTAATAAGTAACGCATTGACGGCAACAGTGTAGCTGTCATATCAAGCGGTCATTCATAGTTAACATGAGCAAAGAGAACATGAAAATGAGACTACGGTGTTGTAAATGGTTTTGAAACTATTTAAACAGTTTATGTTTATATTTATTTAATTTTTATTGGTGGCAAAATATTATCGCATCTATCATAATGAAGACGTAATACAAGAATCAGTGTTATTTCTTTGTGTGCCCATGTATATTTGTAGTAGAAGAAAAAGGAAATAGGTAATGCATTTCTAAAACAATATTAATCACAATTAACAATTCCGTACAGGTAAAATAGGTTGATGTTTAATTAATTACACTGCTCGTATTAAATTTTTATTGCAATTATAATTTTCAAAAACTTTAATTCAATAAACCACATCTTGATAATCACCACATTGGGTATTTACTTTTTGAGTTGAAGACATTTTTTGAATATTTTGTACGAAAATATAACTAGTGATTAATTGTTATGGTTTAATGTATTTATAAGTCAGATTCAATCTTTAGGTTCAATATTTTTATAGAAAAAAAAGCTTAATCAGTTTCATGTAAACTTTTTGTTAAACAATAATTGTGTTTCCCGAGGCATGATCAACAATATTTTTCCTTGCACATTAACACTTAACTATAATGTCCAATGAATATAAAAAAGTAAACATACGTTTTTCTAAATATACTTTTCCAATAAAATAGAAATGAACGTGCCAGCTACGAAATTTCATTGTGAAAATAAACAATACCTAGTACAAAAATAACTCCAATACATACATGTCATACGGAGGGGAACAATTAGAATATTGTAATGTTTCATGTAATATTGCGGTATTGATCAGTGTTTGTTATCAGTTATCAACTGATGTTGTATCTTTCTGATGTTGAGAGGTACGAGATATTTTTTATCTAATTACAAACACTAATATTGTAATTTTGATGCTTATATGAATTTATTTCTTGTCTAATTTCAGTCATACAGGAAATTGTTATCATTCATTTTATTACTGTTTTTTTTAATTATCTAATGCAAGTGTACAAATAATAATATAGGTAGCATATTATCTTCATGTCGTATTTACGTGTATAACGGTTTGTCATATTACATATCTGATAACATGTAAAAAGTTTTGTTACATTACAAATATTATTTATTTATTCCAGATACTGTACCAGCGGAATGTTTGCCAAATTAAATGGCAGTTGTGCAGCCCCTTTAGGGGGCTATATACCAGAAATGGAACATATTATAAGCCAACTAGAAAGGGGCACGTTAGTTACAAAATTTTTTCCTCGGAAACGGCCCGAAAAGAAAACGTTAGTTTTGCGAAGAGAAACTCGACAAATATTATGGACACGCCTAGCATCGTCGTACCAAAAAATGGCACACGAAGGTTCGGCCGAATTACGCGAAATCAAAGAAATACGAATGGGAAAGAATTCTAAAGATTTCGAGAAATGGCCAGAAGACGCGAAGAAAATGGAGAGTTTAAAATGTTTCGTTATATATTATGGATCCGAGTTTAAATTACGGTGCTTATCGATTGCAGGTAAAGTAACAATAATAAATTACCAGTTGAATATTGCATAACTTGAGGGTTTTTTGTATAGCTCTTTCTGAGAAAGAATGTGAATTATGGGTAAAAGGACTGAGACATCTCGTATGTGATACACTGAAGGTACCGTATCCAATGCAAGTACAAGCCTGGTTACGACGAGAATTTTACGCAATGGAAAATCCTCGTGAAACGTAAGAAAATTTCCCGGTCTATTAAAAAAACTAAATCAATAACACACTATTTACATTGCAGCGTCAGTCTGAAAGAAGTGAAATCATTTCTTCCACGGCTGAATTGTAAAATGCCCACAAATAAACTACGGGATATATTTCAGGAAGTCGATACGAGGAAAAGAACTGAACTTGGCTTTGATGATTTTGCAGTGTTGTACCATAAACTAGTGTTTAATGAGCGTGTTAGTATATTTATACACCGAAATATAACCTATAATGCGCTGGTTGACATTTTGTAACAACTAACACCATGTTTGATCTTGCAGAATATGAACGATTTCTTCGATCGTTACTCCACATATTCGGAGAATAAAAAAACGGTTACATTACAAGAGTTTCAGAGTTTTCTGATCGATGAACAGGCTGATCCGTTAGGTGATGACGAAAGGCAAGTGTCCGCTTTTATACGTGACTACTTGCAAGACCCGCAGCGAGATGTACAGGAACCGTATTTTACAATAGCCGAATTTATCGATTTTCTATTTTCAAAACAGAATGATGTATGGGACTCGCGAAAAGACACCGTGTACCACGATATGTCACGGCCGTTGTGTCATTACTGGATAGCGTCGTCACATAACACGTAAGTTGAACATAACCTTTAATTTACAGCACACTGTTGTCAAATTGTTAGCATACCAACATAGTATTATGCAGGTATATTAATATGTAAAATAAATAAAAAAAGCTAGTACTATTATTAACCAATGTAGTAAAGAAACTAGCACGGACTTTTTGAATAAAATGTATTCAACATTCTGATGGATCGCTTCTGGTTAAGCTAAAGCGTGTCAAATCTAGCAACACTGTTGTTTATGGTAAGTAATACTATAACATTTGAAGCTTGCAGGTACTTGACGGGAGACCAATTCTCCAGTGAGTCTTCCACAGAAGCATATGTACGATGTTTACGCATGGGATGTCGCTGTATTGAGTTAGATTGTTGGGATGGCCCGGATGGTATGCCATTCATCTACCACGGCCATACACTCACCACTAAAATCAAGTTCATGGATGTTATCAAGACAATCAAAGAACACGCATTTGTCACGTCCGAATATCCAGTTATACTTTCGATAGAAGATAACTGTTCGTTGCCCCAGCAAAGGAAGATGGCAACTGCAATGCAGGTATGCAGTGTTCATGTTTAAGAAATATTGTATCTTACTGTTTAATAATCACACCATATAATGTTATTAAATATTTATTTACATTCCAGGAAGTGTTTGGTGATATGTTACTTGTACATCCGGTGGAGAAAAATGAAAAACAATTACCGTCACCGTATCAATTGCGACGAAAAATCTTACTCAAACACAAAAAACTGCCTGAAGGTCAAGACGAAAATCTCTGTCTGGTTCGTAACGATGACGGCCGTGAAATGGACCTAAGGAACTCGGTGAAAAATGGTATCATGTACATGGAAGATCCCATAAATAAAGAATGGAATTCACATTTCTTCGCATTGACGCAAAATAAACTGTTTTATACGGAGAGTTACAAGCCGGATCAGGTTAGTGTCAAATAGCATTATAACAACAATGTATTGAGATGACTGTTTGTGCAATTGTTTGCAGGAAACTGATCGGGAAGACGAAGAAGAAGAATCGAATTTTCACCGGCCCAGAGATGGAATGCCAAACGATGAGTTACATTTCAGTGAAAAATGGTTTCACGGCAAACTGGCAGGTGGCAGGAACGAAGCTGAGAAACTGCTGAAGGCATATTCTGGCCTGGGCGATGGGACATTTTTAGTGCGTGAAAGTGTTACGTTCGTGGGTGATTATTGCTTGTCGTTCTGGCGACAGGGCAAAGTAGAACATTGTCGGATCAAGTTGAAACAGGAACGCGGACAAACCAAGTATTACCTGATCGAGACGACGAGCTTTGACAGTTTGTACAGTTTGATCACACATTACCGCAATCACCCGTTACGAAGTCGAGAATTTCTGATTGTACTGCAAGAACCTGTACCGCAACCAAACAAACATGAAGGTAAAGAATGGTACCATCCACATATATCCCGATATCAGTCGGAAGAAATGTTGAAACGTGTTCCGTCCGACGGAGCGTTCCTTGTGCGGCCCAGCGAGAAAGATTCGAATTCGTATGCGATATCTTTCAGGTTAGAATCATTCATTCAGTCAGCATTCAACTTGTGCTAGCTGCGATTGTGAATATGTTTATTATTGTTTTACAGGGCCGATAATAAGATTAAACATTGCCGAATTAAACTTGAAGGGCGGTTGTACACGATAGGAACAGTACACTTTGAGAGTTTGGTAGAATTAATATCGTACTATGAACATCATCCACTTTATAAGAAGATTAAGTTATGGTATCCGGTGAATGAAGAAATTGTCCGAAGAATAGGTTTGGTAAGTAATTTTCATTATTGATTTAGGGTAAAATAGATATTATACGAGATTTTTTTCATGAAAATAATGTTTAATTAATGATTTATTATACATTTCACATTTTGATATAGTTGTTAATAATTCATATATCTAACATAAATCAGTCTTAGTTCCCATAATAAGATATTCTTTCATTTTAATAATATTTTGATAGCGATATATTTAAATCAGTCTTACTGTACCTATTACATTTTATTTCTTCTATTCGAGACTCGGGTTTTCTTGTAAAATATACTGTCCATCATCGGACGGTATAGCGAGGGTTCGGATTAGATGATAGGTGGGCGAGTACGGTACTGGTGCGTTAATGTAAGCGGGTTGCAAGTCCTTCGGATAATATGCGTACTTGTCAAACTTCCACGGATATCTAGATATTGGTTCTGGATCAGTCAGTGGTGTGCGAACAACAAACTTCATTTGTTCCGTATACATCGGTTCCGGTATCGGTTTAATCGTAGTGGTACTTGTAGTTGTGGTCGTGGTAGACTTGGTTGTAGTTGCACTAGTTGTCGTTGCTGGCGCGACAGTAGTTATAACCTCTTTCTGTGGAGTAACATTGCGTAACCTGTACATGTAGTACAGGAATTGTCCGCTTGGCGAGTAGATTTTCTCGAGAACTAACCCCTGTGCAGGTTCAGCTTTGACAGCTGTAATTGCTACAGGATTGTCTGTCGCTAAACGTACGTATCCATCTTGATTCTGTGATTGTGCATTCGTGTTCTGGACGAATCTACGAGTGGCTTCATCGTTTGGAATCTGTGCTCCATTGATTTTCTTCATGCACGGAATCAAAATAATATTCTGACCTTCAGTGAATGTACGTGTTTCTTCTGTCACCGTTGTCTCCACTTTGGATGTAGTGATATTTTGTAGTGGCCCGTCGCCTTGACGATCTGTTTTATAATAACTGAAAAGTGTACGCGCATTTGGTGCAGCTGGTCTTTCAGATGCAATTTCGGCTTCTTCGGTAGTTTCTTGTGTCACGGAACTTTCCGTTTCTAACTCGCCTCGCCGATCGTTTTCTCTGATTACAATATCAGGTTCACTTGCTTCGGCTACTTGATCATCCTCTTGATGTGCAATTTCTTTCTGCTCTTCCGCATCAGATTTGCTCAGTGTTTCTTTAATACTCGTCTCGAGTTCATCACAGTTCTTTTGTATGTTTTTATCTTGCTCGGCGGCAGCTCGGGATGCGGATAGAATTTTCTTAATTGTTTCCGCTTGAATCTGTACCAACTCGTTAATATCGGGATCATTCGTGATAGCTAGAGTATCCGGACTTGGTACTTTTTCGGTTGAGTTTACTGGTAACGCAATGCTGATTTTCCATATCAACGCAAGTGCGAGGAATACCTACAAAATATGACTTTAGTTTGATGTAATTTTTATCTTCATTATTTTCAAACCTCTCCAATTAATGATTCACAGTATTCTGACTTTACATTTGGCCATTACATAAGAAATAGAAACGTTTAAATGTATTTATTAATTACGTCATTGAATAGTTACAAATATACTATTTTATTTGTTTTATGGTTAAAGAAACGTGTATGTATTTAAAAACAACATTTATACATTAACAAAATACAACAACAAAAGACAAATTACAGTAAATAAATTACTTACCAGTGTACATTTGTGTGTATACCCTTCCATTGTAAGTACAGGCACAATTCTAAAACACTTGTGGGAACTTGTGTGTTGCTGGAACTGTTGCTTTAGACTTGTGGTACCTTCAATTTATGTATCCTAAATGGAATGTCGAACCCCCGCATAGCCCCCGAGGCGGGCCCAGCCACTTTATCGGACAGGGGGTGCTCGTGTAGGTAGATTAAAACGAGTTTTTTTTTTCGTATCGTAGAAAACCATTATCGATAGTAATCATACCAGGAATGTGGATAATATATGTAAGAGAAACGTGTACTCAAAACTTGATTCCACACAACCCTTCCGGTTTTTATAAGATTTATTGGCGCGGATAGACTTTTTTTTAATAAATTAAAATAAAGATGCAAGAACTTATTACTTATTTTATAATTTGTAAAATAGGCTAAATATTCGGAAGGAGATAATTTTAAATGTATTTAAAAAAATAACCAAAGATAATAAAAGATATTAAGCGGTCGTGTACCTTTTCCAGAAATGTAAATTTCTATGCGTGCATTAGAAAAGAATTTTAAGATTTTTTTTGTGTGTTTCTACCACATTTTTTTAGTTGTTATTTTAAAGTATGGGAAAAGATAAATACATGATTCGATTATAGAAGGTCTAAGCACAGATGTTTAATTTATGTTTATGCCTAAACTTTGACAGACTCCGTTTAAAAAATGTATATTTGTTAATTACAGTATTTATTACTGAGGAACATTATTCTTCAGTAATTTGATGCTTGGTAATCATTTCCATCGTATGTTATTTGTTTAGGAGTTATCTGAAATGTAGAAAGAATCATTAAATGATTTAATTTTTATAGGAAAATGATGATGGCACTGTTTATGGTACACCAGGATACATGGATCCAACTGCATTTACCTCCAGAGTAAGTGAAATGTTAAGTAAAATTACGTAATTTATTTCACTGACAACATTTATGTTCTGGATTATTCGTTTGCAATTTGCAAAATTGTTTACACTATTCTTTATAAATCAGGTTACCGTGAAAGCTGTGTACGACTATACGGCGAAACATGACGATGAATTGTCATTTTGCAAACACGCCATCATTACAAATGTCAGTAAACAGACATCGACCGCTGGATGGTGGCGTGGAGATTATGGTGGTAAAAAACATTATTGGTTCCCATCAAACTATGTTATCGAAATTGATCCGCAAGAGAGCGTGGATGAAAATGTGCGTTACCAATCAAATACGCATACATAATCAGCACGTACACGTTTTAGTCGTAATATGTTTATTTATTTTTTTGTTAGACGGGTGAATCGATGGCGTTAGGAAATTTACAGAAAGGAAGTGTAGATGTCATGGGTGCTGTTGTGGAACTTGTGAATTCACCGCGACCGGGTTTGGAATGGATTTTACAAATACAAAATCCAAGTATGTGTGCACCATTTGAAGTGGCGGTACCATCGAGAGATCTGGTAAATGAACTACGATAGAATACAATTATCAGGCTATCGCATAACTAAAAAAACATTGTGAATTTCTTTTATAACACTAATAGAATTGTGTACAATGTGACCGGTATATTCTTTCAGGCATTGGAGTGGATGTCTAGTATTAAAGAAACTGCTCAGTATGCCAATATGCGCGATTGCCAACATAAAGAAATGGAACGTGCATGGCGTATCGCGAAAGAAATGTCAAATCTAATTGTATACTGTCGGTCAGTTGCGTTTAATATTGAACGAGCCCGACAAGGGTTCGTGTTCTTTGAAATGTCTTCCTTCCCCGAAACCAAGGCGGAAAAATTGATTTGCCAACAAGAGAACAAGTTCTTCTTGAAGTATCATATGGTACGTGGACTATTCGAGTGTATAATGTACGAGCAACATTGTTTTCACGCATGCGCTTGCAGATACAATTCAGTAGAGTGTACCCGAAGGGTCAGAGAATAGACTCGTCCAATTACAATCCAATATCAATGTGGAACTCTGGTAGTCAAATGGTTGCGCTCAATTACCAGACGCCTGACAAACCGATGCAATTAAACCAGGCGAAGTTTAGGGACAACGGCTGTTGTGGTTACCTGTTGCGACCGGAGTTCATGTTTCGCGACGAATTTGATCCGTATGACAAGAATACATTGGTCGGTGTCGAGCCGATGACGATTTCTATTAGAGTTATTGGCGCGCGACACTTGCACAAATCGGGACGGGGTACGGCTAGTCCATTTGTGGAAGTTGAAATTTTAGGCGCTGAATTCGATGCGGGTACGAAGTTAACTACAAAACCAGTATGTGAGTATTCTAACCCAAGGTAGAGAACAGTTTTGAACCGTATTTTCCTACAATATAACGTCTTCCTACCAATGTTAACAAATGTAATTGTCACTTTTTGCAAACGCACAGTTCGACGTGAATGTTATTTTCGTTACAGCTGACAACGGTTTCAACCCTGTATGGAATGAATTATGTGAATTTGATGTGGCAAATCCAGTGTACGCTTTGCTACGTTTTGTAGTGCAAGATGAAGACATATTTGGTGAACCGAACTTTATCGGACAAGCCACATACCCTGTGCGTACTCTATAATGTTTGTTGGTTACTTACAAATTCTAGAACGCTTCTAATTGTTATAGGTAACTTGTCTAAGGACGGGATATCGCAGTATTACACTTAAAAATGGTTATTCAGAAGATTTAGAACTAGCATCATTATTAATACATATTAATATTCGTAATCCATTAGTAAGTATTGAGTAGTTAATTGTTGTATAGTGAAAAAGCTTACATTTATTTTGTACAATGCTGAATCATTATTATTTGCTGAATACCGAAAAAAAAAATATCCTTTGCATATATTTCAGACATTCAGACGAGCCTATTATGCATGACATTTGCAGTGCCATCCTGCGGAAAATGAATGAACTAATGCTTCAATATCAAAGCCTTAACGTAAAAATGCTATACTAACATAAACGTAACTGGGCAGTATGATTGAATAATTTTTAAATATAATATGTGGAACTTTTGATTTCAGAACTGTACAAATGAAATTCATAACAACGCTCTCTCGCAACGACGTTCCGCTGGTGACAATAATGACTTTACTTCGTTACATTAATTAATGACTTTTAAACAAAATAATAAACCCCAAAATCGTCCCACACTTCATAGCTGGGATTGCCTTAGACTCTAGTGCAATAAACTATTTCAATTATTTATTTTAGGCCGTAAACGTAATTGTTAAGCTCTTCTAACAGCATTTATTTTGTATGTAAAAAAAAGAATAATGACAGTTTTCTATAGGACATATCTTTAAAACATATCGTGGATGTTAGGTATTAACTTTTGTTGGTGTGTTCGCGTATGGAATTGACATTGGTTAAATTATATATATACAAAACAAGAAGAAGAAGAACTATAACCTTATTTCTTGCAGAGTAAGCAAAATCTGTAACATGTGCTTCCTTATTCCCGAAACAGCTTCAAATTTTACGATTTAACTGATAGTGTAATACTGTCATGATGATTCCTACTAGTACAATCGGAGTTTCTATATTTCGGATCTGATGTAGGTGCTGCCTTCTAGTCGGTATGTTTTAGACACAGTGCAGATTTCCGTAAATGCTATGTGGATGGATTACAATTGTGTGCCTTCGGAGAGAACAAAACATTCGTGTTTTATGAGGATTGTGTAGGTTTGTTGCTCATAGAAATTCTATTCAATGGTTATCTGTAATATACAATTCTACCGGAAGATCATCTGATCTAAACTTTTGTTGTTAACCTATTTTTATTTGTAGATAATTTAACGAATTTTAGAATAGTTACAATGGAAAAACAACTAATTTGAACTGACAAACTTCGCTAATGTTATATTTAATTAATTTAATCCGTATGTTGTTTTAAATAAACATATATAGTATTAATGATATCTCATAAAAATATATTTATGAGAAAAATATACAAATAAAAGGTTAACAATAAAGTGACAGATAATTTGATCCGCTTGTAATATCGGAATAGGTATTTCATTCATAGTAAAAATTACAGTGTTTTGTGGTATTGTGTTATTATATTTTTGCTACATGTTAAATATAAACTTGTACATGAAATATCTACAATTTAGTGTATCCCAACATAATATTCATATCATCCGGCTTCCTGAAGTAATGATCCAACATGATGATCGTTTGTCCATGTTTTATTTTGTAATAATATTCATTCCACGGCAATACTCCATTCTTTGGTGTGTGTTTCACATCGCCAGCATTAAATTCTAGTATTTTCTTTGTTTTCGGGATTTTGCCGTGAACAACGCCGATGTATTTCTTCGCCTCGGCATTGAAATAGATCCGTACAGGAAACTTGCTCACAAGGAACATTACACCGAGATTTATCAATACAAACCCAGCCGAAAATACAATTAATTGATACTCTGATTGCATAATATTATGTAAATCGATCCCACTCAGGTTTATTTCAAATTTGTTCGTCGGATCGTAATTAAATATTGCTACAACGGCAACAAATAGTGCACCTATTGTTGCCGATATCTGAGCTGCATACAAATATGAACTCATTGTACATCTGTATACTAATTCATATTGTTTCGGAATATTATCATTCAGTTTTAGTTTCTCAATATTTGGTTTCCTCAAACTTTGGAACGAGATAGTTCTCTTAGGTGTAAGAAGAAAATTCCCAATTGTTGGACTACGGCGAATTGCGCACAATTGTTGCATATATCTTTTGGGCAGAATAACATTTTTAGCGTAAATAATTATTGCCTTTGACGTTTGAAACCGGGTACAAATATTGTGTGCCATCATTTTTTGTATTGATAATTAATGTACCTGGATTTTATTATTACCTCAACAATATATTTATTACTAAAATTAAAGCATTATGATAATTTAACGGTAAAAGCAAGAGAAGATTAAATATTTACCATTATTTCTTTTATGAAATGGAAATAAACTCCAACGTTTACTTTGCAGGTTAACACATTACATTTGTTGTATTTAACCTCACTTGCTAACAAAAATGTATACGGTAAATTTAATTCGCAAATGTTTAAGTAAAAAACTTTCCTTTTGCTTTCAATTTCGATTTTTGTCGGGCATTTCAGCATGGGTATGTAAACAATATCTTCTGCAGTTACACAAATCTGACAGTACTCTTTTTAGGATGAAGAATTGTCATCTACTCATAAACATCAGATAGAAAAATACTGGAAGGATAAAATTTGGTCGCCTACATTTGACGAAGATGACAAGACACGTGAGAAATTCTATGTGTTATCTATGTTTCCATACCCATCTGGGAAACTGCATATGGGTCATGTCAGGGTGTACACAATAAGCGATACTGTAGCACGTTACCATCGAATGAACGGTAAAAATGTAATTATCGAGTGCCATAGATGTTATAATATGTTCATACTTATTTAATATTGTTATTGTATTAGGTTTTACAACCAATAGGATGGGATGCTTTCGGTTTACCAGCAGAAAATGCCGCAATTGAACGGAATGTAGCACCTAAAGATTGGACGGACCAAAATATTTCTCAAATGAAACAACAGCTTGACCGACTAGGTTGTAGTTTTGATTGGTCAAGAGAAATAGCCACCTGTGACCCGGATTACTACAAATGGACTCAGTATTTGTTTCTGAAAATGTTTGAATCCGGTCTTGCATATCAGAAAGAAGTAAACCGTCTTATTGCGAGTAATTATTGAATGGTGTATATTAATGTTAATATTTCTAAATTAGGCACTGGTAAATTGGGACCCCATAGATCAGACTGTCTTAGCGCACGAGCAAGTTGACGAAAATGGATGTTCCTGGCGGTCAGGAGCGAGAGTAGAGAAAAAGTTACTCAAACAATGGTTCATTCGAACCACGAAATACGCCAAAGACTTATTAGACCATTTGGATGATCCGCAGTTACAGGATTGGCGAGATATTATTAAATTACAAAAACACTGGATCGGAGAATGTAACGGCGTGTCATTTGATTTCAAATTGGTTGGAAAAGAATCATCACAATCGAAAGATATATTAACCCTATGGACTTCTAAACCAGAATTAATGACCAACGCAAAATTCGTAACGGTTAAATCTAGTAGTAAATTAGGCGGATATGAATACGAGATGATAAACGACGTTAAGCGATTAATGATTCAGGCTGAAAATCCATTGACCGGAGAGAAAATACCTGTATTTGTTAATGATGATATTGAGTATGAACTATTTTGTGATACGTACCTTGGTATACCTGACGGATTTGAGGCAGATAGACATTTTGCACAATCCGTAGGGTTAGAAATGTCCGAGGAAACGAACCCGTTACAATCTGCAGAAATCCCGCGACTACAGAATGAAATTTGTAATAAAGCTCGCTCATTGGCTGTTGGCGGATACTGGACGAGCGCGAAGCTGCAGGATTGGTTGATTTCAAGGCAACGGTACTGGGGCACACCAATCCCAATTGTACATTGTGATTCGTGCGGCGCACAGCCGGTACCGACAGAACAGTTACCGGTAATGTTACCTACTGTGTCGGGGCTGTCAAAGAAAGGTGCATTAGTGCAGTCGGACGATTGGATTAATACGGAATGCCCTAAATGTGGGGGCCGAGCTAAAAGAGAAACGGACACGATGGATACATTTGTCGATTCTGCTTGGTATTATTTGAGGTATATCGATCCGAAGAATCAAAGTGTGCCGTTTAGTAAAGAACAAGCGAATAAGTTGATGCCGGTGGATTTGTATATAGGTGGAAAAGAACATGGTTAGTAAAACTACATCAATCGCTATATCAATCCAGTTTGCGTAACTTTCAGTTCCTTGTATTTCTTTGGTTATATACAGGCTTAAATGTATATATGCAGTTAGAATTGTTAGTAACAAACTATGTATTTTATTTCAGCCGTTCTGCATTTATATTACGCTAGATTCCTAAGCCACTTTCTATACTCATTGGGCCTGGTGCCCCAGAGAGAGCCGTTCAATAGATTACTTGTACAGGGTATGATAATGGGCCAGAGTTATAGAATCAAGGGAACTGGCAAATATCTTCCCAAATCTCAAGTCAATATAATCGGTAAACAATCCTTAACTTTCGTATTTCTTAAACATGTTACCAATGATAAATATGTGTTAGTATCATGTGGCCTTTGTTATAACAAATTGCAGATAGTAAGAAAAATAAAGCTATCGATAAAGAAAGCGGCAAATCAGTTGTTGTCACTTGGGAGAAAATGAGTAAATCCAAGTTAAACGGCGTCGATCCTGAAGAAATGTTTGAACAGTACGGAACGGATACCACTCGGTTACTTGTTCTTGCAGACGTGGCTCCAACTTCACACAGAAATTGGTCAACAGCTAGTGTGTCTCATCATCTATGTAAATCACTTGGTTAAACAGTAATCTAAATTCATAATTCACAGCTTTCCCTGGCATTCTGAATTGGCAACATCGCCTGTGGCTTACAGTGGGCAATTTTATCGAATTAAGGAAAAATTTCCCTGTAGAATGTCCAGAAGAAGAGTTTAAATTGCACGAAGATAAATTGTTTGACTCGCGGAATTTTTATATCAAAGGTGCAACTTTTAATTATTATACGTCACAACAGATGAGTGTAGCAGTCTCGAAAATGCAGGGACTCACAAATAGTTTACGGGTGAGTAAAAATATAATACCTTGGCTAAAGAATACCGTCTGAAAAAAACATTTATAGCGAGTACCGCCAGCTGTTATTGCTAGAAGTGAACAATTTGAACGAGCATTGGCTGCGCAAATCATTCTCTTAGCTCCTATGGCTCCGCATTTTGCTTCGGAGTTGTGGACGGGCTTTCAATCGGCGCCGAACAGAATAAACAACAGTAACTTTGATTTTAATTGGGAGAAGAGCGTATTGGAACAGTCTTGGCCAGAAGTGGACTTGGATTACAGACTGGACTTGCTGTGTCAGGTACGTTTACATACAAACAGTATAGTACAGGTGAATAGATGTACAAAAAACACTTTCTATATTATTTCAAACGCTGCTTATTGATAATAGACATTATTCTGGAGTTATTTTTATTTTTTATAGACAAATGGACACGAAAATACAATTGTGAAAATCGCGCGCAAAGAACTCGAAGTAATGGACTATGACAGAGCTGTCAGTATAGCATTACAACAGCCGGAAGTACAAAAAATATTGGAAACTCGAAAAATGTTGCATGCTAAGTTCGATGTGTACAAAGGCTATCAAGGTATTGTAAATATTTTAACCAGTGAGAAAATAGTTCAAGAAAAAGAAGTAGCAAATAAATAATTCAAACATTATCAGCATCATATGTGAAACCTAATTATCCCGCATTATGAAAAGTCTGGTAAGTGCGAATTTTATTTTGTAGGTTATATTTGTATATTATATAAGCGTATGAAAGTATTAATACAACTGTAATTTTGTTTATGAAACGTTATGTTATAGTAATATTAAGAAGGTGGTTATTTACATAACTTTAATGACTTAATAATATATATCTAGTTAAACACATTTATTCAACAACAGTATGATACAAATATACAATTTAATTAGCTTCTATTTTGTTCTGCGTCGCAGCAGGCATAGCTCCAATTTCTTCCAACAATTGTTTCTTGGACATGAAGTAATCTCTGAACCAGTTAATGTGTTCCTGTTTAGCTTCTACGGTTAGGTACGCGTTTTTCGAGAGACCTACACAGACTAGTTCCATAAAATGGCGAATCGGACCCTTCTCTGGACACCAAGGTTCTAAATGTTTGTCTAAGAAAATGTGCTCCGCAAAATAAACGTTCTGCTCTTGTTCCATGCCTAAAAATATTATTATTACAAGTACATATAATTCGAGTTATTCTAAACCTCTTCGAATTAATAATTACCTTGTTCGTTATCGATCGGGAATTTCCAAACTTTTCCCTGCTGCGTCCAAAGAATCATTTCCTGCAAATAATTGTCGGGTGGATGTGTTACAGCCATCCGTAGTTCACGTTCGTACAATGCGTTCCATGTTTTTAACGTTATTTGTTCTTCCGTTTTTACCTCGCTTTGGTCAGAAGATTTGCCTGTGAATATTCCTAAAGGTTGACCAGCGAATAAATTTTCTCTTTTTATATCCCCGCTGGAAAACAAAGAATCAAACGAATGTTCTAGTGGTAATATTAAATGTACGTACGTTTTGGGAATAACTGGAGGTCGTCTAATCATTGGTTTATTGGCTGAATGTTTATCCTGATCGGTTCTACCAGTTTTACCCGCAGTCCGGTTTAGTAGTTGTCTGACTTGATGTGCACGGGACGCTTCATTATTAACAGTTGGTTTCATCGTACGGTCAATCTTCATCCCGGAAATAATGTCACTGTTTGTTGCAATAGTGAAAAAAAATTGTAAGTAACAAGTTGATTACAATATGAGTTTGTGTATACCTCAAATTCAGTGATTGAGTTTGCGTTTCCTCTTCATTCTTTTTAGCAGCAGGACTTAGCAATTTCGATAACAATTCTGATTCAGTTTGTTTGACATTTCCACCGAATGATTCAGCTACGTCTTTGGCTGCGGTAATGATTTGTTTTTCTAGCAGAAGCAATACGAATATTTAGTTAATAAACAAGAATAAAGTGTATTTATTACTAACCAATTGGTTCACTTGTAGCAGACACGGTTCCTGCTTCCTTTTTCTCATTCCTTGATTTTGGTCTAGCGAGATTTAGTTTCTGTTTACTCGATGCTGGAGTATCATCCTAAATACAACAACTTTCTAATTCTAACATTACGTTTCAGAGAAATATTACTTACATCAATCATTTTCTTCAATAATACGTTCAATTTCTGTAAAGCTTCATCGCTCTTCGCTTTGTTGTCCTTTTTGGCTCGTTTCTTTTTATCCTTTTCATTATCACTATCTGAATTACTGCAGTACGTTTGACTCAAACACTTGTATACAGACGAATTAACAACTTTGCTTTGTACATGCCTAGAAATCAACACAATACACAAAATTGTGTATTTATTGTTTTATAACCAACTTATATTTTAAGGTTAAATGTGTAATATTTGAAAATTACGCTTTTACCTGTTTAATATGCGATAAGCAAGCATTTTATTTAATTGAATATAATAACACTAATTCTTTAATACTAGAAATTCTTAATATAAATATGAAAACTATAATTTAAGTTACTTCGGTGTCACATGTAATGTCAATACATTCAAGTTGCAAAGTTTTTCATATAGGCAACTTTCTTAACATCGGAGCAGAGATAATTTTCTAAAAATTAAAGGCGTACCAGTTTTATTAAAACTAATATCACGAGTACATTTCAATCAATCATACAAATATGATAATATGTAATGCGCTTATATTACATTATTTCTTATATTTCGTATCTATTGATATTTATCCGTATAATTAATTTTGTACAATTGTTCATCAATGTGCATGGTTCTAGCAAATTCGTCATCCATCAAATGTAAATTACAAATACATAGAAAAATATGGTAACAATTTATATAATCATTGAATCCATTGTAAAGAAATTAATCTCTACAATCTCTAACGGACAGAATAATTTAATGAACTATATAATCCATTTAGGTAACTGTTGATGTTAATGAACACATTTGAATCTTACGAAAAGACACTTGTAATATTAAAATTATTGTTTTGTGTGTTTATATTATAAATTGTATCTAAATGGACATTATTTTCATTAACTTGTGAGTACCGTCGTGTGAACTGTAATACCGGCATTTATTGAAAAAGGATTTTTATAAAGATACGTATTCGATATTTTATTTCTAAAAACGAATAAGTAGTTATGCATGAGTTGAATATCATTTATAAAAATAAGTGGTAGTAGTTATCAGTCTAAATACCACAATTTTTATTTATTATTTGATTATGCCGGTCAAAATATGTAAATATTCTTCGTAAAATATAAATATCGGCCACTGTATCATTATAAATTTGTTGAGTCGTTAAAAATAATGTTTAAAGATTTTTTGATAGTTTTCTAATAGGAAATAAATAATAGATACATACATCTTGTCGCTAAAATCAGTCATTTATTATGTATTGGAGTATACATAGTAAAAATACATCGTCATAATTCAGAATTTCTAAATATTTAACATAGTACATTACAGTACAGGTACATACTAAGTATATAAATTTTGTAATTGAAGTTTGCGTAGATTCTATCTAATTTATACTAAAAGTGTTTCATTTGAGATGATTATAAGCAGCGAAACAATTATTTCTAAAACGGTGTTTCTGTCATAAAATGATTACGTTAATTATTCAGTTCTTCCATTTGGAAAACATCAGTGCTTTTTGTTTTAAGATTTTTTTTTTACATTCTCTGTTCAATATATTTTTAATGTATTGCTTTGAAGAAAAAAAAGTACCGTTCATTTTTATTTGATGGTGCATTTCTTCCTCTAAAAGCATTAAGTAATTTTTCTTTCAAATTTGAGTTCTACTTGAACAGGTTTTAGGTAGTAAGTAGAATTCCTTCAGTCTTACGCATATAAGCTAAATTCTGTTTAGACCTACGTACAACAACTCTGGCTCTAAACACAGTCGTCAGTTTCACCTCTCTCTCCTTTCAAATATATCTGGATTTCTTCCAGAGATTTCCCTTTGGTTTCGGGTATACAGAAGTAGATGAACGCCAAGCCAACAATGCAACAGCCCGTGAACACCCAGAACGGTACGAAAATACCGTAACCGTCCATCATAATTTGGTAGAATTTCGAAATAACCGCTGCCAAAATTGAGAAATATATATCCATGAAGCACAACGCATGCGCTTTGATATTTGTGGCGAAAACTTCTCCTAACATCAGTACGGGGATTGTGCCTAAACCTAAACTGTAAATTATGATATATCCTATCAGTGCTGCCACAGGTAACCAGCTCAGTTCGGAAACATCGAACGTAGTTTGATCCTTCAGATAGAAATACAGTCCTTCAGCAATCAAAGCAAAACCGGATCCTATAGTTGATATCAGCAACAGTGGTCTTCTTCCTGTTGTGTCGACCAGGATAGACGAGAATGTTGAAATAATAAGCTGAATCAGGATGTACAGAATTGTTGATACATCGGCAGACAAAGCACCGCCAGCTTGCTGGAAAATCATCTTAGTATACAAGGTGAATGCACTAATTCCGCTTAATTGCTGGACACTTCTCAGTCCAATCATGATAAACAAAGCTTTCCTATTGGTCTTTACGCGGAATAAATCCAAGAAACTTGCGGAGTTCTCTTCAATTATGCTCTTCGAAATGGCGTTAATCTCATGGTCGATATCTTCCGTCCCTCGTAGTTTCTTCAACGAAGCACTCGCTTCGTCAATCCGATTGCGCATGATCAGGTAGTACGGTGATTCAGGCATCCAAATGAAAGTGACAAACATCAAAAGTGGCAACGACGAAACAACAAGAGCCGTCTCGAAAACGGTGAAATATGTTCCTATTACGTTTATCAACAGGATGCCAATGATAAGCGTGACGGACATGCTTGTACCCAACATCCCTCTGATCTCACGGTCCGCTATTTCGCCAATGTACATGGGAATCGCAGTGAAAGTTATCCCGTCAGCAAAACCTGCCAATGCTCGTGAGATGTACAACAATGTTGTAGAGTCCGCCAGTCCAATCATTATCCACGATATGAAATACGGTGGAGCCAACAGAAGTATAGTCGCTTTTCGTCCGATGATGTTTAGAATTTTCGAGGCGATGACTGCGCCAATCACCGCGAATAGCAGTGGGATTACGGCTAACCAAGAGCCTTCGTCATTTGTTATTTGGATCGGTGAGTTTTCGGCTAAAAGTTGCGGTAAAGAGGGCGAGGCCCAGCCATAGTGCATGCCACAGGTTATAATTCCCAGAGTACCTTTAATAAATAAAAAAGATATTTAATATTATTGCGTTCTATTAACAATGTCTGCTATAAAATTGTTGGTGGAAATTTTTTTTTGCGAAACAATTCTAAACTAAATTTCGCAATGAAATGTTAATTAACATATTAGTTGGGATGCCCGACTACAGAATGTGATGTTTTCAATTACGAGTAATTAAACACACTTATGCTAATAAGCGGAGAGTTCATGAATATTTATTTGTTGTATTTGAATTTTTCCATTGATACATTTGTTTACAGCGCGAGTTAGTTTCTAGATGGTTTCGTCCTTGATTACAAATTTGATACATTACTCTAATGCCAATGAGTGTCAATATTAATTGTTGAAATATTTAATTTTCAATTGAGAATGCTAATTATCCCATATGATCTTATCTTTAAATTTAGAATTGTTATGATTAAACACAGTTGTGAAATTCTTTTGTTCTATTTGTTTAATGAAAGATTATTATAATTTTTCATGTATTTAATATTTTACAAATAGAGGTCATAATATAAATAAAGCGGCTATAATTCTACTAATGCAACTGTTTTCGTACTAAAAACTAAATAATTTTAGTGTCACATAAATATGTTTTATATTTATTTATTATATTTAGTCAAAATTTAAGAATTGCCTTCTCTTTCAAATAAAAAAAAAGTTATGTATGGTAGTTAAATGTTTATAAAATACAAAATGGAGTTATTATTTATTGACTTTCATTAACATATGATATAAACTTTCATATAAGGTCGGCCCCCTATTTTTTTCATAAATAAAATCAGTACTGAGCGGTTAAGAAGCTTATTCTCGAATATACGGCAATTCGCGTTTTCTAGAAAATAAGTTTGTACGATTATAAAACTATTTACAGTAGCCTAAGATATGCCGTATAAGTACACTAAATTACGTTCAGTTAAAACATTATCAAAGGTCAAATATAAATACGATGATTTACTGAAGTTTCAGCACGAATCAAGTATGGTAATATGAATGTACATTACGTACAAATAAATAATATTCAAACTCACTTGTGAATGTCGCTAAATACTGGTATAATCGGCTGCCTGCTACTGGTTTCTGCTTGCTTGAAGCACACATCATTGACGGTGTTTTCATATTGATGGTTGTTGCTATTTACTGATTTTTGCGACAGTTATTCAACCACAGGACGCCTACTGTACTCAAATAGAGAACTGTTTCACGACTGCGTGAAACCTTCTACACATATATGTACATATATATTATACTCAGTATCATTGTGGCCTGTGATTGTGTGTGAATTTTCTTAAATACTGTACCGGTCGAAAGTGCCGTGCGGAAAAGGTTTACAAATGGTTAATAAAAGAATTTATCTGGAAATACCATAATATGTACTTTCGCACGTAAACGTGATAAAATTTATTACTAGTTTTTATTCTTCAAAATTAAAACGGTTTCGTAAATATTTGCGAATGGTAGTAATTTGACAGTTTTAATTATAGGTAAAAATGACTAATATGTACTAACATAATACCGACATATGACATACGTATTTCAAGTTGAAATGTTCAACTGTTTTTACTTTTGATATGTAATAAGTCATAATTTTAGTAAAAAATGGTAGTGAAACATTTTTTGTATTTACATGCTCTTCAACCGAATTTTTCTAATGAAGGGTTAAACATGAAACAATGTAATTATGCTGGGTGCCATTGTCTTTATTGCTTATAATAATTGTACAGCTGAAACTCAGTGTTTGAATTGCATTCGTGAAATTATTGATTTGCAGTCAGAATATGTGAAATTGTGTATTTGCATATTTTGTAAATAAATTATATTCTAATTACTGATTTATAAAACAATTATTTCCCGATAAAATTCAACATTACCTAATTCTATATTATAGTGTAAAATCACGATCATTGATTTCGTATCAGAGAAACCAATTTGTCCATAATTTTTACTTATACCTTTATATCAATTTAATTTGTTAACCCCCCGTTTTCATTGTATAATTTTCTATAGCTAATTCGATAGATAATAAAACAACATTGTAAGTTGAAATAATAATGTTACATTATAAAATATTTGTATAAAATATATGACATAAAATTAACAAAATCTTACAGACTAAATGTCAACCATGAAACGATAAACTATGAATCATTGCATAATAATCTATTGTCAAGTGATATTGCTACCCGTGTTATTTCATGTATATTTGGTGTATTTTGAACAATGTGTGCTGCTGTTGAGATCACTCAGTATTTGTACGTGTCAGTTTCACCGTTTTGCTAGATGTGACAGTTTTCAAGGTGCAAAAACGTGCATCAATTCTCAATTCCTTGTGTAACTTGATCGGTATGATGTTAGGAATCACTGGCAACGATCACCCGCTCTCCTCGGGGTGCTGTAGGTCTGTAATTGTGTTTCAATTGTCCGTCACAACAATTCATATCCTTGCACATCTCTTGTGGATGCGAGCGTAGTGTTCTGAATGCTTCTAACTGTAAATACCAACAAAAATAGTTAATATTATTCCTCAATTTGTGTAGTTCCCAATAGAATTCTTATTTAATTGTAACAGGAAGTCATGTAATTTAAAGTGGAGCGAAATGTTTCTGCATTTAACTAGTTCTACTCCAGTTGAATTATGTGTCCGAGTGTACTTGTTTATTTCTACATTGTCATATCTGTGTCGAAAATATTTATTCAGCAGTATGTATTTCTCTAATACTTGTGCAAATGGTGTAGTGTGTAAATTGGTGTGTGTTTAAGTGAGATTTTGCTTGGTGACTGTTATCTAGGAGGCTTCCTAAATATTGCTCAGATCTTCCGTTTTGTATTATCTATATGTTGAATGCTTGGCTTAGTAACAGTACAACTGTGGAATATTCTGGTTAGATCTGTTCGCTGATTACTCTATTTGTTTTTTCTCATAGGCGTAGGATGTGTACTTGAAAAACTATAATATCATTTCATCATCTCTGTTAATTGTAAAATGTCACTCAAAATACATTATGCCTAACCATAGTTCCTGTCACTAATGTTCAAGAAACCTAACCTGTTCATGTGACACTTCGATTGCTTCACTGAAAATAATCCATATGACACATTCCAAGCACGGTGGCGTGGTCAGCGATCCCATGTAACTCCAATATGCATGGTTCTTGGGCAAGATATTCTTAATATTCAACGGTGCTGATAAGTTCGTTGATTCTCCTTTGTGTATGATCTCCGGTATCTTCTCTACAAGTTTCTGTAGCTCATGATTGGTGTTACCTACCTGTAAACACAGCGATATTTTACAAAATGTATATTTACACACTTCAAAATAGTTTGTTGTTTTCATATGTGATTTACATTTGTTTAAGTTTGGGGGATTTGTGAAATCCCTGTTCTAATCTATGCCTTACGTCAGACAGCTACGTGAGGTATTTGATGTGCATGTGTGTGTATACGTACCTTTAGAAACACTGCAAATACACATAATCCATCCGGGTGCTTTGTAGCTTCCTCAGCCGAGCAGTAATTTGTTTTGTTCCAGTGCACTAGGTGCAACTATAACAGAATTACAAGTTTTTGTTTATTCGACGTGTATGTTTTCGCATTTGAAAACATCACGCGCCGATGACTCAGTACCTTCCGTAGGAGAAAAGTATTATAACTGTTCTCTGTGTAATTTTCCGTATTCTGGTTAAATGTATTGTATAATACGTACGATTTGTCAAACACTTATTTTGTTATTTGAAAAAAATAAATTATTTTCATGTTTAAATATTTGAAAAAGAATTATTGTTCTAATTATATGTTCATAAACTCTTCAAGGAAAAAAAACAAAGGAATTTTTTTGTAATGATTTAACCAAAAATTGTACCCGGTACTAACAACACAAATTGTAGGTGTGATTATGACGTCAGGATGATTAAAAAAAAAAACAATTATGTGTGTTAGATCAACTAGGAAATGTGTGTACAATGTACATATGTCATTGTGTTACATTTGTGTGATAGAATAACAGAACAAAATTGTATAAACAGATGCTGGAGTAGTATTTACCTCGCCTGGATAATGTTTTCCATTCACTGTATGTTCTGAGCCTTCAGCATCTTCTTCACCCCAATGACAGTGCACTTGGCTCAGTTCATAGTCACAATTCAGTGGTCCGCCGCTTACTTCTGCAAATGTGACGTTTATTGCAAATGAAACAGTAAGGTTAAGTTTACCCGGTCTTCCGTTGTACCTGACATACTGTCATCCGCGTTAATTTGCCAACCATGACCTGTGTTCTTCAGAGTGATCAGTTCACTTGCAGAGTATCGCCATGTCAGTCTCTGACCGGTATGGGCAGAATGTGGTGTAAGGCAACCCGTTTCAATATCAATTGGACTTTGTCTGGATCCGCAGGCTGCTGTATACAGTTTGGCCCAATTATCAGGACCTAACGAGAAAGAAAAACAGTGAAAAATAGATCATTCATCGAATACTAACAACTTCACAAGCATACTTCTACAATCTACAGAATTGATGGTTATACTAAAGTCGTCAGAAACGACAATTATGTTTAATAACATACATTATCAAATGGGTAATGAATGTATAATGGTTAATTATGTACCACGGCTGTTATGATGATGATTATGCCCGGAGGGCGACGATGTTCCAGCCCGAGGGAACAATGTCACCCGATGGCCATAATCATCTAGTAACACCCATGGTGCATAGAAGTCTTTATATTATTTTGGTCAGAACTAAAGTGCCACAGTTCATAATAATTACGGCATACGCACTGTCAAGGACTTTGACTTTTATTTATTTGTTTGTGTACCCATTCAGTTGGTTTATTTTTGAAAATCGCGTCGTTTTGTCAGAAGATATTTAAACCAGAGCGAAGAAAACTACTGCAGATTTTTTACCCCCGAAATCGAAGGCAATTTATGAAAAAGTCTTCAAAATGTTTGTTGACTGTTGACGATAAGCGGGCATAATGACTTTTACGTCCGCTTATTATGCCTTAAGGCTGTCGTTTACCTAAATTTTATTTCGTATGTCCATAGCGTATAAAAAAACGAATTCATTGAGATATCGTCTACCAAAAACGTTCTATTATTAAGGTCAGAACGGGGTAAATAATTTTCAGCCGATTTCTTAAAATTTAACGCTTTTTCATTTAGGTAAACGCAGGGGGTAGTCACGCTTATGGACGCGCCTGTGACCACGTTAGATACAGCATACTTTTCAGTACTGTAAAACTGCGTTGCCTAACCATCATACTTATGGGGGAAAAAGTCAGATGGCACTAGCTGGTCACTAGCAAATAAGTTATTTAGGTCAGCCCGCTTGAAAAAATGTGATCACATGACTAAGCAAATGGTGTCTGTTGACAGTTAGTTGAATGTTTCGAAGTGGTTAGTAAACGATTCTTCGAAGCTTGTGCTATTAAATCGGATTAAGTTTACTTTTAAAGAGATATGAGAATATATTTTCAGTTGTGTATCAGTCTCTAAACTATATACAGTCATTACGAATACATTACGGTGCAGGGCGATTTGTAAAGTGCTGTTTGTGAAATTTGAAAAGGTAAGCTTTTAAAAATGTATTTATTTTATATGAAGCATGTGAATATGATGCTGATATTTTGCATGTAGTATTTGTTATACATATATGTATTATATGTATACATAAATAGCATGGCAACTGTTATGTTAATATTATTAATGTTACTTCAGCAAAATGGTACGTTCAGTATGTTGTGTTCCTGGCTGCTCCAAGAATTCAACAGAGAATCCTGATTTGGACTATCACCATTTGCCATTGTCTGATGAACGTCGTACGAAATGGTTGGAAAACATGGGAAGATTAGACATGGCAGAGACCAGTACAGAAGTCCGTTGACCAAAAAGTTAAATATTGGAGCAATTTCAACTATTTTTGTGCATGGTACGTAAATGTATAGATATACATGCATCATACATACATTTATTCAATTGCTAATTAAGTTTTGTTTGATTTTACTATTACAACTTTAAGCTATGGAATTTATAACAGTGTTTATTTTTATTTTAGAACCTGAAATTCCATTACCATTATCACCGACAAACCCAGCTGCTTTACAGGAGAAAGAGTCGGAAGAAATACCAACTATTGGTGAGTACATGACATGATAGAATAGAATTATGTTGCTAACACCTTTCCATTTTTAAATTTCAGAATTACCAGGAACAAACCAGGCATTCGATTTAAAGAAGATTATATCCACAAATATATCGAACATTCTGCGAACAGGATTAGGTGAATATCCAAATTTAACGGTACCTACAGCAGTAATTGAAACTCCAGAGTTAGAGGAATTTGTGGAAATACCAACTATTGTAAATATTGTATATATGCTTAGTTTTAATTATTTTATTAATGTAGTAAATCATTATTAGCAACTAGTAAATAAAAAATCTGTACACAAAAATTAAATTTTTGTTAATAATTCCCTAAATACAAAATTTAAATCAATTTAAATATACCGCTGTATTCGCTGACCTAGCAAGAATACTCGTAGTGACATCTGACTTTTTCCCCCGGAACTATGAAATATGCATTACATACATGTAAGATAAGTTGCAGACTACGGTCACAAAATTTAACACTGCGTGTCCGCCTCCTGGGTAAACGACAGCCTTAATAATGGGCTTGTTTCCGTATTTCGTATCCAAGGTGAAAATAGTTCATAATAGGCAAGCGCAATATGAATAAATATACTACTATAAATGTGTACTATCTCCTTAGTTATTATAACGTACATGTTTTACGTTTAAATTGCATTTTAATTGTTATATTCTATCTTAAAAACATATGACATATTTCTACCTTGATATGCAACCAACTTGACACTTATGCATTGCAGAATTAAAGGTCAAGTTCTAGGAACATTTATAGTGTATTTCACGATTTGTTCGTGACTTTTTGATTTGTAACAATTCGTTTATTGGGGGGTGCTATATCCTAACAGTTCAGTACTGGCCGAACGTGCAGAATTCCACTTAACAGAGATGGAATAAGTGAATTTTAGTAACCGCTATTTTTAATACAAACCAATTTCGACACACATAAAATCTAATTTTGTTAATATGTTTTAAATTAGTAGGTTATTTAGATAATAAACAATTACTTATCTAATAAGCAAATTGGATTTTAATATTGGTATTTAGTGGTCCGTATTTTAGAATCGAAAATGTTTTTGTATATATGAATTAAATATTTGTTTATAATGATTCATGTTCCGGTTATTTAGTCAAGATCAGTAAATAATTTTCGCTTTTATTCGAAAATTAACCTTCTACGGTTTAATCCGGAAACCGTGGGATAATTAAAATCAATCCGTTACAGTCTCGATTGCGACAGTGTTAAATTGTTTAACCATGAAATTATAAATTGTTCCTTTTTTAAATGTTGTCACTGGTAATTGTTACAAAATCTGTACAAGTAAAATATTTTTCACATACCGTGAATGACCGTAATGTATGTGTGTCTAACAGTCACCCAACTGTCGTTGTTATCCATTATATAAGTGTAGGCAAATGTTTGAGGAGGATATACTCTGTGCACGATCGCGGGATGAACCGTAATTGTTTCAAATTGAACAGTTCCGTTCAGCGTTTGTAATGGATTTGACATGTGAGAATTTGTCTTTGTTAGACTCCCGTTTTGCATCGCTGCAAATTTGTTTGTACAAATTGTTTTTATTAAAATGCTTTAATTCGTTTTTCATCCTGTGAACTTCTTTAACAGTTCGAGATTTTTTCACAAAGCTAATGCTGATGCTAATGGTTTCGAATATTAGTGATTTGTTTTCACTAAAAACCAGTATTTTAGTATTTATCTATTTATGTAAATGTACTGAAATGATTAATGTGTTGCTCTTGTGATAACCGTCATGATGTTACATATTTACGTTATAAACATCAATTTGTTTTGTTGATATTGTCCGAATTGAACCGATAAACATTGATGATTAATAACAGTTCAAGTAAATATAGAACAAATATTATTCTCTATTTATTTTTTCCAAAACAAATCTTGTAGATTATATTAACAAATATTAGTTTTCATTGCAGTATCAGATGTAGATTTGTCAATGGTAGAAAATATTTTGCATCAACAATTAATAATAATCATTTGTATGAAAAATACTTAACTTTAATACTGTTACTTGTAAAACGAATAAAAGTATACCGATTCAGTATTATAATTTCTCTAACTGATCATTATAAACGATTAGTGCATTTAGAATTGCAAGACCGAATGAATATTGTCCAATTAGAATACGATTGAACAATCAAGATATCTATAGGTACTAAGAAGTCAATTACGTACTGTGAATGTATCGTATTTTATGTCGTTTGTTTGTTACAACAAGCACACACTTGCACAGGTACATTCAGAGAGGATTTATTGATAAAGGAAGATAGTCAAGTTCAGCTTAACAAGCTAGAAATGTACGTTTATGGACAATCAACACTACTCGGCTATATTTCTAAGAGACGCGCTAGTTTCATTGTCCACCAGTTTCTTTGACATGTGTGACGTTTATAACCTCACATTCCGAGACCTGCATCTTCATTATCCAGCATTAGTTGCGAGTTTCGACCAGGAACGCGTATGTACAAAGCCGTGATAGTGAAATTGAATTAAGTATTTGAAATGGCGTTTTATTGTGGAATGTTTTCACAGGAAAAACAAAGATGTGCATTTAGGTTGATTTGTAAACAGAATGTCGTGCAAAAGATACTTGCGTGATACACAAGTTAAAAGAGAATTTTAATACGTATGTTGTGTGTTCTGTCACAAATTTACAATTCTCGGAACGAAAACTAGACGAAAACATTTGTAGTAGTTGCTTTGGTTTAATAACGCTGTACGTTCATATATTATACGTAATTTCGTCAGTGTAACAATTGCAGATAATAAAATAGTTATATTCGTAAGAAAAACATAGTCTTGCCCTTGCAAGGACGTTTTAAAATCTCGTTTTGTCAGAAATGATACGAAAAAGCGATGTATGTGTAATACGATATTTCAATGCAGTGTTCCGATGTTCTAGCAGCCTTTTACTTGAGTTTACGTCATTTCATTTCAATGTTTCGAGAGACGAAAGTATGTACGTACAATTAATATTATTTCTTACTATAACTGCAACTTATTGTTTTCTATTACACTAAGTAGTTCTTGTTTATCGGCGGATGGCTATCGCAAATCGATATAACAATTATACATGAATTATCGGCGTTGCAAATGAAATTTCAGCCATTAAGTACTTACACTGATTGTTGCAAATATTAGTAATCATTGTTCGTACATCGTGTAATTATTTTCGCATTACAATAATTGCGTACGCAAATATACATTGCAAGAAGATGTTGAGCATGTGGTAAAATTACAATAGTAAACTTCTGTAGATTGAAAAATAGCAAAAAAATAGAACTTGCGTTTGTGATTCTGATTCTACGTATTAAGCGAAATATATTCTATTCTGGTTTGACAAATATTCATATATGTATGAATTCATTGGTGTGATGACTAACATGATTCCTATTTCTGCAAGTACATATTTACAATCAATTACGCCGTGCAAATATTAATTATATTGTATCTCTTGGATGAGATATTTTTAAATACACCACCACACATACTTATCGGTCCATATGAGATGAGTGTCCCTGAAATGCTCTGTTTACAAATCTATCTTTCTACCTGTTTCTACCTACTCTATAAAACTTGCCCCGCGGAAGTCCTCAAAATGTTATTCATATGTTCATACCGCACATGGCAGATTAAAAGCTACTAGTTTAACTAACAAATGACGAAGCGTGATAATTGTTTAAATAATAAATAAAATAGTTATATGTATATAAAATGGTAGTACCCGATAAAAACACTGCTTAACTATGAATAACTTATCAGTTTTGTAAAATGAATATTAGCTAGTCAATTTAAAAAGCTAATTTTCACGATATATTCCACATATAATGTTTGTCCTTAGTTTTAATTTATTATTCCGATACACTCCATTAAAATTAGACTGATTTTAATTAAGATTTTTATATAGTTCTTTAATTATGGTTACATATATTCATAAAAAACAATTTCAATGATATTTTTTAATGGTTACATTGAAAGTAATAAAGATATGTACGTATACACACATATCTGCAACATAAAACATATTGTATAAAATTTAATTGACTTACATACATATGTAATGTGATTTAAATCATAGTACTTAGTTATTGATGTAATTTTGGGAAATAAAAATGTGTTGGTTCAGCTTTTTTTCCAGGATAGATATTTAAATATATTATTTCAAGGTCAACGAAATATGATTGAGAATAATTGCCGGAAAATGTTTGACAAGCACTGAACTTTTGCTTTTTATACAGGTACCGTCAGTTTCAAATACATAATTTATATAGTATACATATGAAACTAAAACGTTTTACGAAATTAAACTAAATTTTCTTTCGACTATTGTTGTTGCTGTTCATGAATATGTAAAACTAACAGTTTTAATAGTTCTTTTGTTTTGAATGCAGTGCAATAATTAAATGGCAATGACTTTTAAGTATCAAGCGTGACGGTTATTATAAATTTAAAAGTGTACAAAATAATCGTATGAATTATTTATATATGAGTATATTTTTGGGTGGCAGTATTTTCCAGAACTGTTACTTCATATTTCAAGTAAGACAAGGAAGAAATCTAGTATTGATTTAACATGATTTCAAATGTAGACAGAAGGAATTTGTACAGATTATCTAAAAAGTAGTGTTAATTGCAAATAGATGCAATATATTAGTTTATACAAATAGAAAATCATTGAAATATGTATTAACAAGTATAGGTATCTTCTGTAAAGACTTATTGACACTGGACATCATACGATTGCGACTAAATTCTATGCCAGTACTTACCATTTAAACCAGTGTAACTCCACTCCATATTTGACAAGCACAAGATATTGAGCACGGAAAATTGAAGAAAAACCAGTACAAGATAAAACAGAAAACTGTGACAAAGTGATTATTATGATTAGTAAAATGTCAGTTGAACGGCTAACTGTCAGACTGGTAGCAAAAAAAAAACAAACAAAAACAAATGAAAAAAGCGAATGTACGGTTGTTCGTTTGAGCGGTGCGGCTGAAGAAGTAGTTAAAGAAGAGTCCCGAGTGCTTGGTGATGGCTGACCGGAATGTTAATTGCGCTGCACTACATGGACCCGCTTATCCTGCATGTACAGTATGTTTGCACAAGACGTCAAGTGGTACAATGTGGAGTGGTTGTAAAGTAAGCAAAACACACCGTGTGTTCCTGGACACAACTAATCGCATGAGTGGACGGTCGCTCCCGTTTAGATTTCTTTCATGCAGATGATCCCCACTTGTCTGTCCACGCTTGTATCGCTTTTGTGCGCTGGTGGGGGTGGTCATATTATCGGAAGTAATGCATCTCGAATACGTACTGTTAAATGTTTGTACCGTTAGATAAGCATTGTCAATCATTGTTTGCATTTGCCTCTTCTTCTGGTCGAGTTATTCATTCGCCTTGTGCAAATACTCCACAGAGACCTTTAATGCTTTTCTAAGATAATGAACAAACTTTTTACCGCCCGATAGTCGAGCAACATGCTATATAGCTAATTGTTTCCACAATAACCGTCAGGTAAACAAATAAAACTACCTCTTATTGAAGGGTTTCAATCAATTATATTACTTTGACAGTTGGATTCTTAAAACAACAATCGTTTCTTATTTTTTTTTTTTGAGGAAAACTATTTGCAATGAGAATAGTTTTCTTTTTGACTAAATATGTTCCATCTTCCGATTTGATCTTTGACTTTTATGTTATATTTGTAGATTTTCAAAAAGAAATATCAAGGCGAGTTGTCTATGTCATCTTTTCTTTGATACACAAGAGCATTATTTTGAAAATTAGCTATAACATTTGTAATATAATTGCTTCATTGAGATAATTTTACAATCAAAATAGAATATTCTTTCGAAGAGAGCAAAAATTCATTGGATTCTGTTTATGGTAGCTTGATGTTATAGAATTCAGTGAAGATGTGTATTTCAACAGTTTCAACACGAGCTTTATATTGACTGGCTCTGCAGGTAAGATTAATGTTTGTGTTGATCAAGTCTTGCATGTCCAGCAGCACGTAGTTCCATGGTATACCTGTCCGCTACAAACACATTCAGTTTCAACAGAATATTGAACCGTATGGTTCCTAAGCTCATCGGCCAAACTTCATCATCACGTAACTGTTAATCAACTTGCTGATGTAGTAACACACACACACACACATATGCACAAATTCACACAGCATACGATTTATTTTTCCATTGAGTTTTTATTTGTAATAAACATTACATATTTAATTTCACACTGCTAATGTTTTAACTACGATTAAATATATTCGTGATTAATTCTCCGGCACGTAAATATCGTAATTGAACAGATATGATTTGTGGCTGGAATATATTAAAAACTATTAATTAATTTACAAGCAGAAATAATGTGTAAATATAATTTATCATTGGACACTGTTGTTTATGGTTACGCTAATGTATTCAACTACGGCACCATATCCAATTTCCTCGGGTTTTAAAATTCAATTTTTCAACGATCAATTCCGTTATGTAGGTGTTCATTATGAGGTGTGAGTGAAATTAATTCTGCTGTGGATACTGTTAGATACGCGGCGAAAATTAATATTATACTCAATTATAATAATAAAGAGTGTGGAAATATGTATAGAGAGGCGATCCTACGTGAGATCATAATATGCAAATGCAACGTTGCCGTACGCGTGACATAGGTGCAAAATTCGCATTGTATAATTGTGATTTTCAATCGTAATAAACAGAATATTATTACGATACGGATGTTAACAGCAATATAAAATTGCGTTAAACATCTGGCAAGTTTTGACTACTGGATTCGTAATCAAGAAAGAGTATTTGGTTTGTGATTTAGACATTTAATTAATAAGTGTTTGAATAGTTACTAAAACTTAAGAAAACAGCATTATGAACTGTGAATATTTCAAGATTAAAACATCTAAATAAAACACGTATTAATAATGAATTAAAACGTTCAGGTCTTACTGCCCCACTTCTGTATTAAATAAAAAGTAAATTGGTTAAAAATATTTACGTTTAAGGTAGAATTTTCTAATTAGTTGTACAACTGGAAGTACACACATTTTGAAGGTTACAATTTAGCATCAATTAGTATTCACAAAATTCTTTACCAGGCAAAGTCTAGTTATTCGACAGTCTAATTTTAGGCAAGTACTGTACTTAACACATGACGCATTGTACTTCAATTCTGGAACTATTTACGTCCAATTTCGTTTACATAAACTATGGAAAATTTCTTGTGTTAATAGAACTTTCAACCTTGGCGCAAACAAGAAATATTTTAAATTTATTTACGTCAACGACTGTGTATTATAATGTATTTGTGTATTTTGGTACATTTCGTATGATTACACTATTCGGCGAATATCAGTTTCTACGGAAAAGTAAAATTACTTGTGGAAAAAATCAGTAGCAGTAAATTTGCTATTTTTGTACTTTATTTGCACACTTGTGCATTGCAAATTTGATATCAACGGTGCACTTTTGATTTATGTTGGCGGCCGTCCAATTAAAGACTGATTTAACGCGAATTAGATGCCATTATAAATAAGGTAACGCCAATTCGGTTTCGTTATATTTATCCTCTTGTGCAGGTTAGAATATTTACAATGATTTGCGTCTAGACAAAATTTAATCTAATGTGGTACATTTATTCTAAAAAAAACAAGACACCTTTTTTTAACTATATATTAGAAGCAGGAAATTATGATAAACCTTGTCACAGAATAGCATAATTCCAAGACGCTTAATTCACATTAAAATAACTTGTTCTGCAAGATCAACTACAGTTTGCAAACATTTGATATTCTACTGCCATACACCGTTTCAGTTATTAATTAAGATTAACTAGACGGTAACGTGTGAATATTTTATTTTATTTTTCATATCTAAATCTTGTTTTTATTTCGTAAATAGTACGATATTTCATAACGCCAGTGTTACAGGCAACCCGTTTCACACATATGTATGTGAGAACGTATCTTTTGTTTTTGTATTGATGAAGAAACATGTTGATGTGTTTCACATCTGTCAAACTTCAAATCATTTAAATTTGACCATACCGGCCTTATCAGGAGGGGAACTAAATGGGAATTTGATAGATTTGATCAAAGATTGAACAATCTGAAGGCCAGAAACTTCTTTAAAATTCTTATCTTCAGTATTATCAGTATTTATGAATTTGCTATTATTGTTCTTTTATACTTAAAAAATAATTTCTTTGAAAGACAAATACATTATTTAGATTGAACTATATATTTAATTAAATTTCAAGAGAGTTTTTTTACAATATAATTCTAAGTTACATTGAATTAATTTTCGAATGTTATTGAAATACATTTTAACCGAACTTCTCAGAATGGTGTGGTACATTTAAATCATACTTTCCATCTGAATAGCCATACACTAGCCATCAACGTTAGTTTCCAATTCATAATTTACCACATGGAATATTGCCAGTGATATTATTTGCAAATAAAACAAAAGTTAATTACAGTTAATTATGATACGAGACAAAACAGACTGACTGGTGCACCGAACCTTTTTAATGGTTCTCGGTAAAAACACATATTACTTTAACTTGTCGGTTGGTTGTAATATTGTGCCGATAATATAGGTAACTAACATGTGTTACGTACGCATGCGTGTGTATTTTATTACTTGCCGACATAACTCATCGTTAATGAATGTATTGCAATTCCTAACATTTTGTACAGTTGAATTCAAATGTCCATGTATGAGATCCTATGCGCTCTGGCTGTTTGTATGACAGAATGTACATGTTTTGTCGAATGTCGGTTAAACAATTACTTGCTCTTTACGCATGGTAGAGATAATGTGCCATCTAGATCATTAGTCGCACACGCGGTGCATACAAATCAAATTTAGATGCGCACAGCAGATTACGAGAGAATTTAATAATATAGCTAATAAAATAAAGGCTCTGCAGGTGCATAAACAGCCCTAGTACACAACACTCACGACTTGTTAATTATTTCCGAAAAGGAAGACACACATATATATTTAGTTTCTCATAATTCTTTGTTTTTTTCTCTGTTTAAGTCCACACAAAAAATTGTGAACTTACTCTTATAATATTACCTTGTAATATGGAAGTCAACAATCATTTGTTAATATTCATGTTTACGAATAGTAAGTGTCACAAATAGTATGAAATATAATTAGATATTTTCGTTAGCAACAGTTTTATATCATCCATCATTGTAACACTTCATACTTCAGTAATAATTTCTAGTAAAGGCTGAAGATGTTAAAATGAAAGTGTTAATTATGTACGATTTGGTTGAAACTTTGTACACATATAATTACAGTTACGTGCGTTAATTACACGTTAATAAATCATATCACCAAGCTGAACATCTAATTTGAAATTAGTTTACTGTAGGAAAAAAAAATAATACAAAATGAAGCAGTTTACAGTTAGGGATGATGAGTATCGGTTTAGATTCTCGACACCTGTTACGTTTATGCGAGAAAAAATACTCGCTATTCGTATCATTCCATCTTCTTTGTAACGGTTAATCGCACGAAGAATTGCTGATCAATGATACAATTGTTTATAATAGAATACGTTCTGCAATAAACCGGAATTTATAGTAAACGTTACGATACTGAAATCTAGCTGTAATTTGAGAAATGAAACACAATTTGTATTTAAACTTACAAAAGACATACAGCAATACCATACAGTCACAATTCCAAAGTTGGTCAATGTTATTCGATAATAAATAGATAATAAATATATCTATAAAACTGAAAGAAATACAGTGGATTAGAAAATACGTTACAACTTAATAACAATAAAATAAATATACTTCTTTTAGTACTTTATTTCTCATCCTGGAATGTTTTCACAGAATAATCTCATATATATATATATATATATATATATATATATATATATATATATATATTTATATATATATATATATATATATATATATATATATATATATATATATAGATATAAATGTTTTAACTCGATTCAAACATTAGACATGTAGAAACCGCGGGGCCCCATGGATTAATTATTATTTAAATATTTATACATGGTTGTGTGTATGTCATCGATTTCCGTAACACATATATTACAGTTCCCCATGATATGCCAATTGAGTAGTTATCGAATTCACTGAATATAGATTCGATTTGAATGACGAAATGTTCGTTTAAATATTCTAATGAGATCAATGAGCTGATAAAGATCCGTATATATTAGCTACACACCGGTCGTTCGATACATTGTGATAGATAGTCACGGTGGGCAAAAAAGGCACTTCTGTCAAATATCACATATATATGTATATATACATTATAAATTATTACAAAAATATTACTTTGCCTAGCATAAACTTAACTAATCTTTGGCATTATCGAATATAATGTTTTATAAATGCGACGTTGTTAATTATAAATGCTATATACGTATGTATCTATATATAAGATGGGAACATGCCACCGTCGTCATATTTACGTACGGAACGTAACGTACGTAAGGTATGTGTGTATACATATCTTATGCTCTAATCTTACATGTAATGCTTAACAAATTACTGTAACTAAAATACTAATTTATTTGCAAAACGGGCATAAAAGACTTGGCGTCTTCCGAAGACATTTACATTTTAATGATACATTAAGTGTTGAAAATATTTGTATCAGGACTAGAGAACATACATACATCGATTTCTGCGTATACACAAAACACCTTTTCGTGTGCATTTATAATTCATGCATGGCTTCCAGGTAAGTTCCATAACTACGAAAAATTACACACACATACACACAATATGAACAACAATGGAATTGTGCATGAAATTATTTCTTCTAATCGTGTACATTCGCTGATCTTGCATAAACTGTTCAAGAATTCACAAACATTGATATGTAAAGTAACGGCATTGTATGTAATGTTGCGGTGGTAACTCGGGCTAGTTAAATTATTACTTTTAACTACAGATATTCACGTAATATTTCATGCAATGTCGGATGATTGAGATCAGTTGAAGACGGTTAAAATCGGTATAAAATCCGGCAGCCCCCCTTCAACAAGTGAAGAGAAAACACCTGCCACCCTATGGTATGTTACACGGACTGAGAGAAATTACTCTCTGGGGTTATTTGAATATTATTCATGACTATTTTATATTTATTCTTTAAATTAATCTATCCATCAGTCTTACACCGACTTTTTATCGTATTTCCAAGCCGAATTAATGGCCTGACAACTACCATCAGATAATTCCACTTACAATTCTACTGTTGTCCGTAGTGTTGCATTGTTTTATATACATATTTGAATATACGTACAGAAAAAAGACCATACAAAATTCTATGCCATAAAACTAATTTACAAATATATTTCACATTAATATTAGGATTTTACAGTAATACTTTTGATTGATAGCTGAAGCAGCAGAAATATTTTGAAAATATTTTTCTCTAAAATTAAACTTATTTATATTAAACTATACAACTATTAAATTCGATTTTCTAACAAAGGACAAGATTCATACTCGGATATTTCCTGAAGAAATATAATACTTACAAATGTTCTACAAGATAAAAATCAAATGATTCGAAATTTACTGTACAAAAAGAATAAGACTATCATTAAAACACACACATACACACACAGACAGAAGGAAAGGTTCACCTGTCCATTGTTTCCCTATCCAAGAGTTCACATAAAGCCGAAATGTACGTTTGTGCCATTTGTAACGTTTCGAATTTACTCAACTTGTGGTCCGCATCTAAACTGGGTATAACCTGTCGCAACCTGTCAAACGCCTCGTTCAAACCGTTCATTCGTCTGCGTTCCCGTGCGTTCGCCGCTAATCTTCGTTTCTTCATCACATTTGGTGCAGGCGGTTTGTCTTTCGTCAGCGCTTTCTTCCGTCCACGCACTGACTTTCGTTCTTCAAATTTACCCGCATCGCCAATGTTCGGTTTCACATCGACGTTATTGTTTAACGATTGCGGTGTTTTTAAGGTTATAAAATTGAAATTACCGTAGGTGAATGTTCCGTCCGCATATGATTTCACGTCGTGCGCTGCACTTAGTTCGCTCGTCACGGAGATAAAACTGTCGTACGTGCTCACATCCGCGGTATCCGGTTGATCGGCCGCTGTCTCTACTGCACCGATTTCCGTGAATTTCGGGCAAATTCCCGTGTTTTCATACCGGTATCGACTATCGCTGCCGAAGTCCATTGAACTGTAACCACTGGTGGTATCATACGGCATGTAAACATTGCCATTTTGACTGGATCGACCTTGTGCGTCGCTCAAATACTCGCTCTGAACCAATTCGGTTGCAGGTTCGGTAACGTAACGATCAAAGTACGATTTCATCACATTCATTGTCATCGTTTACTCTGTTATTTTCTCTAACACATTACCAAGAGAAGCGTATCTTTTCGATTACGTTCCAGAACATATTTACGTTATTAATTTTTTCCTACACATTATTAACTGGTATTACATACGCGTTTTAATTTTACGAAACTGGTCTAAACACTTTTTTTTCCGAATTGTTTCTATGTAAGTAAATATTTTAACAAGATAATAAAACAACGTATGTTTTTTCTTCTTGATGGTGTGATTTAAAAACTGTTGTTTCATTCACTTCGTTAATATCTAGTTGACGGGCAATTTACACTATGGATTTCACACTATTTTTTCTTGAAATACGATGCACTATTTTAATATTTTATTTTGATGCGATATTTTGTAGGTAAGCACTGGGAGACATTTAATGTAGTAATTTTTGCAACACTGTATTTAGACGTACGTGTGTGTGTGTGTGAGTGTTGGTGTAATGAACCCTTTCGGGGTGAACGCCACTGGTATAGTGGTTCGAGTGTCAGCGAACTCCTGTCTGTATGTCTTCGGATTGTTAGTCGAGGGGTTGGTATGGGACTGACCTTACTAATACGAAGTAAAAAGTGAATCGCGTGCCGTGGGGCATCCCGACCACTCTAACCAGGAACCACCTCACGCCAGACGCACGAGATGCATTACCTGATACCAGGACAGGACTTGCCCACCCGGTCCCCACATATAATTCTCCTAAATTTCCATTTCAACCGCAAAAGTAAAAAATCATTTAGAAGTTTCATTTCAAATATTCCCGCGCTTCAAATACTACAAATATGTAGGTAATTAAGTGTGCTTTTGTACATTTGATTCATGACATGATGCACATCAATTCTAGTTTATGATGATAGGTTCAATTAAATTAATATAAATAACAGCAATCAGTGTTTGAAATTACGATGCGGAAAAAACTTTTATCTCTGTAGATTTTCTACCGGAGCGATGTTATCTTCTTTTCACATTTTCTAATAAACATTTATGAGAAATGTAGGTAATGCAATAAACACATATTTTTCTACAATATTTCTTATACGAAATACAACTATTACCTCGGGAATTCGCTGTTTCTTCGTCAAATGTTCAATGATTGTGTTTTTATATGGGTGCAAAAATGTGAGAAATGTATTTAAGCGAAGTTTAAATGTGGGTCAAAAGTGTCGGTAGCATTGAAATGATTTCGAGTACGGTTCTGTTTGTACCATCTGCACGTGACCAGTTCACTTTTCGGCATTCTTTAACATAGATACCTTATGTCGCGCACGTGTCTCTCATGGTGGGGGTTGTCGCGTGCCACTTCGGCCCTTACGGCACGTGCCGGGAAGGGCGCTGTACAGCGTTGGAGGGGTACAGGGCGGTTAATGAAAATGACAGATGCTACAATTAACTTTAGATGTTCATATGATTAGATCGCCGTGTACTGATATTATGAATATGTATGTATTTATTTTATTATAATATGCTTATTACTGCATCCATCCAAATACAATACATTGTATCTCGTCTGGAGGTATTTTCGACATATCAACGAACTGTTACACAGTTCAGTCTAATACCGCGCGCATGCGTGCGATCATATGCAAGATGTACCATTATATTTAGTCTTCATTATTATGCGCATACGGTTACTGTTCTGTGCCCATACGTAATGAACCTTCTTCTTTTTCTTCTTGTAACGGACATTTTGTACCAGCAATTAATCAGTATGATTTGCTGGTAACGATCGATTGATTTAAGATGTAATAAGATTAATTAATACTTTGTTACATAGTAATTATAATATCGTCTTTTAATAGAAATCTTAATCTGATCTAATAGCATTACATGCAGATGTCAAACAAGTTTATAGTTTGAGAAGAACAGTATTTATTATGGAAGTATGAGAATTGCGGTATGAAGTTTCAAATACATACATAGTGTAATAAGTTTATAGGTTCACCTTAGATAAGCTGTTCAACAGTAGCATTTTAGTGACAACTTTGCAGAATGAAAATACCTGTGACAGTGCTAGTATTTTTGTTTTCATAGATTTGTAAACGTATTTGTAAGGACACCAAATGGGCAGGTGTTAATGCAATACAAACGAACGAACACACACAAACATACAACATACACGCATGCATTAGTGACGTTATAGATAAGATATATACATTAAAGAAACTAGCTAACCATAAGTCAGTTGCAACATGCACCATTTTCTCTTCCCGTTTCCAGTAACCCAGCTCCTGTACATGATACATATGCACGGTAGTTGGTTGAGTGGGTAAAATTCAGAACAAGCATCGAGAGTAATTGCACATATTTATCAAAATTGCTATCTGTGATTAATTGCTTAACGGTACAATGTGCCAAAGCTGTAATGATAATTCTGTATCATGACGTGCTAGATTTTACCTCAACACATTTATAGAACGAATACTTTCACGGAATCTCGTTGAACATAGACACACAAAAAGAACTACTACTGCAAACCATCATAACACACTTCAGACCAGACAAGTACGTACCCGGTTATAAGAAAATTATAATAATTTCTCGTATATAATAAATTCAATCATTACTAATTGAGGTTAGATATTCTATTTGTAAAACGTCACTGTGGGAAACCAGTCACGAATTTTCTCGCTTGTAATGTTGGTAATTATGTTTTGGAGTATTGCCACCTGAATAAAAACTAACTGCACACATAAAGAAGAAGAAGAAGAACGTAGTAAACATGTAGATGTACTATTTAGCGCCTGAAGCAAGAACACACAGCACCAAAGACTATTAATTCAATTATAGGGTACTGGTAATAATTTGTCCATAATATTATACACCGAGTACCGAATTTATTAAGCATAAATTCTAATTGAATGCTGAACATCAAGTATTTTTTTAAAACTGTATCTTATTGATTATACAGACATGTGCGTATTAAAATTTGTGTAATCCGAATTACGCATCGTGCTTGTACTAATTAAGCTATTAAGAATCATGGTAATTGTGCATACTGACCATATTGTGTTTGATTATAGGCAAACTCTATGAAACTAGCGTTATATACATTGTCCATCTGGTCTTCTTGCTAATTGAATTAAGAAAATTATAGGAAGATTTTTTATATCGGAAGCAATAGAAATTATTTGACGTATGCGGATATAGCATATATGTATTGTTCTGAGACCACACAGCATCATGAATAGAAGGAAATATATTGAATTGTTGCCGGTAATTGACAGTTTCAACATATGCAATTTCCTAACCTTACTTATCCATTTCTCTTCAAGCTGTCATTTTATGGTTATGTTATTCTACTAATTTACACGTAGAGATTATGTGCATATATGTTAGTAGAAAATATGAATCAACCTATATGGCTATCTGTGGTTAAACTATTGCTCATGTTTTATTATTCTTATTCGACATTTCAGGTAGCTACAAATTAGCTTTCTCCTCATATATATGGGAATCCAATATATATCATAAATATCCCTGTAAGCTCAGATATGTCATTTTATTAATTATTAATTTAGAGCAATAATATGTACAATGTTTTTCGTTTTATTTATATCTACATAAACATATATTTAATTAAAACTAGTTTTAATATGATGTAAAATGTAAAATGAAGAGATTACTGTGATGGATGTAATATTGACGGGTATATAAATAAGTGTCATAGACTTCCTATATGTAGTGCAAGCACTTGTAAGCATATATATATATATATATATATATATATATATATATATATATATATATATATATATATATATATATATATATATACAGTGCGAATAACGTAAGACTATACATTGGCGACTTTATTTTAGCTTTAATCAATTTGCCCATGTCAGTAACAACTGAAATTACAATGACGTTTGTTTTGGTAAATGTCACTATTTTCAATATTGTGTTACAGATATCTCACGAGTTTGCGTAATAATTAGTGCAAAAAATGTACATCACAGAAGAAAAGTTTAAGATGTATTCCTGGTATTTAGAAGGGGCGTCTTTGCGAGAAATTTCTGATTATTTCAGCTTTGAATTCCCGGGCAGGGCCCATCACATGTCATCAAACGATGGCAAATTTAGTTATCACCCCCAAGTGATTTTGGAAATGTACTGATACCAATTACAATTTCAGTACTTGAAGTGTACTTTTAATTCAATAACATGTAATAGATTTAATAAAATATTGGAATAAATTCTGTAAATGATTTAAATAAATATAGTAGTCTGTGGACTAGTGTCTAATTTTACATTATTCAACCATAATAAATTGGAGTTTTTGTATGAAATCACCATGGTAACATTAAGTAAATGCCCTATGTCTAATTTTAAATTATTCAACGGGTTGATACTAGCATGGGCAAATTGATTAACGATAAAATAAAGTTGCCAATGTATAGCCTTACATTATTCGCACTGTATATACAGTGCGAATAACGTAAGACTATACATTGGCGACTTTATTTTAGCTTTAATCAATTTGCCCATGTCAGTAACAACTGAAATTACAATGACGTTTGTTTTGGTAAATGTCACTGTTTTCAATATTGTGTTACTGATATCTCACGAGTTTGCGTAATAATTAGTGCAAAAAATGTACATCACAGAAGAAAAGTTTAAGATGTATTCCTGGTATTTAGAAGGGGCGTCTTTGCGAGAAATTTCTGATTATTTCAGCTTTGAATTCCCGGGCAGGGCCCATCACATGTCATCAAACGGTGGCAAATTTAGTTATCAACCCCAAGTGATTTTGGAAATGTACTGATACCAATTACAATTTCACTACTTGAAGTGTACTTTTAATCCAATAACATGTAATAGATTTAATAAAAAATTGGAATAAATTCTGTAAATGATTTAAATAAATATAGTAGTCTGTGGACAAGTGTCTAATTTTACATTATTCAACCATAATAAATTGGAGTTTTTGTATATAATCACCATGGTAACATTAAGTAAATGCCCTATGTCTAATTTTAAATTATTCAACGGGTTGATACTAGCATAGGCAAATTGATTAACGCTAAAATAAAGTTGCCAATGTATAGCCTTACATTATTCGCACTGTATATATATATATATATATATATATATATATATATATATATATATATATATATATATAAATATATAATGCATGTATTCATCGATAAACTACACATTCTCATCGATTTCTTCTGAAGCATTGACTTCAGACTATTTATTAGAGCACTTATTGGTAAAACCGCGTGTAAATAATTGTAATAATTACATGACATATAGAATCCCTCGATATCTCTAACTTTTTACATATTTACTTCGGATTCCAACGTTTCCTTAAATGTCGCTGTACAAGTCTGCTTGATTTATCGTTTGTCGTTTGCTTCAATATCTTCAACTAATTAAATTTAATGAACTACGATACACTATATTACATACAAAAACTCGAGGAATTATTTCTCATTAATTACGAGCTGGTAAGTGCTGGTGTCCATTTGTTGTTTTAAGTGTTTCGGGAAGCAAGCGACATATTTAGGAATGTGTTCTGTGTTTTCTTTATAATTGTCATGTTTTGCGTTAAAGATCTGTATCTCTAAACATATAAAATATTACGTTCATTGTGAATGAACGGAACTAGAAAAAATAACAACCTGTTTCCTATCGGAACTATAAAGTGTTTGATGTTGCCGAATGTTTTTTTTTCAACGTCCGTGTTGCTCGTTTCAACTTGCACGGTCGCTTATTATTATTCTGATACATTGTGCGCCATATTGTGCTGATGACGAATCACTTGCAAAGCACTCTATGGACAATCACACGGGTTTAATTGTAAGATGCACAGTCACGACATGATTCTATTTCGTAGCCATTAATGCCGGTGCCATATGTCCGACAGATAACGGTAGATTTTGTGATGAAAACATGAAAAATCCACACTGAAAATTGTCTTCCTCGTTGCATACACACGTACGTACGAACATTGTCATTGTATGCACTGTGATACAACATTGTTGTATCACTCACGAACTCGTGTGAACAACAGAGATTGATTGTTAAAGTTGAGCACGCATGACAGTTGGCGTATCTAACCTCACATTATTCAATAACAGGAATAACAGTGTTGCATAAACAAATAATCTATCAATAAGCCAGTCCGAAGATGATCATCATTATCAACAAAGACAAACGACGATATAGGTATGCATATGTATTGTAACTGTTTCAATGTCAAGTAGAAATATACTGTATGATCAACAGTTAGAGTTACAGTAATATATTCAGCAGGGGGTTGTATCTAACTCAAAATGTCATCGTATGAACAATCTTTCTAAAACAAGAAGCCGAATAGCTTTTATAGTATTTTGACATGTCCATTGCGTAAAGGATAATGAAATATCATAGTTTATTCGGCAGTGTTTGCTGCATCCTTTAATTAAAAACCGTATTTCATACGTTGTAAACATAAAAGCGGACATTATAAAATACAAATTAAAGCCAATCGTAAAACTGCTCATTTGTAGGCAAAGAACAGAGAACAAAAAAAAAAAACGCGTGCGGTCTTATACCGGCTTTATATAAAGTAATTAGGTGTATAAAATACAAAAAAAATCCATTTTAGAAACCGCGAGTACCGTAAGCTGAATTGTTATTGCAGCTGCTGTAAATAAAAAAATTAAATTATCACCTGTAAATTATGTACGGCCCCATAATCGTAACTCAAAGCTCGTGTGAATGGTTCACGTATGGTGCTTCTCTTCTTCTTCTTCTACGTTTGTGTTCTTCTTGTTCTTATAACTTTTGGTGAATCAGTCAGAAGAACGACTAGAAATAAGTGTTTGTACAGATTTATAACGTACAACATTTATGTAATTCGATGTTTAGAACGTTTATTTATATAACTCATGATCTGTGAAAAATATTCAGTAGACTAGCTTTGCAAAATAAAAACTTTTGGCACGCTTTCTTCTTTCTGTTTGAATGTGCATTGACGAGCCTTCATTACGATTCATAAAGCTTGGCATACAAGCTATACAGATCATTATAATTTCTCTAGTTTATGTTAGTTTATACCACAGCAGTCAATGGTCCATAAAGAGTCAATTGGTTACCGCCATGCACGGCTAAAAAGTATGTTTGATTTTATGTGACACCGCGATGGCAGTTGTGGAATTATCTCTTCCGTGCTGCCAATGAATGTCTCTATTATAGTTCACATTCTGTCCGTTACTATCTTATAGCATTTGTTCGCAGACTAGTTTCTGCGTGTTTCTTTGCCTCTGTTCTTATCTAAAACTTGAATCTTTGGCGTGCTAATAACACGTACATTCGTGAAATATGTTTCACATTCCGGTGACTTTACAGTACAAACACTGGACTCTCGGGCTGTCAAATGTTTCACTACGTTCAGCAGAATTTCGGTGAAATATCACGATTCGAAATAGAAAATCTTAGGTTATGCGACAACCGTCTTGCGTACAAGTAACACGTTCCGATTTGAGCATGTCATTTTGCATACAGAACCTGTAGGAACGTGTATTAAGCAGGTACACACAAACCTGGTCCGTTATAACACCTAATACGTATGTAATGAGCCATGCTTCAATGATTCCAGTCGGCCAAACAAATTACCGATCGTCGTGGAAAGCAACACGACCAGGACCGTGGTTGACCAGCTGGACAGAACAAGACGCTCGTTCAGAAGAATTAATTAGATATTAATTATGTGTGTATGAAAGAAACACCCGGTGTATTGTCGTCTGTGTACAGCGCTATGATTGTTCTTCAATCATAGCGTGCTGTGAGTCTCGTCCGAAGACGATTTCATGGGCGTAGACCCGGTAATTTCGTTTATCGTCATCTTGTTAGCCACTTGGTGTCTGGCATGATGAGGTATGCAAATTTAAGGCGGGACAAGACAAGAATTTAGAAACAAATTTGTCTAGCATGAAATTGTACGGGGAAAAAAAATTTAACATGTGTGATTTTTTTTATGTGTGAGTCAAAATTATATAGGAATAGTTTATGTAATCAAACTGTATTCTCAATTTTTATTTACAATGATAAGGAAAATTTATAACACATGCGAAGAACGAATACTCCTAGTACAAATTACTCTTTGAATAACTACAAAAAAAGAATTGGAAAATTATTTAATAACTAAATTGAATAAAGACACAATGAAGAATATGTTTTAGTTAGCGTGAATTCAACGTACATTGTACGTTTATTGAATTGAACAATAGCGTTCTGCTGCGGTAGGTCTTCTTCTTCAATTTGAAGATGCCGCAACATACTGAATTAAAAAACAAGAATTGGTAAATGAAGGCGCCTCTGAGTCCGTCTGTTGGCATACCGCCACACAGAAGTAACCAGACTCATCATCTGGTTATAAACTGTAATTTAACAGTAAAATTCTTCAATAATCAATTTGTCCAACAAAGCTTCTTGACGGATAACTTGCGACTCGCTTTTGAGATCCAAGTAAGCGGTGTTTCATCATTGGCGCCAGTCGTATTCTTTTATTCGTTACTGTTTGATTCGGTAAAATTGATGAGATTGTAATAAGATAATTTTTTTTTCGCCACTAAATGCACACAAAGTCTAATTAGGAATTATGTTTTTATATTAATTAATCAACGGCTAGAGATTAGTTAATAAGTGTGGTTCAAGAGATTTGTTGGATGTTTTTAATCGCATTAAAAATTTCACGACGTTGAAAGACTATTATCCAATTAGATGTTAATCTTTACACAAAATGAAGATGTTCATTTGAAATACGCAGGATAGTTTTATTTCTGAAATCAATTTATTCGATGTGATATCAAATACATTGTTAGGTAAATAATGAAAATATGAAATGAGTAATGTCATTCGATTGCCTGTCATTCATTTCTATTTGCAAGTCAGTACATAATATCAAGACATTGTCAGTAGCAATTCCATACATCGTTTTTGTTTTATTTATTCACATTATTTATTATCTGACAGTACAGTAAATTTGCATATTACGACTTAAATCAATGAATATCTAATAATCAATCACTGGAATATTACTGGGACATCGTTTACACTAAGTTGTAATTATTTTTACGACTACAAGTAATCAAGTTTTGTCTTTCATTATGCGTTGTAAACATAAATGTAATCAAACAATGATTTGTTTACATTGTTTGATTTTAGCCTTTTTTTCTCTCAATGTGTAAATGGAATTGTTAGTCAGTTAGATGTGCAAATATAAGTTCTGACTCGCCCTGATATGGTACAGTTAATAGTTGATATAGTTTTCCTGTTTTTATTGCAACATTGCGCACACATTTGGATTGCTTCCTGTTCTGCGGCCGGACTGGTCCAACAGGGTTTTCATTTTTACACCAAGTGGAATTTACAGTGCATCAGTGACACTAGAATATATGTTGTTGAAAATATAAACCATATATTATAATTGTACATGTCTTTTTATACGATGACAGGGTTGAACTATATATGTGTGCTTCATTTATAGACTTTGGTTAGCAATGCAAGTAGATGAATAGTTGAACGTCCTTGGTGAACGTTTGTAATCCACGATACGCCGTAACGGTTCAAGCCGTAACGGTATTGGTACCTCCGACGCGTGCAATCTTACGGCGCATGTTACGCCTATAGGTGTGTTGATAATGACGATAATTTATGTTTTGTTCTTAATAATATTCGATTCACATTGGCAACAGCAGCAGCAGCAACGGCAGCAAATAAAACAAATAATCCAGTAGTAAGTAAACGTAAATCATACACAGTGCACTGCGCACGAGCAGACTCCTGCGCATGCGCACAAGTTTTCCTGATGTATTAAAGTAGGGTACAGTTTGTATCAGTACCGTCTTAGACAGTACATTGTTTCCACAATTTTAGTAATGATTCAAGCTATATTTAACAAACAGATTCTTTTGATTCTAGTAAAACTACTAACTACAGAAGCCAGAATATGGATAGTTCAATGTATAGTTGAACATTTCAAACACAAATATCGCAAAGCCGAACCTGTACGTATAGAATATGTTATTAGTGACGTATTGAACACACCTTAATATCGTATTGGCGTACCATTGATATAATTAAACCAGTGCATTTCTACGTGATTAATAAAACAGAAATCGCGATACAAAATAAATCGTACTCATTTAAATTCACCACGGATAATTAATTAAAGTGAACGATTATGTTTATCATCGATTTATCTCATTTCGTGACAAAACTCACCAGGAATTTCCTCTGTTTCTTGTTTTTTGTTTTTGTGAAATTGATTTAGTTCGTTTGGAAATCAGATATCGAATGTTATTACTGCTAGTGCGTTCCATTCGTAATGGAGACGTCAGACAGGTAGCAGGAAAATACAGAGTTCGTTATCATTTAATAATTGTAATAAACATAATATAACGATATTTTAAATGTATATATATATATATATATATATATATATATATTGTATATATATATATATATATATATATATATATATATATATATATATATATATACAGGAAATGATATACGCTGTACTAGAATTAATTAAACCAACGAGAGTATGGTTTAGAAATACAGTTATAGAATAGAATTTATTGAATAAATATACCCGGATACCCCTAAATTATTTTTATAAAATAACAAATATAAAGAAACAAAACACGAATGTGTTTTGTAAAACCCCATAAAAAAAACGGAGAATCGGTAATAAAAGTCATTATATATCAATTTTCAAATCAAACCCTGTCCATTAGGCATCAATGGTTGCCCTTCGTTAACTTACAGTAATAGTTAAAAAAAAAACCACTAAGGTACTTATGTGCTAGTGCATTAAGGACTAGTTCTGCGTACGTTGAGTGCGGATGGTGCTTGTAATGTATTTAGTTCGAGCCATTATTAGAGTTACCGGCCACACCATATGCTGTCGTTATCTAACGATCTGGGCACACGACACCAGCTAAAGGGGGCGAGACCCCACCATGTAGTATTATAATTAGTTCCAGCGTGTGCCTATATGTGTACTATAGCTAATACTTTCTTCCGAATTATTCCTAATTAATATGCTAAATAAACAACATTGTTGATATACATTAATTTTTTGGTATTTTACTAGTTCTAAATAATAGAAATACGACTCTCTTTTTTCAGTAACGTAATTGTTACTTGTAATTATTTTAAACGTACCAAAATATAACATTTTTATGGGCATGCAAAAAAATCCAAACAGCCACACATAAATCTAGAATCTAATTAGTTATTTTTTAACTAGCTACACTTAAGTAATACATTATATACTATAATTGCTTGACACGATATAGTTAAGAATGTAGACGTAAAGATATTTTTTTTTTTCGGACGGTAACTTCTCATAATCGGTAATAATTTCGTACCTAGTTAGTTTCGTGCCCGTGGAATATCGTCATTTTTCTTTACATATTTGTTTTCTGAAACCGTTGCTTCTATTTGTCAAGTAATTTTGCGGCAAATTACCACTGACACTTCGTGTTAAATTCACATGTCTTTTAAGTTAACTTTATTACAAATATTTCTACTTCGCATTACACATACATCATTCATGTTTGAAATATGTTTGCACATGTACAACATACAAACATGTTCAATACATATATATATATATATATATATATATATATATATATATATATATATATATATATTATATACAGGTAAAGTAAGAAAATGAATTCATTTGTATAACAATTTATTTATATTTATGTGTAATTATACATCTTTATCTGTTTTCTAACAGTACGTAATATTTTTTCCTTCAACTATTTTACTTGTGATCAAACTAATTTCTATTTTTCTTTCTTCTCTTTGTTCATCCAATGCTCCTTTGTACATTATTTCTTTCTTCGTGTTCGTTCGGACGAGATTTCAATTTCCATTGAATTAATTTCGAACAATAAATATGATTTTTTTCAATTCCTAATGTTAGTTCGTATTGTTAGTAACGTGAAACTTGACCGAAATACAAATAGAAATAATTTGTGTAAATGATTTAAGCCCAAGATGGTTTTTTTTTGTATTAAATTTAATTACATATTGCCTGCTGTTATTTTCCATTTGTAAACTTCTTTGATATAGATGAATTTCTTCACAGATCATTACTGTCAGCACCGCTATCACAAGTCCGTTACGGTTTAATATAATTTACTCGCGCCAAATACAAAAACCTTTTATAATATTTTGGATCGTCGAAAACGACGTTTCATTTTTCATGTTTTTTTTGCCTTGGGCAGATTAATAAAACTGTTCCATTCTGAACGGTAACAAATATTAAGAACACATAACATTTGGATCGATTTGAAAATAATATAAATATGTTAAATTTCTAACTAAATGTTATGCATTCAGCTTACACAAATGTTTAGAGAAATTCTGATTGGAAGTGATAACAAAATACTCGCAATTGACTCCGCCCACTTCTACCAATCATTGTTAAACTACTGTGTTTCACGCGCATTGTAATTGGTGCTGATAAGCTCTGTCTGTTGGCTCCACCCACTGTAACAAATCCTGATAATAAGCTCAGCATATATATATATATATATATCTACTTCTTCTATTCTTCCAATGTTTAAAAATTTCGTAAATATTTTTCATTTTATTTCGTTTCAAATAATAAATTGTATTTGGACGTGTGGAATACACTAATTCTGATTAAATACATTTACCGTAATATATTAATTCGATGCTTGAAATATGACCAACTGGTTTTGAAATTTCTTATACCGATGCTCAGGTATACCTTGTGATTGGCTGGTTAAACTGATTTGCATCAGTAAAATATTCAACATACTATCTATTTGCATATTTCGTTAATGACAAGTACAATACATTAATCATTTCGTGCGAATTGACAGAAATACTGATTTACTTCTTAACAAAGTTGGAGAAAACTTGTAAGTTTTTGAATCTTAAACATGATTTTTTTTTATGTTAACGTGTTATTGAAAAAGCTATGTAATCTTTCAAGTTGTACATTCGTTTAGTTACTAATACTATAACGCAGTTGGTAGCAATGTATCCAGTAATACCAACCGTCGCAGATAAGTTAGGTTAGATAACTCGGCCAGTGATTTATCATGTTATAGATTTAAATATTTGCATTGCAAATAGCGTATTATTCATTTGCAATAACACTCTTATCGCTGCATTCATATTCTCTATATAATAATTGCTAAATATTTGAATAAATCGCGACACAAGCAAAACCAATCTGCACATTCCATTTGCCGTCAATGGCGAGTTGCAACTTGAAGATAGGATCTTTTGCTAAGCCGCCGTGTTATAATTAAAACATTCTAAATGAATTATCGTTAACGAACGGGGCATCACGTATTAATTGGTAGGTAGCCCCGTACATAACTGCTTCTGACATCTCGTGCTGATGACGAGCAGCGCCCGTCTGACAAAACTAATTTTTGAACATCTATATTTGCTGACAACTTAAATGTTGTATAAGTCGTGTCGCGTTGCATTCAAAGGTAGTTACCCTTGTCTTGTTCATACACCGTGCTGTATGATGACTGTATCAATATTTGTACACTTCAACCATGCATCAGCAGCAGCAGAATCTGACGTGTATCCTGTAATTAACGGGATAACGTGTGTGTGGGCATTGCCTAACGAATACTTCGTTATTATTGTAACAATCGGATGAAACAAGATGTCAGACAGACTGTATGTAGTATTGCGCATATGTGAATGATATGTAGCATAACATACATGTATAAACATGTCAAGATCCTGCGTAATACGACAGTCAAGATGGCGTTTACAACATCGTAAGACGACAGAGTATTATGAACGTATAATCTATAAATCAATATTGAATTTAAGAGGAATATGATACCTCACCAGCAGTAAAACTTCACATAAGGTTTCTTCAAGCCGGACGGCTTGTTGTATTTGTAGTTCACTACGTCTAAAACACAATATTCTATCGTTTGTACGTGAAACAGACTTTATTTTGAACAAACTGTAACAGTATTAATAAATATTGTTCATGTAAATTGCTCTGACAACTGTCAAATATATTTATTTTACATATTTTGTAATGCATATTTGTTCTAAGACGATTCTGAATCTAATTTCATGTTTGTTAACTTATTACAATACGCTTACCGTTACCGGCAATTAACACGTAATAACTTGGAATTATTTTTGTTTTTCGTTTGCTTGAAATTATATAAAATATCTCTGTATTTCCATACTAGTTTCTGATTATACGATATTCGAAATGTATTTATGTAAATCCGGTGTATCTGCTATTATGCAGGCTTCAGCTTGAGAACATCGCTTGGTATAAATGGAAAGGCGAGTGTTGCATTTCTCTAATGTTAATTCAAATGGTGAATAATAGTTGAGAGAATATATTCAGTACATCCACACAGTACTTGTGTACGAATAACTTGTATACTAAGTCTTCGTCGGCTTCTAAATGTACGTTGTCGACAATTTGTTTAGTTATCATTCGCCAGAAACTTCAACGCTAGACTCATATAGCAACCTACATGTCCTGGTTGACTGTTAAGGACCGTCTGAAGGGCACAAAATATCAAATACATTAATCTTCAAATGTAGAATAATATCAACTGTCCTTAAAAAACTATACATTAATATTAAAAATATTTTATTACAAAAGAAATTTCTTTAACATTTTATTCAAATATATACATACATACATACATACATAACATCACGCCTTTCCCATTACTGGGGTAGCAGGCCCTTTATTCCCTACAATCACTCAAAAAAAAATTAATATTATATATTATATAGAAAACTGCTTTTCATTCCTTATTTTCTAACAATAGCTCGCCAAATACTCCTATCCATACATAACTGTCTCGCCTCGTTAATATCCATACACCTTGTCATACATGCTCTCCTATTATTTCTGCTTATAATTTTACGTTCACTCAAAACATTTTCTATCATATTCATCCATTTATTCCTCGGTCTTCCTCGCATTTTTTTTTTCAAATATATAATATTATTATAATTCCTTTTATTATTATTTTACTGAATAATTTGTTTTATATTTATTGTTAATCAACGAAAATATGTTTTTCAATGAAAAGTATTTACATTGTAAGAGTACATTTGTGGCCGAGACGGACCTGGTATAAAATACAGGTATCAAAACTATGAAAACACGGTTAGTGGTAAATGAAGACGAACAATGGTTACTATTTACGAGTTGTTTTTTTATTGCGATATAATACAACTGTTCCACTTCGGTTCCAGCAACCGACTCGAGTTTTAAATGATCCCTTTACCATATGTTGTTTGTGGTGATCGTGTAGGGGTAGCTTGCCATTCATTGCTGTCACTGCTAGCATTACTGTCATGTATCCTTCCCGTCAGGGCGTTCTTCTTCGTTGTCTGTTCATGGTTGACTTGTTTAGTTATTGTTTAGCTGATGACATGGATACACAGAATTAGCTACTCAACAGGAGGAATATTAGCTTCATATTTCAACACCACCCTACCCTACCCTACCCTCTGCGCATATATAGGATGAAAAGATGATTAGTTTAGTGCGACCGCAAATATCTATCGTTTGCCAAACCAATCAGTAGCTTCCTCTGCTGATAGTATTCAATATTGCATATTCTAATCAAAAGAAACAGCAGTTTCTATACGAACAGACACTAAACAGCAAGTTTCAACAAATTGTATAACTCCTACGGCCATTCCATATTCCGTCTGACCATTATAATTTACCGTAAATTGCAAGTAAAAGTTCCATTGGCTTAGAAATGTAAAAGCACATTGCCTGTTCGTGGTAAGGAATTAACGGCGAAATAAAAAACTAACATATGTATTAATATATTCTTAAGTAGAACCTCAGTTAGCAAGTTGATGATGGCCGGATAGACACAATATACATTTATAATATAGTATCTGGCGTAACTATAAACGTAAGGAATGTGTGTAATTCACCATTGACAAGCTTTGTGAAAGTACGATGAATTGATGACAGTAATTTGACTTGCTTTCGTCGGGATTAAATGCAAAATTTACATTACAATCTTGTCTATGTGTTAATTAAACCTTTTATATGCAAAGAGAGAGAGAGAACAAAAAACCGCATAGCTATTTACTATCAAACACGGTATGGCGGTAGTTCTGTTGTGGTGCAAAATTATGATGATCTTGCCATTATTAGAATGACAAGCGCAATAAAAGGACACGGGTTCTTTTAAACACGAATTCCTCGGATGCTCCTAAACATCTCATACATATGTTCATTACGGGTTGTGTATTAATGTTCGATGCAATCAAGGAGCAATTAAAATCGCCCGTTAAGTGACTGGTGCATGCATTCTAATAGAATCGAGATTGCAATGCAATTCGATACGGTTCGTTAGAAAATAAAGAAAAGAGCGTATGTTTGAATAGGACACAAGGGGCCATACAGATATTACTGTGCACGGTTCACAATCGCAATCAGTACAGTACGATGGTCAGAATATCTTCTATTCAATCAAATATGCGAAGAAAGAAATAGCACGACATATTTATTTAATTCTAGTTGAATCTTACGATCAAATGGAAGAAAAAACAACTTGTTTGTGACTTGTGCGTGTGAACACGCAACAGACCCGTGCGTGACGCGTGGCGCGTGGCATCTGGCGTGAGTTAAAGTGCGAAGCGTGCCGATACTGCACACGCTTGGCCAACCAACCACGGCGACGTATGTCACTTCGTGGGGAAGCTAATTTTTTTTCTAAACCAGAAGCAACGCCCACTTAGCCGTAGCGATATGGAAAAAATCTACTCGAAGAGTACCTTAACGATTCGTTTAGATCATAAAGTTAACCAACATATATACATACAAATGATTGAACCGCATTCTATACAGATTTCGCTTATGTATTAATTAAACAAACAGTGTACAAATGCAAATGTTTCGCGTGCATGTAAATATTGTTGTTCCAATTGTTTTCCATTCCGAACACGGATAATAATTGTTTTGAAAACAGGCATAAAAAAAACTAGAAACTTGTCGCATACAAAAAAAAAATGCTCAAACTGTTCTACGAAATATATATGCGCACTGCGAATCGTTGAGCCAAACTAGAATTATCTTTTTTTTAAATGCGTCTGTTTGGTAGTAGATTGTCGTTAGTGCAAATTTAGCAGAATTCTTTGCTGATTGGTGGTGTAATAAATAGTCTTATGTGTTGGTTCGAAGTACAAGGGGTAGGAGTGATCTTATTGTTGATCACATTTGCCATGAAACACACACATATATGCATTCTTGATTGTTATAGCTACAAATGTCTCAATCTCACCACAGTCAAGGTATATGTTATGTTGAGTGCATTTTCACCGATGCTGTGTAATGTGTATATTTTACAAGTAAAAATCTAAATCATATTTTATATTTTTAACTAATTCTATAGCGTGAAATACCCGAATTGATGTATGGACAACAACTATTAATATTATGCAAATGATGATGTTTTTTCGCCTAATTTGAAGATTAGTTTTTTTTTCTTTCATTAAAGTAAAATTAGATCAGTTCTATAACGTATCTGCCGTCGTTAATAAAATCAGGTTTCAGCATGTAAATAATAAATTGTTAAAGTGGGTCGAACCAGTTTCAGTTCCGATGCGAAATTAATTTATTGTATGGTGTTAAAAAATAAATAAAACCAATGAATGTTTTCCGAAAACCTGTCTTGTTGCTTACAACAGATTTGTTACGTTATAATTACGCTCGTGTCGTCCAGGCGGTGATACCGGATTAATTGCGGTAATTAATACAGGATTAAACTCTAAGATGGGTTTAATTATTTTTTTTTCTTGATTGGATTTATCAATGAATTAATACATGTAATTGGATCAGAAAAAAATTCTGTTTACATTGAAAACACATGCTGTTTTAAATATACATTAATTGGCGCATTTGTATTTACTTTGAACTTATCTTCAAAGAGAGAAAAAAAGTATAAATATTGATTAGAATTTTTTTGTGGTAGTTTTTTCTTGTAACAAACTTGATAACTCTAATTTAATTCTTCTGGTTAATCTTAAACAAAATCTTGTTAAAATTATATACATATATATATATATATACAGTAAACTTCGCTTATAACGAACCTCAAGGGACCGACGAAAATAGTTCGCTATAAGCGAAGTTCGTAATAAACGATAAACATCAAAAATTCATTATTTTTGTTAATGCATAGATACATGTGTCAAGTAGATATATAATATGAAGAACTGTTTTGCAAAACTAGACAAATCCAGATTTGTTCAAAATTGAGTTAGATATTGGTTTATAATACATATACATATGTATGTACACTAACAATAGTTTTTATGAATCTTATTTTAAAAAATCGTTTATTTTACTTTTGTTTATATTTGTTATTATTTTAAATGATTTTTATTTATTTAAAGTAAGAGTTTTACGTGTTTTCTTCAAAATTGCGTAACTCATAATTGTACTTCTTTAACACAGAGAACAGGGGCGGACAGGCCGTGTGGGGCATGCTGAAATTTCTACATGGGCCGCTCCAATCGCGGGAAGGTCCGATAATTTTTTTTCATACAATTAATCACATATACACAAGTACCGCAAGAACTGTTACGGTGACCCTACATATGCAAAATTCAAAGATTTCGAAGAATCCCCTGATTATTTTGTAAAATGCCGTATTAAGTTCGATATAACCGAAAACTTTTGCGATTATAATAAAAATTTAGGTTCGTTATACCCGAAAGTTCGTTATAAACGCGTTCGTTATTTGCGAAAAAAATAACACACGATAATGATACTTTAGTTCGTACCTTATAGATTGGTTCGTTATAACCGAAAATTCGTTATAAGCGGGTTCGTTATAAGCGAAGTTTACTGTATATATATATATATATATATATATATATATATATATATATATATATATATATATATATATATATATATACAGTAAACTTCGCTTATAACGAACCTCAAGGGACCGACGAAAATAGTTCGCTATAAGCGAAGTTCGTAATAAACGATAAACATCAAAAATTCATAATTTTTGTTAATTCATAGGTACATGTTTCAAGTAGATATATAATATGAAGAACTCTTTTGCAAAACTAGACAAATCCAGATTTGTTCAAAATTGAGTTAGATATTGGTTTGTAATACATATCCTTACATATGTTTTTATGAATCTTATTTAAAAAAAATCGTTTATTTTACTTTTGTTTATATTTGTTATTATTTTATATGATTTTTATTTATTTAAAGTAAGAGCTTTTACGTGTTTTCTTCAATATTGCGTAACTCATAATTGTACTTCTTTAACACATTAAATACAGTGACAGGGGCGGGCAGGCCATGTGGGGCATGCTGAAATTTCTACATGGGCCGCTCCAATCGCGGGAAGGTCCGATAATTTTTAGCTCATCGACCTCCTGTCGAAGAGCTATAGTGTTCGGTACGATGTCTGTAGCATCTTCCGATTTAAAAAATTTTTGCACAGAAATCCCGGACAGACCCCCTGGACCACGAAATGACTATTACAACATATGTCCGTATGTATGTCGCTCGTCCGCTCGCTCGCTCGCTCTCTCGTACGAGATTTTTTGTTCCACCTAGATCTCCTAAACTACCCAACGGATTTGTATGAATTTTTTTCTGCAGATACGTGTTATGGTCTAGTTGTGCAAGGTACATTTTACTTTTCAAAATTTTCCTTCGTACTTGAGAAAAAAAAATATTTACCAATATTTTTTCAGTTTTTATTTTTTTTCCGCGTTATTTTTTATTCAATTGTATTCAAAATTTTCATGCATATGCAGGAAATGGAACAATATTTTTCCATATTTTTTATTTTGAAAAATTATGTAAGACCATTGGAGAAAAAAATATTTTTTAATTAAAAATTGAACAAAAGAAGATCAATGCATTTATAGTCGGCTTAGTTTGCTTTGCTTTTGTCAACAGAAGAAAATGTATTTACACTTGTTTTAAATTTGTTGTTTTGTTTGCGACCTAGGCACCTAGGATTTTAAAAGTGAATCTTGATAAATAATAATTTGTGATATATTCAGTCTTGCACATACGTCGATGAGCTGCAAGCATGGGTGACTAACCCATTCTTTGAATACTAGTTTTTCATACAATTAATCACATATACACAAGTACCGTAAGAACTGTTACGGTGACCCTACATATGCGGAATTGAAAGATTTCGAAGAATTCCCTGATTATTTGGTAAAATGCCGTTTTAAGTTCGTTATAAGCGAAAACTTTTGCGATTATAATAAAAATTAAGGTTCGTTATACCTGAAAGTTCGTTATAAACGGGTTCGTTATTTGCGAAAAAAATAACACACGTTTAATGATACTTTAGTTCGTACCTTATAGATTGGTTCGTTATAACAGAAAATTCGTTATAAGCGGGTTCGTTATAAGCGAAGTTTACTGTATATATATATATATATATATATATATATATATATATATATATATATATATATATATATATTTGTTTATTAATCAATAAATTTCCTTTATTGTGAAAATATGCATAGATTTCTAGTAATTTTCTACTAAAAATAAAATTAACTACTGCGTATAATCATTTTTTTAAAGTTATAATCAATAACAGAATCACACTATTTCACGTTTAAATGAAACTTATGTAAATTAAATAAATTTAAAATCGCTATTTTCATAAGCAGTAATTTTTCTCCATATTTATATTATATTATATCTTTTTTTTATATCTATATATAGAAATATTTCCGACGCAAATTTCTTTTTTTTTATGTAAACAAGCGTGAAATATTGATAAGTAATACGATAAGGTTTTAAAAAATATATTTAAATAGTCGTTATAAGTTATAAAATTCTATAAATATTTGCTTAACAGTATAAAAAATAATGATTAGAAATGACATTTTCTTGGTATAAAACTCGGAGATATTAATTATAGGTAAAGCGACGAACCTGAAGAATGTCTATTCATTGGTAAATGATCACTATTTCAGTGTTACATTTCATCTGTTATTAATTATTATTGAATATTTGTCTTTATCACTATTAATATATTTATTAGTTTCGGTAGAACTTTTATAAACGGTTCACCTTTCAATACGACTTAAAATATATGCATTTAGTAATGAATTATTATATTGGAAATATAATTGATATCAATAGTATACATTTTCGTAGAACAAAAAAATCTTGACGACAAATATAAAAAATAATAAATTGTTAATGTGGGTCAAACTAGTTTTGCGAGTTCAGTCACTAGACGCAAAATTAAATAAATCGTACCTTAGTATCAAACAACAAAATCTTTACGACTAAAATAAAAATTAAGCATTATGCAAATTTATTGAAGGTCGTGTTCGTTAAATTTATATCTGAAACGTTAGGTTTTATTGAGAAAACCGTTTCTGTAGCTACGTACAACATGTTTAATCGTGAAGCCTAAAATTAACCAAATTGGAAATAAAATGTCCAGTATTCCGTTTCATTTATTTGATCGATATTTGATTTTAAATAAATTGTTTGGTAAAGTGCCTATGCGTAATTTAATGTTCAACAGTGGTTGTTCCGAAACCGGTTTCATTTTGTAAATGTTGGTTTGTTGATACATTCCTAGCATCATGCAAGAAGCTTCAACGTATTTGAATTTTAGATTCAACGCGCTTTCATATTTGGCTAACGTCAGCTTACAGTGTCATGAATATTTAATTTTTAAACATTTCAAACTGTACAGGTCATTTAATGACAAATGCGTGAACTCGATAACTTGTGTTATAATGTGTCGTATCGTTTGTAAACAACTGTTAGTCGATATCAACAATTATCCTGCTCCGTTTTACTTACCATATACATCGATGTATTGTACGTTACCTTTTATAAATCAATGTAAAATTATGGAAATCGTCTCGTTAAAAATTTATTAAATATTGCATAAATGTGTAGGCATGAAAGCTGTCAAATTTCTTGGTTTACTGTTATTATTATCATTCTGTCGATTATGTTTAAGTTAGTGGTGGTTTCAAATATGTTTTTAGTTTTCTTATATGGGAATTACATTGTCCTCTGACAAAGCACCATCTAATCCGATATTGTCAGCTGTTTATTGACTTGTAATAATCGTCTGACAGCCATCAATGACATGGGCAAATCAATACAATGAAACATCAACCTGTATTTGACACGTCACACACACACATATATATATATATATATATATATATATATATATATATATATATATATATATATATATAAAGCAATGCACGTGAAAACTTCACAGTTATTTATTGCTCAAGGACTAAGCTGTGCAAACAAGTATATATATATATATATATATATATATATATATATATATATATATATATATATATATATATATATATATATATATATATGAGCAGGTTGGAATCCTTTGTAGATTGGAACATGGAACGAGTGCGGAAGTAAAACGGCCTGCTCGTTCCACACAAGCCGACTGAATAAGTTAAGTAGGTAAGGTATTAGACATTATTTTGTTTTGAATTCAGAGCACTTTCAACATATTCACTAGAACTGCCGGTGAAGCACATGCAAACATAACTCTGTCACAAGATGCTACAGCCTCGTCTGCCACTGACATCTGGCGTGATAATTCGGTATTAGAACACTGGTACATTCCAGTTCTAATCGTGCATTTTTGTTGTCTGTTGACGTAGGTGTTCGGAAAGTTGTATTCATTCTGACTTCTTCATGCACAGTATCTGCTATGTACTGTTTAGTTGTTAGAGCAATGATTCTTATATGTAATTGTTGTAATTGAAATGGAAAAGTTACTGTAAACATCGTATGTTAATGCTATTTTGTATTAGTGGATAAAATTATGTTTTTATTACATTTAAAATATAACGACTGGTATTCTCAGTATGATACTTACGGCGTTACTAATTTTTACTACTTAAATTCACACTGTTACTAGAGAAAATTGTGTCTTTTTTATAGTATTACTAATAGCAATAGTGTCAATTATAGTAGCAAAATTTTACAGCCGTTAGTATCTCTAATGTCAAAGATGTCTAGCATTTTTCGAAAAATTACTTCAGTAACTTATTACAGTATTTAATATCCTGAAATAATATAAATCATATTTGTATTGAATTATATTTATACGAATTGAGTAGGATAATGTAAATAAATAAGTATAAACTTATTTATGCTGTACATTATTCTTCAGTTGAACATTATAAAGTAAAAAAAAAAAAAACTATATTCTCGTCCGTATCTTATATAGAAAGAAACTATTTTCATTAACACATAATTTAAACGTCAGATATAATAGTTATCAGTCACCAAATAAGCTTTCATATTTCAATCATCAATCATTTAAACGTACCGAAAATTCCAGTTAATTATACGCGCTCTTCAGTTAATATCATTAACAGATATACCGTACATGTTTACGCTTGGAAATTAATTTGAACAAAAAATAACACATCTCGATGATGACATAAGAAAACAGCGAAATAAACTACAGTTATATAATGAAAACAAACAACGACATCTATGATTTACAACATCAGATGATTTCTATTCACGTACGTTATATTGCCTATAAATAATTAATAACCGTTCGGTGCAAATACACCGAGCAGGAGCTTTTGTTCAAGTTTATAACAGCGCTTGTGACAGCTTGAATAGCTTTGACCTTTGACATTTCGGAAGAGTTCGGTTTGATAGTAGTGCTTTATGTGAATCACCCTGTCTTAATTGTACATTAACGATGCAAGAATTCGCAAATTAACATGTTGTTAGGTGACTGATCTCCATAATTATTCGCGAAATTGACAAAAAAATGATGACAACAAATATAGAAGTTATTAATATCTATTTTTGTTTTTTAGAAAATTGTTAATATTTCACTTCGGTTTCACGATAACGATCAGTGTAATAATTTAACTCTGACATACTTGAAAATACCGTCATTGACAAGTTATATTGAATCCTGTACACATATTTACATCGCATCTCGTCTGATCGCTCGTTGAAATCACCGGACGCTGTGTTCTGCCTAAATAAGCGTTATTTTCTTTCTTCGCCAAGTTCGTGATGGCTGCATTGCATTGTTACTATCGTCACTATTCATTACGCCAAGGATGTGCCACGTCACTTTAGTAAACTATCATTAGCGCCTCTCTATGGCCCCTTTTCATACTGATTTTACAATGAATATGTTTGTTTGACGTATAATGATAGCATTTTGTCTCCTAATTACATTTTCACGGAACGTATTATATGCAGCGTCTATTTACTAATTTTTATTTATTAATTTATTACACGCAAATATTAGCGAAAATAGTTCTTTTGTTAACATTTTGTTTTTTTTTTTTGTTCAAAATAATTACAAACCTATTTCAATGTTGCAGATTTTTTAAATATAAATACGGTGCATTCTTTTCTAAATGTAATTATACAAACCTTTACTTTGATTTATTGTATTATTCGTAAATGTCTTGTACACTGTGCGAAAACTATTAGATTGTTTATCATATTCACACATTCCAGTAAAACATTCCGAAAAAAAGTGGTGTCTGATTTAAAATATACAAATTGCTATCTGTTTCTGTAATCGCACAATGCATAGAGTAACAGAACGAAAAAAAAAAAAAACCGGCAGAAAAACATTAGAGTCATTTTCTTCACACATTCCAAAAATTCAAATATGCAAATTGCTATCTCCGTTTACAATCAAACAATATTTACGAATGCGAAATGGAAAACACAACAGTTATCTGTTCAGCCGTTTAGATAACGTTATGTTGATTGTTGTCCGGTGCAATGTTTTCAACGTGTTCTTGCAAAATGGTAGCAACCTGTGTTGTCTAGTTTTGCATGATTCTGTCCAGGTATAATGCCTGAAGATTTATCTGTTAGAATCCGCACTGCTGTTGTAGTTCTAGCTGATGTATTGCCGGTCAGTTTCGAGCGATACATGCGCGCACATTTAGATAAGAAAAGCAAATGTTAGTATCCACATTTTAATCTCTCTTTCTCACATTCAACAACTGCCGTGTTGTTTTATTAGCCAAATCGTTGGCCTGGCAGCGATCAAAGTATATTATCGCCAAGCTGACACGAGTGTAGAACAGATTTAATATCACCTTGTTACACAGAAAGTTACTGGAAAACCGCTGCGGCAATCCTAACGGAAAATCTAACTGCTTTTTACAGTGTACTTTAGACAGGAAAATATGTGGGCGCCATACCAGTTTCCATTTAAAAATGTTAATGAATATAAATGTAATGGAAAAACTATAAGATTAAAACTAAACATGTAACTATACTTTAATAAATTCTATATTCATTTATACATGCATAACATCACGCCTTTCCTATTACTGCAGACTCTTTATTTCCCCATAATCATTTCATACAACATAATATTTTAAACAACATTACGCAGTTTCTACGATGGACATTTAATCAACATTAAAGCATTTTTCTAAAGTATATTTAGAAGATATGTTTGTTCATGGATTTTGCTATTAATAAGAGAATGTAATTAAATAAAAAAAATGTATTTATTGTAAAATATATTTAACATAAAAATATTGCACATACAAAAAGTTCACATTATAATAAGGAACATTTACTTGTCAGACAAACGAACAAGTTTCTAACTAAATATTGCACATATAAAAATAATAATAGATTTTTTTATAATTCTATATCTTATATTAACAATTTCTCGTTAACAAACGAAATTTCCAAATCGCTATTTTTCTAATACATAATAATGATATACTAAAAAAAAAAACACTAATAAAATATTTAAGTACAAACAAAAATAAATAGATATTAAATTAGAGGAACATACATATTATAAATAGAAGGTACATATCTGAATACAACAGTTCTTAATTATATATCTATATAAAAATTACAATATTGCACATGCTAATACTGCTCCTAGAAATAATAAATATTGCACACAATCCCAAAGATAAATTACTATAAATAATAAGGAAACTACGAATTAGTTCATTAACCGAATAATTACTATTCACATTCAAAGATCAACAAAGAAATAATGTGTAATTAATTGATGTATCTGAGATTAAATAGTTAGGCTTTGTCTAATCGGACGTTTTCTTAAAAATTATAACTTAAACACTAATTATTGCATGTTTAAAAAAAAATCATTTCTTTTACTATTACGTAACATGAAAAATCTAAAGGAACAAAATCAATTCTCCATAAAATTTGTGATTCTAGCTTGAAACGTCTAGAAAGAATATATACATATTTCTAAAAACAAAAATTATGGAAACAGATTTTTTCCTTTAAACGTTTTCAACAGTCAAGACAAAATACGTCTCATTTAAATACATTCCTATACTGTGTATAAGAAAGTAAAAAAATAAATATTGCACAAAAATGTATAATAAGAGCGGTTATGTAAAAAAAAAAAAATTGTATAAATATATCACAAATGAATGAAGTGTACGCAAGATTCAATGTATTGGTTTTAGTCTCTTTGCAGTAATTCGTGCAGTGCAGCAATATACGTTTGTGCCATTTGCAACGTCTCGAATTTGGACAACTTCCGGTCATTTCCCAGCGACGGTACCACATCCCGTAGTCGGTCGAATGCGTCATTCAAACTGTTCATGCGCCGTCGTTCCCGTGCATTCGCCGCAATGCGTCGTTTTTTCATCACTTCTGCGCCGCTATTAGTTGGACTGTTTTTCTGCGGTCGTGTATCCTTCTGGTACTTCTGGTTGCACGCATTGTTCTTGTAGTACGCGTCCGGCTTGTACCCACTGACGCCTGCCGTGTTGTACTGCCGGTACTTGTCCTGCATGCTGCTAACGTTGTTGTACTTCCGTTGAGTACTGTTCTGGTGGCTACTGCTGTCGAGGTTCGTCCACGTTGTCTGCGGCGATTTGTACGGTTGTACGTAGTGGCCGACGGGTACTGGTCGCGCTTGCGGACTGGTCAGTGTCGGTGTGTAATATCTACTATCCGGACTTGACACCCGCGACGGTGAATGATAACCGTCTGATGAGCCGTCCGTTGTTGGTACGCGCGAGTAATCTGATTGGTGGTGCCGGTACATGAAAGAACTGGGCATGTTTATATTCCCCACATGTGCATCACGCGCAGCACGTGCGTACGTGTGTCTGTGTGCGCGTGCGTGTTTGTGACACGTTCTAAAATACTAAAGGGATATATTGTAATTCTTGCGACGCGTTTGCAATTTCAACGTGAATGTTATCACACAGCTTCACATTCTCGAAGATTTTACTAACTATCTAACTTTGCAGTGTAAATATTCACCTAACGTGACTGTTAGTTGATGGCTATTTAACCGATCTTTAGTGCCTTGATGGGTTATTTAAAGGATTATAAGTACTGGGGACCAAATGATTTGTAACAACCGCGGAATTTGCGTAATTTGCTGCGACAAAAACCAGCTACTGTAACATTGAAATCGTGCAGGCATACCATCTAGTTTCGTACTGTTGGTCGTGGATGATATTTCATATATCGCGGCAATTGGTATCTTGTAAAAACGTTGCTATATTAAAAGTGCATAACTGTTTCACCATCGCCTGCTGTTTGTCAGTAAATGTAACAACGCACACCGGGCAGCGAGCGGGCAAATGTACGTCGGTATGTCACTCCCTTGGGAGGTCTACGTACAACAATACTGTTATAATTATTCGGCTATATTCATTCATGCGATTCATTGGCCGCAAGTAACGCCTCACCGTGCGCCGCATTTAATTTATGTATGCTGCAAACGTCGAAACTATAATTTATAGCAGCTCTTTAACGGGCTAACAGTATCTGTATGTTACTGAATAATTTATAATTGTAATCGGTATGCTAATTCACAATGGGCGCGAGTATCGAATCTCGTCGTGTAATTTCCGTCGTTATGAGCAATCGAACTTTATGTTTAGTGGGTTATAAGAAAGAAAAAAACGCACACACACGAGATATCGACATACTTTTAATATAATCAGGTACCGCTATGTCACTTCACACAAACACACGTACACGTGCGCGCATGTACACGCGAAGATACCTACGCGGAGTCGTACACCAAAACACGTCTTGCAAAACACTGAGATTTAGTGTCGTAGATTTCGTTGTTATTTAGTTCAATGTTATGCGTCCATTTTGCACATGTCATTTGGTATATACACCCACATGTACACAGACGCTCAGCACGCTGTCACATTCTTATTACACCGCGAAATACACATGTACACGGCTATTCTTCACGTTCGTAACAGCAGTAGCCACAGTGCAGTTTTCGGAACGGACATTTTTCACACGAAACACTTGTAAACACTGCAGACAGACGATCCGGTGGTTGATTCGTGTCGTCGTACACGGAAACGGGAACTGTTCTGTGTTGTAGAATCATGCGAAGCGGTGAAATCGTCGATGCCGACGGGCACAGCAGCACCAGTGACGGGAGATCAGGAACAACGGTACGGCGACTACCAGCAACACCACCAAATGAGAGACTGAAGCGCGCCTTTCCGAGGTGTCCGCTAATAAAGACGCGGCTAGATCTTGTTACCATTCCCACCGCTGATGATGATCGCACAACGAGAAGACAATTTCAATAGGAATTCTATTCCGCTCACACTTCCCATTAATTCCGAGGCGCCGTCCACAGTTTTAGCAGAAAATTGCTTTACATAATCTTCTTGCAACAATGTGATTTTATTTCGTTTACACTAAAATCTTCTTAAACAGTAGTTATTTATCATACGTTATATACTTTCCGTTTAGGTTATGTTTACGTTCATGACTTTCAAATGTGTGTGAATTAATATTATTTACTGACAAGACGAATTGTATTATTTATAGCTTGTATATCTAGTTACCAGTGCGGCTACTGGCGTTGGTATAGTTGGTTTTTCTAGAAAAACAGTAGTGCTAGCGAAGACAATTTAAATCATACTCCAATCTACCAGTACCTTAACCGCTTCAAGCGACCGTATAGGAAGCGAATACGCTGCCTACTTGGATTGAACGGACAGAATTAATGGTCTCACAATTGTAATACACGTCACAACAGACCTTATGCCAACAGTCACAGCGGTTGCATTTCGCTTGTAGTCATTAGGTTTTCTCATTCGCATTTTAATTAATAATCTTATTAGTTACGTACGTGGCCGTGTGCTTGACATTGTCGTACACCACGATGCTATCGGGTGCGATATTGGTTATACACGTGTTTTCAACTAACGGTATCTTCGATTGGTTTCATCCTCGCTACTTTCCGCAAATTACCATAATTTTGTAGTGTCGTACACGCTACATCATTATTTGACTTATTCGTATTAAATGAAGTGTCAATTTATTACTTAATCGTAAGGATGCTAACGAAGAATTTATTTATAACTATGCTCACACAACGTTTGGGTGCATTCTTTGTACTTACATTTTCAAATCAGATTACGAATTGATACAGAACGTGTTCGGACTTCTTCGTTTCGTGCTTTTTAACTGAACTGGTACTTTTTTTTGTTCCCACAGATCAGTTAAGTAATTAACGAATACATCAGTCATTATTAAAAAGAAATTTACGTTACAGTATTATGGTTTGTACGAATAAGAAAAGGAATAATTCAAGTCATAATCTGTTAATATTGTACGTAATAATTATAGGATACGTAGGATATTTCTAAGAAAATCGACTGCAAATAAAGCCACTGGTTTTGTTAATTTAACATACCGGGTAACCTCATTCACCGCACACTGAATATACAAGAAACACCTGTTTACAATTAGAACTACTCATTGTCTCTTCATTTATCCATACTTGTACTTTGATAAATTAATAGGTAATTATTGAAATTAATTATTGGAAACATATGTTCCCAGTGGGAATTTAAACACAGTAGTGAAATAAAATTAACATGCTAGCAGTTTTATTTGAAATCTAACCTCAAAAACAAGTTGAAACGTCAGTGTATTTGAGAGCATTATAGGTTAGGAAATGGTTAAAACATTATCCGTAGTGATGTAAACAGTATTATGGTATAAATTTCCGTGTATATAACAGGTTGAATTCACGATATCATGAAACACAGCACAGGTAAACGATCTTATAATAACAACAACGCTTTCGTGCAATCTCTACTACAGGTGTAATTCATGTAAATTCCTGTTTACATGTATGTGTGTGTGTGTGTGGGCTCAAGGTGGGTGGGGACGGGGGGTAAACAGTGGCGGGCGTTACCGGATGCCTGGGGGCACACGGTACCACGCTGTGAAAACGATGATTCGCCAGATTTGACCCAGATTCAGTGCAAGCAGATAGGCGGACCGCAAGTAGCGAGCAATATACAACATACAGCTAACATACAACTCGTGTCGACTGTAATTTTAACATTACGGATCATTCGAACGTAACGAACAATTTGTTTTAAGAAGCAGCCCAGTGAATACCGTGTGCTGCAATGTGTTTATATATCTAAATGATTTGATGAAATGATAGCAGTACGTCACGCTACTAAACACCAATCCGAATCACGTTTATTCTTCTGGTTTTCATTCGTCCGAACCGCCGCTGGGTAACGAGCAATAATTTAAACGTTTTTCTACACGTTAACGCGCATCGAAATTGCTGGTTTAATTTCTTCATTGCGTGGATTTAATATAACTGCACTTAAATCTAATAAATTAATGAACTGATACAGCTGTGACGTATTTATAGCTTAGTTAATTAAATGGAGTGCAAAAAAAAATTGTATAAATATAACAGTTTATTATTTTTTTTATCATAAGGAAAATGTCCAAGGTTGTTACATATATGATAATCGGTGATAGAGATTTCTATTTTTTAAGGCAGATCTGCAGTGATCTGGAACAGTTTCTGTTCACTTAATAAGTTGTTACATTGTAAAATGTATTAGCTAGTTACTAGTTAACCAAGAAATCAAACAATAAATACAACATTTACAATTAATAACAAAATCAGCTGTTTTTTGTGCATTACTATGAAATATGCTATTTGACTTAATAGAATAGATACGTGATTTGCATGAAACTTGAGAAATAGTATTTTGGATGATGAAAACATATACTTTGTAAAAAATTAAACATGTTTAACGGAGCAGAGATTTCAACGATGAAGTTGTTAAAATTAAACTAACTTCTTTGTATTCTTAACCATGTAGTTTAGAATACCAATACGTGTTTTTGTACATTCTTCACATATCACGTACGATCACACGAAACACTTTTGACGTGTGTTCAATTACTGAAGTGTCAAGTGCTTTTCTCAATTATTAAATGGAAAAAAGTATTCACTGAAGCCATGCACATACTGAATAAAACTAAACCCAGAGCAAATATAAAAAAAAAATAATTAGTAGCCCTGGATGAAAATTCTACAAACTGAAAAAAGTATGTACTAAAAAAAAAAAACTCATTTTATAGCAAAATTGTTTCGCTTTTTATCAACACATATGTGATTTAAAATGCCCATACGTCAAATTTGTTTTTAATAAAGAAGAATCATTTTTTTTGTGCGTGTTCTTAATAAACTGGTGTTAGATCCGGCCATTATTAAAACGGCATTAAATTATCAAAGAAAAAACCAATTTAGAATTCCTGATCGGATTCCTGGGACAATTTTAGGCAAGTCATCATCGTATGTAAATCGTACGATAACTGTTAAACCTATCTAAGTTTCATATCAAAACAGTACATCATATTTAACTGAATTTAGGTTAGAGAGTAATTAGACAGAACAAAATCGCACGTAATTAAACATTACAGTGGTAACGCTTGCATTTATTTCTTTTATTTACAGATGCTGGTCTTCTGTCTTGATTCTGATTGACATTGATGCAATCATTTCATCCAGATCATCTTGCAGACTCGAGACTTAAGAAATTAAAAGCATATAAAGTGGTAGAGGTATCGTTAATGTCAATAGACATCTTCATTAGATTGATTTAATAGTTTTCATACACGTGTGTTGTAACTCAGTTGATGCTACGTCAGTTAAGTGTAACATTATAATGTTTCTCTGTGTTGTTGTTAATCAGCTTATTGAATTTTGAGCTTAATACAAACCTGTCGCTTCTTTTCAACACGCAATGAGGACAGTTTTAATAAGGTTTACGATGTGAGAGTTCTCATTGTCGAATGACGTTCTTGTCACGTTCCAGATTGTATTTAACCTGTGCTGTTTACCATCATATCTCTCCACTTCACGTGTCAATATCAATATGTACATTTACGTGAAATGTAACAAGAACTATAGTGCTTTGTTATACATACATCTGTATACATTACTAGAAATCGTTACCCGCACTATTTAATTACTCACTAAGTAAACACATAGTACTTAATGTTATACAAATTGATATTCTGTTTTAACGAATACGAAATTAATAAACGCAAAGAGAAAATACATAATCCAGGCTGTTTTTAAACGTCATTAAAGTAAGTTTTTTATGCATTAATTATATTGGTGCAAAATCGTTTTAAATTCACATTTCTTTAAGTTGAATATTTGCTTTATTTCGTGAAATGTATTCGATGAGTCGACGTATTGCGTTCCTATCGGCAGCTATAGGACTTATAATATATATTTCCAATGCAGGTATTTGTACTGTAAATTTTATTGCTGCGATATTCGAAGATAAAGTTATTTTCTAATAAAATTTTATAGCGAGATTTACACTTATTGGAATGTGTATAAAGCCGAGAGGCGCCTGTTTCTTAAAAAAATGCATAAATAATACGATTCGTGTACACACAGGTGTGAAATATTAGTCTTCTCCACAGAAAAATCGATAAACCATTATAGTTTGTCAATATTTTTACAAAATTTATTCACAAAAACACATTTATAAATCATACACATAACATAAACTTTATTTTTGTTGTAAAATGTACTGCGCGTACGAGAAAACACACAGCGACCTTATGTAGTCTTCAGTTCGTATATCTGTATATAGGCTTCCGTTAGTGTGATCATTTGCGGCAGAATGTCTATAACATGCAAGTCTTGCATCTCGTACCATTTGCCGCTAGCCTTGTGCAATACATGCACCCTATAAGTACCCTTACTGGGCTCGCCATCATGCACAAGATTCGCAATTAAATCGTACATGGTGTTCTTGTGCTGGGCCTTAATTTCAGGTGTTAATATATCACCAAAGTCAATGTTCCTACACACATAAATGCACACGTAATTAATGAATTTATTGCCACTGATGTAACTGGTTATGGTAATCGAATGCTGCCGAGAAACTTACTTGACGGGAAAATTAACGATCGTCGGATTCTTTTCGATGAAAAATGTGTTTTTAGTAAACCGTTTTATGTACAGAATAAGATACGGCGGCAACTGAGTAATCTCAAAACGTTTCATGAAATTTTCTTTATAGGTCTTGTATTCCTTTTCACTTTGACCGTTGAATTTCGTTAATAGTTGGTATAAGTTTACCTAAACAAAAAGTAAACAAATGTTTAGACGTGAAATAATACAATTTATTAATAGGAAACAAAAAACAACAATTGTGTCTACCTGCGGTATGATATTTTCTCTAAATTCGTCTATAAACAAAGGTGGCGGTGGAAGATCACATGTCAGATACAAAAATGGCGAATCGGTTACACGTTCTTGGTACTCTTCCGTGGCGAGTAACGAACGTTTCTGTTTGTCATCGAGCTCGGTGGGAGGAATTTTTCGCGTATAGATGCGCATCGAGCCCAGGAAAGACTTGTAAATGATAGAGCTGTTTTGTTTCTTTGTGCCGTTCAACGCACGATGCAGTGCGTTCAAGAACCACGACAAGAAATCAATAGGATCACCTGTCAAACAAGTAGTTGTTATATTTGTAGATAATACAGTTGTAGTTAAAAATCGTTAATGAAATTTAAATTAATTATTAACCTTGCTGAGTGAATTGAAAATTTTTTCTACTCCACAATACAACGGCCTGCAACATTTCGTGTGGTGATACATGTGCTTTAAAGTTCCGCGGATTCCACAATTTACGCATCAATTCACCAAAACGCTGCACTAGAATGTACACAGAGTCACCTGGTGGTCGTTTTACGTTGGCATAACTTTCTTCTCGTAGAAAATAGTCCCGTAATGGAGCAACATGACTTAACGACTGTAAACAAATTTATTACACATAAAATAGTAACGATTTCACGCTGAATTGTCAATGGTTAACCTGTAGAATTACGTTACAGTAATCATTCGCTTTGATGTTATTCAAACCGACTATTCCCGGTAAATATAGAGAACCATCAATAGCTCTTGATAACTTAGTACTGTCATCCAGATTCTGTATATGTTTCAGGGTGAATGTAGGATTTAAAACATACTTTATATCGTCTAATGATGAATCTAAAATATGCACCGTTAATTGTGTAAACGAAACTTGGCGATTTCAAGTACTAACCTATAATTTCATAATTATCTGGTAAGCAATAAAACTTCAACGTATGTAAATTAAGGAACACATGATGACTTTCTCCGACTGAGTGCGTATATGCATGTGTATTGGTTCCTCTTCCTTGAAAGTATTTACCGCACACCAAACATGCATAAACGTTAATTCTCGTAAGTGACACAGAGCAAAGTTTCTCAAAATCGAAATCTAAGTACTGTCTGTTTATTGTATCCAGGTATGGACAAAGCCGGTTCTTCGCTTCTGAAAGTGATAATTCATTATTGTATATAATACATGTATTTGTGAAAATTTATATTTGGAAAGTAACACAGAGTAAGGTTAGGTTGCCAAATTGTACCTGTTTTCGAATCATTTTCAAATGTTTCAATCACTTCATCACTATCCAGTCTAATTCGTTTTGCTGGCTTTATATCGTCTTCAGAAGGCATCGTAAACTTACTTAAATTAAGTAAATTATTATATCAATGTTTCACTTCCACAGTTTACATGCATGAAATTAGATGCGTGTTAAATGTCAGTTCTGCGTCACAGTCTCGGGAACATAACCGTGTGTTTCTATCTTTGTTTCACTAGTGCATATTGACAAGGACAAAATCTTGTTTTGGTAGTGGTATAGGAACTCCCTAAAATCGTATGTTTAGTTTTACACAGCTGTCACATTTTTGTAGTTTCTGATCGCATGTCAAAGTCAATAAATGTGTTGTAGTTAAGGAAATACATATTTGTATTCGGATTCTACAAATACGGTGCAATGGTTTGCAAAAGTGCGTTTATTTTCCTGCTTGCACTTAGTTGCATTACAGCCCGAATTCATAAACTACAAATTACGGTAAGGTTGTCAAATTAACATATTTATGCAACTGGTGCATGTTTTATTTAATTTTTAGAACGATGTTCGGAGATTTATAGCATTAAGCACATTCGGATTTTATAAGGGTGGATTGTTACAAGTCAGACTAAATAATTTTACTGCAAATCCAGAACGCGATGACTCAGTGGTAAGTTTATATTGCCAGCTAAATTATGTTATCCTGTAACTATTTTCTGGCTAATAATAGCAAATTATCCCGTTGTTAAGTACTAGTATCTAGTATTTAATCTTCGCATTCATGCATTACACATGGAACTATTGTTTCTTTGCCGGTAATCAATATGTTTATTAGTTTGGATTTAGCCTTGATCGAACCTTAAATGATGCCATGAACCCGTATTTAGACAGCCATACAGATGATTGCATTCTTCAAAAGCAATTTGAAAACAATAGTGTCGATAAAAATGTCGTCAATCACGATTCAGCGGTTATATATTTCATTTTGGACTTGAAAGGAAAAGCGTAAGTTATTCTATCGTCAACGAATTGGAATCGGAAATGATCTTGTTCTATGTTTTTTTGTAGAATGAAAGTGAATTGTACCAAAGATTTGCAAACTATACACATTTATAGAACGGTTGATAATGTACCTGCGTTTAGAGCTAAGAGAAATTCTCTGCTGCATCATGTCAGTGATGCATCATTGTTTGCGCAAAGATTAAAACGACAAAGCTTAGTGGGTAAGTAATTACACTTGATGAAACTTTTGTACAATATTCATAGAATATATTAACCAATAAATTTGTGTAAGTTATAATAATATAAAACAGTTTGCTCACTATCATTAATTTGTATCTCATAAATGACACAGCAAAAGTTTCTTTTAAATGTTGATTATGTTTTTTCTTTATGTGATAATATTTCTACAACATTATATTACAAATATTTGTGATAAACAATATACCTTGTCGAGTAATTTAATGTCTATAGGATTGCTATTTTATAGAGCAAGGTGTTCACACAGAGAATGTGAATAAAACTGATTCAAAGATTAAGTCAAAGGATACCTTAGGCAGTTCGGCATGCTCGCAAACTATACTTCCGATTACGCATACCGTGAGAGATAATAAGAATTACTATAGCACTGAAGTAAGTCGCCATGTTTGATTTTGTAAATCGTCATAAGTGAATGTCTCTTGTGTGTTTGTTGTAGTTTGTAATGTATGTTGCGAGTCCTGCCGAGGAGGGCTTGTATAATCTATATTTCCACAGTTGTCCGAATTACGAAGAAGTGTCACATGTTTCATTGGATTTCAACGTAAGCTGTTACGATAATTGAAATATAGTAGAGTAGATTAAATAAACATATGTAATTATTTGACAGATTGAAATACAAGAAAATAATGGTGAAAACTATTTATCGGCTGGTGAAATGCCACTGCCAGCTCTATATTTCATGATGGCGTTGTTGTTCTTTTTGTCCGGCAATTTCTGGGTGTTTATTCTTCGCAAGAGCAAGTAAGACGCCGTGCATTTGTACTTCTTCGCGCTATGTTTCATAATTTGTGTTTGTTTTCAGACATCCCGTGTTTAAGATTCACTACTTAATGGCCGTGTTGATATATTTGAAGTCTTTGTCGCTGATGTTTCACAGTATCAATTACCATTACATCGAAACAAAAGGCGAACACGTGGCTGCCTGGGCTATTCTCTATTACGTTGCACATTTGTTGAAAGGCGCTGTGTTGTTTATTACAATTGTTCTTATCGGCACTGGGTGGACGTTTATCAAACACATTTTAGCGGACAAAGATAAAAAGATATTCGTGATTGTGATACCGTTGCAGGTAAATCAGTTCATGGTGAACTTTGAATGTAATGTTTCAAATCCATGTTAGGTTTTAGCAAACATTGCCGAGATCATAATCGAGGAGAGCGAAGAAGGTGACATTGAACACAAAACCTGGCGCGATGTGGTCATTCTTGTTGATTTACTCTGTTGCGGTGCCATATTGTTCCCTGTTGTCTGGTAATTATATCTCTAGTGTACTTGGTTTCCTTTCAACATGAATTTGTGTCGTATTGTTCAGGTCTATAAGACATCTGCAAGAAGCCTCGCAGACCGATGGCAAAGCCGCCATTAATCTGCGAAAGTTGAAACTGTTCCGACATTTCTACATCATGATCGTGTGCTATATCTATTTCACTAGAATTATAGTGTGTTTGCTGAGGGTATATATTACTGACATGCGGAACATCCACTCTCTACGTCTTACCATTTTGCTATTTGTAGATTACAGTGCCGTTCCAGTATGAATGGTTGGATGAAATGTTCAGAGAAATGGCGACGTATGTGTTCTTTGTTCTCACCGGTTACAAATTCAGGCCTGCCTCGGCGAATCCATACTTTGCCGTCTCGGACGATGAGGATGATGATATAGACGCTGTGTATGTATCTACGGACTAGAAATATACCGACTGAACTCTCATAACCTCATATTGTTGAATGATACGTTGCAGTTTGACAGAATCGGGAGCAACTGAGGGACTCAGCAAAGTGACATCTCGTATCGCACCATCGAAAACAATCATTGAAGCGACGGAAGAAGAAAAAGACAGTCTTTTGAGCAAACGAGAAAGCAGTCACGAATACGATTAAGATGTCTCCACCTAAGTTATTATTATACAAAGTACGAGCACGCTCGATAACAGTGTACCCCGGTGTACACTGTTATCGCGCGTGTTCGTAATATCGAGTGTTCTTTTTATAATCAGACATTGTATAAAATCATACTGATTTCTCATCTATTTCACACACATACACACACACACACAATTCATCGTTATATTAAATCTATATCTCTAATATATTGCAAAATTTCAATTCAGGGCAGTATTGAAGTGTAGGAAGCCAAATATCTAGACAATTCGCCCCTGGTCCAATGCTTGAGAGTTCTATAAATATTCGACAGCCGTAATTAAAACACTATGAAATAATAAATACATGTAATGTTAATTTAAAAGGTATTTTTTTAACTAGTTCATAGGGATTTCATTTAGCTTTCGTTTTTACAGTCAGCCATGGAAATCAATATTAAGATAATTGAAACATTCGAATTTGTTGTTGAAACAGCTTGGGTCTTTTGTATATAATTTATTATACCATTTATAAAATTGCAATAAAGGCATATATGCATTATTCTGTAATACACATTTTCTTCAACTGTCATAGTAAATAAGTGTAACTAAATAAGTGATATGTGTGATCTTTAATCTTTAGTGTTCGATGTGCAACTTTCTAAATATGAATATTAAAAGACCGAGTCCAATATTGCAGTTAAATTATCAGGTATGGCATAAAAAGTACTCATTTGAAATTGTATAGCGACCAGTAGATACGTAATGACATTTCCCACAATCTGTAATAAATATAAACAGTATTACAATACAATTTTAACCACAAACAAATGAGATGAATTGTCAAAACATTGTTGCCAATTGTATCTGCCTGAAATGTTTAATCAAAATTTGAAACTGTTCTGAAAATTCACCAAACAATAAACAAAATATATATATATTTACGGGTGCAAGTAACCACGGGCCAACCAGAATTACGTTGAATGCTGATAAACCACTGGGTTCACTGGACAACCATTGCAGAATCAAACACTGGATCTACAATAATTAATAATTATTATAATGATGAATAAACAATCATGTATATGCCGAGGAATGTGTACCTGTTCTCGAAGTAACGTAGGAAGTCGAAGCAGTTTACCATGTTGCAAAGCTTTAATCGGTTTACGAGACTACAAACAAATTTAGAACATTTTAAAAGCGTTGTATCTCATTTGTGTCAAATGTTTTACCTCTGTTTTTAATTTCTGGCCTATGCACATGTAAAGAATCAATTTGACAACGTGACTTGCCAGTGATACCATACAGTGTATACGTTGTTGTATATTAATGATCACATTGTAATTATTCCTGGACGAGAGGAAACGATACAAATAGTACACTGTTACGAATAAATTGGCTGCCAGCGCCACGAGTAATTGAATGCCTACACAGTGATTCAGTTCTTCCAGACAAAGTTGCGTTTCTTTGTACTGGCTACTGATGCGTTCCAAGTGAAGTGTGTTTGTCTAAAATGTAATGTTATATGATTCGAAACGTTGACCTGAATTCATTGCATTTAACTAGTTATTTATTTATAAATACGTTATCAGTATCTTCGCCCATCCATTTGACAGTAGCCGTTCTAACTTTGACACTTCTTGTCTGTTCTTCCGTTGCGGCGAATGCAACATGATCCAGAGTTAATTTGATCGCTTCGGCTTGATGTTTAAACTTGGATGCGATCACCAAACACATCATTATTATCAAAGCACACTGTACGTGTGGGTAAATTCCATTTATTCCACGAATCAATACGCCTAACGACGAATCTACGGTCAATTATAAAGTCATAAATGTTCATAAATATTGAATTTTGTTCGGTCATTTTTTACCTAGAATATTTCGGCCCGAAACTACAGAATATTTTCCCAATCTGACCCATGCCACGCTCAGGAAAGTGGAAAGGCTAATACAGAATATTACAAGGAGAAATATTAACATTTTCCGTAGCTGATGAGCTAGTTCTCTCATTTCGCTGATTTGTCCATCCAACCTGGATAATCGTACCAGTGTTTTTGCAATACGCCGTGAGTAAAATGTTCCACCAAACAGAGAAACTAGACTGTCCGTTTCCATAGTCATGTAGCCAAGGGTCATTACATACCTGAAATACCGGGTGATCATTTAAAATCATAATTAGAGCGGGCTATGAATTTTAAATTAGATTGGCAACATTGACAGCTGATAGTATTATTTGAATTGTCAAAGTGACACTTCAAAATGTTTAATTTAGAATATAAAGTTTTTCTCACAGAGAGTTATTTTAAGAACTCTGAACGGCAAGAAAATAGCGAATGGAAGTATTCCATACACTACTGTGTAAATGATTTTCAAAATTATCAGGTTTTAAATTTGAAGTGTCACTTTGACAATTCAAATAATACTATCAACTGTCGATGTTGCCAATCTAATTTAACATTCATAGCCCGCTTTAATTATGATTTTAAATGATCACCCGGTACATATTTGCATTAACTTGACAGAGCACGCGACCCATAATCGAGAGTTCACGGGTTCGGAACCCGACGAACGACATATGTTTTTTTTTACATATATCTAACTAATATTTCTTACCAGTCAAATCCAAGTTCACCATCTTCTTCGGGACCATAAAACAATCGAAGACTCGTTGTGGTAACGATGTATATACCAAGTGTCACTTGAATAATGATCGATGTTATTAACCAGAATTTCGAAATATAAAAATTGCAACCCGATGTGAAGTGATTCGGTTTGCGGGTGTCGGGGACAAGTGGGAATATTCCAATCCATCTACTACATCGTAGAACCTCGGCAATTGCCTGACAAAGGCAAGGATAAACTTTAGGCATACCAGAAATGCAAACTAGCTGATTTATTCTGAACAATGTATTAGGTGTGTTTGCTAATACATATACTATGTAATAAAGTAGTTTACAAACAATTATATTATATTAACATGATCATTTAATTACGATAATGAACAACAGACACCATTTTCTAAGTAGACAGACTGGGTATTATATTATTTATTACCTGTCAAATAAGGAATTTTTTTGTTTACATTACCCCCTGTACATATTAATACTAAATGTCTTCACAGTATTGCTGTTTTATACATTTAATTCCATTACTGATTAAAAAGGTATATTTCCGTGTAGCTGAATGGAAATCAATATAATTTGCTATTACGCATTAACATAGTGTCAAGAAAATATCGAATTTAATATTAACAATGTCACACCAATGTCTACGTATAACATTATACGATGAATTTGTCTGGCCGTATTGGAAGAACATGAGTAAATACGTTATAGTGTTGTCAATGATCTATATAAGAGCATAATGGCCAATAATGGAGTCACCCACTGTAACCAATACATATTTAACCATTAGAAACAATAAGAATTTGTAGTTTTGTTATTAAACAATCACCTGGTTTGTTATTGTATGTCCAGTACATATGAATAGAACTACATATTTGCGAAATACGTAAAAGTAGGTACATATTACGGCATATTACTTCATAAAGGATAAATAAACAAATCGTGGATTATTATTATTATCTGGATAATAATCGATATGAAAATATTCAATTTAAAGATCCGAAATCGACAGACATTGATGCGCATTCTTCGGATGCACATAAGATGCTAAGGGGAATCCCCCAAAATATGTACAGAACCACAAAATATTTTGCAAATAGGAACACATACAATAAATAACACGAAATATTACAGCTAATAATATATTTACATGCTTCAAATATAATACATAGAATAAATAAAAACCAAAACACTTAATTTGATTCGCTGTCTGACGAATTAACGTCACCGTCGTCTGCTGTATCAGGCGGTAACATTCTTTTCCAGATATCTCTTATTTTTCTTCTTCTCAATTTCCTTTCTTCTCGCGACAGAAATAATTTCTCATCATCACTATTCAGTTCGACATCTTCATTATTCAAATATTTCTGTAAAATTATTTATTACTTTAAACTATATACAGTAATGAAACAAAAGTACCGTGTATTTTTCTTTTCGAGTATTTATAATATCCAGCGTGCATTTGACAAAAATTTCATAAATTTTACCAAGTATTCGTATCACATTATTATCATCTATATGATAATAACGAAATATCCGTAATATCTCGTCCTTGTTTGTTACTTGGAATTGTTTTAAACGCCATCCAATTTTACTATATTTCAGTGAAACGCGAAATTTTCTATGGGCACAGATGAATTTTTTATTAAAATCACTCGGCGTAAACACAAAACTAATAAACTTGTGACTATAATGTTCAAATTTCACGGCACGATAATTAAAAATTGAGTGTGGATCATTTTTATGTTTGTTCCAATACGTTTCTGCTCGCTGTTGTCTGTCAAAGTTCTCTTGTAACTCCGCATTTCGTTCGTCTGTTTTTCTTCTTTTTCGTTCATGTTCTAGAATCGAAATACTATAGTAATGTATAGTATTTAAAAATAAACATTTAACAACACACCGTAATCTAGATCAGTTTTATAACTTGTATCTTCAAAATCCGAATCATCAGAAGGATTTGGTACGTCTGTTAGAAAATATTGTGCCAGGTATTCTGTTAGATTGTTATTGGCTTGAAACGTTCCAGTTGGTGACGTTTTAGATCTTAGGATTCTCAGTGACATTTCCTGTACAGACGATATGTAGGAAAATGTTTGCAGTTGCTATAAACAATATTCATGAGTAACTATATGTGACTGAATTTTAGAATGCGGAAACATATCTTTTTAGAACTATGTAGAGCAACAGTTCTAAATGTCATTCATTGAGGGGCGGAGTTTGTGTTATTAGAAGTAATAACACTAACATTATCAATGTTGAATTAACAAGTGTAAAAAATTATAACAGAAATTATACTGAAATACATGTTTGATATCTCTGTTGTGCATGCACTGTATTATCTAATAGAATGCGCACGCAATTTCTTTGTATCTACAGTTCTAAACAATGATTATGCATTGAATATTCACTTACCTTCACAACGTTGTACAATTATATTGCAAGTTACTTGATACTTGCATTCCTGTTTACATGCATATACAAATACACTATTAAATCAAAGTTATCTTTATTATTCACTACATAAGCTACACTGTTAGTTGTAAGATACACAAAATGTGTTGTATGCAGTTTGTGAATCTTAGAATGTAGGTCATGGCGTGTAAAGGAGGCCTCAATGCCCAGTCTTCAAGGTCAGTTATTCCAGTGAAACACAAACTTTCTTATTCTTCGACTAAATAGTGGAACATTGATATGAATACAAATGTTAATACTATCATAACATAGCAAAACAAGCTAAATAGACCTAACAACGTATGAAGATGTTGTGGTGCTGAACTTTGAATAATATACGATTAGTTAATTCATTCGGCTCGCCTCAGAATGTGCCGCTTATCTTAGTTGTGTATCTTGAAACTGATCAACTACAATACTGTTAAGTTGGTTGCATATAACATCTAAATTTATATAATCGTACTTTTCTTTGTATTTATCATTCGATATCTATAGCTTCATATTACCTGTTATAATTTATAATTTAATACAAAAACGAAACGGCCATCTTGCCTTTATTTGTCTTTAATCATAAATTTTTGTGACAATATTAATATAAAATTACTACAAAAATTAATTTGCTGAAATAAATTATAGATAAAATGTAGGATACTAATTTATTTATATATCTAGCGTCATTCTGCATACGTACCTTAATGAATACTGACAAATTCATCGGAAAGAAATCATTTAATGTCAACTTAACTTTCTGATGCAGTCCTTGGAGTAAAAACGTATTTCTCTGCAACAGTTATCGTTACCGAATGATTGTATTATTATAATTATATATTGAGATTATACCATTGTTGAAAATTGCTCGGTAAAGACAAACGTGTTTAAATATCCCAGAATCACCAGCGTATCCTTACTCTGGAAGATATGTAAATAATGAGAATACTGAAGTATATACAATGTATGACAATATTTACTTCCTGTACTACTAAATGAGCCAGAAGGAATACACATGCCATTTGCAATGTCAAGTAAAGCGTTAAATATTGTATTTCTGACAATGCAATTTCATTCACCCTCTGCATAAACAACGAAGCAAATAGTCCAAAGATGAACTGAATGTAATTGGTAAACACATTTACGAATAGTATCAGAGAAAAAGATTTGTTTAATAATTTAGTCGCCTGTACCAATTTTTCATGTAATTCTGTAACTTTCATTAGTATAAATATTGGTGTCTTCTCCTGATACCGTGCTGTATCAGCATAGTCGTCATCTTCATCATTGTCATCGTCCAGTCCTTCCAAACATCTGTTCAACATTTTGAAGCGTTCTCTCGCAATAAGCAGTGCAAGAATTTCGGTGAATACAATCAGACTTCGAATGAAAAGAGGATAGTAAAACGCTAATAGGTCTGTTACTCTGTTATCCAATGATCCAGGCCGTAACATAATCATTGATATTGATATGGGCGATGATATCGCTATGTACATTATCGTCAACTTGAAGAAATTATTGTATTTTACTGAGATATTGAAACACTTCAGTTCTTCATCAATATCTGTCACGTTTTCTAATGCTTTTACAAAGTAAGAATGATTGAAATAGAATATGACTAGTGATACAGCAACACCAGTGGAAATGGATCCAAATGCAGAGATTACGAGTAACTTATCAAACCAATTCTCCTCACTTATGCTGGTAATTCTATGATATAGACTTGTGTACATAATGGCGACTACCACTGAAATATGTTACAATTAGCTGATTTATTTATACTTAATATTAAATAATCAGTACATAAGAGAATACAAGCATTTCGGAAATTTGGTTTTTCTGCCACAAAATACACTCCCCGTTTGCCAATTTTCCGGGAAAATGGCATGAAACCGCTGAGAATATAGCCTATTTTGAATGCGTCGATTAATTGCGATACTGATTTTATTTGAAACATGACAATTTTTAATATATACACTATTTGCAATGTAATCTACTGATCGTCTATTACATGAGGTATGTGTATAAACAGCTCGAGCGAAATGTTACAAAATGATATGTTGCTTAATGCATTTTATTGAGTTATAAACTTGTGACGTTTTATATGTATTGCTAATAGTAGATGTATTTAGAGATAATTATTGTATCGTTTATCTAATTGGTCCATTTACATATCAGTTTTATCTCTCTATTCAACAAATTTTCAATAGTATTGTTGTTTAAAAAATGCGTATCTTTAAAGGGTTAATTGGAAAGCGGCTTAGTAATTGATTTGGTATTTGAATATCTAGAATACTAAAGCTTCTAACCGACTATTTAAGGCAAAATCTTTTTCATATAAGTATTATAAAAATAATTAATTAAAAATAATAGCAGTACATATATCTTTGTAAATGATACATTTATTTTTCTATTCACACATAAGATTACACAGGTTTTTATAAGCTTTTGCACAATATATTGAAGCAAAATATAAATACATATACATTTTACAAATAAAAAAATATCATCTGTAAAATTTCCAATTACAGAATCTCAATTATGTTTTTTTACCATATATGCTATTTACTTATCTTTTATCATATATTTTTGTATCAATATTAGTATAAAATTACTACAGAAATTAATTTGCTGAAATAAATTATAGATTAAGATACTTATTTATGTACCTAGCGTCATTTTGCATACGTACCTTTATAAATACTGACAAATTCATTGGAAAGAAATCATTTAATGTCAACTTAACTTTCTGATGCAGTCCTTGGAGCAGAAACGTATTTTTCTGCAACAGTTATCGTTACTGAATGATTATATTTACATATTGAGATTGTACCATTGTTGAAAACTGCTCATTAAAGACAAATGTATTTAAATATCCTAAAATCACCAGCGTATCCTTACTCTGAAAAATATACAAATGGTCAGAACACCGAAGTACGTACAATGATTATAAAACAACATTTTACATCTGTCAAACTTCATCATTACTTAAATTTGACCACATTTTTTATCACTAATAAAGAATTTACCGGTTCCCAATTATTATTTGGCAACAAAATGCTGGAAATTGTTAGAATTAAAAGTAAACAAAACCACTTGATGTTTGTTCATTGAAAATTTGACTAGTAAAATGTATTTAATATTTACTTCCTGCACCAGTAAATGAGCCAGAATGAATAAACATGCCATTTGCAATGTCAAGTAAAGAGTTAAATATTGCACTTCAGACAATGAAACTTCATTTACTTTTTGCATAAATAGCGAAGCAAAAAGTCCAAAGATAAACTGAATATAATTGGCAAACACATTTACGAATAGTATCAGCGAAAAAGATTTGTTCAATAATTTAGTCGCCTGTACTAATTTTTCATGTAATTCTGTAACTTTCATTAGTATAAATATTGGTGACTTCTGCTGGTACAATGCTGTATCAGAATAGTCGTCATCTTCATCATTGTCATCGTCTAGTCCTTCCAAACATCTGTTTAACATTCTGAAGCGTTCTCGCACAATGAGCAAACCAAGAATCTCGGTGAATATTATCAGACATCGAATGCAAATCGGATAGTAAAATGCTAAAATATCTGTTACTCTCTTATCCAATGAGCCAGGCCGTAACATAATCATTAAGACTGATACGGGAGCTGATATCACGATGTACATTGCCGTCAATTTGAAGAAATTATTGTATTTTACTGAGATATTTAAACAGTTCAATTCTTCGTCAACATCTGTCAGGCCCTCTAATGCTTCTACAAAGTAAGAATGTGTGAAACAGAATATGACTAGTGATACAGCAACACCAGTGGAAATGGATCCAAATGCGGAGATTATGAGTAACTTATCAAACCAATTCTCCTCACTTATGCTGGTAATTCTATGATATAGACTTGTGTACATAATGGCGACTACCACTGAAATATGTTACAATTAGCTGATTTATTTATACTTAATGCTGAAAAATCAGTACATAAGAGAATACAAGCGTTAAGGAAATTTGTTTTTTCTGCTACAAAGTACACTCCCCGTTTGCCAATTTTCCGGGAAAATGGCATGAAACCGCTGAGAATATAGCCTATTTTGAATGCGTCGATCAATTGCGATACTGATTTTATTTGAAACATGGCAATATTTTTGGTTGAACTAAATGTTAAAAAATCAATGTTGCTTAATATATACTACTGCATGGTAATCTACTGACAATCTATTTGTATTTCATGCGGTATGAGTATGAGTATATACATCTCTCCTATTGAACGAAATGTTAGAAATTGATATGCTGCTTAATGCATTTTATTGAATTATAAACTAGTGACAGTCCATTTTATATAATATTATATGTATATATAAACATAATATGTATGGCTAGTATAAGATGCATTTGCAGATAATTATTCTACCGTTTATATAATTTATATAACAATTTTGTCGTTATATTCAACACATTTCTCATAATATTGATACTAAATAAAATATGAATGCGTATCGTATGTAATTTATTTAATACATATTTCAATACACAAAATTTGATTATACAACCAACATTTTAATATATATATATATATATATATATATATATATATATATATATATATATATATATATATATATATATATATATATATATATTGGTATATGGTATTGCATGTCAATATATAGAATATGTATAGATGCATTTATATTACAGTAAATGCAATCAGTACAGTAAATACAATGCAGTTAACGATTATATCGTTTTTCTAATAGCTTGATCATATCATAAATCATGTCATAAATGGAACTATATTTTGTTATCTCATTTACAAAGTATCTCATACTAACATTTAACATTTATCGTCAATGATATACCCAAAATAGTAAAGTCAATTGACCTTCCGAGTAAGAACCTTGCGGCCCAAATGTATGTTTCTGCAATAATTTAAAATTAATAATTTAACATTCTAATGCATTATATACCTTATTTCTTCATTTTCCAACGCGCATGAGGGCGTTTGAAATAAATATATACAACAGAAAATATCAATAACATAAATGCATGCAAAAACATGAGTTTCATTTTAAATTGATTTATAAATACAATGTTTATGAATTGACCTACATTCCTTTAGTATTTATACATGTCATTCGTTACCAATAAGTTCATAATATAGCTAAACTTAAAGAAATTGACATATTTTCCTTTCAATCATAGCTGAAGTAATAAAATGATTTCGGTTCATCCCAAACAGTCCACTGTTCTTCGTTTACGGAATAATAAAATGTCCGGTCCTACTCAGACTTGTATGTGCTCGAATTTAAAGGTTATTTTGTGGTTCACAAGACATTTAGGTCTGTTCCCTCTGGTGCCATGCGTGAAATCACCTTACCATTCCGTCAATGGTTGTCATTTTAATGTTTTAAAGTATTACATAATCTTGTCCGTTGTGATACAAATAGTACTTCTTTCAAATACTGTTTGGTTATGGATCACATACATTCGGTTGTCAGAAGAAGCCAAGACATTTTTAAGGTGAGACATAATAATGCATTAATAAATTATAGAATTATTTATTTGATTTTAGAAAAATACAACTGTTTTGTACCACCTTCTTAGCAGTTGCCGTTTACATAGATTTGCTGTGTGCAATGATTTACGCGAAGCGTCTGTGTGCTATCTTCAAACGATTGTCATCAATTCCTAATCGTTTTAAGGATATGCAGAGATACGGACGAAATATGACTCGGCTATTGTATCTTACTGTTGCTTGTCTAGCAGCTGATATTCTAACGTGGACAATAGCATCTTGTACATCGGTACCATTCTTTGCAGTGAATGAATTTTATATTGGTAAACGTCGCACACTACCTGATATAGGTTAGATTTTTTTGTAATTATTTGAATATTTGCAGATACTGGATTAGCATGTATATTGATAGTACTGATGGCGCTGTTTTCGTTTATTCAAACATACGTTACGATGATAATATGTTTGTTTGTTGCATCAAAGTTTGAGAATTTAGCGGTTCGAATCGAACACTATTTGCAACAGATGTCAAACGGTGCACAGTTAAATCAAATGATGAGTGAATGTACTATTGTACGTGTTGCATAGGACTTAACACACCAAACATTTGTTCTCAATGTGTGTGGATTTCAGTTGCAAGAAATAAGTTGTCAACATCGAATTTTACATGAATGTATGACGGAAGCTAATAGTTGTTTCCGCTGTCAACTTCTGATGGGCTTGACTTATGATTGGCTTATTCTGATTTTCTTCCTGTACCGTAATTTAATAGATACGAAGATGAATAAGACAATATTTCAAGGAATTAATGCGGATATATTTATTATTCTTATTACATTGAGGCTCACACTGTTAATCTGTACAGGTCAAATCATAAAAAGTAAAGTTAGTACATTTCTAATGATATTTACTGATAATATATATATATATATATATATATATATATATATATATATATATATATATATATATATATATATATATATATATATTAGTAATATTCAATAATATTTGTAGTCGAACAGACCCTTGTTAGTTCTGCAGACAACCGAAGTTTTATATTTACCGGAATATGTACAACAACAGGTAAATATACAATTCACATAATCACTGTTCAAGTTTCGAATATTTAGGCTGCGTTCGAATTGGACTATTTAGTGCACTAATGTACCATGTGACTGGTTTTATAACTTAAATTGTGCACTAAATAACGTTAGGATTTTAGAAATAGACCTTAGGATTTGTAAAAGCACAGTACGCCCTGAATTGCATACCCTAAATTGACCGCCAAGATCCAAAAATCTCCCTAATTTCGTTGCCTAAAATACTAAAATCTTGAATTCGAACACGGCCTTAGAAACAAGTATGTAATCAATTGTAGGTGCGGACACTTCTTTTGCAATGGATGAACAAGAAACCAATTTATTTGGCTGCTTTTAACATCGTACATGTGGGTCCTTGGCTTGTAGCCCCTGTAATACGGAAACACATCAAGTATTTCTACGTTATTATTAACAGAAAATATTTTTTAGGTCATTGGAAGTATCATAACGTATCTGATTGTGTTCATGCAGTATGGTCAGTTACAGTAACATACACGCTTCTATATTCTACTATATTCACTGTTTTTCAATATATCGAATGAATACAAAATAAATATTATATTTTCAGTTCCGAAGTTCATCGTCAATATTATTAAAAACAAGTAATATGTCCGTATTATGAACTCGTCAATTTTAGTGTAGGATCACGACGCGTTCCGAACTCTCCTTCATTATTAATACGGACATATTACTTGTTTTTAATAACAAAATAAATACTATTCAATATGACCACTTTTATTCTAGATATCAGGCGTAGACGTGTAATATTATACATGTATTAAGCATAAATAAATGATTTATAATATATTACATGCATGTTTCATTAAACCATTCTGCAGATGATTTTTTATTTGATATTTTTTGCTAAAGTCAAAGTAATAAATTACAGCCAAACTTCCATAACTCGAATCACCATTAGCCACAAAAAAGGTCGACTTATGGAGACTTCGAGTAATAGAAATATTCATTAAAACTAGCGATTTTGTTTATAGACATTACAGTGGTTTAATTACACACGTTTTTCCTTAAAAATTTGACTAACGGAATCCACGTGCCAATCATTTTATTCGAGTTATAGAAGTTCGAGTTACAGAAGGAAAATTGCATGTAATTTGCTCTCTAAACACTATTGTCTCTCGATTCATTTCGACTTATAGAAAATTCGAGTTATAGAAGTTCGAGTTATAGAAGTTCGACTGTATTAGTAATAATTGTTAACAAACTGTATTATTTACATACAATTCATGGCCTGTAAAATGAACAGATACATGTTTACTATATTTTTCAATTAACCATACATTAATCAATAATTCACATAACATGTGCCACGCATAACATTTTAAAACCAAACATATTTATTTTTTTATAGAACTGTAACTATAAACGTGACAGATGCTGTTATTTTAAAAATGGCCAAATGTAAACGATTTTGTATGTGTAACAATTTGAAAATCATTTTATGGTTCATGAAATGCATAGGTGTTTTTCCGTTTGTGCCATCTGCAAATCAAATCAATCATTCCGTGAATGGCTGTGAATTGTACATTGCAAAATGGTGGGTATCCGTTTCAATACTCTTACAAATAGTAACAGTTTGCTTGTTAATCTGGATATCGAAGATATTTCTCGCTACACCAAGAACTTTATCAATGATAATGATGTAAGAAGTCTCTACGTAGTATTGTTTAGTGTAAATACAGTATAATCTTTCAGGAAATCATATTTGGGCACTCAGTTTTTGTATGAAATTAATGCATGCGCAGATATAGTATTGGCAGCCGTGTTTGCCAAGCGAATGTTGCTTGTGTTTCAAAAACTGTCGTTGATACCAAACACTCTGAACCAAATGCGAAAACTTGGACGGAATATAACAGCAGCAATGACGTTTGGTGTTCTCTGTTTCTGCCTAACAACATTTACATGTGTCATATCGTCATGGGACCGTGTACCACGCATACCAACTCTGGCTGTTAAAGGTTAGTATCTGTTCTTGCATGTTCTATTAAGGATAGAAATGTTTGACAAAATATGTACTTGGAATTTCAGATAGTACTGTTGGACAACTGGTAATGTCAGTGCTGAATATAATTACATACATTCAGATTTTCGTGACAATGCTGTCATGTCTACTAGTTTCAATGAAATTTGCCAATTTAGCTGCAAGAATCGAACGATATTTCAAGCAAATTTGCACTCCTCAACAACCAAATTATGGACATATATTCATTGTTAAACCAGCGTGGTCAAGTGACAATTCAGTATATTCCTCTCAAGTACGTAGTTTTATTTTACAAAAATACTCAACTTGTATTATACTTATCTTGTAGAGAATAATTGACCATCTGGAAGAATTCAATAGTCAATATCGCACGTTACACGATTGTTCCAAAGATATAAATACTAGTATTGGTGTCCAGTTAATGATTACTCTATTAGTAAATTTCTACATTTTACTCATCACAATATTTCGTAACATTGTGTCAACAAAAACAGATTTTACTGATACAATGCAGTACGATGTTTATATGATTTTCTATGTTTATAAATTGCTTTTATTAGTGTACACAGGATACGTTATAAAAATCAAGGTTTGTATGGCTGTAACCCACAAGTACATAGAATAAAAATCAGTAATATATGTTGACAGTCAGAATATCCATTAATAAGTCTACAGAGAGTGAATATTATGAAGTTGTCAGAAACGATTCAACTAAAAGTAAGTGTAACTTTTATATAAATGATGTAATAGTATATATTATTACTTCATGTTATACTAATACATTACAATAGTGAAATCATTCCTTAACCTAACATTCTAGCCGACCAATCTGAAATGTCTAATATAATTTCAGGTGCAGACAGTCTTGATGCAATGGTTATCGGGTGAGCCTGCATATCTTTCAACATTTAATATAATTAAAATTGGCCCTTGGCTTATAGGACCGGTAATTGTTCTTCTCAAATAATATTTACAGTTCAATATTGATTATGATTCTCATTTCTAGGTGATTGGAAACGTCATAACATACCTGCTTGTATTCTTACAATAGGAAACTCACTCGAATGAAATTCTAGTTCTAGTTAGTTATAGTAAAATAGTAATATCTGATATATTTTCTATTATGTTTACATGTTACATACTGTCCTTTGAATAATCAATAATACATACGTAGGTAATTTGTACTTGTATGTTGTTTAATTGCCGGATAAGAATATCGCGAAATACTTATAATGCAAATAACAGTATATGCAGTACACTTCAACACTTTTCATTTACTAAATAAAAGTCATGTTGTTTTCACGTGTTTTTGCATTATTTTGCGTCACAATCCCGTTTGTAAGATGCGCTCGAATATTAGGTAAGTACTGATAATACTTGTATAGACTCTACTTCAGATTATGATTAACCTGAATATATTTTTCTAAGGTGTATTTCCTACACCAGCATACAGTCATCAGTTAATTGCTAGACCCATTTTGCTCGAATTACAAGCAAGAGGTCACGAAATAGTTGTTATAACAACAGCCCCTTTAAAGGAAAATGCACCGTCCAATTATAAAGAAATCGATATAAGTTTCTTACACGATCACGTCAATTTGACAGAATTTACTGTAGACTCAAGTAATGAATGGAGGACATCATTTTTCTATAAAATTCAGATCGGAATTGAGAAAATGGTGGAAAGAATATACAGCATGCATGAAATACAAGATTTGATCAGAAGTCAGCAACATTTCGACTTGGTTCTGATAGAATGGTCCGCCCATCCAAGTTTAACTGCATTCAGTGAACGATTCAATTGTCCCATGATTGGCATAAGATCTCTGGGTCTACGCGTTGAAGCACATGATATAATCGGTAACCCGGTAACTCCGTCCTATATTCCGGTAACATATCAACAGTACAACACTGATTTCTACGGTCGATGCGTTAATACAATGATGGTCATGTATATGAGATATTTACATAGATTTGTCATATTGCCAAGTGCGGATCGTATTGCAAAACGACACTTTCCCAATCATACTACGTACGTCGGGGATTTGGAACAAACAGTAAGCCTGATGCTGATCAACACACATCCGGTTTTAACCGGAGCGAGACCATATGTACCTTCGGTGATAGAAATTGGAGGTGTGCAACTAGAAAACACACCGTCCGATATGCCACAAGTAAGAGTTGTTTAATTCATTAAAAGCATCCTAAATGTATGTATTCTGTTCTTTTAAAAGGATATCAAGAAATATTTGGACGAAGCTAAAAACGGAGCAATATTATTCAGCTTGGGCACGTTGATATCGAACAGAGATATGTCGAATAAAACAATTGACACACTAATGGAAGCTTTTTCTGAACTACCGTATCGTGTTATCTGGAAATCTGAGAAAGAATTATTTACCATTGCTGCAGAAAATATAAGATCATACAAATGGTTACCGCAAGCTGCTATTTTAAGTAAGAACTATTATAATAAGTATTATACAATATTAAAGTAATACAAAATGAATATAGGACATCCAAATACTCGTTTATTTGTAACTCATGGTGGTTTGAATTCTATTTGGGAATCGATTATGAGTAGCGTGCCAATGATAGTGGTACCATTTCATTCTGACCAGTTCTACAATGCTAGAAGAATGGAATATTTAGGAATCGGATTGCATTTTGATATTCGTACAATCAATAAAGAAACTTTCACCAGATATGTGAACGAAATAATGACGAATTCAAGGTAAGAAATGTTTTCAAGATTCAAAGTCAAATATTTTACATTAGCTGAGATTACTAGCTTCTAATAATTCTACTAGTAATTCTAGAACTTGTCCAATTATATACGTTTTACTAATTGTTCTAGTTACACAGCACAAACAACATATATAGCAAAACTTCTGAAAGATCAACCAATATCGCCGTTGGAAAAAGCAGTTTGGTGGATTGAATATGTCTTACGGAATGGTGGTACGCCATATTTTAAAAGTGAAGCAGTCGGAATGCCCTGGTACATATATTACAGTCTCGATATTATCATCGGCTTGTTGTTAATGTGTATCATTATAATAATTGTTACGTTAAAAATCATAAGAAGAACTTTCTGTAAAGTGAAGAATAAAACAAATAAAATTAAAAATAACTAATTACATATTTTGATGGATAATAAAACATAGCTATTATTATTTAACAATATTTAATATAATAAATATGTGCAGATATTTCAACGATTAATATAATGGAAAATATTATAGAATATGTATAAATTTATAAGAATATAAATATATTTGGATGTAATGAAATATTAATAAATCAATATGTATTATTTACTGTATTATTTTATTTAATTACTTTTCAAATTCACAATGTGTAAGAGAATTACAACAAAAAGTTAATATAACTGTATGTAATTATCATTTGACATGTTCGACTTTAAGAATAAATGTTTTAATTTCCATTGGTAAGAGTGTTACTTCCATATTGTTACGTCCAATTGTTTCTTTCTTTATTATATTATTTGCGTCAACGTTTTGAGCGTTCCATTGTAGTCTACTAACTTCAGAAGCTAACTGATTCGCTCCCAAAGCCATTTCGTTCATTTCCAGTACGTTGAATGTTGAAAACATGCTCTACAAAAATAGAAATTATAAAAACAATTCATTCCTGGACAATTCGAAATTAAAAACTCACCGCAATGTTTACGGAAACAGGAGAAGACAGGTTAGCATCTTCGTTCTTCTCAAAAATGTGCTCCAACCGCAACAAAACAGTATCATCACCCCATGGTTCCAAAGTTAATATTTGTACGTTATTAGGAAGAGGTTTTTTCAGTCCAGAAAACTAAAAATTATAGAATATGCAAGCACACATTAATCATTGGTATAATTAACTTAATGACACACACATTCGTTTTGCAATTATTAGCTAAATAATTTAGGCCGCTTTAAACTGTTCGAATGGCCGGTGCGTACCTTGAAATTGTAATCTGTCAGACTATTATTGTTGGCTTGAACTATTGGCTGTATAAATATCCAAGGTGACAATAAAATACTTTGTGCTAGATATTTTTCTTCTGCAACTGAAAATGAACCTGCAAAAGAGTATTACAATTGTTTTTATTCGAATGTCAAGGTACGACTGTAAACAATCTAAATGTTATATGTCTTTATAACGGTATTGCAAAACTAACCTTGCGAGTTTTCAGATGATCCATCGTGCAAGTAAATAGTTCCCGTTGCAACCAAACCTGTACCATACGCGCGTTCATTCAATGCTTCTTCTACACCAAATGCATCATCGTGAAGTAATCTTCTGTGAAGCTGAAAACAATCAAAAAGCACGTCAGACGATAGGTAGTTCTTAAAAACTACAATAACTTACCATCAGTTCCACTTCACCACTTTGTAAACTTGCGCCACCTTGTGCCCTGTCGTTCAACACTGCAAAACGTTCGCCAGTATTTTCGTCTTTGATAAGAATCTTCGACGTAACGGGATAATAATTCTGCGCGACCGGTTCCTCATGGGTTAATGTAAACGTTTCCCGAGAATCTCGAACACGTTTCATCATTTCTCTACCGTTCGAATCCGTGTAAAATACATCCTTCGAATTGATATCTGTACTGAATCGTACAATGATTTCCTTGCCAATTTTATCCCTAAAATGATAATCGATGAGATCTTGAACTTGTATTAAGCTGAACCAGATGCTAATACGTACTCTATTGGAATAGGCCCGACTGTCCATTGTATTTCATAATAATTATATTTTGCATAGACTCTGATTACTTGACCGACCCAATCATTAAATTTCATATGATACTCTGTAACTAGTGGACCGGCATGGATCGCTGTTTGTACGGATTCGGATACTCGAGTTGCCTGTTGTGTCTTTGGTCTGAATATGTAAGCACCAGAGGATCTGTTTTCGAAAACCATATTGTTACCACTCGCTCCAGCATAGTACAGGAAATCTTCTTCAATTTTAAACTCTTTGCCAGCAACAGTCACAGATTTAACATGACCAGATGGATGGAAATTAACTGTTGCCTTGTGTTTCGTTTCTTTATATTTCTTCTCGATAAAATTATCTGTCACTGTCACTGCAAACGATCTGTATCCTAGGGGAGGAATTGATTCCGCGTAGAAAACTAACTCTTCCTTTGCAGAACTCTTTCTTCCAGGAGCGTTTGCCTGCATGTCAAACACGGGAACGTACTGTATAGCTTGTCTATTTCCTGCATTACATTCATACGTTAGTATTATGCTGATGTAATGAAACTACTTAATAAATATCACCTTCTTCGTTAATTACATTATGTCCACGTTTAGTAACTGGTAACCTTATATATTTTGACACGGGTCTGCTTAACGGATTGTAAACATTTACAATGAATCTGTCATTATTTTCCGTCACTTCACATTGACTTATGTTCAGTAAAAGACATGACTGGAAATTATCATCGGGTCCGTATAATTTTCTAAACAAATAATACGTTACACTCACTTTACTTATTATAAATCGCTACTTGACATGTTAATCGAGTAGATATGTTGCCAGAAGAATAAAGGTTTCAGGCATTATTGCTTACTTGACAGCTTGGCCTGCAAATTCATCTGCAGTGTTAATGGCTTCACTCATAATACGAGCATAGTCATCAGCTACGTGTTGTTTCTCAGTTCCGGTGATAGCATCATGATGCTGCATCACACCCATAGCTTCTCTCAATGGATCCAGAGCAGCTACACTGCTAGATTCGCCTGTCAATACTGCTAGTTGTTTGGCCACCTTCAATATAAAATAATCTTATAAAATAAATACGGATTCTTCTGAATCTCATGTTGCCTTGTCCACAAATATCAAATCAACATGATGATGTACCTGAAGGAAATTGTTTCCCAATCGTTCAAACCGTTTGCTCGTTGGCCGGGATGTAAAGTAACCGGACCAGTATGAATGGGGATCTGAAGCATATGGGAAGAAATCGTCGGTTTTCACAGACCATTTCAGATTTTCTGCATGTACAGCTTTCAGATAACATGATGGTGTCGAATAGAAGATTCTTGTGTTCGTATTTAGATTCCTTATAGCCCTACAATATGATTCGAATTACTGTGGTGTTCAGTTTGTCATGGAAACAGTCACACCTACTTTATCAGTTTATCCATGTTGGTGAAATAACTCAGGGCATCTTGATAATGGAAATCACCGCCCATTGTAATAATTACATTGTTTGATCTATAATTTGTTGCTTGTTGTTTCACATAGTTCAGGAAAACTTGGGCCTGTTACAAAACAAATACTATATATTATAATTGCAACTAAATAATGCACCGGCTTCTCTGTTTTATAAACTCTTATGTGTATTCAATCAAACGATATACGATGGTAATTGCAAATGATTATCTACCCTTTCTTCTGCGTTATACTCCGGACTCTTCTTATTGTCGATAATCGGGGCATCAGGACACATCACGTCAAAGCAAAAACCCGGTGGAGTCATGTAGTGGTTGTATAATACAGAAGTAAAGAGTTGCGAAGATGAACCTATACGAGAAACACAAAATTATTTAGTTAACAACTCCATACGTATCGTATGATCAGTCTCAATAGAGAACACTGATAATGTTGGACTTACCTAAACTTTGACTTCCTTGCCACAACATTTCAGCAGTTTTGTCGTCAAGTCTTTTGTTTTTATCTCTCCAATCTAGACGAGCAAAGAATAAGCCGTCAAAACCGAACTGCGTGAATAGAGATGCCATTTCTCTGCTGTGACCGAATGGATCTATTTGCCAACCAATCTTTGGACGGGCGCATTTACCCAAAGTTTCTTCCAGTTTTCTGAAAACATCACACATGATTTAACTGTTGATTCAATATGAGATTAAACATTTATAGTTTTCCATAAATTGTCATTACAAAAGTCAAATGCATATTGACGTCGAAGTGATTTTGCTTTTTGAACCGCAGAATGATTAGTAAGTTAACTATTAATTCCAGTTTGATTAAATAAGATAAACAATTCTTTATCAAGAAATTCAACTAACGATATGTAAACAACTACTTAGCACTTATCAAGGTACTTTAGTGCAGATTTAATATATTTCAGGGTGAAGTGTTTCTATAAATATGTAGGTATATGATACCTAAATCCCCACGTAAACTGATCTATGGTGGAATGATAATGGGAAGCTGCTTCATCGTTCATACTCCATGCACCACCAATGATCTCTAATCGACCAGAATCGACAAGATGTTTGACTTGTCCACGCATGTCTTCAGCCTGTTCCTGCCACCATTGCCAGAAGAAAGCTGTTTCCACGTATATGAATCTATATTTACACAATATTAACATGTCATGTTTACAATATTATCAAAGCTACATTTATGAATCAAAGACGACACATTTTATATTTCTTTACCTTCTTTCAGGATCTTTTAAAAGAGCTTGAATGACAGAATCTAAAATATATTGTACTCCGGCATGCTGTATGTTGTTTCTGTCTAAAAATAACGGCGGTTAATATTCTTTTCAAAACATAATATGGTAACTTCAGAGTAGAAAAATAAAGCTACTCACTTCCGTAATAATATTGATCCACTGTTTTCAACCAGCCTACATCATCATGCGAATGCGGAACAATATGGACGTTCAATACATTTGGATCAACCTCTGGACAACTCTAAACAACAAGTTTCTTATTTACTTACATTAAAAGTAAAATCTGCGTTTTATAATTACAAAATACATTTATTTTAATACATATTTTGAAACAGTTTTTCTCAATAGGTACGTTTCTTGGACTATAAAGAATAAATTCGAGACTCACCGAATATCCACAAGTTTCTTGTTTGTGGTAGGATTGCGGTAGAGCAAATACCGACGATGTGATTATTAACAAATACAAAATGAACTTCATCTTCACTGCATTTGCAAGGTAGTAGTAGTGTACTTTTCTCTAAACGTATAGCAACACTATCTTTGATAACACAGATGTGCATGAGCCTTATAAACAATTTATTTATCTCTTGATGACCGATAATCCCGAATAACCACTTCAATGAATTTACTTTTCAAGTATTTGTGATTTCTTTTTCAGAGCAATGACTTTCTGAAGTACTATTCCGTAATTAGTATTGTGTTTCGTAATTATCAAACGCTCGAATCTAATTATTTATCATCTCAAAAACAAATTATGTTATTTATGTTCGTGCATTTATTATCTATAGATACTGAACTTATGACCTTATTATTCAGCAATTATCGAAGGAAACAGCTGAATATTTATGTCTTTGAAACGTGCAATATAAATTAATGATGATAAGATTGAACATGATTAATTATTATACATTTCACAAATAAATTACTTGATCATACATCCACACTATAGATATCTTACAATGAAATTAAACTACAGTAATACCTATAATTCAATTACGTGAAGGGTTTCAAAAAATATTCCAACATTCCACAACAAATATTTCATTTATTTATTAATTTCACACAAATATACACATAAACCAAATGAGGATATTCACTATATATTTCGATCTATTGTGATTAAAAATGTTTTAATTTGCATGGGCGATAATTGTATTTCAAATGCATTCTGCGTAATATTGTTAATTGCGACAGTATTTTCATCTAGTTCGTCACATTCCGCCTTCCATTTTAGTTTGTCCACTTCAGATATTAACTGGTTTCCTCCCAAAGACATTTCTTCCACTTGTACTATGTCAAAGTCAGTGAACAGGTTCTGCAAATGCAGATAAAATAACATAAGTTACCAAACAGTATGCATCCTCTCACCTTAATATTAATAGTGACGGTGTTTGACAGTAGTGGATCTTCATCTTTCTCATAAAAGTGTTCTAATCTGAGTAGAAGAACATCATTGCTCCATGGCTCCAGTGTTAATATGTGAACATTGCTAGGTAAGCTTTGACGGATACCAGAAAACTGTAAAACAATCTATTTTGTAACCATCCCGACTAATTATCAAATATCAACTCTTACATTAGTTCTGAGTGCGTTCTCAGTTCTGTAAACGAGCATATTACCATCGAACGAATTTAAAAATACCCAGGGTTCCATAGAGATCTTCTGTGCCAGTTCTTTTTCTTTTGCAGCAATGCTGGTCGCTGAACAGAAACCAACGAATTAGTAAAAATATACACTTTTAAAACATATGAAAGTGACACACCTCCAGTGTTTTGAGAATTTCCTGCAATGGCATAATGTTTGCCTGTCGCTACAAGACCGACATCAAACGCTTCTTCATTCAGTGCTTCCGCCACACCAAACCAGTCATCGTTGAGAAGTCTTCTATGAACCTAAATGAACACACAAATGAATCTTTACTTTGAACTGTAGACTTGTGTTTCCTTCTGTTTACCATTAATTCAATTTGTCCGTCATGCAAACTAGATCCACCTTGAGCTCTGTCATTGAGCACCGCCATTCTCATACCGGTGGATTCATCTTTGATCTGAATTTTCGACGTAACAGGATAATAATTTTCGGAGACAGGCTCCTCATGAGTCAAATTAAACGTGCCTCTATGACCTCGTACACGTTTAATCATCTCCCGTCCATTTGAATCCGTAAAGAAAACCCCTCTCGAATTTATGTCACTTGTGAATCGTGTTATAATTTCTTTTCCCACTTTATCCCTAACAACGTAACGTGAAACAAAACATGAACACATGTCAGTAACGATGACAGACATAGAAATTATGAATGCACAAAGATGTACTCACTCAACTGGTATAGGTCCAACAATCCATTGGAATTCCACATAGTCTTCGTCTTTATACTTTCTGATAACCAGGCCAATCCAACTGTTGAACGTTTGATGGTATTCTTCAACTAGCGGACCAATATACTTGCGCGTCTTGACATTTCTAGTAACATTGCTAGCATACTGTGTCTGAGGTCTGAATACATATGCTCCTGAAGATCTGTTTCTTGGGATGGCGTTGTTACCATTTGCACTACGATAGTACAGGAAATTCTGCGATAGTGGAACTACTTCACCGCCTAAAATAGCAGACTTCAGATGTCCACTAGCATGAAACTGTAGTTCCGTATCCTGTAAAATTGATATCATTGATTACTCACTTGTGTTTACTTCTGTCATCAACATTTCTTTCCACGATGATTTAACTTACTTTATTGATAAAAGAGGGCTTTTCATGTGAGCTTTTTAATACGAAAGTTTTAAATCCAAGAGCTGGAATTGAGTCTGCTTTGAAGACGAATTCGTATTTAGCATTACTTGTTCGACCTGGTATATTTAATATCCTTTCAAATATTGGAACAACCTGGTACTCAGCTACGGTGTCTAGAATATAAAGATAAATATAATTGATTATTCCTTAATTTTCAATAATCTAATTGATATGTATGTGTATGGATGTTCAATATAATTTTATATTTATCTAGTGACTGTCATTGAAATAGTTGATTATACCGTCAGTGTCGAAATAGTATTGACTATGGTACAGCGGAATTCGAACATAATGAGAAACTGGTCTGCTGAGAGGATTATAAACTGTTATGGAAATTTGATTTCTATAATCACCATCCGTCCAGGAACATTGACTAATGTTCATTAGTAAACAGGAATGCATATTTGCTTCTGGCATTTGTTGTAGTTTCCTAAATACACAATAACATTGTTAGTTTTATATTAATACTAATTATATTATTCCAATTGTACTAGCTTACATAATATAAGCATCGATAAAGTTTAAATAAATTTTGTGGAGAATCTTGTAGTGAGTTAGGAATTTAAATAAATACCTACCGAAGAGCTTCATTGGCACCAACACTTGCAGAGTCTAATGCCTCGCTGATGATTCGAGCATAGTCATCTGCAACATGCTGCTTCTCAGTTCCAGTGATAGCATCATGATGTTGCATCACTCCAATAGCTTCTCGTAACGGATCTAATCCAGCTACGCTATCTTCCGAGCCAGTCAGAGCAGTAAGTTGTTTCGATACCTTCATTAGAATGACTTAATACTCAGTACATTTTAGGCATACACATACACAAGTATTGGGATGTATTACTTGTAAGAAATTGTTACCAATACGTTCAAATCGTTTACTTGTCGGTCTAGACGTATAGTAGCCAGTCCAATATGCATGCGCGTCCGAAGCATACGGGAAGAAATCATCGGTCTTCACAGACCAACGTTCATTTGCTTCATTCACAGCTTTAAGGTAACACAATGGCGACGAATAGAATACTTTTGTTTTAGCTTGTAATTTATTTACGGCACTGTAAAAATAAATGAAACAATAACGCGGTGTTATCTTTGATTAAAACATACCAGTCATGTACCTAATAAGTTTGTCTAGATTTTTAAAATAGTAATGGGCATCTTGATAATGGAAATCGTCTCCCATTGTGATAATAATGTTGTTCGTTTTGTAATACGAAGCTTGTTGCTTTACAAATGAAAGGAACGCTTTGGCCTGTAAAGTACCATATGTCAGTAACATTAGAAGCGACTGTCGACTGTCAATTGAATATTTGTACCTTCTTTTCGGCATTATATTCAGGACTGTTTTTATTTTCAACGATGGAATCATCGGAACACAGCACGTCAAAGCAAAATCCAGGTGGAGCACTATAATGATTGTACAATATTGACGTAAACAATTGTGATGACGATCCTAGAAAACCGGAAAGGAACGAATTCGATATTAAGCTTTGCTCTGTGTACCGGAAATGTATTAAACTGTTACCTAAACTCTGACTACCTTGCCATAACATTTCGGCTGTTTTATTGTGCAACCGATTTAGTCGATCCCGGTAATCCAGCCGCGCAAAGAACAATCCATCAAAGCCGAACTGTGAGAACAAGGATGCAGTCTCCCGACTATGCCCGAACGGATCAATTTGCCATCCAATTTTTGGACGGGCACATTTCCCTAAAATATGCTCCAATTTTCTACAAAAAGTAGGTTTTTTTTACAAATACAATGAAATCTTTTTATCATACTGTTTTGTATCCTGCATGTTTTGATTTTCCATGTTATCATGCATGTTTATTTGTTTGTGATATTAATGAACAACAAACAATTAGAAATTTTATTTTTCATTGCATAGAAATACTTGACGACCTTTAAATCAATGATGAGTACCTCTTGAAAGATACTAAATGTTATCTACATTTTGTTGCAATCCGATTAACTGTTGTTTTTTATTTCGATGACCTATATTGCATACCTGAATCCCCATGTGAACTGATCGATTATTGACTGATAATGCGAGGCTGCTTCATCATGCATACTCCAACCGCCACCGGTAATCTCTAGTTGACCGTTATTTACAAGGTATTTCAACTTGTCACGATTCTCCTCGCCATTTTCCTGCCACCATTTCCACAGGAAAGCCGTTTCCACATAAATAAATCTGTGAAAATGATCTCAATATTAGAATCTATCTAAATTGATAATAACCGGGCACTTATACATTTATTTTATCTTCAATTATAAACTAGCAATTCAGCGCCAATTAAATGATAATCATTCTGCAGAAATAGCTAATCTTAAAATGATTTTTAATATTAAGTTATCAATAAATGTTACAAAAGTAGCATGCAAATATAACAAAAAATATTATAACTATTTGCGGAATCACCAGTTTGCTTTTAATAATAATATTCACCATATTTACCTTCGTTTTGGATTTTCTAACAGTGCTTCAATCACGGAATCCAGTATATATTGCACACCCGCTTTTTGAATATTATTCTTGGCTTTAAAATGGAAATAATTGACTAGTATAGTTAACAAATTATATACTTTTTTTAAAAGATGAAATTGTGAAATTTTGCATGTTATATTTTATGTATAATAATTAGATACTTACCTCCGTAATAGTATTGATCAACTGTTTTGAGCCAGCCCACATCGTCATGCGAATGGGGTACAATATGCACATTTAAAACATCAGGATCTGCACTTGGACAATTCTAAAATACAATCACTAAATTAATATTGTATTTTCTCCACTTTATAGTTTACTTCAACAATAAACAAGGAATAATAATGACACAGTCAGCACGTAAGAGTATTACACCTCAGAAAAATAAGATGTTTCTCTCGCTTGATGAATAATGTACTACTATATTTGAACAAACATAATAATTGCATTTACTTACAGAATATCCACAAGACTGTTGCGTACTTCGTTCGCTATAGTATTTTGGAAAAGCACTCGCTGATACTATCAGTAAGAATAAATATAACAGCAAATTCATTGTCGCTTCTATTGCTCTCAGTAGATATTATTTTCATACGTTTGCTCGACCGCAAACTGAAAATATATCCAGTAGTTCATGGTTTATAAATCAACTAAATTAACTGATAACACTGTATATATTTATAAAATTGTTTCAAGATAAATAAACATTTTTTTTACATGTGGTTTATCCATATAAACAAATTCACAGAATTTCCTGATATTCTGCATAATATTTGCGCAACCAGTTTCTTGATTTTTAGTACCTATAATGTATATTGTCATCGCGAAGGTTGTGTATTTTATGAAGAACAATAATAGCTATTCTTTATATCTATGACAACCGTTTTAACGATAAATTTTGACGTTTTGCCTCATCTTTGACACATATCTTATAAATTATTGGTTTAAATTTCCAAACGTTTAAAAAAACACTTTCAAAATGCCGAAATATGTGCCCGTTGAAGAGTTTACGAGGAAATATGGAAAGCCGGATGTGGAAAGGCTTGGTATTTTCATTGAAATGCCATACATTAGTGCCAAGGGCAACATGGCAAAAACCACGAGTAGGTGGTATTTAGAATGGTACATATGTATAAAATCGATTTTGTACATTCTGAATGCGTTCCAGAAAAACCGGAAACTCGTAATATGCTAGCTGGATTTCCAAAGACAAAATGCGGAAACATGGATGGATATTTTGAGAATGAATTCAAACGAATATTCAAAGGGGAACGGGGTAAAAAGAGGTATTAAACACTGGTTATATGAAAGAATATCGTGTTTCTTTGTTTGATTATTTATATTTGTAGCACTGATAAGGGCACAGCATTGAAAGTACCATTTATTCCGTCTGGTCCATCGAAAAAGCATGGTTGTCCTGGCGATTATTTCGGAACATTCGGTGGGCGTATCAAAGCGTTTAGCCGGCAACAACGACCAACGCCAAAATACCAAACACAGAAACCGAATCCGGTTACGAATCCTGGTAAAAAAGGCGGACCCGGTTATATTAATATTACCATCGGAAAATATCCCGAACACAAGTACCGATATCTTCACTGAAAAATACCGGGATCAAACAGTAATTTCTCCCATTTCTTTTTTTAGATCTGAAAGAGTAAAAAAACAAAAGGGAAATAAACTAGACGTTAAAGCAAATCCAATGAGAACTATGCACTGGCCTCAACCATACTTCGATACGAATCCGTATCGTGATCCCAAGAAAGATCCGCCCACAAAACGACTTTACATTCGACCTGCAGAACCGGCGCTGGATAAAAAGTTGGCGGGTCGTCCTTTGTTTATACCAACGGGTCCTAACAAATGGGTAAATAAAAATATTCCTAAGTCCATTGACAGTTCATGAAACGAAAATAAGAACTATGAAATAAACTAAGAACTGCCACGTAATATAAACATTTATTACATTACTTTATTTCTATGAAATTCCAGTTAGGAGGATGTAAAGCTGGATGTTTTTCCAAATGGCCAGAATGGAAAATGGAAAAGTATTTAACACCAGCGCAAATTGCAAAGTTTGCCAAGGCTAACAAAAACAAACCAGCCAAAAATACTGGCACGAAGTTCGGTCCACAATCGATGGCAATGAAAACAATGTTTACAACATCCGTTTTGTATAACACGGAGTTCAGTATGAACGCACAAAATTGGAAAATTTATGAACCAACTTACGTCAAATACTTGCTATAATAACAATAGTTGTACATGTAATATAATAACGAACCATCATTGTAAATGTATTTACATAACAATCATTCCGTAATTTAATAAGCTACAACAATTACAACAAATAGTAATATTGCATTTTGTATTGTATTTGATAAAACAAATATACAATTTTTAAAACATGTTTAAAAATTAACATAAATATATGATTGCAAGAAGATCAAGTTCTTGCTGGAAAAAATCATTAACAATATACAGGAACAGAAAAAAAAACCCAAAAACTCGTACATGAACTTCAAAAATAAATTGTTCATTGAACAAAAATACGAATATTATTAATTTAAAAAAAAAACATTCTGACATTCTTTATATGCAACTATTTTAGCATTGTTGTAATAAAATAATATTTTTATTATAATATGTAATACTATTGTCACGCGGAAAATTTGTAGCCAATCGTAAATCCATAATCAATAACACATGAAACATTTTGATATGCATTAAAAGCTGCCGATGCTCAGTATTGAAGCAAGCATACATTGATCAAAGCATTCCATGCCGGTTTTCATCAAAAATATTGTAGCAGTCATCTCTATCGTCAATCCAGACGGTGCGTGGATCGAGATGAAATATTAGTTGAAGAATAAGGCACTCTTGTATGTACAGGTAAACACTTTTACGCTTTCGTATAACGTTTCTTGTACGAGTATATACAATTATATACACTTCACTTATACAATCAAAGCTTGCATACCTCGAACTTTAAATCATAAATACATTAAATAACCTTATCGACTAACAAGTGAAAACAAACAATGACAGCGGCCAATTCTAGAGCAAGACAGAAATATACTTGGTCAAATACTAATCAAATATATATGTGTGTATGTAATACATTTGCGAAGCAATATTTAAACAAATGTTTCTTTATTTTCTATGTTTCACGAATTCATTTCAATCATTATAAGTTAATAAAATATTTCATCATCTCTTCAATGTGACTTCAAACGATTATTGTAAACTTGATTACGCGCTAACGTAAATAAAATATTAACAAACAACATTTCGCAAAAATTCTAACAAAATGTTCATAGGTGTGTGAATGGTATAATTTTAGAAATCTGTGTACAGCACATTGCCTGATTTCGATGCATCAAAAGTGACAGGTCTGTAGTAATCTTTCACTTGTCCCCAGCCGCGTGCTGCTGTGTTGTAATTGTTAAGATTGGAGTAATCCATGAACCGTGGACTGGCTTGTGGTGCTGGTGTGTACGAAGATTCGGAGGCTGTCGGTATGTATGGACTTGACTGTGGTGTAGGGATGTATGTGTTTGCTTGTGGTGTTGCGTTATAGTTCTCGTACGATGCAGTAGATGGAGTCACACTTGGTTGAGGCGACGGCCGCGGCAAAGAAGAAAATGGTGAGCCTGTACGAGAAAAAAACATATTGTAATCAATACGAACACAACTAACACATAAATAGTCAGTAGGAATAACGCAACTGAACAACTAGGAGCATATTTGCATATAATATGTTTCGGAAAAACATACTGTAAATATTAACAAAGAACAAATTTAATGACATATGTCTGCTACGTCATAGAGTATTATTATATAGATGTTTCTTAAACACACATAAATGAATTCTCAAAATAACTTTAATGTTTTACACAAACACTGCAATAGAGCTGGAGTATAAAACATTTTGAAAATTCATTTACACAAAGAACAGATCAGAACTCATTTCATATGACACTAATCACGTATTAAACCTGATGGTTTTTATAATAATTCTTGAAAATACATAAAAATATATTTCATGCTCTTATGGTCAACAACATTCAACAACAACAAATGTATATCATTACACATTGTTAAGTATATTTGACGCCAAAAAAAAAAACACATAAAAATCAAAACACAAATACTGAAACGGCCATCTTGCCTTCTAATTGTTGCCCAGCAGATTGTTGCACCTGAATAAATGAGGAGTTCTGGGAAGAGGAAGAAGAGGTTTGGAAAGAAGACGAGGATTGGATTATTTGCTCGCTACTCTGTAATTCAGTAGATTTCTTAAACATTTCATTTTTCTCTTCCACGAATGATTCGCTGCTTTGTTGCGAATTGACAGCAGTGGGTAAATATGTTCGCGTTTGAACACGAGCACTAGCTACGTAGAACATATTGTTATCAGCACCGTTGGTAGCTGGTCCAGCATCTGTTTCCATACGTCCGTGCGCTGAAACATCACAAGAAGACATTTGTTGTGAACTGTTGGAGTTTTGTTTCGTCTCTTCAAATACATTCTTATTTATTTCAACCGAACTGTGTGCCCCAGTTCCATTCGACTGCAAAGACAGACTCATAACAACATCAGAAGAAGGTTCCCTAATCTGTTTATACTTCATAACAGGCATAGTACTGTCTTCGAAACTCTGAATCAAAGATTTGATAGGCTGCGGTTGATATTCACTATCGTCTGTACCGTTAGCTTTGTTCTCACAACTATTATCTTCCAATCCGGCATCGAATGAAGCATCGATCACATGACCGCTACGTACCTGATCTTGCTGAATCTGTTCCACGTTACATTCAGATGTCTGCACCGATTCTTGTGGTTCACGTTTATCAAATCTGTTAGATTTTACTTCCGGCACTTGGTCGACGACTGTTTGAATTATCTGTGTCGAGTTGCGTCTGTCAGAAACTGATTTATTTTCTGCCTGCTCAACTGTCACTCGTTTCTGGGGATCGTTCACTTGTGTCTGCTTCGCTAGGCCGCTCGCTTTTCTTAGCTCATTGTTAATGTCTAACTGTCCAAATATTGGTCGTGCGCCAATTACAGCTTCCGCAGGCTTGCTACATGTTATTTCGGAAGAATCAGCAACTTGAATCGCTTGGCAAACGGGCTGTACACGTTGTGCCTGATTGATATGCTGTGACGACACAGATTCTTTTTCCATTATTTCAATGTCGTTATTTTTAACTCGAATCTGTTGCTGGTCAGTTTCAATTGGCCTTATGTCTTCCTGTCTGGAAGATACCGGCATAGCTGTCCGGGATATCGGTATGTAAACGGGATATGGAGATACAGGACGACTAGGGAATTTGATTGGTTCCAGCCGTTCAGTCTGTTTTATCTCGGCAGATGAACTTGAATTCATTCCAATGGACGATTTAAATTTATCACAGCTACTCACATCAGAGACAATTTGCTTGTTCTCTAAAACAGTAGATGCAACTTCTTTATTTAGTTGCTCATCCACGCTAAAAGACAATGCCTTCGGTTTAGTTCCACCAAACTTTAGACGCAGTGACGAAAATGGACGCGGAACCGTATTGAAATTATTCTGTTTCGATTGTTCCTTGACAGATTTAGTATCAGCGATTTTACACAGCCTCTCAAATCTCTGTTCAATCATTTCACAATCTTTGTTCATATTGATTGTCATCAACTCATTGCTTTCAGATTTCTCTTGAGAGAACGGTGACACGGGTCTATTAATTCTTAAATAATGATCGCATTTTAAAATTTCATCCGATTGCAAGTCAATGCAATCAGGTATAATTGGAAATGGAGATACAGCCTGTTCGCGATTCACGGAAGATTCAGAACGCAGCTTGACAGGTTTACCAGTCAAGTCTGGATTCAGCGATACGTCGGCAATTTCGGGCAACGGCGCGGCGGGTCGGATAGGAGTGACAGGGTGACTAATACGAGGATCACGTGCTATCTTAATGATTTCCCCGGGTTCAAGAGCACTAACAACGGGAATTTCAGGAAACCGAGAAGCAGCATGTTCGCCAGAAAGATTTTGTTTACGGTTATCACCAGAAGCAGATGCTGACGTATTAGTTGCAGTTTGGATGCTACCTGCATGTCACCAGAATCAATCATCAATCAGTTATGTATATCGAGTAACATCAGTGTAATATACCGTGAGTGCATAGTGCAAGATACGAGTTACAGTTTACAGTGTTAGTGTGTGTGTAACTATTAATCGGTGCAGAATATAATGTGGCGAATGTTGCTTGCTGTACTTACTGTACTGGGATTGTTGCTGAGATGTTGAGTTCCATGATTGCGGCACTTTCGGCTTGTACACATTCACACTGGTCAATCCCTTCTGGAAATTGTCAACTAAACGATTGATGCTGCTGCTGTTGTACGTTGGATTGGACGCCGCAAATGTTTTGGCCGGCTCCTTATTGTACGATGTACCGTTCTGATTCGATACTTGTGGTGCTGGCGGTGGTGGGTTCCATGCAGGTAAATTATCATTCCGCAGTGCTGACTCGTAGGAATCTACGGTCGGTGCCACAACTAAGCCTTTGGTTGGCCATGCTGGAGAGGCTTCAAAAGCAGCATCGACCGAACCCGTTTCCAAAGCTGCTTCCCAGGGAGATTTAATCAATTTGACACGTGGACGCGAGAATCGCTCCTTTAGCAAAGAAATAATAAGTTATAATCATTTACCAGCAAATATATTTGAGTAAGTATATTTTGTGTTACTTGAATTTCATCCAATTTCTGAATATGCTGAACCCTTTGAGCAGCTCCCTCCAAGTAACTGACGGCTGGTAACTTGCTCAACTGTGGACTTGGTTGAGCAATCGGTACATAGGTGGTAGTGGTGCTGGATATGTCAGACAGTTGTGTTGTTTTCTGCGTATTATTCTCTCCAACAATCCATTTCTCGGACTTTTTTCGGCGTTTGGCAAATAATTCAGCTCCTACGTTAGTTTACAGTTATATCACCATTACACTCGGTCACGAATGTACAACATACAAATGCAATTAATCACTTAACCGTTAGTTACCTTTTCCTCTGGGCGAATTAAGATCGTTGACAATCTGCATGCAAACATCAGGAGATAATGCAGCCGGTTCCATATTGAATCCTTGGCGTCGCATTGAGCTGATATCCTGCACCTGACCTCTTGGATCCATAATCAGTTTCAACAGTGGTTTGTTCTCGTCCTGAGAGTTTTCTTCCAGAACAGTTCCATTAGTTGGTGCTTTACCTAGTAAACATAAAAACACACGACATAATTAAATCGGTACCCGATTTCTGAAGTAAACTCAAAACACATCAGTAAATGTAGTTTTGCTTATAATCCCCAGCAAGTGTTTCATATTTGTCAACTACACATTGTATTTACAATACGCAGTATATTCGAATAATTTCGTGCTAGGTACTATATTTAGCGATGTGCAATAATCCTAATAATCCATAAATATGTTTAACTACTCTCTCTTGCAAAAAGTACCTTGGTTACCGTCAATTTCACATTTCATTACAGTTCTAACACGTAAACAGTAAGCTTCGTGTACACGTGCAAGTTGCGCGATATAAATAAAATGCTACATATGAGAATCGAATATACGAACTTTGCCAGTTGACAATAGAATCGTTCAATTATTGCCCGTATTACAAACACCAATCCACATGTAATTATTAAACTCATTAGCTTTCATTTCCGATATTTCATTTTTAATTACTTAATACTTATTTGTTTCTTCAATCATGTAAAACATAATTATGTTGGTAGTGTTTTAATGAAGGTGATTTCTTATTTTAGTTAAAAATAGATACTGGATTCGTATCCATGTTATTATCTAATACGCTAATGGTTAGCTGATGTGTTATTGCGCAACAAATGGTACACATTCGGTCTGGCGTCGGTCCAGATGCCCTGAGCGACGCTAAACCTACGCTTTGACGCCGGCGACGCCCCGGTCACTTCCGGATGTAGCGAAAAGTTCTCAAACAATCCGAAAACTACATATGTACATATTCCATTAGTGCATAAAAATTCATTGTACTTTAATACGAAAACAAGTGCATAAAATAACATTTAAAACGAGTGTTCATATGCGTATACAATTTGTGCATAATATTTTCGAACGGCCAAAACTGATTAATGAGAAGCGAGCTGTGTACACATGTTTGACTTTAATTTGCGCTGCTAAAAGCCAAAGAGGCGTTCAAACACTACGCATCAAAGTGTGCACTGTCAATGAAACTCCTATTAAATATTACGCGTATTTCCACCATCGCTAACTTGTTCCAAAGATCGTAAAATAAGCGGAAATATTACAAGCATTTACGCTTGGTTTGTGTGATGAACTGTCAGTAAATAAATTAAAAATAAAAATATCAAACAACGTAATATTATGTTGTTGTGCACCAACGAACTTTAATCATAAACATTTATTGCTTAATTTTAGAACTAAAATAATGAAAACGAAAATGTCAAATAAGAAAATATTTCGGGAATCTCCTTGACAAAGAGTATTATTGCACAATTTATATTTATTTAAGAAGGTTGGCGTAGAGGTTTATTTTACAAAGTGCGCACAACACGGAACATGTACACAAATACTAAACTCCAATAAGTATACACAATTTATTCACTTAAGCATCTATGATATGTTTGTCTTACTGTAATTTCGAATTTCGAAGTAGTAATAATAACAAATATTTGAAGGAATATTTTCAGATTTACAAATGGTGAATTACTGTATTAATTAGTTCATAAAATACTGCTTTATGTGTTTGTATTAACATTGGAGGGGAGCATGTATTATTTTTACGAAGTTTAACTTTAATGTGTTCTTACCTTCACCTTCATGTACCCATTTGACAGATCGTTTCTTCCTGTTCACGTACATCGACTGACCCTTGCTCTTCTGGTTGCTGATGTCACTCAGCGAACTGGATATTCTTCTGGCCAACTTCACCTGGTCCTCCACGGTTGGATGCAGACTGCTCGAGTAGAATGAAGAAGACGCGTACATCTTACCTTTGAGCAAAAACATTTTATCACAAACGCTAATCTATAGCATAAAACGTCAAACACTCAATAAAGAAAGTACACCTCGACAAAAAAAAGTAAACTATTGACGAAAATTAACAGCTAATTCCATTGTAGAAATAATTACGTACGATTTTTATTTGGTGAAATTTGTCCATCTTCAGCCGGCGTGAATATCTTCTCCAAATCAATTGGTTTACTCGGTCCGTAATCATCCTAAAGCACACAAATCGTAGTCACAGAATCATACAGCACATAGAAGCAGTACACAGCCGCATGCGACATTATTTATCATTTGTGAAAACATCCTAGAATACTGGGCGACAATTTGATTGAAATTTGTTCACATGCAAAAAATGGTGGAGCAGCTCGGCAAAATTTAAATGTAATATACAATGCACGAATTATTAAAAAAAAACAAAACATTTATAAACATACTTCAAAATGAACATGTTTTTCGCTTTTATACACTCTGTATTTTTGCACAGTCTCACTTTCTTCCTTTGCATTCTTTACCGTATAAATTGCAGCACCCAAAAACATCGCCGTTTATCGTCACACTAATCTTCAAATATACAAAAAAAAAACACGAACAAATATATCGCTAAACAACTATTGAATATAAAACAGTAAAAAGAGTAGCGTGCAAATCTAAATGCTTCGAATTCGTAATTCGTTCGTTATTGTAAGAAAACTAAATCATAACACGTGATTATAAATATCATGCACTTGTTGCACAATATTGTTACAAATATAAATGTAGAAAAACGTTTCGCGAAAATGCAGATGAACAAGTTAAATGTTGCGTTACGTTCGCTTAACTACGGTACGGTAACGTGGAATGTCAGATTACAACTGGACGTCCAGTTCACGCGCAAAACGAAAAGATTCTAAACTGAAGTATGTTATTACACTTCTGATGATGCTGAATTAAGACGCAGATGGTCCTTGCGAAACTCCGCTTCGTGCTACGTCGACCAGCGGCCACAAAAATGTCATAAACACGGTGCCGACACAACATTTCACACATGAAATATCAAACCGATTTCCTAGTTAGACTGCCAAATAAATTTGACAACAGAAGATTGTGTACAAAACGAAATAGAGAGGGAAAAAAATGAATTTCTTCAGAAATAAACTCCTACCAATCTTATGCAACTTTAGTAGATTATAAAATTTTTATAAACACCAGATGTTAGACAAAATGTCAACTCAAAAATAACCCACAACTGTTCGAAACCTGTCATATTTTTAAATTTATTTTCAGTGCGTGATGGACAATTCGATACGCAAATGTAAATGTTAGAATTAGCGCATTAACACACCGCAAGAATTCAATCTCATTACACCTCTGACAGTCTTCATTTAAATCACCCAATTGATTGCCATAACCGACACATCAACAATGTATCTTTAAATATATTATTAGAATTCTAAATTTGAATTTGGCACAAAAGAATTATTATCGATGGATGTTTTAGAAGGCGCCCACAAAACTGGACTGCAGCCAAAATGGAGCTGGTGAAAATCAGTATTGATCCAAGTTCGGTTCGGTTCATGGACACACTGGGATATTTCTGCATATAAATATTATCACAGCTTCCTTGTAAACTAATAAACACGCTATTGTTTGACTGCGACAGCCGTGAGCAGTATTTCATATGTTTTGTTACGATGATTATTATTCCTGACAGACGTTATATCAAACATTACTTCCGCGAGGATTTACAGAATATTAGTGGAAAAACAAACATGCACAGCCTGTTTATACATATGTCTAAATACGTAAACCGTCTGACCTATATTAAATGAATATTGTGATTTCATCGAAATTCGCTTACATTGCAGAATCAGTCGTTCATTTCCAAGTGGAAAACCGTTAGTAAAATAAACAATCTACATTTGTACAAATGTGCAAAAACAAATGGCCAACAAAACCATGCATTTTAATTGCAAACTAATAATTTGAGAATAACAAACATCTAAAACAAAATCTAGTCAACAAATATTCGGTTTTGTAAACAAACTATGTAACGCATGTATGATATGCTGGTTGCAGATTTGAAATACATCGCAACAGATGCACTTTGTTTTTGTATCTCAACATTTTCTGGCAAACAACGCATCTGTTTTGTACTCAGTACCACAGAAATAAAGTATCATATTTAAGTTTCATGAGTAATTTAATTAAATATGTGCATATTAGCCAGAAGAACGGGTTCATATGTAATTTAAAACATTGTGTGATCATCACAACATTCATCTCTTATAAATATACTTGAATGACCTTATAATTCGCTAATACTAGAACACTATGTCTATAAACAATGAGCATAAACGCAAAAAATAACACATCGTTTTAGAATCCCTCTACACATACAAACTTACCGATCCCACTTTCCAAATTCGTTGCGTCAAATTCGTTAAAAACTCTCGCTTACTCGGATCTCTCATGTCGGACGGTTTGAAACCGCGTCTTGTTTCAATGACGCTGTTTGTACTGAACGACTTTTTCAACGAGTAATCCGAGCCTGCCGGCCAAAAGCCTGGCCCAGGTGACACTGGACCCATCCTATGAGTGCTCACACTCCTGTTCATTGCGTACATACTCGAGCTAGTTGTCTTCTTCATCGAGTACATACTGTTTGTACTCTTCGTTATGCCAAATTGATTTAGCTTATTCATTTTCGTTCGATACTGAGATTTGCGTAGGATACAATCTCGCTGTTTCTGCGTGTTAACTTGTTTTTATTTTCCGCACACTTTTTATTCTAGCTGTCAATGTTTTTATAGGTTAGAATTGCTTTTATTTTTAGAACCTTCAGTTAGCACTGAATCTCTTGTCGTTTTGTTTCTTTTCTCTACACTACTACTAGCTAAACTACAGAAATATCACAGGCATTGCGCAACTTTCGTACACTGTCCAGAGCGACGGAGATGTTTGTCTCACTGGAGATCCGGTTTGACGTTTGATTGCATGGTCCCGCGAACCGGAACATGCACACGCGGGCAAACACACACACACACACCGTTGTTTCCGATTATATTGCGTGCCCGGAGTGATAACGTGGATGTTGGCGTTTAATATTCGTGGCGAGATACGAGACTAGCCTAGAAATAATCTGCTAGGCTAGATCCCGCCGATTTGGCTGATATTTGGCACCAATCCAACGTTGGTACGCCAACATTAGTACGCACAAGTTGCACGTCGTTGCAAAGGTCGTACGTGGACACGAAGGTGACGGACATTGGGAACGTATGTCGGTACTTTGTTGTTGCACTTTTCGTCGAACTTAAAATACGATTTTTGTTTTTTTCTTTGTAAACGTTAAAACGTGACATTGTGTTTTATTTCTGAACAGTCGTTTGAAATTATAGTTTATGTGCATACAAATACGTATGTAATAAATTATATATCGAGACTTTTCGAATAGAAAGTTTCGATCGTCATGAAACAGAAAGAATAAATGACAGTAGTCATGAAAGATCTGACAATACATAATTTCTACACTAGTTAATATAGTTTATAAATTATAAGAGACAATATTGCATGTGCAAGCAAATAGATACAAAAGATCAGTATTTTATAATAATTCGTGACTTAGAATATAGAAGTTTGTCAAGAGAATATTTCCCTAACGGCCCAAGTAACTCTAATTCTATATAATATCGGATACACATGTTTCAGCGACGTCGCACTGGAACTAAAAATATAAAATATTAACGAAAAAATATAGAATTACGTTCAGAAATTTGTCGCTTGCCAAAAATCCGTTAACGCATAGATTTTTTCCCGTCATTTTCAGAACATAAATCTCAACTTATAAATAAATATATCGACAAATATTTCCACTGGAATGAATAATTGGTACAATATGTTTATGAATATATGTTTATTTTCGCCGTAAACATATTTGCAAACCTGAGACGAGAGCTTAAAAAAAAATTCAGCCGAATGAATAGTAGCAAAAAAAATTCTCTTCTTATCATGAAAATGTTTGACGGGGGGGGGGGGGGGGGGGTCGCGCGAAAGAGGGTCTGTGACTTAAAAAAAGGTTGAGAAACACTGTCTTAAACAGTCTTTTGGAATTTCAAACTGTTATGGACGTGCCTGTGTTTTCAAAACAATCGACACAACCAAATATTACGTAATTACTATTCCACAAAACAAATCCTAATTGAATATCCCCCCATGAGTCATGGATTCAGTCTGTAACTATGCTAATAAAGAATGAAACAAAAAAACTAACTATAAATACGACTGAGAAAACAAAACACTATTTGTAATTGTTTTCTGGACCTAAATCTGTGCACCTGTTTGTAAATAAGTTTCGCTTATACATACATATAAATATGTACCTAGTTAGATCATCACATGAAATATATAACAACGCGAGTCAGGTACACATGGTTATTAGGTATTAATTAATTAGCAAAATGTCAAACTAAATACCGTTAGTTCAAACAATTTCGTTAGATTATTAGAAATCTAGACACACTGTTCAATCATCTTACATTTTGTTGATCCGAATCGCCGGATCTCAGTACTTGATTCAGTTCTTGTGCGATCTGAACATATAAAACATATTTATTCAGATGAATATTCACTCATAGCACTGGCAGAAAATAATCTTTGCTTTAAACATGATATAGCAAGTCAATACGTAGTAGTCGATTCAAGGTCATCAGTAGTCACGTCATTAAATTAAACAGTATTCTATTCTTCTAGATTATGATTACATATTGCAAATCTATAATGTTTTACTAACGAATTCACTTATTATAATTATAAATATATGACAACGAAAGCCGATGAATGTGTTGTAATGTATTTTAAGAAGAATGCATGTGTGTCTACCTGTACACTTTTGAGTAGTTGCATCAGATTTTCCGGTGGAAGACTGAGGGGTCGCTCGCCCTTTGTAGTGAACAAACACGATGGCAGTCTAGCCACCAGCATGTCCTGGTGTTTACGTAATTCAGGCTAAACAAAGGACACATGCAAACAACACGACATAAGGTTATACAGCGCCTCGATCAGTGAAACTTCAACGATGGTAATGAATAGTGATTAACAATTAATAAACAACACTGACAGTAACATGAACAGGTAGGGATCAACAATACTGCAGTAAAAATAATTGCAGAATCACCAGCCAAGGTCTAATACGAAAAATTGTTACAATAAATACTATGAAATAAATCTGTAAATACTTCTACACATTTTTCTCCAATTATTTCTACTTCTGTCTCGCAAAAATCCACACTAAAAGTAATTAATCGGTTAAAATGGTAACATGAAATGTAACTAGATCATATATTTACCCGGTACGCTTCCGATGAGTACTCGGTACAGACATTATTGACAGTCTCCGATTCTGTGCTCGCTACGTTCTCAACTGTGTCCGTTTGCAAACCATCATCTTTTTCGGCATAGTGATCTATTTCGGAGATAATCTCTTTCAGCGTGTTCTTGATCGTTCCTTCTTCAATTTCCGACGACGTTTTCGGTGGACTCGGAGCTTTGTACGGTTCAGACAGCGATGGTAAATTGTCAATAAACGATAACGAATATGGTTCGAGTGGTTCTAACGGTGGTAGCAGTGGTTCTTGTGCACCGGGATCTAATTCTGCACTAGTTTTATTTACATCTTGAGCCGTTTCGGTCACCGGATTTGCATCCGAATTTGTTAATCCGTTTGCCTAGATTAAAAACTAAATTTGTAATGATCTACAACATATTTTATGCATTGAAATAAACACCAACACCCCGTCTCCCTCTGACTGGATACACCGCTAGTACTACCAATGTTTATTATACAAATTTCAATCAAATTAAATGGCTCATAAAATTCTAAAATTCTAAAAATATTATCCTGGCATATTGCGTGAATTACTTCGATATTTTATTACACATAAACTATAAATGGCATTGTATAGTGTTGAATTGACGACAGATTTACTAGAATTTAGCACATTAAGCGGCTGTAGTTTCACATAACATCATTATAATTGCATTCCAATCTAGCTTATAGAAATATATCAGAATCGTTCACTGTGAATCAGATATGAAATTATAAACTTGTGCAAAACCAAACTGCAATTTCTTCTGGCTTATATAATTATTATGAACGCAGAAGAACTGCTGTATTTGTCCTAAAAAATTATTTCCATATAACAATGCCACGAAACACAGGTATGTATATTCTAGAAGGAAGGAAAAGAACAGGAGATGTAGAAGTTGATTAGCCACATCTAGTGAGAAGCTTCAACATTACACATTATTATTGTAGGCGCAAACTAACTACACGTAGTTTCCCGTGCGTTGTTGTTGCTGAGGTTATGTATCGCAAGCTATATAGAACTGAGCGCAAACAATAATGCATAATATGGAAGCTCCCGTAGCTGGAAATGAAAATAAAAGTGTATAATTAAAAGAAGAAGAACAGCTTTGTACTATTTCCATAACCTTTATTTTCTATTTCATAGCATTACATGCAAAATGGAAACAAAAGAAGATAAATGACAACAAACTGCAACATAAAAAGCTGAATACAAAATAAATAAAAAAACTGTTGTTTTACCAAATTATGCATAGAGTGAAGGAAGCATCAGTTCTATATAACTCCAACAAACAAACAATACTAACTATCCGCGTAATCATTCTGTTTGTGTGTATGTGCGCGCCAAAACACTGATAGGTAAATACCATCATCATTAATCCTATCATCAAAATATTCACTGTCTTTCATTATGTATCACATTCAAAATCATTTCTATGCAATCCTATATAGAATGTATTTTGGTTCCGTTATGCATATATTATTCTAGACTGTATGTATGTACGTATGTATGTACGTATTACAATTCACTCCTAATTGCGTAAATGGACATGAGAAACTAAAAAACAATAATGCTGAATACCAAAAATTAATGCAATAAAAAAGTATGTATGTGCTGATATATAAATTAAATTAATCATATTTGACACAATATTTTCTACCCATGTTTTATCTTCCTTTTAAAATCATATTTAAACTCATTCTAATAATAATAATTATCGTTATTGTGTAGGATGTTTTGTCAGTAATCCAAAATAAACAGAGATTAATATAATGTTTATTTAGCAAAGTGAAAATCAGTTCATATTATGAGAGATTCAAGACCACCCGGAAAATGAAAAATTTTGTTTTAAATTCCAGATGAAGAAAACCTGAAAATCATCATCTCTTTCTTCAAGCTGTAGAAAGCATCGTGTCAAATGTATGAAAGTGTCAAAATGAAATAAACAAATAAATTGGTGTATGTTTATGTCGGTTGTATTAAAATTCTATTTCCTCTGAGAATTCAGTTACCTCAGACGCTTCAAAGGACGAAGACGAGGTGAAGCTAGCAGAGGTGACCTTCTTTTCAGCTGTCATGGAGGAAGTGACACTAGCTTGTACTGTACGACTGGATTCCATCGACTGAGTAGTGGATTCCTCCACAACCTTGCTACTTTCATCGCTCTGGAAACTGGAAGACTTTTCCAACATTTTAGTGTGTCCAAGATCTTTGCTCACCTACAATAACAACATATTCTGTTATATACTATACACCAGTTTCAAGTAAATGAGAGGATTCTCTCGTTCATTGATTTAGAACTGGAACACCATTTAAATTCCGTGAATATACGAAAGGAGTAATTTATTTTCGACCAATACAATTTCACATATGATATAACGCAAAGATCAATGTTATTTGCACCAAGAAATATCTTAAAACCTCTTGCTCAACTCATAATAATCTTGCCGTCCTTCAAGTAAATTATATTTCAAAACTTAATGAACAAAAAATAGAGCAACATTCGAATATTTCATCACTGAATCATTGAATTTCTTTGCCAATACGCTCTGGCACCAATGTTTTTTGTTCACAAGGTTATTTACTACTAGTAAGAAGAAGATCCTTACTTCCATTTCCTTGCTGCTGGACGTAGCCGAGTGTTCCCTCTGCACATTGCCGTTACCTGCTGGTGTGATTTCCATTTTCTTGTGTTTGGCTTCTAAGTGTTTCTTTCTGTAACAAATCAGTCATAAGTAAAACCGTCCTTACTTTGTAATATTCTTTAAAGGCTAGAGTTAGCTGAATATCAGAACAAATAATTTGAACAATAATCAAGACAGTATCTGTGAACTATTTAAATTTCAAAACACTAGACTTATTTATAGATAACATCGTTCTGTTGTCGATAAATAATAAAGAAAAATGGCAACGTGTAGCTATTTTAAGAACATCCTTTAAAATTAATTCCTGTTTTTTTAAATTTGAAAACAGTAGGAACAGATATTTCCTTCAGCTGTCAACTAACGCAATATTATTGCTGCAATAAATATTTCAGCGTTTCCTATGCATTATATAAAACCTTGGCGAATAAAGTATTTTATGTGTTTTTGAATCCAACTGGGACATATTGACTAGGTTAGGTACAGCCGGAAAATATTTTGCTTTTTGAAAAATAATAAAACGAAGGCGCTATTTTTTAATTGTATTTATCATATATAAATATAATAGATGTCATTGTACTTATCAATGAATATTAGTTTATATTGGCAATCGCGAAAAAATCACAGACGAGGCAATTTGCTTATGTACTTATATTTATACATTACGGAAGCTTCTTGTACAATTTTATTTCGTAAAACATCGTAATGTTGTTTTGTAAATTTTGCACTTTTGTTTGCTCATAAATGTGAACACGTGCAGCAAGTTGTAAACTCAATAAAACGTAAGAAACATGTATTCATACTAACAGTAAACTTATATTTACATAATCTTTTCACATATATGTAAGACAAACATTTATTCTAAAAGATGTTTACCAGATGATTATAAATGAAAAATACCCTGATCCAAATTGATGGGTGATCGTGTTCGAAAGTGTCAGAATACAAACGATTTGGACATGGGTTTAGTCATTAAAAAAAATAATAAGAATAGCTTTGTGTCGCATGACACCGTGTCCACTGGCTACAATTAGCAAAACAACAACTAAAGACAAACGAATAACGGTTGGATGGGGGCCAAGAATATGGGAACTGAGTAGCCACACTGGGACACTGGGTCCGAGGCTCCGTCGCTTGGAATAAATACAGTCAGAGTGCCCACGAAGCAGAGTTAGGTCCAGCTAGGATATTTCCGGATTCACAAATAACTCGTAGCGGACCCGTTAATTTCAGCCGAGCACTGACAACCGACCACAGCTTGAGTTGGATAATCTACGAATGATCTGAAGCCCCCCACATCAGTACCATGTGTACAGCAATCAACGCCCTGACATCCATGTCTAGATCCTTCATTCTGTTTACACTTCTTGTGCGACTTAACTGACATTACGAAATGTATCAACATTTATCTCGGTTTAAATTTAAACAGATTCACTTTCGCGCCTGAAGTTAAACATTTCCGGTATCGTGGAAAAATATACGAATTATACAGCATACCGGTAGCAGCTGTAACGGAAACCACAAATGCGATAATTGTACCGATCATATTATATTTATATACCGCTGTTAATACAAATTAATTTTGCTTTTGTTCTGTAATTAAAACGAGTTCTACATTTTTGGTGTAATATGGCAAGTGAGAACACGACAAAGGCACTTCATTAACACTCTCTGGAAGTCATTAAACACGCAATTAATATCCAGATATAACTGTCAGCACTCATATTATTAATTACAACTCGAACCATTAATCCTTTAAATAGAATAAGAACAAAAATCTATTATAAATTTACTCACATTGAAAGCAATAATGCGAGAGGTAAAAATAAAGCAGAGGTGAATTTAATATTATGCAAATAAAATACATACCCAGATTAATTTGATCGCTGGATTTTATTCCAACTTTCTGTCACTAAACTACAATAATTATGGTATAAACAACTACCTCATGTATGTATTTGTACACATGTGCAAGTCTACGTTTAGTGAATCACTCTGATCAAACATAAGACTTACCCTACAAATAAACTAAACAAAAATACCCAAATAATATTCAACAATTCACCTATCGTCATCATCACAATAAACCTAAAATATTTTCAAAAATGAAATAGAAAAGAAGACACAATTCAAAAAGCAAATCATATATGTAGTTAACTTATGTGTGTTATACTCATAAATTTATAAACAAATCTTCGTTTGTCGACGCAGAAGAAACAGAAATTGAAGGAAACACTTAAAGAACCATTAGGAGCAGGCGATCGAAGCAGACTGATCTGCCGGGATGGATGCATATTATGTCTATTTCAATTCGACCATCGATTCACACATGTATACACGTCGGTTATAAGTGAAAACACGAGTGTGTACATAGACAATTTCCTGAAATAATTTCCACGAGCGTCGGTGAAACAGTATTTGACACAAACAAACAGGAACACACGAGTAACAAGCTTAGTACATTGAACTCAACCACAAGGATATCGCCTTGTACTTAAAGTGTCACATTGTAGTTATAAACTAAACAGGAAAAAGTTAGCAAAATGACACAGATTCTAAAAATATATCTGTAGCTAAGTAAAGAACATCTTTTTAGGTTATATAAATGTATTATTATATGTAATAGTATGTATTTTTAATTTTGATAAATATACGTTTTATTTTAATATTTGAAAAATTCAATTGGTAAAATGCAATTTTTTATGTCAAACCCCCTTTTTACTAAACTTATTCGGCGCCCCTGCGTGCATGATATGTGTGCCAAAAAATACTTGTCAAAATATATTCCTCAGTGCTACATGTTTGCCTGTGGGTTTAAAAATAAGAATACAAAAAATTATGAATCAACTTAAAAATAACTTTTTGAAAAAGTGCTTTTATTCCACGTTCATGTCGGAAATTAGTCACAGTCAACATAAAGCAAAAAAAATGAGAAACAAATATGTAAAAGGTTTTGCAAATGAAAAAAATAATTCAAATCATTATTTTCCTAGAATTGTCTGCATTTATTTTCTAAATTAATCAAAAATAATTATAACCGAAGTACTAAGATAATTCGTATATTTTGTTTTAAAAAAATGCAAATAAATTAACATGAATGCATTTTTGTTTAATCTTTACATCTTCATGTTTTTTGCTGGTGAAAACTTAATAAATCATTTCACTTAACAAATGTTTACAAGACATTAAATTTGCGCCAAAACGTTAAATCGGATATATGAAATTATGCCAGATTTTTTCCTTTATTCTATTGTACCTTTCCAAAAAAAATGGCTTATTTATACATTCCATGAGACATTAAAGCGTCTCAAAATGAAATACGTTAAAAGCTTTACGTATAAGATTAATTATTTGAAAAAAGTTTTGCTTATATATATATATATATATATATATATATATATATATATATATATATATATATATAAATCAATTATGAGCTGAGCGATTCTCCAGTCTATGACAGTTCGCATTTATCTATATATTATTAACAAATCGTAGTCGTATCAAAACCTTCAAACAAAAAGTGCGTAAGTAAAACATATGACAACTGACATAATAAATTTGTCCCATTTCCACAAACATCTCTGTTAACAGTGATACATGAACCTGTAATAATTTAGATTCACCCAGCACAGCCAACTACGAATAAACGTTGCCAAAATCTAAACTAAATGTGAAATTAAAGTGCGTCTGTGCATCAATCTAACGCATATTTTCCTTGAATTTAATTTTTCCAGCTAGTGGAAAAACATTTGCGCTTTCAATTATAATTCTTGCGGAAATATTTTCAAGTTAGAATTTCGGAAATTCTTAAAATCTTCGAAACACTTTTCAAATCGTGAACAATTATATTAAAAACCGGTAAAGATTATTTGTTGACAGTACAGGCTATGAGAGGCCCAGAATATGTTTAGTAAAATGAAGATATAAATCTTTCAGTTGAGCTTAGCAAAAGATGTACCGCCAGATTAACAAAGTATTAACATCGTATTTTTAAAACTAGATATATTTAGAAGGAAAATTTAGTTTAAGCAATTTGAAAAACCATTAGAGTTTGGTAAACTTTTGTGAAGAATTCGAAAAGATCGTTCATTCGAGGAACAGTTTGTTAGTTTTGGATAAAATTAGAATCAATCAAAATAGTCAGTTCCACATTCATGAAATGTACTTTCTTATTTTTCAAGTTATGCTAATTTAGAGAAACAACAACGGTTCGTACAGTTGTTATAGGTAAATATAACTGCACAAAATAAACAAACACTCCTAGAATTGTTCAATATCTGTGTGTATGTTCGTTAATATAATAACCTGCACGATCCTGTGTGTAGTGAAGCCGGTTATTCTTTTTCAACCTAATTAAATGTAATATTTCGTCGAGAAGACGCTCTAGCACATACGTATGGTGGCCAGATAGCCAGGCAGCGTGCTGTCATGCTATTTCTATACGCCCAAACAGCTCGACAGTCTTATTACAACAAGGAACAACAGCGTCCAATGTCTCTAGCATCTGCCAAGAATGTCGTACTGGTTCCTGTGCATACTTGCCACCATTAGCACAACGTGTGTGTGTGTCACAATAGACAAATGACGAACTCTATCATCAATTAACGATCAAACGACATCAAACATCGTGTCCATTTGTGCAGACGGATTTCCGCTAACTGAACGACAAACATGTAGAATCTGAAGACGAGCAATGACAGCACAATGCTTTGGCAACAGTTTCTGTCATTGAATTGGAAAATCTTGAACAGATATTTGTCACCGTACCGAAATAAAGAAACACCCGCACAAATGTTTTCCATTTTCGATCGGTTAAATTGCGAGAAATTTTTCTAAATATTTCATCATGAACTGTAAAAGAATATATTTGAAAATTTGATGACACATTTTGAAATGTTATTTTGCACTTTTAAAATAAAATTTTACACACAGCGGCTAAATTAATCAGGGGTGTCCCTGATTCTTGTTGTTCACAACAACAACTGTCGTTCATTGTTCTAGAGATAATACCCCAATGGTACGCCAATGAATGCTGGATGAACAACATTGTACAATAATCGCGAGTCTCGTTTAACGATATTTTCGATGTTTTAATGCGTGCTTTTCGGAACCGAACGTTTGGCAAACAATTACAACGCATACGTTATACAGTGAAACGTTTACAAATATTGGCTACGGATTCTACGTACAGAGTTTTATCTTCACCTCATCTTGCCAAGAATTTGTATGCTTAATTACGTTTTGTCTCGCGCCCTGCTAATACTATTGCCTATTTCTGAATGTTTGAAAAAAACAAAAAAATACCGGTAATGTGTTTAATTACTTCCGGGTGCGAATAAATATTTTTGTGTTACAAGAATAGATTTCAATATTGTAGTTTCGAATAAACAAATCTGGGATATCCAGGATGGTACATAATGTGATATTTACATCTTAGGTAATATATATATATATATATATATATATATATATATATATATATATATATATATATATATATATATATCATAAATGTTTCAATTCATTGCGATAAAATTCTATAAAACACGTGTTTTAATTACATATTTGACATTTTAAAATTATGTGTCAAAATATCCCAATTTTAAATCATGAATTAGTCATCTTATAACTAATATTTGTCATTTAAGATATAGTTGCTTTATTTACTTTTTTATACTGAAAATACCAGTATAAAGAAAGCATCCTAACAACAATTATAGTTTGCAGAATTAAATTCTATTTTTTTAAATTAAATTGTTCCTAAAATAAAGTATAAAAATAAAAACAAATTATTCTTGGGATTAAAAACTGAAATATGCAAATATCATTTCATATTTCAGTCTCAGCTATGTACAAAGGAGCACCGTAGGTATATAACAATTATGCGTATTATAAATGAGAAACGAAATATAATAGTTTCGTAAATTAATATTGAATAATGCGTGTTTGACTTACCGGTTATTATTTTGTTATTATATATTTGCAGCGTTTCAACACTCGTCGACTCTTGTGCAAAGTTTTCAGATGGTTTGTTGCTGACTAACAACTTCTGGCGACGTCGAAGGTGGCGGTGAGCAGCGTCGGTGCCGAATGTAACCGAACGGCGCCGAACGCGACGCACGGAAATTCAAAAGTAACCAGAACGTGCAGGGACCCTGCACGATGATGGCTTTATTTAAAATTAGATTGCAATAAAACGTTCGATCTATCAATCTTTCGTAGCTGATTTGAAACAATGTACAGTTTGAACAAATACTGTCTAGTAAAAGTATATATATATAGAATCATGCAAAAGACACTTTCGTGAAATCATATGTATTTGATCATTTTCTGTACTTGCAAAAAGCAATACTCAGTTGAAAATATATTTCTTGGAATGAAATCAAAAATACCAGAAACATGTGCTGTGTAATTGTAATTCACAAAGTTGTAAAAATAATTCATAATGTAATAAATAAAGTACATATGTTTATTCGTGGTCATCTCATTGAACAACATTCACAGAAGATCTCTTTTCAGTTATTTGAGATTTATTACAATACTAATATCATTCTACTGTTTGCAATAATGTATTAAACCATCGTACAATTTTGTTTAACAGATAGCAATATTACAACTCAAATGAAATAATAATTTAAACTGTTACGCCTTGTATGCAGACAACCCGTTCTACACACCTGTAAGTCACATTTCCTTTTATCTGGGCAAATGTAATGACACCTAATTTTTTTTTTAAGTATAATTTAAATATAACAACTTTCAATATAGTATTAATCTAAGTATAAAACAAATCTATCGGGATATTTGATGAAGAGGATTTGTGTATTTTAGAAGGATTGCGGTATGTGCAAACAAAACTACGAATATTTATACTAAATATATATTTTCGCAGAGGCAACATAAAAAACGAATTATACATTGTTTTGTTTCTTCGATTCAGTCTCTCTGTTCATTCTGGTATCTTTCAGTTATCACAAAATTATGGCATATATACAAATACAATAATGATGCAATTATATGCAGTATATGTTAATGTAATTGCAGTATTCAATAACATTCGTAGTTAGTTATATATATATATATATAGTTATATATATATATATATATATATATATATATATATATATATATATATATATATATATATATATATATATATATATAGAGTTGTAAGTACACAAGTTGCACATACTGTAACGTAATGTGAAGCCATTATATCCCAGTTAAATTCTAATTGCGTTAGGTAACTTTTTAATTAAGGCCTGTTTTGTATGCAGCAACAAATCTCGCATTTTCACCATTTTGTATGCAGTAGACTCTCGATTAACCGCGACAATTCTGGAGCAACATAGCGACCGTCTGCTTTCCGATAAATTGGTGTTACGCAGATCGAGTGCAACCATAAGGAACAAAGAAGCCATGTCATTGAAACAGAAGTGTCAATAGAAGACTACTTTTCCAGTTACATTCGTAGTTTTTGTTGTTCATTTATGTATCTTCCAATTGTATTTAGTGTACAGTTTATACCAGTACATCGGGCTTGTATATGTGTACTTTGTTTATCCGCTGTTACTGATTATCCGCGCCCGTTCTCCCCACCATTTCCGCGGATAATCGAGAGTCTACTGTATGTGATACAAGGAATCATATGTTCAAATATATTTCTACAGTTATTGTGTGTAATCTTACATATCTAAACGCTCAAATCAAAGTATTGTTTGCATGAATGTATGAACCCTAATTAGCCTTAATATAAACAATATTTCGATAAGATCCTCGCGTCTATAGAAAATATTATACAGTTTATCTACCTCAATAGAACGTTGTTAATATTCAACAATAGTCAAATGTATTTGGAAGCAAAATCTAAACCTTAATTTAAATTGCATAAAACACATTATTATACTATCAATAAAATCAAACTCTATATATTTGATTGCCCGATAATTACACGTGCGAAGAACGTGAAAATATTCGCAATGTAGTCGTACTAATCTGGAACGAAATTGATTTTCATCAATACAATTTAAAATATCGGAAGTGTATAAATTTCTAACTATTTTTTCAACTTTGTCGCTATTTATTATCATCTTAACATACGGCCATGATTTTTAAACCCTTTTTTGCCAACAACACTAAATTCTAGTGCGACATATTAGTATATTACTGGAAAAGTCGTTTTTTTTTTTTATGAATTCGATCAAATGTAAGCCCTATTCCATTACCGCGCTCTTTGTAACTGCAACGTACGTAAATGCAACGAAACATGGAATGAATTATGTTTTGACAAGCGGTTTCAACATTCAAACGGATAAAATATTACTCAAACTAATACTTGAAAGCGGGTAATGGTTATTATTTACACTAGTATAACGTGTACAATTAATAAATGCAGAGATTCGCTGATAGTATAAGCTAAAAGTTGCATCAATTCGCACAAATTACCAACAACATAACCTCACTTTCTCGCTCTATTTCAATATAAGTAAATAACCAACAATCGCTAGCTGTCGCCGTTTTTTTGTTTTTGTTTTTATAATACCTGCTTTATAATCTTCAACATGAATATAAATATTGTATTGATTGTATCCGAGTAATAAAAAAACATTTGACAGACAAACTGTAACTCGATTAATCTTCTTTTATTTCTTGCCTACTCGATTCTCGCTTTATTTTCTCCCTTAACTGTGCTCTCTTCAGTTTTGTCATCAACTGTGTCGACTGCCACAGCCAACTTCCCTAAATGAGAGACAAAACAATATCGGTATCCTGGGAACCATTGATTTCAATAACATATGCATAAAATGAATAGTTATTATATGGAAGGTGCATTATCGACTCAGAAATTAACATACAATTGTACAAAACAATTCACATTTATCAAACACACAAACACGGCATATCACCACAAAATACCGGTTTATGTTCATTTTTATCAGCTATAAAATGACAATTTACGAGTAAAATTAACCTTGAAACACGGTTAGTATGAAAAACAAGAAACACACTATTATACAAATTAAGAAACAATTAAATATCTAAAATGGGAAATGACGTAGACACTTTTTCATATGTATAATTGATGAAATCTTAAAGTAATTACTATAATTGTCAAAGTACTTACGACCATTAGCATACAGTTCAACAATATCGGAATCGAGAACACGATAGATATAAACATGCCTTTACTATCGAAATATTGTTGCCGTGAAAACACTTTCCAATTACTCGATGCTATTTCATTAATGCTTTCCGAAAAATACACAAGTAACACTGAAAGATAAAACAAACATTAGATTGTGTTTGCTTATTAGTAAACGTAATGGAATAATTCAGGTCGTTAGCAGATTAACGTAGATAGTTCTCTCTTGTTATCAGTAATACACCACAAATAGTGATGTAATAAAAAACTACATATCCTCAAACTCTTATGCAATAAGTATTACATGTAAAAATAGTAAATTAATCAATACTTACGTAGAACTAAAAATAATACGACCTGAAAGTTTCCGTAATTACGTGTTAACAAGGCCATAAGCGTGATAATAATGTGAAATGTTAATAAACCAATCAACCAGGGATCCTTCCAGTCAATCTAAAATTTAAAAAATCAATTAGAACACTAGGAAAAAATATTTAAAACATGTTACAATCAAAAATATGGAACGAACGGAAAGTTGACAGGTTATGATATAGAAAAAAATGACCTGTCAAATGAGATGGGCGTTAACCAACAAAGTAATATATTTGCTAACTATTATTTCAGATAGATATATCGTACTTACGCTCCAAATATACGAAATAAAACCGTCAATATGATTTAGAATAAATTCTGTCTCCATTTTTAAAATGCTCGAACTGACACAACACAACAAACAATTTTACTCGCACCGGTCATAATCGTACCCTGACGACTGCCGCATGAACTATCGAAATTCGCGATGCATTCAAAATGTTTTTGAAAGTAGATGCATTCTAAAATTAAACGCTTCTACCTATACTGTATAAAAATAGGTTTCATATAAATACGCACATAAAATATCAATTTAACTAGAACAGTTTCGGTTATTCGATATGTGCGCAATATATACTAATATAATTTATATTAAATAAAGTAGAATTTCATTATTGCACATACATAATGTATTTCGTATAATCAACAGAATTATATATTCTGTTCACGAAAAGGTCATATGTTAAAATTAAAATTGTCGAGAATGTATAATTTGGAATTAACATTTTGCACTATCATTGAATTTTCACATGCCCAACTGTGTTTTAATTAATATATTAATTTATTTTCATTTACCCAAAAAAAAATATTACATTTCTGCATTGCATCAACAATATACAAGTTGAAATTATTATGAATTATGTAATATCGTGATTAAATTTTAACGATCAAAGATAATTAATATTGAGAACATAATTAATTTTAAATGAAACTTTATTACAGGTCATGTTGTTTTGATTGTATTAGTATTAGGTTATTAGTTTTAGGAATTGGAAACACGTAAATAATATGGAACATAAACAAACAACAGATTGTTTTTTTTTATTGTTTATTTAAATTTATTACAATGAAATTAATAACGTTAGAGAAGTTATACGAATATGAAACTTAAAAGTTAATAATTATATTATATATATATATATATATGAAACACATACATGTTTGCAAAATAATGTTAATCATCAATGAAACTGTGCAAAACAAATAAAAACGGCACATTGGACGAACAATTTCACATCCAGTTTAGTTGACAACATATTCCGCACATAAATATACGTAGGTAAATAGGTATTCAGTCTATAATAGTCAGATCAGAGATAATCAGAACGGAAAATATCGTGTAATAGATGCTGGCTGCAACATTAATTATTCACTTATATCAGTCTTTAAATACAAAGACATCCGCAACAACAAACGAAACTGCCGAGTAAGTGTTACAAAACAAAAACAATCAAGTTCACACTGGTTCTGTGCACTTGTAACCAACTTCAGAGAGCAAATGTAGCTCAATGCAAGCGACGATCCTTGCGCATATCCGTATCAGGCCAAATATAAAACAACTGCATTCCACTATAAACAGTTGAAGCGAATCTCATTACAATCCGTTTCTTCACTGATTTCAAGTCTCCCAAATTTACAAAATTACTTTTATTAAACAAGACATTCGTTATATTCGGGTCCCAAAATGACATTACATCCAACTCCGGACAAGTTTCGGTTTCAGACCAATATTTGTCAAACGAAAAATGAGTAAATTCAGGCTTTATATTTCAAACCATCTGTCAGTTGCATCACTGATACAACTGTGGCTCACTTCACAACCCTGCCCTCCCAAACTGACAAGAAAACACAAATGATTCGTGTGAACATTGAAAGTAAAAGAAAATATGCAAATATTTTCAAATTTTAATTGTTTGTTTGATTATTTTTTTGTTTGTTTGTAATACTTTACAAATGTAATACTCTTATACTTGTTTTTTTTTTTTAAAGCGTATGAAATATCATATAAATTGGTGCTTTGGCAACTACCGACAAAAAACGATTTTTTCCAGCATTCTGTAATAATCAACTGCATCCAAATATTTTTTCATTTTATTTTGTATATCTCCGCGGACACGTTCCGAATAATTCATAATTAATTACAATTCCTCGTTAGTTTGTTTTTTTTTTGCGTTAGAACTGGGCGTTAATTAATTAATCGTTAATCAATTAATATAAATGTATATGAACGAATCAACTCATCACAGAAGCTAGCTTGTGTAGTACACTGGCTGAATTAAAAGCACACTTGCATATCTCACACATAGTACGATACATGTGTAACATCAGACAGTTCGATTCTCTATGCGAGATCTCATTAAAAGCATTTCCCCAGGTTCCCAACGCCATCTGTATTGGGTTCGTTCAACTTTACACTATGTCTATCGGACATATACGTTTCACCGTGACTTCACATATTCAAACGGATATGTTCCGGATTCGATGAGAAACGAATACTTCTGTTAAAAAAACTTCGAACTACTGACATTACATACCGTTTATGACGCACGCGCCGGCACATACACACGCGCACACACACACACATGTATACATATCATTTTACATTATCCGTTCGTACACGCACACGCATTACCATCACCATGATCAGCGATGGCTGACAATGGCCTTGACTCGACTAAGCTACTACAATCGTACGATAAAAGGCAGCACAGAGGCATGAATTGTTTATATTAGTATTAGTATTATTATTATTATATTTTTATACACACATTAATAGAGCTTTTTTGAGGAGGCTATATTGACTGTTCTGTTTTCCACTGAAGTGAACTGTCACGCCATAACGCACCACACCACGCTGCGCGCGCATGCGCCCAAACACTAGAACAATGGCGCTGACGTACATCACGCATGCGCACTGTCAGTGTTCATCCTAACCTCTCCAATCGCTCAACATTTTCTCATGCTACGAATCACCGTCACTACAGTACGTTACGTTACAAAATTAATTTCCACTTTCATATTTTTTTTTACATCTTTACTGACAGTGTTGCCAATTACAACTTCCGTTGTGACGTCATACGTGTGAGCGGAGGTGTGCGACAGTCCTGTGTGTGTGTGTTTGAATTAACTCTGGATAATATACATATAGCCACACAAATCAACTGGCGTTTTTACGAAAGACCAGACTAATAAAATTGTTATCAATATTAATTATCATTGTTTTTTTCAATTACTATATTCAAATATTATTAATTAATAATAATATCCCTGCTGATTAATTTGAATTTTTCTTGCTAAAAATGCATTGATTGATATTTGATATTATATTTCAAAAGCTTTCCGGTATAAGTTTGTATTTGACAGCTGATTAACAACACTTAAAAATGTGTAGAAATAGAAACAAATCAAATACGAAAAGATCTAGTTAACCATGTTGACACGTGACTCAAGATGGCGACCGTTGTCGGCCATCTTGAATCACATGTCAACGCAAAAGGTTAACCTAAAAATCTATTGAAAATATAAACTTTACATACAAAAAAATGAAAACGCTTATAATAAAAAAAATCACAATAATATGATGAAAAAATACAAGTAAATATATAACTCCATGTGTGAGTAAAAAAATGAAAGTCACAATCAACTATAAATAAAAGTTATGACAGAAACACAAGTGATTAACTGAGAGATACAGAAGTACACAGACAGTTAAACAATGGATGACGACAATGATGATGATTAGTAGTGAATGGAACTGGCGCAAATAAACAACACTGTATTAGTATAGTAGGCGGCGAACCATCATCGAACATGTATGGTCGTGTGATACTGATCATTGTGATAAGGAGATAGTTGGTTAGTTAGTAGAGTGTGTGTGTATGTGTGTGTGTATTGGCGAGAGAAGAATGTAGTATCTATATCTCTCTCTGCCGTTCGCTTGCCACCATCTAACCAGAAGAGGCAGTCACTTGTTGCTGGCTCGTCAAGTTGGCTTTATTCTGACGAACAGCTTCGGCACGTCGCTCCTGCAAAAACACACAAATTAACTCACAGACCACCGCTGACAATTCGTATTCGTGAAGATCCATGCAAGCCAATGACAAATGTACAGAGAACAAGCACATCACATTGAAATGCTTGGTGAATGCAAAAAAAGTTATTAGTGACAGCAAATGTACAGGATACATTTGAATAAAACGGATTCGAGAAGTGATATTAATTTATAATACAATGCATCCTATACACTTGGTTAATCATGAATGGTTAATGATGATGATGATGTGTATATCGTACTTGTTTCTTGACGATTTCCAGTTTTTTCTGTAACTCTTTCTCGCGGTTCTGTTCGGCAACTGTCAACTTGGTTTCCAGTTTCTCGGCCTGCTCTCTCTTAAGTACTTCTTCCTCGCTCTCTAGCGAATGTTTCACTTGTTCCAGGTGTACAGTGTTCTATCAATGAGAAAAAAAAACACACACACACAATGCAACAACATCAACAATCAAATAAACATAATGTACAATGAAACTGATATCCACATTGATACACCAATTATTATTAGCCTTATAGCACATATGGTGAAACATAAATGACTACTGATATGTATTGCAGGTTCCGTGTAAAACAACTTATAAATAAAATAACAAAAGGCAAAAAATAAAACTACTTACATGATTGCGCAGTTTATCAGTCTGTTCTTTCTCAATTTGCAACCGTCTAGTTTGCGCGAGAACAAGTTTCTCCTGGATATCTTGTTGAATGTTCTTGAATCGCTCAAGATTCGAATTTTTCACGCGCTTAACTTGATCTTCCTAATGAATAAATAATAAAGAAACAAAAAATAAACCAGAAATCATAAAATCATACAGCAACCGCATGTAATAAAATAAAGTTTAAGAAAAAATAAACAAATCTCGAAGGCAGCACAACTGGCCAAGCTGAATATTGAACATGGCTAAGCTCTGTACTGTTTCCATTTAACTGACTTGGTTGTTCCTAGCGACGTCGATGATGACGAGAGGTTAGAGATTACTTACGTGCTCACGAAGACGTTCCAACATTTTCTTGATATTCTCATCACGTTGAGCTGTTGCGGTCTTCAGTTTCTCCTCGATGGCATTCCTCACTTCCTCGGTCTGTTGTTCAAGTGTCAAACGGGTCTTCTCCACACTTTCAATGTGATCCTGTGATCATAAACAGAAAACAGTATGCACTCAGAATGATGTATTTCTATTTTCGCCCGGCATACTATGATTTCAAGCTATCTATTGTTCAGTTGTTACGTTTGTTTAATAACTGACCTTCATCTTGGTCTTCAGGTCGGTAATGTAGGCCTCACGTTTCTCGACGTGTATTTCCATTTTCTGATCGAGCATTTCTTTGGTCTGAGAAATGAACGCGCTGGTCTGTTCGTCCTTCTTCCGGGAAGCGTCCTCGATTTTCTGCATCTTGGCAGCCAAGGCAGCCATCTTGTTTGCTTCCAAAGACTAGCGAAGAGAATTAACAGTTAGTTAATACATCTACGGCCAACTTTAAGGACAATGTAGCGAAATATTTTTTATTATACAAATAAGAGACTAATATTACGCATTATTAATTGTTATTAATGCAATTCAAATATTTGAAAAACGTCAACCAGTATAATTATAATTCATCCAAATAGAATATATCAAAATGTTTTACAACGAAAGTTTCTTCTACTGTCATACTTCTACAGCATGGAGCATAAAAATTTCTGGTAACTGTAAATGCTACTCTAAAAATAAAACGGTTCTAATAAATGTTTCAAGCGATAACCATCGGTAGCGTAATATATCCGTATTGGAACGTATCACGGATCAATACAGTACCACATAACCGTTCATATAGATAGGCGTGAACATATTACACATGGTACGGCTGTAATATATCAATGCGATGATGATATATATATATATATATATATATATATATATATATATATATATATATATATATATATATATATATATATACGCGCTTACCAGTCTTCGTTCTTCGGCAGCTTTGAGCTTATCAGCAATGTCCTGAGCGGACATGTTCTTGTTCTGGGGTGAGGCGGGCCTCTTCGGAGGCACTGTCACCTCCGGTTGAGCCAAGATCACCTCGTAACAAACACCGCCCCGAGTCTTCTCCTGGCATCGGATCTCAGTTGCTAAAAAAACCGAACATAAACATTAAATTTAACATTTAAATTGCATCACATGTTTCGTTTATAAACACAAACCAAATACAACCAATGACACATAAGAAACTATTGTACAAATACTTTAAAAAAGATTACGGCCGAATAATTAAAACATCTTACGTTTGTTAACATATTTTATTTGCTTTTCGAATTGATATTCTACTTGGATAATGTTCTTTTTAATTATAGTTTCAGTGCCTTTAATGTACCTGATCGCTAACGACAATAATAAATTAGTGCATATCATGTGCGTGTTACGATATAAAAAGTGGATAAACTAACTTTTTACAAACAAATCATAAATAAACAGTGTCATTATTATCTAATAGTAGTGCAATAGTTGATAATGTCTGCAAACCAACAGTATATATTTGTCCCTTGCAACATTTAACATAATTACATTTTTAAAACTGATAAATTCCAAAATAAAACACAAATGTCTGTACATTATTTTGTAACCGGGAAAATGTGAAATGCATATTAAAAACACATTTTGTGTTCATTCTCACATCAATCAACTGTTCTAATTGAACCAGAAACTAGAAAGATAACAAAATGCCGAATACAATTCATTGTTCATTTTGTAAAAAGTAAGACATTTACAATTTTTACGACCGATTTTCTGGTGAATTCAGTTAGGAAGAGGGTCAAGCACCCCTATAGCGCGTCAAAGCGCCCTTTTGGAGGGCGACAGCTTGCTCTCTTCTTTACTTCCGTACAGAAAAGAGAGCAGTATCGTCTCCCTTATCGGCAGTATTCAAACAAATCCTCCACACGTATCGCTAAATACGTGTATTTGGAAAACAGCTGCTGGAAATGTAAACGCTGGACGAACATTTTGAGTGCCGATGGTTGTGTTAGTGCGACGCGTTGCGGTTGTAAAGCTCACTCATACATACACCGGCAACCATACCGTTGCCAACGGCCGTATCGATCTCGCCGACAGCGTCACGGCGTCTAGCAGGGAACCAGACGCCACAACGCCAGAGACCATCTGGACCAACTGACCATCCGCTCTCACATACATTCGCACGTGTGTATTTTACACCTAGCTCGTATAAATTATCCCCGTTTTTAAGCAGCGATGATAGCGTGGCAGCATGTAATGTGTACACAACACTGTGCAGAGGTTATACGAGCACTGCGCTTACGAATTTATGTATTCCTTCATACGTTCCGAAGTAGCAAGATCATAAATAAACACGAAGATGGAAGGAATTTATATCTCCGATGTAATTACAAAGAATACGATGAAGGAACCGAATATTTTGTTTATAATCTAACCAGAACGACATTTGATCAATTATTTAACCTTGCCGAATTGGTCTGTGCATTTACTACTAAACATACAAGAACTGTGACAAAATAATATAAGGATTTATTTTCTCTGTCTATTTGCGCAAATGTCAAATAAATATAATTTCATATATTTTGTTCCAATATTTAATATATCTAGAAATAAAATACCGTACATCTGCACTATAAACGAGATTAACCTCGACAGAAATTTACTGCTGAGTCAACTTTATTTCCAAATAATAATAATACACGAATTGAATAATTTGTGATTTGCTATAAAAACCATTTTTTTTTTTAATTATCGAGAGTCCAGTACTGGAGAGATCATGCTTAAATTAAAAATATTATTATATGCAGACCAGTACTGTTTTAAACAGTTTCCGTATCAAAATACCGGGTGTCCCAAGAAATCTGGTACGGAGAGAATCAACATGTAAATATGGAAAAATTGTAATTACTTCTGAACACTACATTTTGGAAAAATGTAAATAATAAAGTTGTTCAGAATTTTTCCATATGTTCCATGTTAATTCCCCGATGTCCCAGACTTCTTGGAACACCCGGTATCCAAGTACACATAACCTTAAAATTTCATCTTGCTTCTATGCATATTTCATCTTGTGTTTCTCGTCGTACAAAAAGTTAATCATTCTCATCAAATATTACCCGTCACATAAACACAACCGTCCGATATGACGTTCCAAAATTTCCTCTTTCATTCTAATTTTAAATAAAGTCTACACACCACTCCGCACACACCGACAATCGCACACGGGGGTAATTTTCTCCCCACTTAGACCGGTTGGCTGGCGTCCAACATAACAGCCGAGTCACGCAGGCTGCGGACGTACAGGCGCCGGGCAATGCTACACAACCACAACTACTATTGAATTATTTATCTTCACAAGAACTTGAATCGATATGGAATTTGTCACGCGTCAATACGACGTATGCGTAATTAATCATACAATGATCGTGCGACCTTTTTAATCATAAAACTGTAATAAGAAAATAACAGGTTAATTCCTGTTTGTAAAATGTTTTGACGCCCGAGGACAAATAAGTGGATTTTAGAAACTAAATATGTAGTTACATATTTGCATATACTTTTTTCTAGTAATCGGCAAATACATAATAAAGCACGTAGAAAATTAAACAAATACAGTTTACTCTTTGTAAATAAATGTAATTCCACTGTAAATCGTTGGACAAAAACGAAAATGTTCTAACCAGCTACACATCACCCAGATTTATTATCTGTCGCCGGGCTACACAGGGAAAGTTGGCCGCTGTCCAAATGGTCTTACTGCACTAGTAACTTGTACAGAAAAGGAAAAAAGACGACTGAACCAACGAAAAAACATCGCACATAGCTCGTTTTCTAATTTACGTCTACAGCGTTCACGGAGTAATGTGTTGTTTAAAAAAATCTAATTTAAAAATTCGCTTGGAAACTGAAATTAGTTTCGTTGGCGCCGCAAATTTAGAACTTTGCCTTAACTCACTGAATATTACTATAAGTTAAGTGATTAATTTTTTCTGTGCAAATATCCCTGTTTTAATATACGATCTAGTAGCAAGATAATTAATTTTTGTTTGTAAAGGTAATTTAATAAGGGAGCTAGGAAAAAATCTATTATAAAATCTAGATAAAAATTAAAGTAGATATAATAATTAAAATCGAGGGGTAAACCACGCGAAAAAAATTTGTACACCAACACGAGATTTCAAAAGATTTCAAGAGATTTCAAAAGATTTCCAGAGATTTCAAAAGATTTCAAGAGATTCCCAGAGATTCCCAGAGATTTCAAGAGATTCCCAGAGATTTCGAGAGATTCCCAGAGATTTCAAAAGATTTCAAGAGATTCCCAGAGATTTCAAGAGATTCCCAGAGATTTCAAGGAATTTCCAGATATGTCCTCGGTTTGTATACATATATTTTATCTCATTCTTTGTACATATTATAGTCGGTATTTATACATATTTAATTAACTAAACAAAATTTCTCTTCATTTCCTTATTTTTTTTTTATTAATGTCCTACACGATTTACATATTGGAAATGGTCCATTTCTTATCATTATGGACCCCCATAATACGTAGTGATAACCGAATCAACGTTAACGGAGGAAGAAATAACACGCGAAGGATAGGGATAGGTTACTAAATTGAGAAAAAAAAAACATATTTATTTCATTTTGACTTTCGTATACGTAGTATGAAGGAAGCATAGGAATCATAAAAAATTTCTATTGCTAGATTTTGATGGAAATACATGTTATGATGTCCCCTGAATACGTTTTGACTATTTTCGCAATGACGTGTGGATGTGTGTCTGTATGTTCAATATCTTAAGTAAAATGTATTTACATATGTATATATTTGCATGTATTTAAAATATCATATGCTAAGAAAACAAAACCAAGACAAAATATTTATAGAAATACGGATTTGAAACGTGAAATATGAGCCAATTTAAATTGAGCATAAGAAAGTCGTGTGGTGACCACACCAGATTTTTACTTTCTTATACATAGTATAAGGAAAGTACAGGAATCATGAAAAATTTCGATTGCGAGATTTTGATGGAAATACACGTTTTAAGGTCCCCTGATACGTTTTGACCATTTTCTCAATGACGTCTGTGTGTATGTAAGTATGTATGGATGTGTGGCCGTATGTTCATTATCTCAAAAACGAATAAAGCTAGAGTAATGAAACTTCATATTTAAAAGTTTTTGGGATTGGCGAAGAGCTGATTAGATTTTGGGTATAATTAGAAAACCGGAAGAGGAAGTTTACTGATCACAGAAATTGTAAATTTCAAATTATTTTAAAAACAAAAAAAACGATACGTAACAATTTTTCAAATATAGCGAATATTATTATGAAGAAAAAATGTTCTATACATTAAAACCAGCATTCGAATAATTCATATAACAACGCTGCTAACTTAAATCAGGGACACGAAATAATTATAATCTGTAACGAATTATACTACGGTATATTCTATACCGAAAATTGGTTTATAGGACGCGTGAAAGAAACTTTGGAATCGGGGGAATGTAAAATTAAATTTTTAAGAGAATCGTTAAATACATTTTCTTGACCAAAACAGGAAGATCTCCAAATAGTTCCATATCACTATGTATTATTGGGGCCCATTGATATGATAGGAAATGTACTATTCAAAATATCCGAATGCAGGACATTAATAAAAAAATTAAGGAAATGAAGAGAAATGTTGTTTAGTTAATTCCGAGGTTAATTCAATATGTATGAATACCGACTATAATATGTACAAAGAATGAGATAAAATATATGTATACGAATCGAGAAAATTTGGAAATATTATGAAATCACTTGAACAGATGAAAATATATAATACCATTATTATTTATAAGAAATGTCATAATACATACTATTTATTGTTACATATCATCTAGGATTTCAAAAGATTTCATGAGATTTCAAGAGATTTCGAAGGATTTCAAAAGATTTTAAGAGATTTCAAGAGATTTCATGAGATTTCAAGAGATTTCAAGAGATTTCAAGAGATTTCAAGAGATTTCAAGAGATTTCAAGAGATTTCAAAAGATTTCAAGAGATTTCAAAAGATTTCCGAGAGATTTCAAAATTCTGTACACCAGATTTCCATTCGTGGTTTACCCCTCGATTAAAATTAATCTGCTAAAAATTAAACGATTCGGCAATATTTACTAAAAATATCTGTTCATAAATGTAATGTATACTTCTATACCCGTGTAAATACATTTGTGGGCTACTCATTATATTGTGAACTATCATAATACGATATAGTTTCTATTTATAGTCCGAACACAGCCGGTACCGAGACCGTGTAGTTCCCGAATCAAACTCCTCCAGGTCTGCGACTGCATTGCAGATCGTAACAAAGCGGATATGACGTGTACAAATGGGCACTTGTGCACACGCGATATGCACTGGGACTAGTGCCCTTTGGGACACCGCGGCGTCAGTCACACGTAATCGTGGCGTTTAGTTAAATCTACCGCGAGATTTGGTTTGATAACTAGCACACAATTTCTAAAAGAACAAACTACGTTCGACAAAAACCATTACTTGAGATACTGTCGAGATTCTACGTCAACATACTTACACTAAAATGTTTTTATCAATATAAAGTTAATCATTTAGACAGCCAGAGAAGTGTCACAATTTGGGCATAAATTAATACGTTTCAACAGCATGTTTTTCCGTTCGTACATTTTTCACAAATTCCCATCCCTGACATTTCTATCTCTGGAACATAGCCAGCCGCGATGCCGTCAACGAGGGAGAAATGAAACAAAGAAGTAAAAAAAAAAAACACACATACAGTAATGAAAAACGAAATTTATTAAAACAAAAGTTTTGACAACAACGAATAATCAACAAAATGAAGTATAAATGTATTTCGTAGTGGAATCCTCGCAAAAACAGGCAAATTATATTGCCTGAGCAATAGAACTTTAACAACTTGAGATAGTTCGAATCTAGGCTCTCTAACAGTAAAAATATCGCGTTGAACAGTGTATAGCAAAAATATATTCTGAGACGATTATATATTAGTGTATTAAAATATCGAACACAAGTTGTTGATTCCACTACGAGATTCTTAAATAAATAATTTGTGCGCAAATAAATATAACTGCATAAAACTCAGTGAAACCATCCTTGTTGTGTACTCACAGACAAATTTAACCTTCTTCGGCTGGTTGGTTCTTGGTTTCGTCTTGACTTTGTTGATTGGAGCAAACTTCCTATGAGCTAATTAGTGAACGAACAATTATACATGTTAGTTTAGGTTCAGGAAATTGCGAAATTCGTTGCTCCATCCGTATATATGTTTACATAAACAATATTATTCGCATATTCAAACACCGAACAATGATTCAAATATTAGCGTTTATTTAGCTGATTATAAAATTAAATTGTCATTTCAGTCCTGTATTCATGATCACCAGAAAATGAAATAGTTTCGATAATTTCACCATTTACTCATAGACATTCCGAGTATAAATCCTTTAACATAAACCTTCTTTTGTAGTTAATAAATAGATGCTACAAATACACATAATCATTTGATCGTTGAAACTGGCGTACAAAAGAGGATAAACAAAAGCCTAATTTACATCGGTGGAAGACATACAGGACTATCGATTTGCAACAACCTTTTTAATGTCTACAGTGCACAGCGCACAAACCAGTGACTCATGTCGAACTTTTGCTGGCCAGGGAGTGTGTTTGTGAAGCCTTGCAAAACATGCATTCGCGAAAAAAAAAACAAGACCCAAGAAACGAGGGTCGGCCTGGAGCCCGCCCTGAAAGGGGACACGAAACAGAGACATCAGATCCAAGAACAAGGACATACAGATATACTTATAAGACGTCGACCCTCGCGAAAGACTTGGGAACCTTGGAATACAGAATGAGCACAACGGAGACGCTACATAATAAAGACAGGAGAATCAGCTCAGAAGATGGAAGGATATTGGAGTACAGCGGGAAATGTTGGAACAGTATTATGCGTCAATTCAACAAGATATAATGTCAAATGGATTCCAAGAAAGTCAGATTCGAAGTTGCTATTCGAAATTGAATTAAACTTCTGTAGTAGAGTAGAATTAAAAGCACAAAAATACGTCGTGTTTTTTTTTCCAACTGGTTTTGTGTATTGTATGTAGAAAAAGATACAACGCATTGCTCTCTTGTTACTCGTTTATTTCATCTGTTCCTCAGCTTTTTCGTAAATGGGCGTGGCCCTGTGCAACTCCACCATCGGTACTCAAACTTTTCGTTTTTGTCAAACAAGAAAAGTGCATCAGGGCTAGGCGTATATACGAAGATAAATGCACATTGAACTATCGTTCTTGAAAACTTTAGACAGCCAAGTGCAAACTTGACGAAAAGTTGATAAAAACTAGTCAAATGTATCGTTTATTTCCATACTTTACAAGTGTGTCTCTTTAAACGATAAATATATGATATTTCTTTCATATACGAATGTGAATTTAACTTTGGTTTTAAAGAAAATTGTAAACTATACATACAGATGAATTTCTTATTGAAAATGGATGATAATTTCTAGGTTATGTGGCGCGTACGATTGATTTACTGCCATTGAGATAGAGCAAAAAAGACCGGCATTCATATGTTTTACATAGCTAATCAATCCAACCTTATATAGAACCTAATTCAATCAATCATGTTGCCAGTAATCATTTAGAAACGATACGAAAGGTTGTCGACTGCACGATTTGGGACAAAAAAAGGTACCGCCGGAGTGCATATAAGGAAACTTGCAGTTACAGGTCAACATTATGTTCCGTCCTACGAATGAAACACCAGCCAACGCAAATGAAATCCAAACACAATGCTTAAACACGTTTACACATGTTCTAAATACAATGGATTTAATATTCATCGGCTGATCGAAAAATCGTAGGTTGTGGTATAAATAGAAAAATCAAATATACACTGGTGAAAGTGGAATAAATTTATATATTCTGTAGATCAGAAAAATGTATTTTTGTTTTATATATATATATATATATATATATATATATATATATATATATATATATATATATAGATAGTTTATTTATAACTGTAATTATATTTATGTCAAATAGCAGTGCAAGTATGAAATTATTCACAAGGTATCTACTATAGTACCTACGTAACACAAAAAGAACATTCTCAACTACCTATCCCGTTGAATATTGCTTGGGAGCTTGGAAATGTACGAGATTTCTCCGTCCGTCTATAAAGTGCATTCGACGACATTGATTTCCTTTAAAGGATACGAAAGGCACCGTTCGAACATGTTTCAGGATGCGAGTTGAGTGCTTCAAATTGGTTGTCCGAGTTCTTTTAGTTCGATCCGTTACGATTTGTTTCAACCGAATTGCAACCAGCAAATTGTGAGCTACTTCCAAGGATTTCAAGCTAAATGGAATAGTAGTTATATTATATGTGGAAAAGATTCTCCTCGCAAGGGGGAAGGAATGAGTGGATAGTGAAAAACCCTAAGCCAGCTAAGTATATATTAACGATACACATTTAATGCACGTGTAATACTCATTTCACACCAGTAACTTTTACTCGAAAATACCGGTTGAACTTTAATACACTTTTGGGGAAAATATGAAGGAAAATACAGGAATTGCGTGACACTTTTCGAGTAAATATAATAATCGAGGACACCAGCGTAATTATCCTGGGCAGGACCTTGATAATAATGTTTGGACGATACGAGAAAAATCGATAAAGAGTACACTAAATTTCCCTTAATGGATGACAAAAGCACGACATATTGTTTTTTTAGCAAAATATATTCTATCAATAAACATTACATTCTTTACACTTGCCAACTTGTATTAATATCTATTGCTGGAACTATTATTGCTAGATATTTAGAAGACTGCAATTGCTACTATGCTAGAATGAGACTAACATCTAGCAATCCACTGAAATCCCTGAGGAAATCAGCACAACGAGATCACGAATTTAGGAAACCGATATTATTAACAAAGTCCCTACAAGAATTACGACAGGATTCCTGCACATGACAATGTCTAGGTAATACTTGCATAAGAGCATGTTTAAAGTGAAGATGGTTTGTGTACAAAAGTTTGATTATGTATGTGTAGAAAGGGCACATATACGAGTATATACAGTGAGTGGTTAGGCCCCAGACAGAGAGTCTGTCCTTTCATATTGATTTACCATTACCGGCTCCGCATTGCATTATGTCTGTACACACACATACACAACAAAAGGCCATTTTTGGGCCGTTATTAGAAGTCTTCGTGCCAGGCTAATATCAGGCCCGTCCGCCCTGTTATTGCACACACACACAAGCTGTAATTTAAAATTCAACTCGCTTGGATAAATATTATAATAATATTAAACTGTGCAATTCATGTATAATACAAATATGTCTTGGCTGTTGAAGAGGAATGCTGAATTCTTAGACTAAATACTTGCAAGTAATATTAAATACTGTTTTAAAAACTACATATTATATTACTTGGAAGATAAAACCGTTGATATGTAACTGCACTTGTAATGGAGGAAATATATTATACGATACAATGTTATGCAAATACACAGAGAGGAAAATAATTCAAATGTTATCATTCATATAAACTTGCAATACGAGTATATCGTGCATGCACGATTCATTCTATATAACATGTGTATTTCAATACATATTATTACTTAATCCTGACTAATCTGATAAACGTATACGAATCCATGTTAATTCTGTTTACAATAATATACCACAGTTCATACCAAAAATTTTGTGCACTTGTTCAAAACTACATACGAGTAAATACTGAATTTAACAAACCTCATCATTTATTTGTCTATTAATATATTAAGAACGAAAAACACATTTGAAAATGTCAAAATAGTAACGAGAATTTATGAAGGAGATCGCCCGGCAAGGGCATTAAAATTGACACCAAAGAGAACTTCTCGAAAACGTCCTTTTTGAAAACATTATTTCCGTTAGGACTTCGCTCACTTTTATCTTCAAAAAAAAAATAATTGCCGAATCCAGGACGAAGCTCGCTTTCAAATAAACAATCGGAGCATTGCCGAATGTGAACAATCAGTTGCTGGCCCTTGTGAATATAATAACAGTACTTCAGCCATCGTAGACAAAGGGGGCCAATCTACCATTGCAATTAAATGATACCGGAAGTCAAGTGTGTCTCACATACACACACGTATTGATCTATTATACATGGAGGAGGCTCATGAAACATTAAACATCGTACGGAACTGGTTCCAACCAGTTCGACTACAAGGAGAAAGGAAGTGAAAAATCGAACTACGATGGAATCGCGTCAACCTGCTGTCTCGCCAACTGGCTGTAGGGTAGTGGCTGCACCACACTGGTATATATCAGGGGGGGCACAAGTGACGACACTATAGTTTAGCGGAACCAGTGAAGGGTAAAGAGAAGGGTAGTGCGGATATCGACAGTCTAATCCAACGTAGACAGTGCTAGTGTGTTATCACTACCCGACTGACGGACGACTATGTACGGGTGGCGCCAGAAAACATATCGTGCCGCGCCCATGCACTCAGCGTCTGCACGTCGCACCAGTGGCGTGCAAACAGGGTGAGTATCACGTGCCGACCGCGTAATACATGTAATAGTGGAAATACTTTGTAAGGTTTTACTATGTCGAAACATAATACGTTTGACAACATAAATCGATAAGATTAACCCTTGCAAAATTAGTTTGATGATGACTAAAATTATCAGTAATCCAAAGTATAAGATAACTATTATATTTTGTAGAAATAGTAGGAATTAAAACACATATAATCAAAGCCTAATAATAATTTTAAAATAAAGCGAATTAAATTCTATATTATAAATATATTTGTCTGTCAAATGTATCTTCCGTCGAATGCTATCTGATCTTGTCGTGAATAGTTGTTGACCTCTGAAAGACAACCCTAGGTCACAACAGTGACTCATGGTGTAGCTGGACGTCCCGTGGGATCACACTAATTATTCACCAGGAATGTACGTGGTGGTCGGACGTTTAGTTAAACGATAGGAATAATTAACCAGGATCAACTCAGCCTGGCAGACTTGCTGTAGCTGAAGGAATGATGAGTACATTCTCTGTTCATTATTAAAACGACTCGGGCATAATTCATGTTAATATTACAACGCATAAGAAAATACTGTTGTCAGTAGTAGCATCTGATTACGAACATAACGTATAACACAACTGAATAACATTGAAAAGCAATGAAACTGTCGTCGGTGTCAAATATAATTTCACACACTGATCATTTCATAATGAAAAACTGCCCTTATAGTACACTATTACAATCATTTTGATTTATTTCAATATATCTAGATAATATTTATTTCATAATTTCAGCATTGAGAACTGCAAAGAAGAACTATCATCGATATGTCACAATCCTGATAAGAAAAGTGTCAAACCACTTGAGTTTCTCCAGAGACCAGCAGCAAAGAAAAATGACTTGACGTCAAACATAAATATACTTTCTTTATACTATGTATAAGAAAGTAAAAAAAAAACAGACATATGGCATATTTCTTACTAGAGTAGAAAATTGTACAGTTTTTACCCTATTTCATATCCATCACTAGACGTTTTAAAACACAATAAAAAAAAAAGGCAAAACTTACTGTGAAATAAAACAGAAAAACCTGACCTCTACGTCAGCTTAATTTACAGAACAAGCCCTTTACGTAATACCTCTGGTAATCCTTAATTTATCTCAGTAAAACCAACTGCAGTACAACACTAACTAAAGAATGAAAAAAGTATTTCAAAGAAAATATATATAGAACACCTGCAGTATAATTTACAATACCAAGATTAATATTTGTAAAACGAGGTTTTCAAACTTAATACAAAAGATAATATATTATAAATGAACAAATAAAACTTAGATATGAAATGAATACTGATGAATTATGAAGATTATTATCAACAACATGAGCGACTAGTCCTGTAAGGTAATAATACAAGTTACAATGGCCCAAATGTGGCAGACATTTTCTTTTCGACGTCAAACCATGAGTCAACCATTGAAGGGGCGAAATGGTGACCTTGAAATCGATATACTTTTACGGAAACCGGAAAGAAAGTGACTAAAATCACATTTTTTCTGGAAATCGCTTGAGAAAAGCTTTTAATTCTGACAGGAAAAAGAAATTATTACTGCATTTTCATTCCCGTAGCAACAAATTTCAATGCCGGCGAATCAATATAGGCCATGAAAGAGCGAATGAATGCGAGAGAAAGAGAGAGAGGAAACAATTGACTTTGCGACAGACGGTGAAAATTACAATAGATTTAACACCTAATTTCCTGTGAAATTATACATCGTTTGGGTAAAACTAATTTCACAGCAAATTTACCGTCGTAATATTACTATAACACTGGTTTTTTCTGAAGTTCAAAACCGCATTTTACCAATAGAAATAAAAGTATACCAGAAAATGTCAAACAGTGGTTAAAAATTCGCATGCTCACAAAACGATGAAAATTGAAGAATATGACGATAATTTTTTTTTTTCAACAAGTATTAATGTAAAATAAATCTGCATATAATTGATTCGCTTAATTTTTCTACAAACGTTCATTCAATTTACCAATTTATTTGTGTCCGAATTTCTACATATATTCATTTAGAGTTGTAGTACATATTTTTTTCCGATTGTAAAATTTCAGTGGTTGGAGCAACGAATGATCAAGTTACTAAAACTACATCCCGTGTGGGATTTGAACCACTTACCTGGTGGTAGCGGAGCCCTGCATGTGTGGCAGAAGCACTGCATCACAGATTCGCGCACAAGTCCGATCAACATGTTGATTAGATTTATTTAAGCGTTACGGCAACAACAAAACAACAGTGAGTTCAGAAATGGTTCGTGCAGATCTAATATACGTAGTAGATTATATAGAATGGCGATGAATAAGTATCAGTTCTCTATAATATTTCGCTGATGTACGTATGTGTGTGTGTGTGTGAATGAATGGTGGTTTGTTAACCGTGATATACCGGGGTGGAACGGCGTCGTTCGTGGGTGGATGTCGTCTGACCGGAGGTCCGTAGTGCCTGCGCGTCCGTACGACAGCGTCGCGACGCCCCAGACGTTGCGAGTCTGAGCGCACGCGTCGGTCAATAAACAGACGTACGTACCACCACCAACCATTATCCCTTTGTACAGAGCAGGACTCCATACAGGAAGTCAAAGAAGAAACAAATTCAACCGCCCCAGATCCAATGACTAATACTGACCGATTCTCAAAATAGGACTAATTCGGAAGAAAAAAAAATATTAAAAACTACAAATTTTTGTACAATTTCCTAACGCAGTCTTTCATAATTTCAACGATTATGTATGTTGATGTTACACTTGAATAATCTAGCAAATTAAAAATGTCAAATATGTATTTTTATCCTAAATTTCCATATTCTGCATGGTCCAAATACGGAAGGAAATTCCGAAGAAGAAGTAAATTATTCATTAGCAAGTTTGGAAACTGAATTTGAAGCTCATTCACATTTCAGAGCAATCGTACGCGATTGGTTTTCGATTGAATATATTCTTTTTATTGGCATGCCTTCAACAAGTTATCAATATGTAACGCGGTGCTAGAATTTATATCTCATTTAACGGAACTAAATAAACATTTTTCTTTACCAAACTTAACACATATGTAAATAATAATTTACTTGCTTATCTTTAAATTGCGTTAAAAATTCGTTAGGGACTACCACAGCAAATTTATTAGCTATTATAACAATCTAATTACGCACTGAATGGCTATTTAAAAATTGGCTTACGATTTCCGAAATGTATAGCTTTATTTTCATACAGAACACGAAAATTTCTTTACTCAAATTAAATGCACAACTATAACTGTTACGATCCTGATCAGTCAGCGACGGGAGCTACGTCACAGGTTACCGGTAATTCCGCTAACGTCTGTATCACTAGACACTATTTTTTACCGGTTCCGCATTGTACATTTTCCGTGTAAAATACTATGTAACTAGAATTGCTTGACTAGTGCATATGTGTGTTTAGAATTTATTAATACGAGTGTTGCTCATAAATTCGCGATATGAAAACAGAAAAAGCAATAGCATGAGATGGAGAATGCGAATATTCAGATATGTCCGTCTCTATCGTTAAAGCCCCACCCTTAAAGTTTATGATGTAGCCGGGTGAAGAAATTGTGTATATAAGACGGTAGTTGCTCTAAAAACTTAACATATCGTACGAGTGACAAGTACGTTAGCATAACGTAACGTGCTTACACGACACGGATAATTGAATACAAAAATAAATCATTGCTGAAATAACATCATTCATTATTAATATGTAAAAATTATCTTTTTAATTGTAACAATACGCTTGCTATATTATAATACTAATAATAAGCAATTAGATAAAAGTTACTCGCAATTATATTCATCAAAAATATGTGTATTGATATAGTCATCCAAAAATAATTACGCCTAATATTACTAACATATGCAACCTGCATATCGCTTGCGTAATACTGGTTGCTGGTTCAATAATTTTTACTAAACCGGCTCATTAAATTAACTGATAAATTGATTCTTTCGTAAAGAATTATAAAAACAATTATACGGGACTATATAAACTAAAAAATATACTGATTCAGTTTAAATATACAAATATGCACTAAATTATAAAGTTGATATTAAACTTATTTTTAGTAAAATGAACAATATTTCCGCGGTGGATCTACGGAATGTTAATTTAAACATATCATGCTACTGCTTTCTATTGCTATAATTAGTTAAATAAGTATCATATAACGTGAAACCTAAACTAAGGCACAAGCAACCAAATACAATTCTACATCTCGATTAAATTTTGTTGTTGTTACTGTACAATAACTGTTAATATGAACATACCATGAGATGAAGATTAATATAGAAATTACCAAAAAGTGGACTGCATTTATTAGTAAATTGTCTGTAATAGTTAGAAATGAACCTTGCATGAAACTAACTAAGTGAGAATGGGAAGCTACATTGATTTATGCTAATCCCTCCCGGAAGGAATCTAAGAAAAAGTTTTAAATTTGTGTGCCACCCGCATTACGCACAAAACTTTCAATACGCTGCGAAAAACAAGTTTAATATTATAAAAATATTACCATTTGTTCTAAACTGAGTATTCAAATAAGAAGTAAAGATTCAAGAACTAAAGGAATATTATATAAAATTATCATTAAACCATGTACCTATACGGATCTTTAAATGTTTCTTTCGCAACAGAATATTTTACTCGTATATTCTTTCTTGATGAAGAGCTTTGAACTGTCCTCCACGCTGTATCTACCTGGCCTTGGTCGTATTTCATGAGCTACACCAAGTTAAGTTCACGGCTAAGGAGGATATAAATTTTAAATGAGTCAAACGGAAAAATATTCGGCCGGCCCGGGACTGAAACGTATTTTTAAGATCATTCAAGGACAGTTTTCAAAAAAAGTCTAACATAAAGAGCTTTACATTCATATTTGAATAATCTGTGCCCTCTGAATGGGAAACGTATGAATATAAAATAAATATTCCTATAATACAGGGTGATTCAGAATGATTTCTGTGCCACTTCGTTATGATTTTAACATTGCCGCATCGCTGTCATATACTACGTAAGATATAGATATGGACTAGTTTTTATCATAATACAAACTCTCGCCGATCACGTGAGGTACAATCATTCTAAATCACCCTGTATATAGCATCCCTAATAAACTAATTATTACAAATGAAGAAGTCACAAATATATAATCATGGGATAGACTATACCTATACACGTTACCTATACGAAAAATAATCAAATATAACTAATTACGCTACATAGTTTAAACCTGCTTCAACACCACATATTATGGTATCTGCGAGGTAAAAATCCGAAAATACCCCAAGTCTATCTATGCATGTGGTCGTGAAGAAAGTCGCTGGCTTCTACCAGATGTTTTCTACGGCACGAGAGGACAGAACATACACCACTAGCATACAAAGTAATAATTTGTATCAACGAGCATGCACGGTCCATCTACTCGAGACAATTGTTTACAGTGTAACTGCATACAGTCGTTTAAACAGTGTATCATGTACACAACCGATATGCAGTGCCGAGGTCACTGACCTCGGGGACACACCCTGACCTTTTACCCTCTCGTAGTCATGTCGCGAATAATTGTATATCAAAATAGCGTATTGCATTTTTCCCCTCGAACATATCTACAAATATGGCTTTCAAAATACGCAAATTGAAATGCATCTAAGCGTGCTAGAAGTACACATTTATGTTCATTAAAAGTTTACATTTGTGCAGTGAATGGAACAGAACAAAAATTGGTAACTGTACTGTAGATTTTTATACGGTGCAACTTGCATATAGCAAAATATCAGGCCAGACAGACCAACCACAATGGGGCCCAGAACTCCCAAGGGACACGATACGTATCGACGTATTCCTGTACGCATGTGTATTTATGCACAAATGATTTACGATACAAATATCTACAAACATTTGAATGAACATCGCATATATGAACAGCGCACAGGGGTCAAAGGTCACGAACGGTAGTTACTGATCTCTGCAGAGCGACCCTGCCCTTGGAAGCGTACCTCTGGACCGACCAATCACAGGAGAGAATAACCTCCTCAGGCATTACCCGCTAATGAAGCATTAGCATGCTCGTAACATGATTTTTTTTATAACTTTCAGCATAAATTAAAACACGCATTGCACGAAATTAAAAATGTATTTTCTACAGACCTAAATGATAGCACTATTTTTTAAGCCTTTTTAACCATATATATATATACTAATATTTAACATAAATACGTATGTTGAAAATATACCTAAATATATGCGGTCTGATATTTATCATAAGTACTGAGCACAAAATTGTGTTAATTCCGTAGTAAAAATAATTTTAAAAAACATTAAAATGTATTAAAGCTACACGTGACAAAGAAATGACCCTTGAAATTCTTGATTTTTTTACCGTTAAATCATGTAAAATTTGAATAATTTTAATTACAGATAAACACATTTTGAACACGGAAAGCAATGATTAGAAGAACGAATGTTACTAAAATTCCATGTATAGATGCAAATAATTGTGTATACATAAATATACAATATTTATGAACAATGAAACATCGTGTTGGGAATATGGTAAATATGTAATTAAAATACACATCTCAGTAATTAACTTTAAATGCATAGATTTATTCTGACCTAAGACTGTTGCCGCGAACAAAGAAACTTATATCAGATAATTTATTATAAAAACATCATTACCGTTAATTCCATGAATGCTAGTGTATACAACAAATATTTACAGCACAGTAGTTTGCCAGACCTTAATTAATAATTGCAGAAATAAATATCGCACATGATAGCACAATAAAATAAACAATAATATTAAAACTACTTACATTCAGTCTGTGCTACATCAGCCATTGTAGAAATCGTAGTTATATTTCGTTCAAAGAAGATTATTCCTGTAACAAGAAGTTTCTGTTAACAAAGAACTTGCTGAAACACATTGAAAAATAAACTGTCAGCAACCCAGCGGACATACTTTTATTCATCTAGTTTCGTTTTGCGCAGTAAACTATTGCATTGAACGTATATCCTAGCTAGAACCATACAACGAATGCAACAGATGTTTTACTGAACAAAAAAAAAAAATAGAAGAAAATCCTAGATATACTTCCAGCCCTGCATAAACCAGTTTTTAGATTGGTCTTAGCAAGATTAATTAACGATTTTATCTCAATATTTGCTCTAAATTGTATCAAAATCACGTGTACAATAACTGAAACCATGATTACAATTATGACAAAACAAAGAAAAATACATGACAGTTTCACTGTATGTATTTGTCAATAGAAAATCTAATTTATAATTGCATTTCAATGTAATGTTCTACTAAATAAAGACAAAACTATGTAAGAATTTCAATAAATACACCCAAATGTAATACAATAACGTAATTTAACGGAAAGAGAACAATGCCGGTTTTTTTCTAACCTCTTTGTGTTCATTTTTTTGGAAAACGCAACAAGTAATATATAATTGTACTTACCAGGATCACTCTCAGTATTTTTACACCAAGCTGTAACGAGTTGGAACACTCAAGCACCACTACCTCTTTGCAGAATAACCACCAACAATCTTATGAAATTGAACTAACAACTGCTGGACTGTTTATAAACAACTGGAGAAACGGTTTGAATTCTATGGCAGGGGGAGATCGTTCTCTGATTGGCTGAGCATCGTTAGCGTTTAAATTTAAAATTATTTCAAAGCAGACGATCGAATTATTTAGAAATTACGACTAATTAATGCATAATAAAGTCTGTTTTACATAATATCACATACAAAAGCATATTTACAATGCAATTTAATTGTTTTAATTAACCATTACAAATTTGAAATTTGTATTTTTACATTGCGCAGTATCAAATGAAAGCAATCTGATTGGTTGTTGCAAATTTAAATAATTTCCAGTCGAATTTAAACAAATAACCGGAATCGTAAAAACGGTTTGAAAACACAACGGTGACAAAGTAATTAATTATTAACAGATAAAGATTAATACGTTAAGAGTATTTGATGTCAAATACAACTGTACGTACATCATTGTTTTATAAAATATGTATTTATATGTACATATGTATTTATGATCTAGATGTATTAACAAAATTATTAATTTCTAATTATTTGTATATCACATCCCTGTTTATTATTTTTTGATAAATATTTATAAATACTAAATCATTATTATTTATTTATTTTGAAATAGAAGTCATTTTTGGGGTATTTAGTTGACATTTCATATTTTTACATCAGCTATTTCTAAATTTGATATATTTTTTGTTGAAGATATAAAAACAAATAAACCTAAATAGACAGATTTATTAAAAGAGATAATTATAATATGTAATGACGATTTGTCAATCAAAATGTCTGTTACCGTTATACATGTATTCCGTAAACGGCTACCCTTCATTATGTTGCGAAATTATAGTCATATTATGCTTGAATTAGCCCGTTGCTTTTGAATATTTCCTGATCATTGGCAATGTGTCATCATTGCATAGTTCTTTTGACGGTTGAAATTCGTTCATAGGACAAACGGAGGTCAGCAAAACTTCTCTCTAACGGCTAATAAGTGGTCTTTACCATTCCTGGAGAATACTCTTTTTAACCGTCTCAATGCCCACACGAAGTCGCGAACTGCAGCAGCATTTCTTTGACCTTGATCCACCAGGGCAGACAAGAATGGATCTTGTGGTGACTCATGGTTAAGTTCCTTTGCCATTGCTACATACGCTGTCAACGAAATAAACTCACAAAGAGCTCGACGTTGCGCATACGTTATTTAAAGCTCATTTTTATTTGTTGAGCAAAAAAAAATCCAAACACGACAATCGTTGCTATTCGTATTTTGTTTATTATTTTATTGATTTCAAATGACAAATGCTGTTGTTAATTGTCAGTTGAATTGCACCTATTACTGACGCTTTTAAGAGAAATTGCTGTTACACAGATACTTCAGCAAATCGAAGTTTGAAATATAATAACAGGTAGATGCATAATACATTTTACACATAAATGCAATCAATTATTTAATCGTAATGCCCCGTACGAAAAAATGCTAGTAAGCATCATTTGAAACACGAAGGGTTTTCGATTTGGAACTCTAAAAAAATACAGTTCCTGAATTAATTTTTATATATGAACATATAATTCGAAATACATAGATTTAGAATTTTGCACCGAAATAATTTTGCAACAATATCCTTACAACGATTATATGGTTATATTTCTATTGTGTAACATTACCACCTTCAGTTATATGAAAATGTTGTATACGGTGTTTAAAAAATAACTTTCTCTTTCATAAATTATACATGAAACGTTGCAGAAATTGAGTAATAATATTTCGCATCATACACTAAATTCGCTGAAACGTATGATTCTATTGTATTTTTTTAAAAAATTATACATCAATGCATACATATCTGCATTATAGTTAATGTGTACTTACACCAAAAAAATGTATAAATAGAATATCCGGAAATATAAATACTTCTGTATTATTTTTTACAGTATATTTTCAATTGTAATTGACATTTAAATTCATAGGAAGTTGCAACTGAACATGAAAAAATTTGGTACCAAAAGTAGGTAATCTAAAAAGGATCAGCTTCTCATTTATTTTATAGTACATAGTACATTTTGACCGTTAAAATGTCACACTTTTGAAAGTTGACGTAGCTACCATATTAGATAAAAATCATAATACATTTACAGTTAGATATATGTAACATTATTGTTCATAAGTTTTGAAACAAAGACAGGTAGTAATAGGTGTATTCTATTTGTCAGTGCTGGATCGATCCAATAAAATCAGTTCACTTTCGAGATCAGATCAGCAAAATCAGATCAGATGCATAAATAGAATAACTTTTGTGATCCATAACCTTGACTAGTTTGACAGCTGACAGGTTTAGTAAACATAACACAAGTAAAACACAGTATCCAAATAAATAACCTCCATTTTAACTAATGATCCGGATTCAGCAAACTGATTCTACTAAATTGTGGATTACTTCAAACTGATTTGGATCACAAAATATTAGAGTGGGGGTAAAGTGATCTTTACAAATAGAATGACTACTAAAGTGATCCAACGTACATATGTGAGTTGGATCGATCCAAATTGTCAAATAGAATACACCTATTGCCTTTGTGTTCTGTGTAAATTCTTTTTGTTTTAAACAAGACACATTTGACATGTCCTGATATTGAACGGTGATTCATTCAAGGCAGACCCCTTCATCATGAATTAATTCATGATTTCCTACTTGCTTTTTTAAAAAACTCTTTTTACATTGAATCCGTCTCGCAATTTAAGGATATTGTACAATAAAGAATTGATTAATCATGTAGAAAATATATAGTTTATGTTTTTAGAAATCATACTCAAAACTTTATTATTTATACAGTTTTTTTGTATGATTTGCAGAAGAGAAGAATGAGTATCTTATGTAAAATAGTAAACTAATTGAGCGTTAAATTTATTATAATATCTAATTAAATTAAATATCTAGTTGATTATGTTTATGTATATTCAATGTATTGGATCGTGTTTATACACTGTCAAATCAAAATACCTCAGATGGCAGCACATGTCACAGGTTCTACTTGTCGCCGTGTGAGATAGAATTTTACTTTGTGACAGCAGTAAAATATGTTTTAATATTATTAGTAACGAGTTTATGTAATAAAATATAACTGAACAATGATTTGTAGGTGCGAACAGAATAATAACGTACCAAACGGCCATACAAGTGTACAATGTACTAAACTTAACCATGTTTTAGGTGATACATCACAGAAAATCTAGATCTCCACTAGGTATTTTCAGTTAAAATGTGTTTAAGTAGTGTCATATAAGAGTAGTTCTCGTACTAGGTAGCAAAATGGGTGACGGACGGAGCCCCGGTCCCATACCAAACCGTTGGTTAAGATGTCCTAGAAAGTCTGCAAGTCTTATTGTCAATAAGTTTATTGCATTTAAGACGCCACTCAGTGAGAAATTCAACGATCAAGTTCCTGCAAATTGTAGGTTTCCTCCCAAGATGTTGTTGCAACTGTGCAAATCGAAAAAGGTAGGCATATATTTTGCTTGGCCTAGAAATTTTACAAGTTTTCTCAAATGTCAAAACATCTATAACACTTGATCTATACACAAGACTAAAAGTATCTTTTGCTAGCAACGATTATTCTCTAGATGTACGATAATAATATTTTATAGGTGAACATTGGTTTGTGGATTGACTTGACTAATACATCGCGTTTTTATAACAAACGGGATATCGAAGAGGAGGGATGTAAATACTTAAAACTCCAGTGTCGCGGTCACGGAGAAACACCGTCGGTTGATCAAACGAACACATTCATCGGCATCTGTCACAATTTCATATCACAGCACCCGTTAGAGTCTATCGCAGTGCACTGTACACACGGATTTAACCGATCCGGCTTCATGATTGTATCGTACCTGGTCGAGCGTATGGACTGTGCTATCGAAACAGCATTACAAGAGTTCTCCAACGTCCGAAAACCGGGTATCTACAAGCAAGACTACCTGGACGAATTGTTCCGCCGTTACGGTGACGTAGACGACACACCACCAGCACCAATGCTTCCGGATTGGTGTAATGGTGAGTACATGTTCATTACTAACACCAACAAAAGTTACTGCAAGATACATAATGAACGACACTTCGACAAGCTTCAACTAACATTGACAAGTTCATAGCACGGACATATTACTTCTTATTAACAACTACAAGATTGATTAAATATTGCACATGATAAATCTACTGTAATTGTACTTTTGCAGAGGAGGAAAACAGCCAAGATAAGGATGATTTTGATCTTCCTTCTGAAAGCACATCAAGGTAAAACAATTACATTCTCCCGTGTATCAACTATTTGTCACCGTATGCTATTTCTTCCAGTGAAAATGGTAATTGTAGTAACGATAACAGTAGTAGCAGTGGCAGTCGCAAGAGAAGAACCTCTACTAAAATCCCTGTCTTCATGACCGGAGTATCCGGAGTGACGCCGTTTTTGGAACAGCCGAAATCCTATAACTTACAGAGAAAAGTTCAAAGTATGTGCGGCTGGAAAAGGTACGTTCACAATATACTTGTATACACGTAATACTGCATTGAATTTGACATTTGTGACTCGTATTTTCGTGCTGCTGCAGTTCAAAAGGTTTCCCTGGAAGTCAACCGGTATCGATGGATGTTAATAATATAGCCCTGTTGCGTGATAAACCGTACAGAGTATCGTGGAAAGCAGACGGAATGCGGTAATATTTCTCTTTGACTTATCACTACATTTATAGGTTATATTTCACTACTTTTCCCGTAGGTATATGATGTTAATTGACGGTGAAAACGAAGTGTACTTCTTCGATCGCGATAACAATGTATTCCATGTGGAGAGGATTCGATTCCCACACAGGAAAGACTTCAACAGACATTTAGTGAACACACTTTTGGATGGGGTAAACAACTACGTCACCTGTGCGGACCAGCGACGCTAAACATCTCGCATTGTTGGTTACAGGAGATGGTCATCGACAAAGTGAACGGAGAGAATATACCACGCTATCTAGCGTACGATATTATCAAATTCGAAGGACAAGACGTAGGCAAAGCACCATTCTATCCCGTCCGGTTGAGATGCATCCAGGATGAGATTATCGGACCGCGCTCCGATGCCATACAGAAGGGTCACCTGAATAAGGCGGCCGAATCATTCAGCATTCGGCACAAGGAGTTCTGGGACATCACGCAAGCGGCCAATCTGTTGGGTGATAAGTTTGCAAAATGCCTTTCACACGAACCGGATGGTTTGATATTTCAACCGTCGAAGGAGGTGAGTGACTTAATATATTTTCACTAATGTGTGTTCGTAACACGAATGTACCTGTTTTTTTTTTTTTTGTAGCCATATGTTGCCGGCCGTTGTGATGAAGTGCTGAAATGGAAGCCGCTTGACATGAACTCGGTAGATTTTAGGTTAAAAATAGTCAGGGAAGGCGGTGAAGGGTAAGCGAGTACAATAATCTAAATAAAAATATGTTCAACCGTGATTCTATTTGCAGAATGGTGCCGAAGAAAGTTGGATATCTGTACGTCGGACAGTTTGACAGACCGTTTACTCATATGCGATTCACGAAAGCTATCAAAGACTACGACAACAAGATAATCGAATGTAAATTTGAGAATAACCAGTGGGTATTTATGCGTGAACGCACGGACAAATCGTTCCCGAACAGTTATACAACAGCGACAGGTGAATTATCAATGTTTATGGACTGAAATAAATGACTAAATGTTTCGTATAATTGTAGCTGTATGCAACAGTATAAAAGATCCGGTTACGAAGGAGAAACTGCTAGATTTCATCGAGTACCATAGATTTACTGACGATTCGGAGATAATGCCACCGCCGACGAAGAAAATGAAGAGGTAATGAAGAGGGAAATAAATTATTATTTTTTGTAATTAATTTATATATACATATATATATTACGTTATTATTTTATGTTGTAACTTTACACGTAAACGATTTATTTTTTACAATAATTAAATAGCATGTAGACGTTGTTTTTTGACAGTTATTATGTTTTCATGGAGACAAATACATACATATATATAAAACAATGGTAAAAATAATAATGAAATATATTATTGATATAATATAGAATCGATTTCTGTCAATTCTCTGTATGTGCGTGCGTGTGTGTGTGTGTATATACTGTAATGGATATATACTTCTTTTTTTCTAGCTGACTCTCAAGTAATATTTACTAATATAAAAATCAATGTATTAAAACTATTTGATAACAATATTCAGTACAAAACTAGTACACATATTGGTTTTCAAATAATATTGTATCAAAACACAAAATGAAAGCAATTATAAACAAACAAACAAAAATTATCCATATTTTTTGGAATTCGTTAATAAAATCAGTTTCTTGTATTAATTTCATTTCAATGTTTAAATTTAAATACAAAATTAATTAAAATGTAACATGTCAAGTAATATATAGTTTTAAGTGTACATATTTTTTGGTGCACGCTAAAAAAACAATACGATCGTTTTAATCTGAAACCTAAATTGATAATTTGACTTATTAGTTAAGGAACGTTCAGTTTGACGTTTAGTGTGTGACGACGTATTTCCACTTGTCGTTCACTGTCTGGACCTTGTTCTCCTTCTTCAGTTTCATAAGATGATGGTTGACATTGAACGCGGCTGCACGGTACATTTTCTCTGAGATATCTGTGTAGATTATTTTGACCAGATCCATTTCTGTGAAATCTTCATGCAAATTGTTCTTCAGTACCTCTAGAATCTGAGTCTCACGTTCGTTTCTGTGGTCAATGTAGTATTGAATCTTCTTCAATGGATCCTACTCAAGAAGACACGAATAAAGTATAATATGCGAAAAAGTGAAAAGATTAATTTACGTTCAATTTTTCTCAGTATGAAAACTTTATATATATTTATGTACTTTGTTGTTGACAATATTCGTAACCACTTTTTTTTCATTATATATGTTAATAAACAAACTCAATTAAACAGAAGGAATTAATGATTAACTTAATTATCTCTATTTGCGTAAACTGAACTAAATATTCTTTAAATAACATCATACTCAGACTAGAAAAATTGTAAAATACGATACTGACATTCTGTCATATTTATTTCTCATTAAAAGTCGTTAGTAAATTATATTTGTAATAAGTTGTCTAGACATGACCTAGGGCAAAAATTTATGTATCATAACATGTTATTTAACATATGACCAAAAAAAATCTTACGATCGAAATTATTATTTTACTCAAATAGTTCAAAGGTTAACGTTTCTGCAGCAATTATGTAGAATTACTTAAAATAATATTAGAATCGTATATAATTGGATGGCGCAAGTAACGCTATAGACAAACATTTTTAAAATGGCAAAAAACATCTTGTGAAAAACGTTCGAACACTTTCAAATTGCCATTGATGATTTTAGAAAAGCTTGCACAAAAAATATCAGTAGTTTACGTGACACTGATCCTTAGTTCAGAGCTCACTATCAATTTTGTAGAAATAAAAATGACAAATACAGTTAGCGAGAGAATATAAAACTATAATAGTGCGTAGCAACTAACATCGCCGGTTTTTTGATTACATTTTTCGATTTAAAAGTGATGACTAAAATAATTTTTATCTCTTCTGTTGACACAGAGAGTTGAAATAGACAAGGGTATGTATTTGTATGATGATAAGAAATCGGAGTTCATTGAAATGACATTTGAATCTAGTTTGAACTGCATTCAATCATTATTAGTTTTGTTGTAATGTCATAGACGAATGAAATGGATTACCAATATATTTCTAATACGTGTGTATCTGATGTTCGTATCAAAGTTTATTCGCCAGTCATGTGTACCGTTTATTTAAGCGTCAATTGATGTTTTATCGTTTTGGATTTTCCTATCTCCAATCATATAAAACTTGGAATATTTATAACGGTTGCGTATGCACAATCGTGTATACATTTGATTCATACAAGGTTATATTGAAAACAAAACAAAAAACCATGTTATAAAGTGCACTTTCGTACAGCAGTTCAGATATCGATAGACACGTCATTTGTGATTTGAACAAAGTTATACTTAGTTCCGCCCAAAATTAATAACAAAAGATATAAATTACTGATTAGGTATACATAACGATTACTTTTAATATAACATAATTAATTCAATCGTTTAAGCATTTTAAATTATTGTAAGCTTGCGATTTAGTTTATAACTATGTTACAAAATACAATTCTCTTGGTTGTAATAGATATAAGTTAAAATTGTAGTATTATATTACGAGAAATATAAACACAGTAAGTTCTGTTAGACATGGATTGATATTATATTTACATAAAATTAAGATTTAAAAGCACAAACCTGAATAACATTTCCATGTCCAGGATAAATAACATCAGGATTCAGTTTCAAAATGTAATTTAACGACTTCATGTAATCGTGTAAATCTTCGAAAACAGCTGTTCCCTCGCCTAATACGCAATCGCCGCTCAGAACAGCATTTTCTTCGTTTAAGAACAAAATAATATGATCTGTTGTATGTCCAGGAGTATGTATGACTTTAACGGTTGCGCCATCAACAGAAATCTCGTCCTGATCTTTCAACATGCCAATTTCAACACCTTCAGGCAATTCTTCTGCTTCTGTTCGCGGATATTTCCATATTTTGCAATTTTCTACAACAATTTTTGTTTTTAGTACATACTTGTGAATAAATATTTGATTTTGTTAAGATTTGAGCATACTTTGTGTTTCCATCACATTTTTGAGACCGCCAATATGATCATGATGCCAGTGTGTAAGTATGATGTGCGCCAAATCACAGCCCTCATGTTTCAAAACATGTCGCAAATGTGTGATATATTGTGGAACATCATCGTCACCAGTATCGATCAAAATTCGCCTGTAAATATCCATTTTGATTCAAATAACCCGCGCATCTAGGTATATTAAGAACTACCAACCCTCTGTATTGCCAACATAAACCACCCATATTTATTTATTACGCAGTTCAAATTTAACCGGTGGCGAGTGCAGAAAATATTGCAGATTAAAGATCAGTAATAGTAGTGATAGAATTTAATTGGATATTTGTTCATTACCTTTTGCCAGTTCCTAATAAGTACGTGTTTGTTCCTTGAAGTGTCATTGGTCCGGGATTGCACCCGAGGATACGGATCACACGGGACGACAATTTAGTGACAGACGGTATTACTGCTGCCATAGTGCCTGAATTACTGTGTATTGGTGCGTGTGTTACGTATTAATATGGTAAGTTATTAACGAAATCAAATGTTATTCAACCACACCGGGTTGTGTTTCAAATTCGATGTAATTACGTACTACTGAAACTGAACTCGCTCAAACAAAACCTTGCTTTGTACTGATTTGATTTAAATTGGTGCACGCCGTTATAAAAATAAATCTTTTGCACTTTGTACACAATTATGATCTGTTATAGTTTCTGCCTCGTCAACTGGCCAGTATCAATGTTCTATTTATTATAATTTAATGATTCTCTATCATTCTCGTTTCAAACCAAGGTCGGCAGTTCTCTATTTAGTCTACACTACACACTGCTATACTGACTGCAGTGCAAGTTCACTGTTGTTTTGTTTTTGTACATCGCGGTCGACGTGTTATCAGCACGCGCACGATAAAATGTTACTGAACAATAATTTCCATCTAAAAAAGATCAATTTCCTTGTAACTATTTTAGTTATACAATCTACACTCGGTAAACAAGTGTCTGTACAAGAGGTAGGCTATAAATTGTTCATACACTTTACACGTACTTGTCACGACATACTTTTTTATACGTATTTGTCAATACATATAAGAAAATTATTTATACAATGATGTTTGAGGAATATTAAATGAAATATTTCTCAATAATGTACAATACAAATAACTTGAAATTTGTACATTTACATTATATATAGTTCTTGTAACTGTCCATATTGTATCATTACATCTGAAAGCGTATTTGACATTTATTATTGATCATAAATTGGCCTAAAAGTCTTCTGTTAATCCAGAAGAGGTCAGACATCATTAATCATTTTTTTATGCAACTAGTAACTCACTTATCTCATTGATATTCTAATTTCACAAGACCAATTAGGAAGAAAAAATCGTTGGAATTTGTTAACTTATAGTACCGATTCGATGTCGCCTTGTGAATGATTCATATCTTTGTAGGCCATGGAAGCTAATGGCGTGGTTCCAGACGTCCTAGACAAGGCTCCAACTGAAATTCTAGAAGTGTCTTACACCGGAGGTGTTAGAGTCAACAATGGCAATACTTTGACACCAACACAAGTCAAGGATGTACCCAGTGTTAAATGGACAGCGGATTCTGGTAGCTTCTACACCCTCTGTATGACCGATCCGGATGCTCCCAGTCGGAAGGAACCGAAATTCCGTGAATGGCATCATTGGTTAGTGGGCAACATACCCGGCAGTGATATTGCCAAGGGAGACACGTTGTCAGCATACGTGGGATCTGGGCCGCCGAAAGGAACGGGCTTGCATCGGTACGTGTTTGTTGTCTACAAACAGAGCGGCAAATTATCGTTCGATGAAAAACGCTTGACCAACACTTCAGGAGACAATCGTGGCAAATTCTCCATCAAGAAGTTCGCCGACAAATACAAGCTTGGCAATCCAGTCGCCGGTAATTTCTACCAAGCCGAATGGGATGACTATGTACCGATTTTGTACAAACAACTTGGCGCATAAATTCATAGATTTATATCAAGAAAGCACAATTATAAATTGTATGTTACACTTGTATTTTGCAATAAAGTATATGATTCTTTTAGGATTGTTCAGAATCTTGACAAAATGGAATATATTTGGTGATAGTATGGTTAAAAAATTCTTGAAATGTTATAATGTAGTTTTGTACCCGTATAATTGTTGTGAATAATAAAACTGAAATGAAATAAAACATTTAATTTTACGTTATCTATGGAATATTCCCTAACAGAATGTGCACCATTATCTTAATTGCATATTAAAAGCCATATTGGCCTCCAGTGCAACACTGTAGATAACGGTTATTTCCTATTTACATACTATACTTTGTATTAGTGCATTTAAAAGATGTCTAAACAGCACACAATGTTAAAATCTTCCGTGTCACTTCTTGATACAAAATGTATGGAAGATAAGCTATTTCTTTATGTAGTTTATCGGTTTTAGATGTACTTGTGCGGATGTATAGTCCATTAAGAGTTCGTTGACTGTCAATTTATAGACTTCAGATTTTCGGAAAAAATTCTGTTTATGTCTAGTTGCTTTTAATTATATTATGCTTCCATAAAAAGTTTCATAACAATATTATTTTCTACTATACTATTTTTTTTATTAGGACAGTTTCGCCTACTAATATGTGATCATGTTTTGACTAAATCGATCATTCTTTACAAAATTTAAATCCCAACAACTTAAAAAAATAGTCTATTATAATAAATAAATGAAAATATTCAGGATATTTCTCAATTTAACATTATTATTTACAAACACGATATTTTATTACTTGCCATAATAAAACCAACGGATAAGGAAATAAAAAATTTGAAAATACCCCCGACAAATTGTGACATTCTTCTTTAAATTTTGATTGCAAGTAAAAATTGTTCAAATAAAAGTTGTAGCAAATATTATTATGAAGAAAAAATGTTCTATACATTTTTCGTCTATCTTTATCGAATTTTGAGTAAAATGTATTTATATATTGGCATGTATTTAAAATATCATATATGCTATGAGACAAAATATTTACAGAAATACGCATTTGAAATGTCAAATATGAGCCAATTTAATTTGAGTATAAAGCCCGATTTACACGGTGAGTTTTCTCATGATTTAATTAAAATGAAATAATTTGGTCATTCATTTGATAATTCTAGTTTCGTGAGACAATTTACACTGCAACTATATTTGATTGGTTTTTACCACGAAAAGAAAGCACTACCAACTTTTCAGTATAAAAAAATTACATTAAGTTACTCAACCCGCTAAATAACTCGACCGTAAGAGTATATTTAAATGTAAATAATTTCTTTACAATGAAGAACTTGAACAGAAAACAAAAGAAATGTATAGCAATTGCAGTAAAAATGATTGTGCAAATGCAGACACAACAGCAACAAAGAATTCAGAGATGGTGGGTTATAGGTTATAAACATTTTATAGTAAAAAAATCCAAATACTAAACAATTTGTAATTAAATGTTTTGAAACTTTTTCAAGATGAGCCACATAAACCTCTATCAATTTGGAGGTCTGAACCCAGTTTCACGAAACAGGCATCTAACATTAAAATAATCAGTTTTATATAAATATAGATATTAATACAAACACTCTTTTAGTCAGTAGATATGTCAAATTTTTGAGAATGGCGCATAAAACAGTACATGAAAGGTTGGTAACCAACATTGAAATACAAATATCACTAAAAAGTTACCATATTCAAGGTTATTTTGCCCAAAAATTAGAACATGTTCTAACTTGATAAATTGAAGTGAGAATTCAAGTGGATTTTCATTTGGTCAAAATATCGACATTTTACACGATAAAACGGCGACCTTGAATAAAATCACTTGAAAACTCATGAGAAAACTCACCGTGTAAATCGGGCTTAAGAAAGTAGTGTGGTGACCACACCAGATTTTTTTATAGCAATAGGGTCAAATTTTGTAGATCCGTTAGTATCGATCTGTGAATAGCAGTGATTATATCTTAAACAAGGCTACATGTTTGACTTTTGTGGCCGAAAACTAGTAAATATGACACTAATTGCAACATCCAGACAACATTGACATGTATAAATTACGATAGCTGGTACACTCGTTAAAATAAATTACACTACGAATATACGTCTCAATTGGTGAATACAGCTACATATTTAGTTTTAGAACTGACGGTCATTATAAAACATTTCCCTTGTTTGTTTACTAACAAATGGATTTTTTCCACGACCTTCTCATTTATTATATCCCGTCTGCTGAAATAAAAGAACGTATTGTTGTGTCATTGTATTGTCTGATACACTGATAAGCACGTGTCACATTATTATAAATGAATCATATATTCAAGTGCAGATTGCATTAAATGTAAAAATAAATTCAATATTGATGGTTTATATGAATATTTTACAGACTGGACGATTAGTCAATCAAATGCACTGACGTGTTCAACACGAGTCAACATATGTGCAAAATACGTGAATTGATTTTTACTTATTTTGATAAATGATTAATTCTGCGTAAGTAAATTATTTATTTCAATAATTAGTACTTTGAGACATTGATACAAAAAAGAAAACTGTAAAACGGTAAAGTTCAGAGAATAACGCTTGGTAAATAAAATTAACATTAAAAAAATGATTTTTTAACAACTGCGTAGAGTCGTATAGGTCATACTGTTATCTTTTCATTCGAATTACTTGTGTTATAAACAGCACTCTTGTATTTTGTTTTCTGGCAGAGGAAATGATTTATGTAGATTTGTAAAATAAATCTGCTTTTATGTATCGATAAAGTAGCAAAATCAACTTCACGAATACTTTTTTCATCATCAAAGTTTAATTTCGTGATGACCTTATTACTAATTTTATACAAATAATGCTTTATTATTTATAAATCGCCTGAATTTATTTTCAAATTTGAATTGACGCTGTTTCTAGGGATTTTGTGTGCCATAGTGTACTAACCATAGAAACTAAAAATCCCTGAAGTAAAATAAAATATTCCTAGGCCTGTCTAGTGAAGAAAAATGCCAAAATGGCAGGTGTCTTAGCAAGGTTTAATAATTTTACGAAAAGCTCGTCAGGTAGGTATTGTTTAAAACTAATACATGTTTATGAATCAATTCTTTTATTCCCTTTTATACAATCCTTATAGTTGTGACATTTATGCTACTTTCAACCTAACATATTCCACCATTTGTTATATAATTGAGGTTTGTTTTTTCCGAAATCGTGTTCTAGTTCTTATTTATCAACTTTTCAGGGCTGACAGGCATTGTTGCTCCTATTTTGAACAACAATGCAGTGCGACACAACACTACAAACCCTGCCCCTCCTCAAAAAACTAAATTCGGTCCGCTGAGCGATGAGGACCGTATTTTCACAAATTTGTACGGTCGACATGACTGGAGACTGAAGGGTGCCCTTAAACGGGGCGATTGGTACAAGACTAAAGAGATTTTACTGAAAGGAACCGACTGGATTGTCAGTAAGTTCTCGTCATGTCCACGTTGGATTTTGTGAATTTTCTTGTGTGTTTTCCTGTAGATGAGATCAAAGTGTCTGGTTTGAGGGGCAGAGGTGGAGCTGGTTTCCCTGCTGGTATGAAATGGAGTTTCATGAATAAGCCTAGTGACGGTAGGCCCAAGTATTTGGTTGTCAATGCCGATGAGGGCGAGCCAGGAACGTGTAAAGACCGGGATATCATGAGACATGATCCGCATAAGCTGGTGGAAGGTTGTCTTATTGCCGGTAGGGCGATGGGAGCACAAGCGGCGTACATTTACATTCGCGGCGAGTTTTATAATGAAGCTTCCAATATGCAGGTTGCAATTGCTGAGGTAAACGGTGATGTGAAACACTTAACGACGGTGAGTTATCTATCTGCTCTTTGCTACGTTCTAGGCGTACCAAGCAGGTCTGATCGGCAAGGATGCGTGCGGTTCTGGTTATGATTTCGATGTATTCATGCATCGCGGTGCTGGCGCGTACATCTGCGGCGAGGAGACGGCGCTTATCGAGTCTCTCGAGGGTAAACAAGGCAAGCCCAGACTGAAGCCCCCATTCCCTGCTGATGTGGGCGTGTTCGGGTGTCCCACCACTGTCACTAACGTGGAAACCGTAGCTGTAGCACCGGTAAGCATGTAAATGTTTCTGTAATTGTTCTTTCAAACTTTACCTAGAGAAATGATTTAGCTTACAGCAAAGAGCAAGCTGTAAATTTATACTAAATGTGTTGCATAATTGCGTCTTTTATAATATAGACTAAGCGAAGTGTATTTGCAATAAACTAGGCTTTTGGTGTGCAGTTTTTGAAACATTCTCAGACGAAATGTCTACAACCCGCAATACACTCATGATGTGTTGGTTACAAACTTATCTAAGATTCAAATAAATTCGCATATTTGACTTTAATAATAAGCAACGCTACATTTGTATATTGTAAATAGTATAATTATTTGTTTTAATAACCAACAATGAAACAATTCGTGATTATTGTCAGCCGTGACAGTAACTCTTTCTTGAACTAAACATGAAGAATATTATATGTTTGACTTGACAGTTTGTTACAATATTCCAGACTATCTGTAGACGTGGTGGCACGTGGTTTGTTAGTTTCGGACGGCCCCGTAACTCGGGCACGAAATTATACAACATCTCCGGCCACGTGAACAATCCGTGCACTGTAGAAGAGGAGATGAGTATCCCGCTGAAGGAACTCATCGAGAGGCACGCCGGCGGGGTAACGGGAGGTTGGGATAACCTCTTGGCTATCATCCCTGGAGGATCATCAACTCCACTTATTCCTAAAAAGTAAGCGACAACTATACGAATAAAAAGTACTTTGTTTCACCACATTATTTATTCAAAATGAATTACTACAAAGCAAATGATAAAACTATTTCATACTTCAAGTGCCTTCAGTAATCCTCGATGTGTGTTCGAAAACGAGTTTCAAAAGTTAATTCTCTTAATTTAAACCATCGTAAATTATCCTCATTAAGTCTCATAAATTTTCATCGGATCTATTAATTCCTCCTAGAACTCTGGAATAATTTCGAATTTCGCTGAAGATAATTAGTACAGTTGATCGAATTTTAAGTCATTGCATTTCTAAAAAGATTCATTTATAATCCCTATTACGAACGATTATCTATGTGATTGGTAATATATTTCTAATGCGCTGTAATTAGTGCATGGATACCGAAAATCAATTGCAGTTAATCCCGGATTAGACCCATTAGTATAAATTTTCGTGAATAGTCTATGTATTTAAAATATAATGAACAGCATCCAAAAGATCTCACTGATTAAATGATTTATTTATTACAATCAGTGAGAAAAAAATTAAAAGCATTAGAAATTTGCATGTGTCATAATTCTTCGAATAAGTATTCCCTTCAACTTATCAGGAATTTCATCTTAATGTACAGTTTACAAAAATATATTAAGCATTATTACATATCGTTGAAAATCGTCACCTTACCTTATTATATTTACGAACGGGTAATGTTAAAAAGCTAAATACGTATCCGATTACATTGTTTATTGTATTGCAGGGTGTGTGACGATGTTCTGATGGACTTTGACGCTTTGGTAGCCGCGCAAACAGCACTGGGCACCGCTGCCATTATCGTCATGAACAAACAGACGGACATTGTGAAAGCTATTGCCCGTCTGATCATGTTCTACAAGCACGAGTCTTGCGGCCAATGCACACCGTGCCGTGAAGGCATCAGCTGGATGAACAAGATCATGTACCGCTTCGTGGACGGCAATGCTAAACCTGAAGAGATCGACATGATCTGGGAACTTAGCAAACAGATAGAAGGACACACCATCTGTGCCCTGGGTGACGGAGCTGCGTGGCCTGTCCAAGGACTCATTCGACACTTTAGGCCCGAATTAGAACAGCGAATGCAAAAGTACCACGAAGAAAAGCTGACGGAATGCGCCAAGAACTAACTAGATCAATTGTAGCAGAATTAAACTGGTTAAAACACGTTTAGCACGGATTTAAATGCTAGTGTGTTTGTTTGTATAGATGAATGCAGAGTTGTATAAAATAAATTCAGTTCTTGAGGAATTCAGGAAACATAATAATGATAACCTTACTTTTGTGTCAATGCTGAATTCAACTCCATAACATAACCTATATACTGTTATCCGTTGTAAAAATACATATTTCAGAAGCGAGTATTGTTTAAATAAATTATCTTTTTCATAAAGATACCATTTTGCTCTTTTACTTTTATTTAAGTCACTGTGTCTTTCTCAAAATTGTTATGTTTGTATTTATTAAACTATTGTATGTACATAATAAAATGAAGACGTATTTTTTTCCGTGTATTGTTCATATTTGAATTGCTATTTGATTAATTTTTCTAAGACAACCGATTATAGATAACGAAAGGTATTGCATTTAATCATACGATTTATAATTAACAAAGTATTAATTTATCAAATGAGAACAACACGTGAATTCAAACTGGATTAAACTAGATCACTTTCTTGAAATCACATCTAAAAATCTACAATAGAATTTTCAGAAGTAATAGAACAAAAATAACATATAACATTTGCAGTACGCAGTGTATTTGCTTCGTACGTTTCTCACTAGATGGCTCTAGTTGTCACATTCTACCTGAATCTGCATTTTACAAAGGTCAAAATCGAATTTTATAAGAAAAATAAACAATTACCGCATAAGAAATGATAAGTAAATAAACAAACCAAAGGAAAGTACATTTAATATGTAAACGTGCAAGATATATGTATTCAGTTTCATTAACAACCAACATTAATTGTTTTTGTTGTCGGGAAATATCAGTAATTTGTGTTGTTTTGCTGGTAGATAATTATTGTGCGTCTGCAAATATTTTTGACGGTCAGTTCAAATAGTTATGAATCACAATTTACCCCGATGTGGGGGAAAATGTTTAGGAATAAAACTTTCCAGTTGACAGATGCGCAAACTGTATGAATCAAATACGGAGAGCACGAGCTTCCTAGAACGTAAGTGTTTTACTTGTACAATACTGTTAAATATACCTGAAATCATACGGATTATTCTTCTTGGCATTGGTATATGAATTACATCCGTGGTGTATAAATTAAATTACACTTTGTGAGGGGAGACTAACTATTCTCAGAAAAACCTCGTTCTGTCACGCGCAATTGTTTTATGACTTATAAGTCAATAATGTTTGAAAATAATTCCATTTAAATGTCCAAATATCTCTTGACAACCATATGTAACGAAGTGAAACGTGTTGTTTGTAATACAAATAGCAGTGAATAATTTTGAATAACACGCGTAGATGGATGTGCTGACCGTGTAACAATAACGAAAAGAACTGCGGAACAACGTATTGCACAACTCTGAATGGATCTGACGACGATACAAGAGTAAATATTCATTTTACTGATTAATTTGTTGCGCAAATACATACAAAACTGCGCATGTTTATCTTGGCCATATATGTTATCGGCGGCTACGTGTCTCAATGATCACACATGTACCAAGTCAGAAACACAAGAAAATCGAAAATAAATATAATAAAAATACAAGCTACACTGGCAAGCACAAATCCGTTGACATGAGCTTTGTATTTGTGCTTTTATTGAAGTTCCAGGTGATCATTATCATCAAATATCTTGCGTTGGAAATACTTCTTCGTAAATAATATTCTGAAACGTATTGTTTCGTAAATAAATGCACGAAATGATGGTATTTGTCTTTGCATGAGACCACGAATCACTCTCTGACGTGCCACTGATTTATTTCAATCCGGTCTAACTTGCATCTATAGTTTAGATGTTAGAATATTTATCTCATAAAACAAACATGATCACGCTCAAGTACATGTATGACAATATGACATCAACTTATATTTGTTGCGTTACTAACCAATCTTTATTATATGCAAGTATCATTGTTATGACTGGTCAACTTATTTATTTTTTGCTCCAGGCATTTTGACAAGCATGATTTTATTTCAACAGATTCATTGCTCTCCATGTATGCATGACGAATTTCATTTTGATAAACCTATTTTTCGTCATTCGTTAGAAACGTGATTTTTCGAAATGGAACGTCAGTGATCTTAAAACCTCTTTTGAAACAGAATGATCATTTTTTATTTTGTACACTCAATGAACCAGGATATCGTACGAATTTCGTAAAATGTGCAAATGTCAAAGATCGCTTTTTTAATAGAAATTTGAACTTTTTTGATAACATATGATTAATAACGTTGATATAATAATATTTAGATTTTTTTCTTTCTCTGGAGTAAATGTTTAAATTTCATTTGCAAGTACGTGTATTCTAATTTAGTGGTAATTATTTCGCTAATCGGGTAATTATGAGGGCGTCGCATTCTTCAGATTACACAAGGGTTATCACTTGTTGTAGTTCATGTTGCGAAATTTGCTGGTGTGATTCTGAAACAGACGATGTCTGTTTACAAAATTGTGTAACGCCATCGTTTCATTTTGGCATATTAAAACAAGATCAGAGACCAAGTATAATACCGTATAACGATGACATACGATATACGGAAAAAAATGCATGGCCATCTGCGACGTATGCATGCGCGAAAATTAAATGAAACGTCTGTCTTTTCTCCAACCAGAAAACGAATTATTTCTCACAGTTTTCCTACGATTTTCTTGGCATATACAACCTTTCGTAAGAGTCGAATTTCAATAAAGTTTCGCAAGAATAACTGTTAGAATTAGATTTTAATATTGACCATGGAATAAATAGATAAAAATTAAATATTAAAGCCAATGAAAATATATAATTTCGTAATTTCATACTCTAGATTCACAGTTCCAAAAATTAATATAAATGTTTAACTGTCTGAAAATGCATAGAAATAAATAAATACATATTGACTTAAATTTCAGTGTATTCGACGATTTTGTTTCTTTTTCAATAACAATTTTAATTGTCTATTTAGAATATGAGACATCCGTATTATTCATCTGTTCCAATATTATGCAGTGTGATGTATTTGTACATATTATTCATGTGTCTTTGTTTCCGAATTCGACACGTAACGTTTCCAAATATTGTGTAATAATGGTGTACGTGACAGATTGCTTGCAGGGCTCTCGAGACACAAAATTAAGGCAACACTGTTCTTTACATCATTAACAGTCATTAAAACATGATTATTTAGCTCATGCACGTCATTTAAATACCCAATAATTATTAATAATCACGTTGCATATTCTTTAAAAATAATAAATTTATTTACTATAATCATTTCTAAGTAATTCAAGTTATGCACCTACATGCCAATAAAAAATTATTTCGTTTTGTATTAATTAAATTTATATTTATATTTTACAATTAAATTTTTTTACAAATAAAATATGAGATCGAAATATAATTAAAATTTTTACAAATTACTTGTCTCATATATACGTAACTCAAAATCGATAATAGTTATGAATTATTTAAAATATATTTTAATATGATTTTAATTCTTTGACAACCAATTTACTGCTTATTTCATTTTAAATAACATATGGAATGTGTATGAAATAGGGGGCCAATTATATTTAGTACATTTTACAGGAAAAAAAACCCAAAATTAATCGAAATATATTTACGCTTTTACGCAAAAAGTAATACAAAATAATACTAGTGTATTATGCAAATGATTGGAGATAAGGATAATTTAGTAGTCACTCAAATGCAAGATAAATTAAACAAAAGTACTTGCAAACTATTATGCATGAATATATTCTGCTTAAAATAATAAATAGTGAATAATATTAGTGTTGATGATAAATGAATTATGCAGAAATCATTATCTATAATATGAATGGTGCAAGATTGAGACATCAGGCGTCACTCGTAAAATGGTGAAAGATTAGTTAAAGTGCAAGGTTGTTGATGATACATACCTTCAAGGTATCAGGAATTTCCTAATCGTACTAAGCCTTTCCGGATAATGTAATAATTGTATTCTCCGAATAAGGATACAGCAACGAATGAAACGCTTCTTACGTTATTCTAAATATTAGTTCGCTATAAATCAATTTAATTCCAAAACGAATATGAATACATTTGAATTGTTATAACCGGAGCTATCTTTGTTTAAACAAAAACGAATCAATTCTTTCTACAGTAATATTCATCATTTGAATATCTGAATGTTGATGCTTTTTTAAACGTATACAAAAGACAGACAATATTTCAGATACGACCCTGTCGCAATGCATTGCAAGGGAAGATCTTGTCTTATCATCGTATGTGAATAACAAAACATAATTTTTTTGCCGGAAATGAACCACAAATGTTCCAAAATGTCCGTTTTGATCAGATTGTTATTCGAACAACAAAAATAACTAGTACATGGGCTTCCATTCTTTGTAAACTTACAGGCACGCATTGAGTAATATTTCAGTGAAACCATAAAATCTTTTTTTTTTCTCCGTTAAGATCTGCAATATAAAGGTATTATTTTGTGAGGTTGAAGTATTTAATTTGGGAAACGTGATATCGATAATTTATCTTTTAAATTCCTGGTCATGTATGTACTGATGAGACGGAGATATTTTAGTTGGTCGAATGTGTGCTATGCCTGTCCTGTAAGATTGTAAAAAAAAAATGTATATGCAGCTGTCGGGTAGCATAAGACAGGGCCGATCAAGGTGTTGTCCAGTGGGTGGCAAGTCAGGTAGGCAATCCAGGTTGTTCCATAACATATATTACGCACCACATCATGTGTACATGTGCACCATAGTATATCCTGACCGTGTGGTAACTGCGCATGCGCGCCCAGCTGCTGCTGCTCTCCCCCCACCACTGCCGCTGTCGCTCAGACCAGCCAACAATTTACTGAATTCCAATTCAGTATCGCAATGGCACTTGTGGTGTTCGTATAGGTTTTAGTGTTAGTTGGTTTTTTACCTCCGTTCCAATACGGTATTTTATTCCTACAACGGATATCGGTTCGAAGATTTGACCCGTGTGTGTGCGCTTTTTTTTAAATTCTATTCCGTTTTACACATACACACACACACTTTTCTATCGCGGAGGTCAATCATTTGAAGTGTTATCTGTTGCTGAATAAATATCAGGTAGGTAGTGAGTGAGTGAGTGATTGCTCTTTTGCGAAATTGATTTCAGCGGTGTGCATGCGAGTGTGTGTGTGTTGGATGTTGCAAGTGTCAGATTGCACATGTCAGAGTAATATTTAGTTGCCAAATAGCATATAACGAAACATACCTATTTTTACTTTAATGTACAGTTTGCTGAAATGTCACATGAGACCTATGTATATGTGCCTTTTGTTTCATCATACGAGGTTGTGCAGTTTTCCCCCCCGAAAATAATCACCAATAAGCATGAGTAATTGTGTGCTTGTCATCAGCTGATAAATTTTGAAGTATTCATTCATCGTTATGTTGTGACAGTGATAATAATAGTTTTTGTTTTATTGTTTCCAGGATTCCAACGAATTCTTGCCGTGTATTACTACTAGGACTTATTTATAAATTCAAGGGGACTTTGTAACAAATTTATTTAAACGGCCGTAACATATTTATTCGTTATTATTTTTCTAAAACTCGTGTGTTAAAAGTGAAATAATATCATCGTCGTTGACCACAGTGAATACAACATAAAGTGTAAGTGGAGTTATATGTGAGTGTATCATTTACAACACCTCGCTCGCGATTAATAATAATAATTGCAAACATGCAAAACGTGCAAGATAATACGACGGTAGCAACGCGGCTGAGCGATAAGGCCAACAGTGATAGCAGCGAAGTTGTGAAAAAGTTAAGACTCAGTTCACCATCGAATCGGGTGCCGATCGCGAACTCCTGTGTCCACAAGGATGCTGATTCCAGTGCGGATAACCGGGATCAAGTGACCACGCGGACAACGCATCCATGTGACCGGCACTACTTTCAGGCATCGCTGGTTGGCGAGAAGTACTTGCTAATGGATCAGGTTGAGGGCAGTTCACTGTATCGTTGTGTCAATGTACATACACAACAAGAACTAGTTTGCAAGGTAAGAACCAGCACACTCTCTATGCACTTTACGTGCACTTAAAACGTTAAACTTACCGTCAAACATACAATTAAAATGCGAACTATAACCACATATGCAGAATAATAATATACACATGTTAACCAAAATTTTCAGAGTAAATTATATTTTCTAATGATATTTATAAACACGCAAGAATAACTAAAAAATTCAATGTTGAAGTTCGCGGATTATGTTTCACAGATATGTGGCCGTAAAAAAGCAGTTTAAATACGGCATTTCGTAATGATAGCCAGTGCCTGTTGACCTTGGAGTCGAGTCGTAAATATAAAACCAAATAGCTACCTGTATTCACACACAGACACACACACACACACACACACACACACAGATAATCTGAAGCAATATGTACGTTTCCTTAATGTCTATTTAATCATTCAAGCTGGGCAACTAACAATATTGTTCATAGGATAAATACATATTCATATGGTCCGAAAAATATGTAAATAGGTGCTCGTCTATAAGCATCTTTATATATGTCAATCGTGTCCATCTGCAACATTCTTTAGAATTAGATCGTTGCTATTTTGAAATATGTGTGATTTCTATTCAATGTCAAATTTTAAAAAAATTTACATATTTACATTTTAAAACGCATGCGGTTGATATAGGTATAAAGAGGTAAAGGTACCTGCTACCCGATTTTTTAGGTATCTGTCGATAAGGCCAGGTAGTCAGGCATGCTAATTTCGTACCCTCAACGATTGAGTGTCAATAGAGGTTAATATAGTATGCAAAATCGGCTGAATAATTTTACATGTTCAAAGGTGCTTTGAATGATATTGATACATACTTTTTCCAAAAGCACAATTGGGGTGTGAAAAAAATCAATGTCCGGCATTACATGACATGTGCTAATGTATTGCTCATAATTAAAGATACAAATTAAATACTTTAATATTAACTAAACAATGAAAAAAATATTAATTTATTGTGAAAGTAAACTAATTTTAATGCTAAAAAAATCTTTCTTGTTAAAAAATTGTTTTCAACTGACGTAGCTATTGTTTTACTTGATGTGGTTCATTTTAATTTCTAATGATTCCAGTAAATGGTTAAAAAATTGCAGAAAAGCTTTTCTCCTAACTCTCTTTAAAAAGAAACCGACTTTCTTTTGCACGGCAAAATGCACTGCAAGTGGTTCTCAAACAGTTTTTACATTGAACAGTAAGATATAACTGTAGTCTGTCATTAAATGCATACGGAACTTGACAATTAACTTATATTTAACAGTTAATTAATCATGATTACTGATGCGTAGTAACAGTTTGAGTAACAGTGAATAATAACAATTTGGGGAACTTCTGTATTTTGTAATTAAGGACGTGTTATTTTCCAGATATTATTTTTTTAAACTTTTTTTTCTTCATATATATGTTCTTATGTAAACTTATAACATCATATTTTAATTCTGCATAATTTTTTTTATTTACACTTTTGCCCAAAAAAAGTATTGTCCCGAAGCAATCACAATTTTTCTATATTTACATATTAATTCCCTATGGCCCAGATTTCTTACTTTTTCGTATATTACGTAATATTAAAATTAATTTTGTAATCCATATCAGAATTATTATTTGTTGGTGAAATTTCTGGGAAAATGACCGCAAAGGAAAATTGTTTGAAATTCATTTTAATATTCTTAACTAGATATTCTTTGCATACACACATATACGTCTTAGTATTTTCTCGCGAAATATGATATCCTGTTCGTTGGTACGCGTAAAGCCCCTTATTTTGAAATAATTGTTCAAATTCCCAGTAATAATATCCCTAGTTTAAATCGTATGAATTTTCCGCTGTAACATTACGAGATATTGCGTCAGATTTTGTTTGCTGCGTCTCACAAAATAGTTAAACGTTTCTACATATAATTATTTCCTGACCCTTTCTGCTGTATGCAAATACAGCAAGCCCCCCCCCCCCTCTCCCACCGATGTAATTTCTCCCGAAAGTTCACACATAAAATAAATGGAGATAAATCAGTTCATGCGCTAAGTACGATGGTCAAATTATTCTACACGTTTTATTGTATATTCGCATATGAAACGTTTGCATCTTCGCCCCTATATATAATATTAGTTCATGCACTTATGCGTTTAACCGGTTCTACATAACTTGTCCTGCACTAATGCCCAGAGATACAGAACGTGCATTCGTGGGAAGCTGCACAGAGAGCACGTCTCTTGCGAGGGTTATCCTGTAGGAGTGGTCCTAGAGGTCACACCAAATGACCTCTCTCATAAGCAAGCTCCCGAATTGAGACAGGTTCCGCTTTTGTTGCGATATTTAACCCGCAGCATGCATAATTATTATTTTATTTCACTTATACGCCGATGGAGTATTTAGTTATTTTAGTTTAGTTTTCCGTATGGGAATTTGCTTTCGTGAATCGTTGATGTGGAAGTATTTTGCTTATCCTTTTAAACTGTCATATCCGCAATGTTTCACAGTACAATTTGTTATCAGCAATAAATTGTTTTTCTGAATACATATTCCGGTACGGAATTTCGTCATTTATAATATTAAAGCTATTGGCTCAACGTGTAAAATTAATATCGAGTTTAATTCATTATTGTTGTTAGACATTGTACGTTATTAAATTTGATGACATTCAAATATTCTACGTTCAGATTTAATTATAGTTTTAATTCAAATATCTGGTTATATAAAATACACAATTACGCGGAACTGATTTAATTGTATGCTCCATCTGTCCCGGATAATTCTGTACCATCATCATCTGTTTATCGTAGTTAGCCAAATAACCAGATGTGCATAATATAATGATGCTCTATCAACAATAAAAAATAAAAAAAAAAAGATCGTCATCTTACCGGAGATGACGTAACGTTGTAGATTCAATGCCAACGCTGAAATTACAATCAGCGACATGCCACAGGGTGGGGGGGGGTCACTCTGACTGTTGTGAAAATGTTTTAATATGCATTAATGGAGACATGCACTGCTGCGATGTATTTATAATATAAATAGGGTCCGAGGTGACAAAATATTATGCGAAAATCTCAGGGGGGAGATGTTGAATAGAAGGGTACTAAATACTACGTAGAATATATTTTTCTCACATCACATTATATGACTGAAAATTCTTAGTATATGTACTAATTATTTTAAAAAAATTAACGAAAATTCTTGTTCAAAAAAAAAAAAAAATCTCTGCGGGTTTTTGGAATATTAAAATGTAAATGTAAGCACTCGCACGTTGTGGGGGGCACTATTAGTTTTGAAAATAAAAATCGAAATACCGAATATTTCTAGCATTGGAAGGGCTAACATACAAAACTAACTTGGGCAAGGTTATTTTCTCAGTGAGAAAATTTTACTTATTGAAAATATTCCAATCGCGAATACGGTTGGGGCGAGTTGTATTGTTTAAGTGCTCCATACTGCGTAGAAGGGTGTGGTGAGTTCCCATTGCAAAGGCTGGATTCATGCTGATGTAACCGGACTATTCATCGGTTATTCCCGCTGTCCAAAATACACTTGAAAACGTGCATTGATTGATACACGCATATTTTTCACACGCGTATTTTAAAAGGCCCCCCCCTCACCCCCCTTCGTCTATTATAATTTAACTGGTCGTTTGGACTTGTTGATTAAATATTTCGCAATTCGAATGTTGTTGATCACTGAAATAACTGTCGGTTGTTTTGTTTATAATTGATTACATTTTGTTTATAATAACACGTTTTACTTCTGGTATTTTCCTTTTAGTCTTCTTTTGTTTTTCAATAAATATTCCAGGGAAATTTTCGTTTACAACTAAATGTTTAGTCGAATGGCAACATTTAATGGGCTCATGCGTGCTGTAAACAAGTACAAGTAAAGGCAGAAGCCGAAATAAAGGGAAAAATTTATTCACTGGCATCGAAAATAAATACAGTTGTGCTTGTGAAGGTTGTTGTCTTTTGCTAGTTACGTTTATAGTACCTGTGTTCTGTCTTTTTCCGTCACTCGTGTCAGTAGGACACGACCTTCTCCGTGTACAACGCTTCGCGACACGCTAAAACAGTCTTTCTTGCATTAGTCCATAAAGAACCGTTTCTATCGGCAATCGTTCAAGATGAGCTCTAGTTTAATAATTATACGTACTTTGTTTAAACAGAATCCAACAAATATTCTTTAAACATAGTCTATTTTCCGTGTATTTTTATAGTTTTTTTTCTTCTCAATGCGCCGTCATTTATCAATTAATATATGTATATTTTTCCCTGTGTAGAATATTTCCAAACACTGTAACATGTCATACGTCCTTTAGAACTAGCCTTGTAATAAATGATATAATTTTATTGCACAACAGTTTATAATGCAATACTGTAGCAGAGTCTTACATGTATATTTCAATAGACGATTAAATTTTTTTTTTAATTTTCAAGTGATATTGCAATATGTGATTTAATAGCGCGATAATTTGTTAAATTTACTTCGTTCTGATAAACTAATTATTGACTTTGGTATTGGCGCCTAGATATGTTGGACATATTTTTAATAATATGTGTTCACTGTTAATACAAGTATAATTATGAATATTGATGTGGCGGTACTGTTATAAACTGTAAATTAATGATTGCAACATTCACATTTAACTAATATTATTATCTGCGTTGTTCATCAGCGCCAGAGATGAATGTTTTCCGTTATTCACCAAAGATGTGTCCGATGTTTCAACATGCTTATATGTATACATATATATATATATATATATATATATATATATATATATATATATATATATATATATACAGGGTGTAGAGAAAGTAATGCAACAAGGCTAAGTGATAAGTGACAACCAACGCATTTTTCATAATTTTTGTAATTGTTTAGTTGTCACATCACTTGTTAATCAAACAAAGGTAAACTGATTATTCATTAAATTTTAGTGAAATACCTTAAATTAATACGTATTTTTCTTAGAAATTTGATTATGTAACCCATCAAAATTTTTATACTACCGGAAGTAAAAAGTCTTTCTGATTCCAAAAATTAAGTCAAAATGGTATGTTGCCATTTACAAAATTAAAGTTGCACAGCGTAACGCATGCGCGTAATGGCTTACGATAATTTCAAGGTCACAGAAATATAAAATCCTTTTTACCATGTAACTTTTGTCTGAAACATTTTTGTCTAAATTCAATAATAACAAAAATATAGCCTTGTTGCATTACTTTCTCTACACCCTGTATATATAATGTCTGTATGTAGTTCAGGTGACTCCTGGTATTCACTAACATATCTTATATGTTGTTAGTCATGTTAGACAGATTCGACGAGGCGGCAAATGACATGACGGTCGCTCAGTTTTCCCACTGACCGAGCAACAGTGTCAAGTGTTACTGGTGCATAAAAATAGTGTGCCCTACTTCAAGGTCCCCCCTGATTTTGCTTATTTACACCATCGTTTTGTACTGAAAGTAAAAAAAAAAACCATTTTTTTTTTCAAAGAATTGTAACTTTTTATATTTTAAGTTGTACGTAATATATGCGCCCTGGTATATTTCGTAGTTTAATTACTCATATAATTGTCTAAAAATATTCTAAAAAAAAAATTAATAATGTAAAAAAAATTCTAATACATGATCTTTATTTGGTAAACTACAAATATTTTGTAATGTGCATCTGTTTGAGTGACACAGATATTATCATACGCCCTTTGTGCTTTAAAGAGTGTGCAATACGCATGAATTATTGAAATTATCCGCGTGATTATTTCGAATTAAACACTTAATTGCACAATTATCAAGTTACGATTGCTATAACGTATCTGTCGTCGGTGGTGATGCAACCTATTCAGTTGCTCAACAGACTTGCGCACTTAAATGCACACATACTCGCACACGCGTGCAAGGTTCATTCATTGAATAAGATTAGACGCTTCTGAACTGAAAATATATTTATCAACATCTAAAATAGAACATTTACTTAACTTTAGTGGAAAAACCTGATTATAAGTAATCTATTTCACATTTGTTCCCTTCGTTAATGTTTCTATACCTACGCCACTGTTCACTGGTGTGGCATATTATCATTGTTTAACCATACAAGATCATTAAATCATTTACAAGTGTAATATTTAATTAAATACCGCGCGATCGGTTTCATCAAATACCAAATTGTTAACATTTAAGCCGTCTAATTGGAAAGCCATTATTTCACCTCGACTGGAAAAGAAAGATGTTTCTTATTCAGAGCCAAGATGAGTTTATAATAATCGGTGATCTATTCTATAAGAATGCGTATTAATATACTGATCACGATACTGTCAGATATTTCTGATACTGTTCGGTATAATTAACGGTAGAATTAGTAATTATTCCAGAAAAGTGAATGCGCTTATCGATCGTTAAAACTACAATTGCTTCATCGATAACAGATATATTATGAATTTTTATTAGATTGGCACACCTGACTGGCCTTGTAGAACAGAATGTTACTTTTTTTAACCGAATGTAATTCATTATACACATTCGTATATTTGTCGTTATTGATTATTCGGTGGACGAAAATGATTAGGTTTTGAAATTGATTTGTACTTGAAATTATAATATCATTAATAGTCAATGATATTGTACTTTGAACACGGTAACAGATTATTTAAATAACTCTTTATTATTTATGTATTGTATATAGTAGAAAAAAATGTGTAAATACGAATCCCGATTTGAACAAGATTTTCGTGTGCATTGGTACAAATTTATCAAGTTTGTATTTTATTAATGCAACACATTGTTATGGCTATTTTTGTTTTCGTGTGATGTTGTTCGAATGTTACACATTTAATTTTGACATTTCTAGGTGGTGACACGTGATTGTAACAACCTGATTACGGCTCACTACCGTTTGGACGGGGAGCCCCGGGTCTCGTCGCTGCAGGAGGTGTTACTCGGTGAACGGTATCTGTACCTGGTGTTCCCACGGGCGCACGGTGACTTGCACTCGTACGTGCGTCAGCGCAGACGCATACGCGAACCGGAAGCTCGACGCTTGTTCCGACAAGTAGCCGAAACGGTACGCGCATGTCATCGGGAAGGCATTGTATTGCGAGATCTCAAACTGAGAAAATTCGTCTTCGCTGATACACAAAGGTAAGAATATACTCTCTTTTCTAAATTAAATTTTGTAAATTAAATTTTATAAATTAACTTTTATAAATTAAATTTTATAAATTAAATTTTATAAATTAAATTTTATAAATTAAATTTTATAAATTAAATTTTATAAATTAAATATAGTACAATGTAAATTGAATTTCTCAAATTTATGCTTTGTCCATTAGATTATTTTAATTAACGATCGTAAATTTAAGATAGGAAATTACTTGTCGAACGTTGCGCGGTCGTAAATTAAAGTTGGTTAATTGAATTTTATCTATGGGTTTTTATCTGTTGGCTACCTGAAACAATGGCCTAGCCCCGTTTACAATACTGACCTATTGGCTCTTGATTTCGCGATATACACGTATAAGCACACACACACACACACATTTATGTAAATATACATTTACTGGCTCTGTGCGAGTGTGTATGGTAGCTATAGTGTTCAACTATCACTACAAGTTGTCATATTTGAAGGTCATTGTGTCACCTCTCGCGTGCTTCTCAGTAATTTGTGTAAGAATTTCCATTTTCAACTCCGGATATTATGTTAAAATCAGTTACATGTTGTTACGGGCAAATAGCCGCCACAGTTGCGTGCGTTTCTCAATAGATGGCCAACGAAATGTTCTCATTTATTCACATATAAGTTGACATTTATAATATATATAAACATCGTATTGTTGAGATTCTTCCGATTATCAATTCATGCAGCCTATAAGAGAACATCTATTCCCCTTAATTACCGTCTCGTTGTTTCGTTGGAGAACCGCTAGAGGCGTTGACCTACTGCCTGAGAGCGGAACATGTCCGTTCGTGTGAAACATAACCTCTTTACCTCGAGTCTCGGCCGCGCGCGCGCGCCAGCTAGCCTCATCATTATCATCATTGCTCAGAGTGTTGGTGCTTCTCGTTTTTAAAATGAAACAGAGATACAGCAGCCGCAGCAGTTAGGAGGAGGTCAGCTATTGTATTGTTTCGTTCATTTCTGTGTGTGTATAATCGGGTCGAGTTCACGTTTCGTAATGTTGGTTAACGGAACACCGCATTTATAACAATTAAACGCTTACGGAACCATGGAAACGTGTTTTTTTTTTTATCTGTCGTCACTTGTGTTTCGTACTGTGTAGACCTTGGACCGGCCCCACAGCATTCGCAAATTATCTACACGGGAAATTGAATTTATCCGTTTTGCTAAATAATGAAACATATATGTCGGATGTGTTCACAGCACGATGACGAAAATCTTAGCTTAATGTAACCGTATTTAAGTGTAAACTGAAGTTTTTGTAATGAATAAAGTTAGTTATGCTTCGCTATAGATATATATTTCGAAATCTAGATTTATAAGTTAATATAACACTCACAGTGATGGATGGATTGATGCAATAATTTGATATTTGACGTCAAATATGTTACAGGAAAAAATGTCAACATTAGATAATGTTCGTTAGTTTTTGTGTGAAATACCATTTGGTCTTTACGCAGATAACGTAAATGATAGCACAAATCAATACTTGATATTTGTAAACATTCTATCTATATAATAAATCGCGTAATATTGTGTAATGTAAACATATTTTATACCACGTATTCTCAACAAATCATTTACGTGTTACGGAAATTTTGCTCTGAATTATTTTGCCAATATAATTCTGGAAATTATTAATTCCATGAACTATTTTCAAAACGTACAATATCTTGTTTCACAATTATCTTATTTCGCAGAATGTAATGCATATGTAGTTGTTATCTGTGCCAGTTCTGTATTATAAATACTACACAACACACTAATGATATGAACATATTGTTGGTAGTGTTCTGTAGTTATCATTTTCTAGTTGTAGTCGTTGACATTTTTGTTCTTGTCACTTTGTATCCGGTTCAGGCTAGAACAACGTATCATATTCCATTAAGTCAGCACATGACGTTAAAATGTGTATAAGCAAGACGGAAATATAGCGCTACGACGGGTTAAAAGGTAAACAGAACTGCAATCACTAAAATGCCATTTCCTGTCTGATGAAACGAAACAAAATGACACGCAATTTCCGTACCAAAATTTATAGATAAAGAATTGTAAGTTTAATAAAAATAACACATAGTTTCAGGACAAAATAAAATGTCATAAAATGCGAATGATAAACTAGAAAAACGTTATATTTATCAGTTCTGCAAAATTGTTTAGATATTCAAACCCGGATACAACATGTATGAAATACAAAAAAAGGGCATTGACGTAACTAGAATTCTAGAAAGGAAAAAAATGTTTGAATCTTTTAAGCAGGAAGTCAATTGTGACAGAAGGTTTCTTTAGATACATTCGCATTAGTGAGAATGGCATACAAATATGCTGAAACACGTGCGAAAAGAATAATTGTACTAAGCCGGAAGTCGTGTTTACACTGGGCTATTTTCAGACGCTAAAACCTCCTATATGATGCCTTCTACTGTGTTCTATAGACAAAGTTCTACAGTATCAGTGGATAACCTACTCTGTATGTTTAAAATAGATTTCTGAATACGGAACTGAACACGCATATACACAAATATAGACATTTATATTTGCCTATTCATCCAACTGTCAAGCGTCACATGAAAGAATACTTTTACAGGGTGATTCACAAACGAAGCGTAGAATTTTTATCAAAGTGTAAAATCCATATTTAGCTACCCTAATTCACAAAGTTTTAGTTTTAATAATGTATTCAATTCATTGACAAAAAACGGTGATTTTATTTCAAAGAATTATCACAAATCTTTGCGAATGCTAAATGTTTTGCTTTTCTAATTACTCTCTTCGAATCTTAATTTCGTCTTTGAAGGAATCAGATTTTCATGAAATATTTTTACGATAGACGAATGCATATGTCACTGATGGATATTTCTGGGAGCAGCTGACGCAATTATATTAATAAGTAGCCTGGCTGGGTCCTTGACATTGATTGACCATTGATTTGGCAGCCGATCAGTCTAGCGGGCTCCAACCCAGGTCATAGGTCACGAGTTTCTCGAGGTCACACACACACACACATGTTAATCCGCATACACTCACACGAGAAATCGAAGTAAAAAATATTGCTTCTCGCGTACGTGTTTCACAATTTTGTTTTCGACGATGGCGTTGGTGGCAATATAGTAAACAATAAATAAATAACGCTTATCACAAGAATAAGAATTTGTTTACAAATGGAGAATATGTTTGTGCAACCTTCCAGGCTATGCAGAGAAGCGCGGTTTTGATAAAATTGAAACAACAGGATGTACAAAAAACAGATTGTCTATAAACAGATAACTGTCAGTATTTTTCTTCTCCCTGTAAATACTGTCTCCAGTTACATTGTATCCTCATTTCGGTATCAATCAATAGCGGATAGATCGTCTGAGTCCAAAGCCGTTTACACATTGGTAACCGGATGTAACCACTTAGGACCGAGAACCCTTGAGACGCTGGCAAATCGTGTAATGGTTACGGTACATTTACAACCGTTCTGACATATATCACATCGCAGTTCGTATCCGTTTTGGCCCCAATTATAGAGCGGAACATGCCGTGTATGTTCGCGATGTTACTAGCAACACATTACATATGGCTGCAAGACATATAAGCGTGCTCATTTAACCTTCTGTCAAACTGACGTCAAACATCATATCATTCACATATCTACTGAGCGTCTTATTCCCACACCCACGTCCGTCTTACATTCATTCATTTCCCTTGCATCCACGTCCGGGAGTATATACAGGGCGAAGCGCGGCGCACGCCAGACTTAACTTAATAATTCGGTCTGCGTATCCGTCTGTTGTCTCCGCCTTTTTCCGTACCGGCCCATCGTGTAGGAAGACGTACGTCCTGTGTGTGTGTGTGTTTGTTAAGGACATCCCGTATATATAAGGCTGCATCCTGTATCAACCCGCCCCGCCCACCGACCCTTTCCTGAACATCCCGTATGAGGAATTACGACGAATGTTTGTATACATTGCAAGGGGATTTAGCAGCAAACATAAAATTGGAGCAAGCAATGTTTTGACAGAAATTTGACAGTGTAGATTTTTAGAAATTCTTCTAGAATCTAGAGGAAATAGATGTTCATTTGTTTACTAGGCAATCCTTCGAGAATTTATGGTTACATTTTACAATATGTATTACAAAAATTTCTCAATGGTAAATTCATATAAATGTTAATATTTTTAAGGATAAATTGAACTGTAATTTTCATATTGTTACCCCCGGTCAAGTAATACTCTTTACCACCCTTAACTAAGCCTTTGCACCTTGCAATGCGGCCTCTTTTATTACACAAAGACATACCCCTCCTACGAAATGTAAGGGTAGTTTTTCTTGAATAGACAGGAAGAACCCTGTCTGTTCCATAAAAAAAACCTTTGCACAGCTGGTGATGTCACTGAATTAGTCACCCAGGTACATACAGGATGTGGTACCGCGTTCGAATCCCGGATACGGAATCGTATTCACAACCTACGTCGTTGAATAGACCGGAACTATCGCTATATACATTCATGTATTTTGCGCATAATGCTGAATGAATGTAGATATATATATATATATATATATATATATATATATATATATATTATATATATATATATATATATATATATATATATATATATATATATATACACATACACATACACAAACATACATAATATATATATATATATATATATATATATATATATATATATATATATATATATATATATATATATATATATATATATATATATATATATATGTATGTTTGTGTATGTATGAATGAAAACAGGAAGGATATAGGAATGATGAATGTTTTGCTTTTTGGCATTTGACGTTTTACCTTTTTAGATATACGTGACGTGGTTTGTTTATGCGCCAGCTACTGATTATTTTACATGACGTTTGACGTAAATTGACCGGATGTTAATATCGGAAGCACAGAGCAGTACTGTACTTGTTTTACAAACGTTTCTCTATTGCTGTAGTTTTACGTAAACTCCGTTAACATAGCTTGTTCTTGACGCACAAGTTTATTAAGATTAAAAACCACATTTTTTTCTTTATCACAATGCCATTGCTTCATCATATTTGAAGTATAAACTTGTTGCAACAAACCGTATACAACATGTTTGTATATTTAAACATAATTACACACATTATGAAATAGATTAATTGTTCCGTATGCGTTACACATGGATTTGATAATTTCATTTTATTTGAATCGAATCTATTTCCATGGCTTGTAACTGTGGGTGCCTGCAATTTTTCTACACGAAGTCAAAGTGCACACAATTTTGCAACATGATCAAGCAACTATTGACGCACATGAAACTTGAATATTTTGTAATTATCAGGCAATTAAAATCGAAATTGATATGGTATTTCTTTCACAAAAGTGTACCATTTTTCGTAACGTCTGTTTGCAATTGGATTAAGTAATAAAGTAAAGAAAAAAAAATGTGTCGAGACTGTCTTTGGTACTAATTTTAACAATGACATATGATAGGCGAGTTCACGCGTAAATCTTTCTTCATGGATATGAATTCTTGTCCAAAGAAAATACAACTTGTATGTCTAGTTCTCGATGTGGTATGTTTGTGTTCCGGCCTGTTGTTAATTTTGTCTGTCTGCCTTTCAATGACGAACCCCGCATTCCATCGTGGGCGGGTCCAGATGTATGACGTCACTGTCAGATAAACAGTGCGTCATGTTTGTAATCCGGGTAGTGCCGGCACGTAATATGATTAACTTTAGATGCTTTCTTCTATGGATCGTTACATTTCATTAGAGAAAAACTATACGTAAACAAAACGTACATTACGATGTCACGGAACACTAGATTTTGCAGGGTCTCACGGGAATCCCCTACACTGTACGGCCTGCAGGGTTACCAACCTGATAACAGTTGAAAACTCCACTGGAAATGGAAAACATTAATCAGTGTTTTCTTATCAGTATTTCAACTTTACACTTATAAAATCCTATGTGCTGGTTTTAAACGTTTTAGTCGATGGATCTTTCCATTCGTTATCTACAAAAGTGGACTCTTCCAAGTTCGTTAGGTAAGGGTGAAAACAGAACGATGATAACATGTATAAAAATTATATGCTATGCAATGAATAAATAAAGCTTAAAAACAAGTTATTTTAAAAGATTTCACCTAACTAGAAGAAACCTAAGAGTTTTATTGATAAAACATAAATAGTGATGTCATTTTTGGGGGACCGCATGATACAGACGATTTGATTTAATAAACAATGTGACTAACATATGCTAGAAATATACCAAGAGCATTGTGTTAATTGTATTGTGTACACCCTAATGTTTGGAGACTATTTAGTCGTTCGAGATGATTCACACTACCCCTCAATCTATCATTACTCACCCTGTGCGTTACTCATCACCCTGTATATGTACAGCATGACTCTCTTTAATAGCACAATCATTCACCATACATGACGTGTCACAACCAAAATAGCCGAATTATTTTTCACACAAAAAAAATATTGCTATGTTTAGATTAAATACTGCTGCATTTTTGCAAACTTGCTTTCGAATCATCATTGAGTGATTAATCACTTTTGATTGAGAACGATGACACCTGTAGTAATTGTTTCCGAAACATTTGACGATAGGAAAATTCTAACACGGTTGTGTAATATACATAAACAGCTATTGTTCCGAAAAGTCAATGATTCATTTTCAATTAACCGGGAACGATTAACATTGTGCCATTCGGCAATTTAACATTTAGTTTTTTGATTAGATTCTTTCGTAATCGAATTTTACTCTATAGGATATGTGTAATTTAAAATGGAATTTGATGGAAAGCGAATGTATATTTTAGTTTGTGGATTATGCTTTCGTACCTTTTGTGTGCAAGATTTACTTGCTTAAGCGAAAATGTTCTTTCCTTCAAGATATATAACATTTAAAGTGTTTTATATTTAAATTTTTCAAGTTGATCAGTTGAATAGTTGCAATAGTTTCAAATATAATTTCATTGTGAAATATTAATTCAGCTAATACATTGTCTGACTTACTGGACTATTTCACCATTAGCAATGTGTAAGGTTTCAAAATCGGCTGAAATCAATTCTAATGTCAATTTACGCAATTTCGTTATAAAAATTAATATCGAAATATCGCTTGCAGACTATTACTACATATGTATATGGATTATAATTCTTCAAAACAACCTATATGAAATATACAAAAGTATCACTGTGCGAATGTAATGTTAAATATCGCTAAAAGTACACCATTTTTTTTCCAAACTTTTTTTGACTTTCAAATTCTATTTTAAGCTTGGCCTGTGTCCAAATTGACGGCATATTTTTGTTCTGATTTGTTAAAATATTTTGCCCGCATTCGAAAATAAAGAATTCAATGCGATGTTTTTGAAATTGACGTTAATTTTTGTTGCGAAAGTTATTTTAATCGAGTACTACATTGTGTATACGCACTAAAGTCATATGCAAATTTAGAAACACGTTTTGGCGTCCAAAAAAAACGATGTATACATTACGAAAATACTTCACTGCTAAAACAAAAAAAAAAACGTTATTTTAAAATCCGATTTATCTAGTAACGATAATTGTGTTTCGATTTAGAAATACCATGTGGAGTTTTCGTGAATAATAACCGTTGTCACGTACGTCATCTATTACGGAGTCCGTGATACACAAGCATATCTATATCTGGTTCGGATTCAATTACTCGCGTCTATTTCGGTTACTACTGGTTTGTCTGCACTGTGCAACAAGGTTAGGCGCCGATATCGCTGTTATCCGAGTCTCGCTGCCAAAATGTCATTCTTTCGCAAAACTTGTTTATGTCTTGCGAATTTTTTCTTGGACCAAGTTTTCGCCCATCAGGTTTTTTGGCCTTGTGAAACATCGTTCGTTGCAACATCTCTTTGTACAACTATGTTTATAGTGTATCCATAGATATAAGAACTTGACTAAACGCAGCATGCTATTAACAGAGGATTATCCCAAATTATACGACACAGTAAATGAATAAAAAGCAGAGCTGTATTCAGAAATTTATAAATACATTTTGAAAAATAACAACAAAAATATGATATACATCTTAACAATAATAATACAAATTAACATAAATAAATGTAATATTCAATAAATTATTATTACGTCTTAATTATAGACAAAATGTCTCTTGTCTTTCCCGCTAAGAGCATTACAAATGTACCTGAATACCGCCACTACTAGTAGTTTATGGCCTCTCCTGCTGTGAAGGGTACCACCCTACCTATTAAGGAATCATGTCAAGTTCTTATATCTATGGATAGACTATATCACTATGTGTCTCTGACCACACATTTTATATTCACACTAGTATTTGCCATTGCAATTAATAGCGATTTTCTCTTGGTTTCGGGCGAGCTGAACAGTCCATTTCAAAATAATATCTATAAGCATGTGTAAGTAAATAGTTTCTTTACGTCTCAAATGGCTGTCAATATTCTTTTACCTTACGAGAAGGCACGTGGCATTCAAAACCATTGAAGAAAACACGTGAATAGGGGAAAAAATAGTTGTTTTTTTTTTTTGCAGAAAAAAAAACGTGGAAAATCTAAATCCATTGAATGCGTTAGAATTGAAAGGACATAGGGTGGTGCAAGTTACGATTTCAAAGCCTCCCCCGATTCTATAGACTTGTATTCATTCCGATACACCTGGCCTATATCACTATGTATGGGGTTTCATGGTGTTTAGCCTATAGGACAGATGCAACAGTACCTCTAAAGCTATCGATGAATAGAGTCCTGGGTAGATGGCCTGAGGATTTAAACAGAACCGTACTGGCAGGTTTCCACCAAACCAATGAAACGTAGCACGGGTTCTTCACAATCATGCTGGTGAACTGTACCTGGATCTGATGCTGACTTGCTACCACCTACATACGTGTCTATAGACAAGTCCCTCGAGGTACTTTATTGTGTAAACGCACCTTGCTTCTTTTTGTCCCCAAAAAGTCGATCAATGGCTCTGAGCAGATGTGTACGCGCTTTCAAGGCTGACCCCGCAGTTGCTCAACGCATTTCTCGCGATGATGCCCAACCGAAATCATTGCGTACACCATCTGGTCCGCTGGGTTTCTACAAAGAGCATGGCATCTTCGTTTTGCGTTTTACATCTGTCATAAATTATTCCCGTTTATTGTTTAACCCTCCTCAATGTTGAAGCGTTTTTTTCTTTTCCGTTTCGTTTCTTGATCGTCACATCGTAATGGTCTTTTGTTACCGTGTGTAAGACCAGTCGGTAATTGTAGGTATCCACTTTAGCTAACCGGGTGAATGATATATGTTACCGGTTAACCAACAAATCGTTAGTAGATTATTCGCCTACACATAATTCATCGAACATGTTAATTTTCATAATTAACACGCTATTTCAATTTTGGTCAAGGCAAATAATTTAATCAATAGGTAACTAATTGAATATGCTTAAAGTTGCCTATGGTTATATATTTGTTCATTTTTTTGGGACACCTAGTATTGATAATTTTTTATAAAATAAAACAAAAAATATATGGCTTCTTAAAAATCCATCCTGCAATGTACAGCTCCGTAAATATGCTGTTCAGATTTAAAATCACAGTTCAGTGACCGAATTTGAAAGGGCCCAGGTATAGAGAAATCTTCGATCGACGATAGCTTGTAGAATTGGAGCATCTTGTAAGAAGATGGTGAAGGAGATTCGGAGATCCGATAACATTTGGCACAAAGGAAATTCAGAACATCCTCCTCACGCCAAACGTGTGTTACCACAATCGTACGACAGATAGCACGCAGCAAAAAAATAAAATAAAATGCGGAAAAAACATTCCTGATTGGGATAATCCTTAACAGATGTGGTATGCGGTTTTTTCGGTTTTCAAGCAAAAAAAAATACGGGGAACTTGCTTTTTAAGGCGTTGTTTGGGCAGGAAATTGAAAATTACACGCTTCGAAGAATTATAATAATTCGTAACTATTTATTTTTTAGGGGGGGGGGATGGGTTTGTAATTCAATTTTGTAAAATTGTGCAAAAAATCTTCTCTCATTTGAAGAACATCACAATATTTTTTCGTCAATTCATTGTGACTTCCTCGGGAAATAAAATAAATTAGTGGGACAGACAATTTATATGGTTTTTTTTTGTGCCCTAGAATTTAGGCCGTAGGGTTAGATTGGGTACCAATCACTACCCGGTTTCATATTTCTAACCAGCACAGTTAACATCCTCTCCTAGTTTTTTTGTTGAACTTCTCTAAAACATCTTGTAACCAGAGACTGCTTGATGTAGAAACTCAGCTGTTCTGTGGCGGTCAGCACGCGTCTCCTTCTGTGTGATTAGAAATCAGGCCCGCCCACCGTGGGCTCAGTTACCTGACCTGCCTAACATCTGCGCTCACCGACAACACGTAGTCTTCTTCCTGTTACTCTGCTCTGCTCCCTGGGATTGTTATTATACCTAGGGAACATCTGCCACGTGGCATGGTACGTCAATCAACCACTTACAGCAGTTTTTCTCTCATATGTTGCACCATGCGTCTTCGAAGTTAAGATCCTTGTTTTTTCCAAGCGATCTTTGTTTCTCTAAAACGATATACACCACGCCTAGTTGTTCGTCTTACTTGAAATCCTCGCTATGCTAAACAAACCTTTTGGTTATGGCATGTTTGGAATATCTTTCCGATGCCGAAATGAATGAAATGTTTATCTAGAAGAGTTTTATAAATACAAGTGTGTGTCTGTGTGTTTATTTTTTTTTGCGCACACTCTTGTGTTCGACATGCGAAGGTCGTACATTCGCTTGCACCAAGAGTCCTACATCCCAGACTTGCAGTGTTTTCTCACTGGTAATCGGAAAACTAGGTTAAGGTCCACACAGAGCAAGGCTTTCCCAACAACCACACACACATACACACACACATACATGCATATAGATATTTACATACGTATATACGAGTCTCGCAACCTTCTCTATATATTGCACACTTCGGACTGACACATTGCACGAATATATGTAATAATTAACAAATGATAAACGTATTTTAACAAATAATACAGTCTAGCGTAAATATACGGTGCAAATACAGATGCAAATCTATTAAAAAGAAACACTGGGCTCTTATTAATAGTTGCTGCAAAATCAAACCAAAATGGATACGAAAGATTCAAATAATGTATTTGTCAAGTACATGTATTATTATTGTACATATTTGTGACATTTGCAAGGAGATCTCGCAGTAAATAGTGTTCAAAACACCATTATAACTGATTACCGGACTGCGTTGTGCCATTAGGAGGATTTAGTTGGAGCGACAGATGCACTAGTGGTGACCTTGACAGATAGCAGTGGTCTAGTCTGGTCTCTCGAAGACTAGAGCTGCGACGGCCAAGCTAGGAACTTTGCATTTCTAAATGCGTCGCGCTCTTACGACAACAATAACTCGGCGGTACAGGCGCCGCGTTAACGACCCGTGGACTAAGTATAGACGGTGTATACTCTCGCCAAGAGAAGGTGGCACTTGTTACACAATTACCATTAGCATGACAGTCTGCCTGCACGGATCACACTGCAAATATCTATTAGCAGTAATGGAATCCAAGCATGATGTATTAACAAAATATGAAAGATGTAATTAAGACTGACAAAAGAAGAGCCTTGTTAAATTAAAATTGCATTATCATATATTTAATATTGAAAGCCAGATTGTCTGTGTTGTTTGAATTGTATATTCATTGCAGATTGTCCCTTGCAGGTAATCTTAAATATCATTACATGCCAATATATTATCAATTATGTATCAGTTTATAAGTTTATTTATCACACTATCTTTAATTAATTCTTTTGTCGTTTCCTTTATTCACCGTATAAACGACATCTGTTGCGGTATTTTTTATGTAATCAGATCAGTATTTATACATAACAGTATATATATATATATATATATATATATATATATATATATATATATATATATATATATATATGTATATATATTGTAACTAATATTACCGTTGTATGTAACATGAAATAAACGGTTATTTGTATCAAGGAAGAGTACAGAAAATTCATACTTTCACCAAGCCGAGATCAACGACTTTGGCGAATTTGGTATAACGTAACGTCTTCATCAGTTTGTCCACAGTCGGTTGCATAATGCATTTCTTACTTGATCTTTAAGCTTGCTGCATTTTACAGCACACATATATTACATCAACATGACTGCAGTGTGTTGTTGTTGTGTTATCTTATTCAATTACATTACAACAAGGAAGCAACATTTCTTCCTTCTTCACCGTCATACTCAATCACAGTTGTTGCTCCCGATAATGATTTGTGTGCTTGTCTATAATTTACCTTACATCACTGGCTGGAATTGTCGATTCTTAAACAATTGTCCCCTCCCATCGCTCCGTCGATATATTGAGAGATTTAATATTGAGATATTACAGTGAAATGTAATGATGACATTTACATTTCAGAATCAGTCTGTTTTCTAACGATCCGTGACGTAATATGTCACATTATATGATTTACAGTCTCAGTAGATCTCGGCCACTTCTCTTCTTGTCTTTGCCAGTCACTTTGCAGTTTATGTAAAATTAGAAGTGCGTCATACAAACCACAATCTTACCATATATGTCTTCTGAACCAATCACCCGCGACACTGACATCATCCAAGTAGGCGACGATCAAACAGCAGGTCAGCAATTAGAACATAACAACAAACACACAACGTGTCAATACGTAAATATATAATTTCACTTCCGCAATAGTTCGTTGCACCGTTTGAACAGTGCGGAGGCTTGTACGGTTGCTGGGCATGGCAGAGGAAAAATCGTCGTGTAATATTTAATGTATGTACGTAACGCAACAGTCCATTTACTTTGTGGTTTTTTTTTTTTTTGCAAAACTTAACTGGATATATGCATGTATGTATGTGTGGTTTCACAACTCGTGGCAATTCGTCGTTTGTTTATTTGTTGAAAAGATTGTAATTTAATAACACGTTTCAGTTTCGTATTACACTTAACACACATTTACCATTTTACATGTCTTTTTTCTCGTTTCTTTTGTGTGGTGAAGATGTAAAGCGATATGGGTACGAGATTCGAGACACCGTGTACAGCAGAATCCACCTATAGTGAACCCGCACATGCTGGAAACTCGCTTATAATGAACTAAATACAAGTAAATACTTTCGTTATAATGTATACTCGCTTCAAATTCGTGGTCTTTTCAAGGTCACAATAAGCAGATTCCACTATAAAAGTTGTGTCATATTTGAACAAAATTCTACGTGCTTTTAATTCTTTCATTCCGCTTAATGTTGATGTATAAATGTCATTTCGAAGTATCAATGATATTCCGAGGTATATGCAATTAGTTAGCGTGTATTTGCGCGTTCGTGTGCGTGCATACGTGCCAACGTGCACGTGATAATAGTATTTAATCATATCACGTTTTGTCCAACGTTACTAACCTTGGCAAGGTTCCTAACTAACAGCATACATTTGATGAATAAAATATACATGATTTTGAACTTACAATTTACAAAACCATTCCTCCATTTATGTGTTACATCAATGATTGTATTAATTACAATCTAAATATAGATACACTTATTTAGTGACATTTATAGTTAAAGCTGACGGTATCTTGCAAACATATTTACTTTACAAATCTACTGTACTGATTTAAGTACTGTTTCTTTAAATTAAAATATAAATAACGTTGTTCACAGTGCATATAAATTGCTGTTGTACACAGTTATGGTTATATTTGTGTGTACCGATGGTTTAGTACCGCTGATCGAAGTCTACTCCCACGCTGGTGACCGTCAGACGTCACCAAGCGCTGCAGTGCCAATGCACTATCAGTGAATGCACCCGTAGTCGCAGGTTCCGCATTTCTCCTAACAACCTCTGTCGTCAGCAACGTCATTGTCGCTACTCTTCTAATACATTACCAGCATACAGCTTTCTCTAACAAATAGTCTCACTCAGTCTCTCGCTCTCTTAAACCGTCCTAGATCGATTGCCAATCGACAAGGAAGATATTAACAGATGTACAAAAGAAACGAATTGTTCTTCAGAAAGTTAACCCGTAGTATTTCCGCATTGGAATATCTCTCTAGAGCGTGAAATTATTTCTGCTTTGACATTGTCGATAAAAACAGAACAGTGCGGTGGTTATCTTATAAATAATCGCATCGATTCGTATAGTCAATTGCGCCTCGTAACAATACGAGTCTGTGTTATCAGTACGGACCAATCAAATCCAAATACAGCAACACACAATTCACACTTTGTACAATATGTAAGTTCAACGACTTGAGCTAGTATTTCCTACTGCAGCGCGTATTTTTACGTTGTATAGGTTAGTAAGTTGACTGGCCATGTCGAAACGAGAGCTACTTGCAGAAATTGCCGCATTCGCAATTGCATTTGTGTGCCTTAAAGTCGTTGGCAATCTCAGCAGTTGTTATATAATGTCTGATTAGGTAAAATGTGGCGAGCCAGTTAATTATATAGAGATTGAAATCGACCTGCAACATTGCCGATGCAATCATCTAACATTACACATTGTACTGAAGCAAGTTGGTGGCAATATAATAACAGTATTACTAAATAACGTCATGATAGTTTCGCTTTTCCTATAGGGATATATTGTAGTAATACTCGATATATATATATATATATATATATATATATATATATATATATATATATATATATATATATATATATATTTGTATCTGTAATTGAACATTATTATTACATATCCCCATAACTTTGTTGTATTTCAAATAAATACTAAATCTTTTGTAACGCATATTGCAACAATTCCAACAAACAAATACAAATATTTGAACACCGTTTGGTTTCTCAATAATATAATAGCGATTTCGGAAGTGATAATGCTTTTGCGCACGTGGTGTTTATAATAAATATTTGTTTAATAGTAATTAAAATAATCGTACGTGAAGTATTTCACAAAAATTGTTATCTTTCAAAACGTCCAGAAGCATTTGAAATGTCAAACGTCAAATGTCCTACGTTGTCATTGTTACAATCATTGGTGCTATGATGATTGACAGTGATTGGAATCCTAGGTTGTGAAAGTCATCTATGGAAGATTCAGTTGTCAGTATATTTACGTTTTGCTTATAAGTGTGGCTAGGATATTGTCAAGCCGCTCCCAACTTTGCACAGTCTGTCTGGCTCTGTGTACAAATTAATAAGCCAGTTATTTTTGGCATTTACTTTGCAATAACGAAATAAGGCAAGCAACGACAAGTTACAACAGTGCGAGCTGAGTTGGGCAACTCGTACCAACCTAGCGCAATGTGTTGGGAGCGCCACATGTGCACACCAGTGGCGTAGCAAGTACACAATACACCAAGGGGCCACCAGTAGCCCCAGTTCTGTAATTAATATCAAATAAATCTAAAGAAATCACATAAGAAAAGTGTGTTTTGCATTCTATTACTAGGATATTTCTACAACAAGATTAATAGATAATTTAAGATGAATATAAATTAATTGAAATCAATACGAGTCATTCGTATGCACGTTGCGAGTGTAAGCTTGTACAATTATATAGATATTGCATACAAATACATAGAATGTTCGAAGCTTATCATCTGTAACTAATATGATATTAATGCTGGATGCTTACAAATATGGTTTAAACATTTTCTACAGGTACATACAACGTTTTAATAGGTGTACGCCTTTGCACGGGGCCGACTCACGTCAAATACACAAACTTATAGTCGGTACAATATGTGTTGGTGAGCAATGCAATCACCAGTTGCAACACGTCCATACATAAACACAAATACAATGTACATGGTGGCCATATGCACTTGTCTCGCGGAGAGGTTGAAATCAGAAGAAAATGATAAAACCATGCACGAACAATATGTCAAGGTGTTGCATAATATTGTATGTGCTAATAATATATATATACCAATCATAACGTAGATATATATATATATATATATATATATATATATATATATATATATATATGTATATATATATATATATATATAAACATTTATATGGATACAAGATATTGTAGTTCTCTATCTTGCTTTGCGTCATTCATTCACAACATTTAGAGCAAGTGAGACGAACAACTGTATTGATTATATAGGTGCGGTATGGATTCCAACACTGCTGCCGTGGAAACACATTGAAAGGTAACACCCAAAGCACCGCTTGCAACACCAGAAATCGTGATGTTTTACCTGAAGGCAAGAAATATGTGTACTATACTGATAATACAGCAAAATAGTACTTGAAATGTTACTGCCTAATGTGTGCTGTGTGTGCTATTGTCTTTACATGGGCCGGACTGAAATACATACTGGCAAACCAGAACTTTACGAAACTATTTTTACATTTCGTGTAAAAGTGAAAAATTATTAATATTATAAACTGTAATGTGATTGGACTTTCTAAATAGACATTCTATTGCTGGGCGAGAATTGTGTGTTCCATTATCTACGGATCCGCGTACATGTTTCAACAGATGATGTATTATGTATATGAATTCACAGCGAGCGTAATGTATGCATTTGGTGACAGTGTGCGAGAGAGACAGTGAATTGGATGAGTGTGTAGTGTTGCTACTGTGTGTGGCACTGTAAATGTGTTACAAATATACCAGACAGCCGGAGGCATATTGCAATATCGTCTACAGATGTCAATGAACTCCTCGCACCGTGCGCATTTCTTCCAGAGGCGTCGATGGCCAGTGGGCCACTAGGGCACCATGTCAACCACACAAAACATACATGACGGGGAAAACAAAAATTAAAAAATAAATTTTCAAGACTGTTAGTATTTTTTTCCCGAGTGTGATACAAATATATTTTATCCTAGGTACGCCACTGGCCAGACTAGTACAGGGAACTCCGTATGATGTCAGTAAATTGTAATTACTACTGTTTCTACTGCGTGTTGATTCAATTAGTACTTTTTTTTTTTGGTTGTTGTCTAATCATTAAAACTTACCCAAGATTTGTGGAAAAACATTTGCGTGATTGTACTTTCCAAAATTAACTTGTTATGCGCAAATTTGCTCGAAAAGTGCCACACGTGGTTAATTTATCACAAAAAAAATATTACTCCTATACGTATATTTTTTTTTTCTGAATAAATATAAAAAAATATGCAAATAATAAACTAGTTTCTGGAATATTTGTAACTGTTTCGACAAGACTCAGCTGTCATTATGTGTAAATGTTGTGAAAGCCTTTTTGCAATAACGCCTCGTATTATTGCAATTTGGAAAATGCGAAACGCGATTCAACATCGACTGTGATCTCTATGTGCCAATGCCGCCGAGACTTTCTTCTGCAGTAACTTAGAAAGCTTTCACTGACCGCCAGGTCCTGGGTTCAAACACCGTTCGTGCACCGCTCCCGGAAGCGTGTCATCTCACGTACTCTCATTCACACTAGCACTAGATTCATCTAGAAAAATTGTGCAATTTTCTTGCATCTTTTCGGGAATGTCTTTTACTATTTTTCTTCGGTCTGATTTATCCGCATTTTTGTCTGATTTATAGACAGAATATTTCAAAACCTCTTGTTTTATTAAAATTTTAAACCGGCATTTTAAATAAATAATTCTATGAACATATTATTGGTCTTTCAACATTATACAATATAGTTCTTGCTTGATGAGTACACAAAATATTCTCAAGATTATAAATACTTAAAAAAAATGGATTAAAAAAAAAATGTTGAAAAAACAAAATTGCATCACGAAAGCATCATTTTAGATTCCGTTAGTAAATCATTTGAGGCAAACGGGTAACGCAACATTGTACAAAAAAAAAAAAAATACGTCTTCGAACGTTGTGTGTCTGGTGTGGCAATATCTCGAAATAAACGATGACATTATTATCATTCCATATAATCATTCGTGCATTTGGCCAGTGTCACCTTCAAGTTACAAGCGGTGCCCTCTACGTCCTACCCAAGAACTACGTCACTGCCGAAATACACGTGCGTCATACATACATTCGTGTATTATACATGTTTTTTTGCAAAACATACTTTGAGAAGTATTTATACATATACATGGATAGGTATCGCTTGATGTATTCTAATATCGACGCTAATCCTACGAGTTGGTATTTTCGTCACGTTATTACGGTACTATAACGCGCAAAAAAGGTAAAACAAAGGCTACCTACGTATATATCGCTAGTGCAAAAACAAATATACAAGTGTGTACAGCGAAGTGCTGAGTTCGTTCAACTCAAAATGGCTTGTCGCGAACTGAACGTGTAATAGGTAAACACGGAATTAGATTAAGTAGAGCATTCGAGTGTTTGCCAATATGGCGGCCGTTGCGGTGGTTTTGCAAGATCATTGTGCCCTGCGTTATATAAACACACTGTAATCTAACGAATTTGTTTTTCCAAACAACAAAATACAACTAGCAGCCGCTCTATTTAATGTTTCTAAACAAACATCGTCTTCCTGGTATAAACATCGGTCAATTGTTTTTCAATAAACAAAATAAATAATTGATAACGAATCAGAACTAGCTTACATAATAAAATGCAGTTTAAACTTGTGAAATCAAGTGCTTTGTTGGTGGTTAAATAACCCGTTGTCCAGTTTCACTTAAGGTTAATGAAATATCTGGTAACAATTACAACATCACCATCACCGACTGGACCAAACTGACATCCGTTGTGATTACAACATACGTACATATATATATGTATACTTTGGGTTCAGCTACGAACGCAGGCCAAACCAATCGTCGTGCATTGACCAGTTTGTAAGGTTTTGAAACCAAAACGAAAATGAAGCAACCACTACGTTGATTGTGATATGTGTTTCGCCAGCCAACAAGATCAATTCAATACACACACACACACACACACCATCGAGCAAGAGACTTGTACGCACTTGTTTCTCGAAGAGATGTATTAGTGTCTTTCTTTTCACAGTACATATACTCGTGCAGTATCATGCCCGCCAGGCTCCAATGTTATCATCACTGACAGCTCGGCAGATGTTGCGCATTTCGGCCGATAGAGGCGTGCCGAACGGTCACTAAACTCACGCGAAATGTCGACGATCTTTCGTGCAAAGTCTCAAAAATCCGGTTCCGTATAAATAATGTTGACAAAAAAAAATAAATGTATAAACTTTCGCCTCGTCAAGTTGTGTTATGCTCATCATGTAACAATATTCATTCATTCAAAAACTAACCTGTAAAGTTTGACATTCAGATAACCTTAGAATGTGGCAAAAATTCAACAGATAAATAAATAAACGCGGTTTTTTTTTTTCGTACGTGACGTTGTTGATGTCATTTATACTCGTGTGTGTGTGTGTTTGTACGAGACAAAGAAATTAAATATTGTGCAAACGTTCTGACAAGGAGCCTTCGCTTTGACCTCGGTGTAATATGGCGTCGAGTGTGTAGAATCATGTGTGTGTATGTGTGAATTAAAACAATGAAACAGAAATGTGAGCTTCAATTCTCACTAGATTCATATATTGAACTTGTCACTCCATTTGCTAGAATAACACATCATACTTGGGTTGTTTAAAAACATCAAAATACTTCCCAATTTGAAGAAACTTTTTTTTTAATAATCTTTCTTTAATAATTATTATTGTAATAATTTTTTGCGTAATATGCATTTGTCGTGATGGAAGATCTAAATGAGTCACTCTGTAGGTTCCTGACCTGCCTTTGCATTTCTGAATCTAGATTCTGAATCCATTGCAGTGTGATTGGATGATGTATTTGTAACTATGCACGAGTGTATGTTTAATAGTTATTAATGTTTGCCTGTATGAGTGCGGACTGGTTGACCTGAATTCCGAATTGCGGTTAATACATATTTTATTCCTTGCTATGTTTTTAATTCGTTTACATCGTTGATTATATCGCTGGTTACTTGATAAGGAAGATCAGTTTACACTGTATACTGTTATATTTATACAGAATCGCATTTGTAATGCATAAATAATACGCAAATACTGGTGTTTATGAAATATGTTCATGTACAATAATTTGCCCGACGATCAATATGTAAAGAACACTACAATTGGGAATATTTGTGAGCGAGATGGTAATATTAATGTGCCCATTTGTACCCAAATAACCTTGTAGCTTAATTAATCTGTCTGGAATGAACACGCAAAGCGTATATGACCGATGACATGATGCAAATGTCCACTGTTGACTATTGCCAAACTCCACAGATGACGATATATTCTGTGGTCTATTGTTCTGATGAAGGATTTTGTAACAAGCGAGTGTGTCATCTCTTCTCTGATTGGTTGCCCGCTTATATAAGTAGTACTCAAACGATTATATAACTAAGTTATTGTTTGGTATGAATGATGTTTAACAAATATTTTTCCTTGTTTGTTTCAGAACTGAACTGAAATTGGAATCGCTGGAGGATGCTGTGGTGTTGGAAGAACAGAACAACGATTGGTTACATGATAAACGTGGTTGTCCTGCGTATGTCAGTCCTGAAATCCTACGAGCTGGTGCGCACTATTCGGGCAAGGCTGCCGATATGTGGTCACTAGGAGTTATCCTGTACACAATGCTTGTTGGAAGGTAAGCATCATATGCACAGTAACTAGCTTTGATTTAACTCCCGGTTGAATAAATAAAACAATCAACAAGCATTACATTACATGATGAAACAAATCTTTATCGGAAGAACAGCACTAATATGAACTGTATATCTTTTACAAAATACACTAGCAATATTGCATAGAGAGAATTATGAATACAGTTTAAATATTCATACATACATGTTGGGTTGTGCAGTAGACGATAATCTTCGTAACAGTTACAATTATTTTTAATTACGCATTTAGCGTAAGCAATTAAGTAAGTCTGAGATGCGGATATCCTGAGTGTCATGTGAAAAACTACTCTTGCGACCTTCCACGCTATCAACCATGGAGGATTCATCGTACTTGAAACAATATGACCTGTGGAACAAATTAAACATCCAGATTCTGCACAAATTTTGACCCGGAAGTATTTGATAAACATTGCCATCGAATTTTCTTCCTACTCCTTCAACTCTCCTCAGAATATTATTATGGCACAATTTCTTTCGGGTAATTTCACAACAACACCCAAGCCAGTTATATGATCCCAGTGGTGATAATTTAATCGTTGGTTCTTACGAAATCCTCCACGATGAATTTCGAATTACAATATGTATAAAAACACCATATGCATTTGGCTACATCCCCAATTACTCCGCGTAACACGTGGAGCGTAACGAACTTGCCACATGACGCGGTTCAGGACGCAGGTGTACCACTTGAACAACATGCAACAGTTGGCAGTACTGAGGGATGAACACTCACACACACACTTATTCCATGTTGGGTGTTTGTAATAATCTTTAGTATCTTCGAACTTGCGCTTGCCATATGGCGTCTCAAAAAGTGTAGGAAATTAGACAAGTGACCACAGCTCGTGTGAAAATTCGTTATGAAAGATTGTAGTTTTCATCGTCATGTGTCAGTGCCTCTCCTTGGGGTTTTATGATTTTATACGGGGGGGTTAAACTGTTTCTAGGCTATGGGAAATCAACGTTTTCAGTTTTCTTCATAGATTACACTTTATTAAATTGGTTAATATACAACTGAATTATTATTTTTGTTGCTTATTGTTACGATTCTCTTGGAAATGTTATTATTTGTGTAGAAAGTACAAATGTTTTTGAGAAAAATAGTAGCACTTTGAAAGTTAACATTTCGGTAGCGAAGAGAGTTTTATTTTATTGGAGTTTTTTTTATGGCAGGTGTAGAGATAATATATGCCTTAACTCTGCTGGAAGCTCTAAAATTGTAATAGCTTGAATTGTCTTTATGCAAGTGCATTGGAATTTTTTTTTTTTGTATGTTGTTTTCCTAAAGCGATTTATTGGGCAGGTGCACCGGTGCATTGCTCTTCCAGTGGCGGAGTTCAAATATTTTCTACTCCTTAATATTGCATTATTTCTATTAAATATGAACGATTATATTATTCATTTCTGAAGTTTTATGCACGCAACAAATTGTACATCTATTTGTTTATTAGTATTAGTTCTATTTGCTTCAGAATCCATTTAATCTTATGTAAATTATGCTACAATTATTACAAAAATATTTAGTCCAGCACTGGTTCGTAAAGAACACGGTTGCATATTGCTTCAGGACAAGCGGTGTTTCAATATTCTCGGCAGGTGTAACACTTGATCCATCTTCATTATAAATTACATGAACCTATGTATACCTGCGTGCAACAACTTTCTTGCGTCTCATTATATTTTTTCTGCATTCGACAGGTGCATCGGCCTATAAGGGTCCCCGATATCTGTGCACCTTGCCAGATTTTTTGTTTGTTTGTTTTTATTTCGGAATTTTAAACCCTACGCTGCAACAGGCAGGTGTGATGTTTTTTCTTTCGGATTTTGGGGATGAAGTATTAAGATAAGATTTATATTTGTACGATGCATTTTTTGTTGTTGTTGCTGATACAGGAAGTTATTTGTGAATGTCAGAGAAACAGTCTGAGTGTTAATTTATTATGTTTTTAATTATCTGATTTGTCCGTCGTAGTTTCAAATGAATAATCTCAAAATAAAAAAAATTAACTAACCTAAAAAGATTGTTGGAGTTAGGGCTTAACTAAGGGTAATTTTAAATAATTTCTACTTATTATTTTGAAAGTTATCCAAATTACAAATGAACTAAGCTTATCAAAAATATTCGTCCAATATTTTTTTTTTTTTTTTTTTACAATGCTGTATGAAATTCATAACGTTCTTTTCAAAGTGTTCATTTTTATGAATTACTTGGTGAATTTTAATACATTAACTACGTAAAAATAAACATGATAAGTGGTTTTGATGACCACAGGTGGTACAACCACGTGCAATACACTAACCGACTTTAACTTCAAGAGTAGATTCTCACGTTAACCCCCCACGAAATTGTAAATAACCACACACGTGTTCATTCGTGTACGTTAGATTATTAGGCTAGGTCTTGTTGTTGTATTTCTTATTCAAATGAACTCTTAATTATTCTCCCGTGTGACAGTTAAGGTTCTGTAAGGAATAGTCTTAACATAACCTAATCTTGTCCACGATCTCATTATAATTTATCTGAAAAACCGGTCTGTACCGGTTCAAAGAAATTTGATAGCTAACTGTGTATGAAAAAGTCTTTCAATAATTCACATTTAAAGTATGATAAAACTATATAGTTTGTATTATACATTTCTGGAAAATCTACCGCAGTATGACTAAGTTTGTTGTTCTCTTTTGTTGCAGATATCCTTTCAACGATTCAGAGCACGCTTCCCTGTTCGCCAAAATATCCCGGGGCCATTTTCTCGTTCCTGAATGTCTGTCATCGAGGGCCCGTTGCCTGATTCGGTCCTTGTTGCGTCGCGAACCCTCCGAAAGGATCACCTCTGAAGATATCCTGTACCACCCGTGGTTAGTGCACGAAGACAAGGATTACCAGTCGAGAGCGTGCGATCAACTAGTACCGCAGTGTAATACGGACTTTACAGAAGAATAAATGAAGCCGAGATGTGACAGAACATCTTGAATCCATATTGCGAGCGTCCATAGGTACCTGATTCTCTTGTAAAAATGTGCAAATACAAAATGGAAATTATTTAAAACCCGTCGAAATATCGTGTAAAAGTTGTCGTACATCAACAACATTCGTCATTCATTTCGCGGTTATGTTGTGTGTGGAGCTGATTGAGGTTATGTGCTAGTGTCCTGTCAAAGTGATCGTGTGAAGTGATTATTTGTATTTTGTTTGGTTATAATTACGAATGAACAATATTCATTCCCTAAACCCCCCACGTTAAATCTCACCGTTAATTGATTGTTTTGTAAAAAGTAATTAGGATGGTAATTATTTGGAAGAAGTTTATAGGCGATGTGACTGATATATAAGTGCATCACGATGTATGTAATTACTACTTTTATTATATATATATAATTATGTACGAATTATTTATTAGAAATGGATACTTGATACTACTATGTGGACTAACCATCCACATTTAATCCACTTCTTAACTAAGACTGATCGATTTTAGTTTTGTCTATATATTGTTCGTTTTCCTCTATCACTAGTTTCCTGAATGCAACAACATAGAAATCATACTGACACGAAGCTGTACCCGTGTCAAATATATTTACGTACATGCATATGTACACTTTATGTATTTCTATTTTGTTGTATTTCTTATATAGGTATGTGAAATCAATCGTGATTGCTAATAATATGTAAATAGATTGTTAGCGATAGATAACAATCTTCTACTGATCTCGGTCATATTCTAGTTGTTTTTCTGACAAATTCAGTTAAATTTGTAAATTTATGTGTACTGAAAAAAAAAACCAACGTTGCGAATTGTACAGTTCTTATTATTATTATTATTATTATTCTTTGTTGTTACGTATTGTTTCCTAATTATTTATAAATATAAGTCGTAGTAGTGATAATGTAATTGTAAATGTTGTATATAGCTTTTTTTTTCTGTGAAATTAAACAAAAGAATGTCGTCCTTGGTCTTAATGCTGTTGTCGATAAAAATACACAATTAATTTAAAAAAAGACAAGTATTTTTATTTACTCTGATACTCAGTTCCTTCCCTAAACTAAACCGAATTTAAATTACGTAGCACGACGAAGTCTCGCTGCAAATTTCATAGTTTCTCCACCCGGTATGGTGTCGCTAGTGTTGCAGTGAAGTCTTCTGATAGTTTGACAGCTTCTAACTTTTCAGATTATATTTCTTGTAAAAACGGGAAAATATAGTGCGACCGAACTGAATAAAAGCATAATATTGTTCTACAGACTTTCTATTTTCATTTGTAGCAAGCGTTTTGTAAAGTGTTCAGTGAAACTATAAAATACGAGACAATGTTAAGCGTTAACCGTTCTTTGCGAAATTTGTGTTGTGCTGGTTACATGTGACATTTCAATTAGAATTTGTTATCAAGAAAAATAGGTAGATTAACGAAATTTTAAATCGAGAACAAGAGAAACACGAAGTTAATTAATAAATTAGTATTATTCTTTGGTGTGTGTGTATGTGTTAGTGTACCATAGCTGACTTGGATCTCCAGACTAGCGGATAATTCGTGTTCAACTGAATGTAAGTAAAGTTTTATATTAAAATACAAATCAAAACATTTTATGAATTCGTACCTGGTACAATGAAGTACGCAGTCGTATTGTTTTAATGCTCAACAATACGAATTGTATATATTTGTTGTAATATGGTACTTTGTATTGATAATCTTGTTTCCTATTAGTTCTTTTATAATAATAAGCTCAACTAATAATGAACAAATAATTTTGTTCTGCAAAACGTATATTTAGAGAGCATGTACACATAGATAGATCATGGGAACATTGTTACATATTATGCGGATGATGTATGATTGTTGATGCAATATATATTTCTGATTCGGTGATTGATTGCTCAATGCTGGTATGTCGATATTATAAGTGATTTTGTAACCAGTGTTTTAGCACATTTGTACAGTATTTCATTGTTGATCTCGGTGTGCCATTATAAATTACGAAACAATCGAATAAAAGTGTGTTACGTTATAAACAACATAAGGTCAATTCATCGACGAATCGATGCAATATGTTACTCAAGGACACAGAGCCTGGGATTAAACAGTAATTAATCACTAATCATTAAACAACTTAGATAACACACACACACGTTTATTGTATCGATAATAAAAATACCTACGTACATTTCAATATTACAATTCTTGTAATTATGAAAAATAGGATTATTTAAAGAAAAATTTAATTTCTTCTAAAGCCTGTATTACTGTATAATAATTGTAATTCATGACGTTAAATGTAATTAGGACATATTAATCGCAAAGTTCATTTTATAACTTGATATTTATTTTTGCGAAATCAATATTTTATTTTCAAAAACTAATATTGACAGAACAATAAACTCTTATCGGGAGAACTCGCAAAAATTCTTAATAGGTCGTTTCGCAATACTGAAATGATAAGACTGAAGTCAGTGGCGTCGCTCGTGTTCATTTAGAACGGGGTCATACTTATTTTATCTTTGATTAACACTTGTATATTTATTATCTAGACTTATAATTCTTTTTCTAGATTTATATAATTTTTTACAATAACTTTAGTGTCTAAAGTTCATGATTTTTTAGCAGAAATACGTCGGGTACAACCCTGGTCGAATCGTACGAAGATTACGAAGCGCTATCTTGATATTTGTAAATTGTTCGTATCGCGTCATCATACGTTCCGTTACGAAATGTACACTTCACGAACTCAAAATATAATTTTATGTCTATTCGACTGCGTTAGAAACAGGTATAATAATCGGATTCAGGGTTGGCTTAAGGTCATACGTACAATGATGTCCTTATAATTTTTTTGTATCCTATTTTTGGTATACTTTTAATTGAATATACGTATTTATCAATTGTATTTTTTTGTGTGCAATCGAATGAGATCTTGCACAATACAGAAATGGTTCAGTATTGATATAGGTATCAATACAGGTCTTATAGCTGGCCATTTTGGATGCAAAGCGTGGAAGAAATTAACATATTTTTGTTTGGTTGAGGAAAATTTTATCAAATAAGCATGCTAATTTTTAACACATGCTATGAAGGACAAACTGATTTATTTGTTTATGACCAGTTCGGTTTTAATGAAAGTGACGGAATTATTTGAAATAAACTTATTTATCTAACACGCCTTTCCTTTTTCTGGGGTAGCAGATCCTTGTCCACATTCATGTCACAGATAGTGATATAGTTAATTGTAATGTTTTTACATAAAATTACTATTTTAATATCAGTTAACATATAACGGCGCTGATATTTTTGTCTCTGAATGTACACTTAAACCTCCTGTGTCTTTTTTCACCCTTTGACAAAAAAAAAAACAACTTTTGTTGTGTGTTGTATTGCTGTGTACTGTTTTAATCTTCTGCAAACGACGGCACAACTTTTAGCATGCGGTTTAAAAACTTCAATTCCACTGCATTTGCGGTAAAACATGATATTACTTTTTTTTTTGTACGATATTAGATTGTACTATTATCTGAGTGGCAGGTGCTTCTCTGTGTCAGTTTTTCTTGGTAAGGATTATTAAAAGGCATATTAAAATACACCTAGCTCTCGTTATTCGTTCCGGAAAAGTTGCCCGTAAAGCGAAAAACCGTATAATGATCAAGTATTTTTTTGTGTGAGGCCTTATAACGAAACATTGTGGGCCGTAAATCCCAAAAAGGCCGTATAAAGAGGGTTGAGTTTGTAGCTATTTTAGTTAAACAATGTTTTGTTACGATGCATCCAAAGTCGAGCATATATTATGCAGTTTTTAATTCGGAACAACTGTTTTATTTACACTTTTGCTCTGAAATAGTATGTGTGTAGACACTTATGTTATCTGATATGCAGGTCTGTGCAAGTGTAAGCCTGGGTACAGGTGGTTTAGGTGTGTCCTTACTTGTGGTCCAGTCACAGGGGACACAGAGAGCAAGTTAGCACGTGCTACAGGCTTTAACCTTGAAGCATACACCGGCTATTACCACATACACACGCACACGCGCACACATACAAGCACATGTATATTTAATCTACCAGTGTGTGTGTGTGGATGTATGTAATCATTGATCATGTATAACGTAATAACAAATACATTGTAGGAGATATGCATTTGACAGATGTTTGTATATATGTATATGTATATGTATATGTATATGTATATGTATATGTATATGTATATGTATATATATATATATATATATATATATATATATATATATATATATATATATATATATATATATATATATATATATATATATGTATATGTATGTGTATTGAGCACTCTACACACGTGCATATGTACTGACAGCTGCCTGTGCTGGACAAGTACAGATGTACATATATAGATGGTGTTGCAATTGACGGTAGTTATTAGGTAAGAACCACATAGTGAACTCTCCGCTGTACTGTAAGTTCTCCTGCAGACTACATTGCAAACAGAATCACAGAGTTTCAAGCAAATATATAGTATACTAAATACCATCCTTAGACTCGCTTATAGTGAACCAAATTCCTGGGCCCTTCAAGTACACTATAAGCGGATTCCACTGTAACTGCACGTAACTAGTAACATTCACAATCAATATAGACATAGTTAATTATGGATTCCAACCAGTCCAGCTCTGGAATATAATCGAATTTATTTATACCATTGCTCAGACAAGGAAAGTATTCCAAAAAAAGATAATAAACACATCGGTTAATCTCCCCGAGATGATTATTTTTAATTAACAAAAATCGACGAAACGTTAATTCTGTGTCAATTAGTATACATTGTATTGAAAACGGTTTGATAAAACGTGAATATTTCAATAAATTCTACTGGTGGTTATTTTTAGAAGTGGCAGCAAAACAAGTTTACAAAATAACTGATTTACTTGTAAATTACACATTTCTGTCGCTGACGTTATCAGTGCGGAGTATTCTTTCGAAATACGCACTCTGTCCTCGAAAGATAATATTCGTACTAAAATTGATAAAATTCGTTGAAAGTCATAAGTGTACATTTTTAGTTATTATTATCTTACCTTCTCCTGTATTCAAATACCAAGTTATTTAGATGGAAGATATTTCGCAACATTCAGTATGGTACGATATATATATATTTCAGATGTTTAACCTTACATCGAAACCGTAAGCAGGCTTATGTGGTCAACAAGGACAACATACATGTTCCTCAATGTGTTAGACTGCGATAGCATAACGTTAGTTGAGGTTATAAACTGACTTTAGATGCGCACGCGGCCATGACGCAACCAGACATTGCGAAAACGTGGACCTTGAAACGGCTTTAAGGTTGACCCCGAGTCCACCCACCCCAATGGGCGCCTCTGTGCCCCGTTCCCCACCAGAGCGTTTGTTCTATACAGTGACGTCGGCTGAATTTGGCCGTCAAATTGACATTTCACTTGTAATAAAATGAATGACTGCATGAAAGTGTAATATATGGAGCTATGCCTTCAATGTAGTGTGAAACCTAGCACTATTTGCCACAAAATGTCACCTGCTTTTAAAAGAAAAGTGCGAGACATGCTCTTCAAATTATTTTCTTTTAAATTACCACTCATATAAAAAATAATGGCACATTTTGTTGAATTGTGTTTTTTCGTAATATTAAAATTGATAACAACTATTAAATTCTCTCTAGTACTAAATTTATAACGCATATAATTACGTACTATAGTGTGATGTATTAATTCTAAACACGAGTTTCAGTAATTATCATTCGTTTTTTCAAAAGTAATCCACATAGTTATACACACCCGCAGAACACTGCAGTTATGCGGGTTGCCTAACACCGTTTATTTGATCATACATTACACAATGTAATAACTACGCAGATTCGCAGTAAATGTGTTGGAAATACGCAGTTAAAATGATAAATACACCTTGCATCACACTTTATAAACAATCGATCACTACTAAGTTTATTAATATATGTATATTCACACTTACAGAATTGTTTATATTGAATTGAGTATGCAGTCTTCTCTATTGAATAACACTGCGCAATTTTGTGAATGACTCCTGGTTATTGATCTGTGCAGTTGAACTTCCGTGTTCCTGGTCCGAGCTAAAGCACATATTTCACAATATTCAATCAACAATATTCGGTGAAAATGCTTCGATAATATAGTAATCGGTATTTGAATTAATGAGAATAGTTTAAAACTTTCGTAACTTCCCGATTTCCCAATGTGCTAGTTTAGTATTACCTTGATCTTGAACTTGCTATTGATTACTAATTGAATTTCAATCATTTAAACAAGTGTTGTTAATATTTTGATGCAATAACGAAGCAATTTTAGTGTCTAAAGCTAGAAATTTTATTTTCAATCGGAATCGTATGGAATCCACCTGAAGATTTTACATCATTGCTTGGATATGATACATGTTTGATGTGTGAGTCACAGGTTGGCGTTCCTCTTCGTCGCTAGGGCCGTCGCTCCGATGGTCTGACTTTATTTTTACATTCTCTTCGATTACGTTGTTGCTGTAGTTACGTGAATCTGTTCGTTCTGTTCTGATATGACCATTTTCGTTCTTGTCAGCTGTATTTCATGGTCACGGTATGCGCAAATCAATGATTCCGCGCATGGCTACACCCGCCATTCGCTAATCTTTACACTATTTATAGCTATTACTATACTTATACCACCTATAATTTGCGCTGTGTTCCTTGTGACAAACTATAAGTTTCTGGAAAATACTACAGCCGCTATAATTGATTCATTAGTTTCATATTCCACATGCACGTGTACCTGGCATTGATGTTATTCAAGACCACTTGTATAATGTGATATTATTACGTTTGAAATAATTAATTATTACTATTTAGCACAGAGACATTGCTCTACTTTGCATTGCCGTTCTGAAGAATATAAAATGAGTTGACCTCACCTCTGATTTTTAAACTTACTGTATTTTATACATTTACAAACGTACGTAACAAAATGTATGATAAACTGAAGTATAATATTGTAGTGTAGGTCAAGAATATCATGTCACCACCAGCAGGTCCCCATTTGTCAAGGTTCCATTGTGTTCCCATCCAAACCAGGTCGGGGTCGTATTTATAAATTGTTATTTTTATTCGCAACATTATTTTGTTCTGTCCGTAGAACAGGTAAATTTAATATGTTATCAGTTATCTTGCACATGGCAGACAGTAGTTTCAGCTAAGTAATTTACCATGTAATAATATTTTTAATTAGCTGACGCAAATTATACGTAGTATTGACGCTAAACGTTTTGAACTTGGCACGTGTAGAAATGTCATTTGCAATTATTAGTTCCAGTACTTGCCGGCCAGATGGCAGCACCAGTTTAACACATGGTCGACCAGCTGTCAGATTTGTATTTGTATTTCATTTAATTTGTAATGATTTGTAAGTTTGTGATTGAAAATCATGGTTATAATGAAAGTTTAACTTATAATAGTACTTTTATATATTATATCTATTGTTGAAAAGAATATAGGCATTTTATAAACTTTGTTTGTGTTCAAAAATCTCAAAGGAATGACATCAGATTTGTCAGAAATTAACTTCAAAGGAGATAATCCAGGAGCAGTTAGATACGGTAACTTTATTAATTATTACCAGTTTCATCCTGCGGCAAACAGAATGAGATCATTTCCAACAGACATTTGGAAATTGCAGAATGAAACAACATGTGTTTGTTTGGACATAGGCTGCAATGCTGGGGTAGGTTGAATATGTTTAACTAATTTTAGTCTGCCTATATTGAAGACTTACCTTCACTTTCATAATAGTATATTTAGTAAACTTTGTAGGATTTGACAATTTCATTATACGAATTCTTCAAACAAGCTGTGTGCCAAGCAAATGCGAAATGTAATTTTCTGGGAATAGATATAGATCCCACACTGATAACCAGAGCAAAAGAGATCGACAAATATCCAGATTCAGTGGAATTTCAATGTATAGACATAATGGACAACGCGCAATCGACTTTAATACAAGATTACTTAAAACAATTCAACAGATCAAGGTTCAATATATCGTTTTGTTTCTCCATCACCATGTGGATTCATCTGAACCATGGTGACGATGGTTTAAAACGGTTTCTAACACTGGTTTGTGCTCATAGTGATGTGGTAGTGGTTGAACCGCAACCGTGGAAGTGTTACAAGACCGCAGTGAAGCGGTTGAAGCTGAGTAACTCGGAATTTCCATTATATAGTAAACTTGTACATCGACATGATGTTGAAACATTTATTGAAGATACTCTAAAGCAAGATTGTGCGTACGTGAAGATTGCAGAAACTCCACCGAGTGCCTGGGGCAGGAGAATATTGTTTTATAAACGAAAAACGTGAATAAAAGTTTGAAAAAAACATATGTACTATTTGTATTTATTCATCATAACTGAATATATGGATTTGTTTTGGATTAAAATTTGTTTTCCATGATTTTCCGTAGTCTAGGCTTAAAATTAATGTACACAATGTCACACAATAAACGGTAATAGAAAATCTAGAAACGGTTTCATGACGTCACTTCTTCTGTTGTTCCGTCAAACTCTAGTTTCACATCTTCATGGAGACCCTCGACGTCGACTTCTGATTCCGGCGCGTTCAACATGTTTAACGTAACGTCGGCGGATTTGTTGATCATTGCTTGCTGTTGACTGGTAACCTGTTGTTGTGATGTCGGTACGTTAGAGATTGTCCGCACTGGCAGACCTGCATCTTCAAACGCTTTCTTCTTCAGTGTTGTCCGTATCTGAGATCTGGTAAAAACATGGAACACATTTGAGAATTGTCGCACCGAAGATGAAGAAATCAAGCTGCAAGGTGTTCACTTACACTGTGCGTATTTTGATGTGTTCGCTTATTTTATTCAAATCATCCGAGAATTTTTTTACAACGGATCTTAGCATCTCGATTTCTTCATCTGTCCATTTTCTGTAGACAATAATTAATCGTATTACAAATGAATTTAAGAGAAACTACTTTGGATCATTCATATTTGCAGTTGTAGATTCAGTTTTTATATTTGAAAGTATTTATATCATAACCTGCATTTAAAATGTATACATACCCTGCTGGTGATTCCGCGTTCGGATGTAATTGCATCGTTAGATCGCCTAATTTATTAAAAGCAGATCCAGCCGCCGTAAATATTTCACCAACCTACGTAAACAGCAAACAAATTCAAATCTTGGAGAACTAGGTAACCACAATTAATGATTTTATGCAAGAACTATAACCAGCACAGATTTTTATTACATAGAAAATACATTTGTATAATTACCTTGCTAGCAGACGTCATTGTTTAAAATTCGTTAATACGATTTTAAAAATATATATTACAAATTAACAAAGTTTCGCTTGTTGTCATATATGAACTGTCAGTTCATGTCAGTTGCTTTTTATAAACACACCATAAAACTAAAATTCCCCAGATCGTGAAATGTCCCTAGAATTGTTTGTCATTTATTTAAATACTAATTTCCGTATAATTAAATTGTACAATTCTAGCAACTTCGATAAAGTTGCATAACTTGCTAGTTTTTTTTTCGAAATGGTTTTGAGATATATACATGTAAAATTTGTATGTAGTAAGTTAGGATGTACGTAGCTTGTTTTTGTTTTGATTTTACTTATCTCTCAAATTGATAATTACACTATTAAAATGACGTACATAATTCAGTTAAAACATGAACATGTATCATTTTGATAAGTTTCATTTTATGCGTTTCAAATGTATTGAACTGATACAGAAACTTGAAATTATATAATCAGTATGAAATTAGTATTGAGAGTTTTTATTTATATTTTTTTTTAATGAACATATGGACGTTTATTTTTATTATCGATACCAAACATGATTTTTGGTATTACATAATTATAAGTTGATTCAAAATTTTGGTTTTTTTGCTTTTAGTTCCGGCGTAAGTCGTTGATAATCACAGATAATCAGATTACTCCAGTTTCGACCAATCGGCGTAAAGTTCTACGTCAAAAGAGTTTTCTACAGAAATGTCATTGTTTGAACGAATTTGACAAAGTCAATCACAAAACAAAAGTGCATCCGCCTACCAAAGTTATTTGTGAATAAAATACGATAATTCAGTGCATTTATAACAAACTGTGTGAATGGAAATCAATATATAAGAATGGAGGGAGGACCTAGTATTCAAAGAAATGAAAATTCTCTTTCGAGTTCTGCGGAACCTGACAAAAATATAGGATGTGATATTGGTTTATGTGATCCAAGCAGATCTCTGCATAGATTTCTGGCTTTAATTTTTATGTGTTTACTTGGTTTTGGTAAGATGTTTTTACTACATGACATGTCAAAACTTCATCATAACCTCAATGGTTTATTAGAAAAACAAACATTGGAAAGTTATTTATTGTCACCTGTTTAATTATTATATTAACGCTAAAATATTGCTGTAATAATCGTCATCACAGTGCATATTTTTTAGAGAATAATCTGTAAAATTTACTATGCTAATTTTCATATTATGAAATTCTGTTTTTACGATTAGTTCAATCAAAATAATCTATTACAAAATCCATAAACTGTTGTCATTAAAATTAATAATGCACATTGTGTGTATTTTCTCGTAAAAATTATATTGCTTTCCAGATTTCAATAATTTTTCACGTTGTTCATTTTTTAATCATCTTGTCCTTGGCATAATCAAGTATTTAAAATAATTACAAGTTCCAGAATCTTATTATGTGTTTCGAATATACTTTTCTTAACGAATAATTTTTAATTCGTTTTAAAAATAATTATTGTTTTTTTTTACGCTTGAAGTTACAATAAAATGTATAAATAAATTGAAAGGAGAACGTTAGTTAACAAAGGTTATTTGTATTGTCTGCAAGCATGCGGTCGGTTAGTCAGACATGAGATAAAACTAGGGTAGTTAAACCAATGACCTATGACCCCTTTGATGCATTCCACTTGATAATATGAACAACAATGCGGGAAGTTGTAGAATATGTTTATAAACAATAAATACTACGATAAACCTGCTAGAATATACGAATATACATATGTGATTGCAGGTTCCTATTTCTGTTATGACAATCCCGGAGCATTACAGGACAATTTTATATCTGATCTCAAAATTTCCACAACCGAATTTGTTTTACTATACTCGATATACTCGTGGCCGAATGTAATATTATGTTTTATCGGAGGCTTCCTCATCGATAGGTAAATATTTGTACATTGACATGAACTAGTATTCCATTGAAACATGTATTTATTGTAAATATCTGTGCGTATGTCGATTTGAACAGATAGGATTCAGTATTATTGAATATTACCATGTTATAAAATCATCAACGTTTAATCGTAGAAATATTAAACTTATATGATAAATAATTTCCATTTGTTTTTTGGCAAATTAAATAACTGTATTTAAGCAAAATGTAACCTTGAAATTTGATACAAATATCGAGATTATAAAAGAGGAAATGATGCAATTATTTTTTTGACAGTTTGTTACATAAAATCTATAAATACATTTACATATTGTTGCAAATTGCATTAGACTGATCCGTGATAGATGCTAACAAATATTTGCTCTTTCTGTTTTCAATATTTCATATACATTTTGTCAGATAAAATAGCGAATATTAGAGCAATTATAATGAAGGGGATTATCTCTTTGTGAGGTTAAATTCTTATGCGTAAAATTGTCTCATTTTTTTTAGTGTATTTGGAATACGTTTAGGCACAAATCTTTACATGGGAATAACTCTCATTGGACAGTGTATATTTGCAACTGGGGGACTGTACGACATCTTCTGGTTAATGATGCTCGGACGATTCGTTTTTGGGTATACTATTATGATTCCCTTGCTCGAGGAACATTTATTGCTAAAGAACATTACAGAATTGGTGCGGAATCGTTGGCGGTAGCGCAGAACAACTATGCCGTGTTATGGTTCAAAGGAAAAGAACTCAACATGGTGTTCGGGTTGCAGCTTAGTTTTGCTCGGGTTGGTAGCACTGTCAACTTTATGGTTATGGGCAGCGTATACGAATGGGTACACCAGACGTACAAAGGACCGGAATGTATTGGTGTAGTGTTGTTCCTTGGTTAGTTAAAACTATTTAATAAAAAGATACTTTGTTTTCCCTGCGGTATTTATTGAAATGAACAATATTTCAGCAACATTGACGTGTGTGATGTCATTCTTTTGCTCGATTATTCTGGGCATTCTGGATAAACGAGCTGAGCGACTCCTGAGACGTAACGACAGTTCCAGCGGTGAAATTGTAAGACTGAAAGACATAAAGGACTTTCCGATCTCGTTCTGGTTAGTCACAATTATCTGTGTGGCTTACTATGTGGCTATATTTCCGTTCATTGCTCTCGGCAAGTGAGTAATGTTATATGCAACTTTATTTTACACTTTCATGTTCCCAGAATCAGTGACACACGGTGAAAATACTTGAATATGTGTTCTATCATGTCATTATATCATTTGCAAACCTGTAGATTCGATTTCATCCTTAATGACTGCTAGTTTCTTCTCAATTTGACATTGTTGCTGTGGAAAATTGTGTATTGTTATTGCATTACTATAGCAAGCGTCAAATCCTGTAGCTCGATTCGTCAGTGTCGAACTGTGAATAGCAATTTCAATCTTTCCGTAGAGTATTTTTCATCGACAAGTTCCATATGGAACCGGAGGCTGCAAATAAAGTAAACAGTATACTTTACTTGATTTCTGCATTCGTGTCACCACTCTTTGGGTTGATGATCGATAAGACGGGCAGGAATTTGTTCTGGGTGTTCTTATCTATCAATGTAACTGTTGGTGGGCATATGTTGTTGGCATTCACTGAAATCAATCCGTACTATGCGATGGCAAGTGTACTTGAACCACTTGTATCGCATTCATTTAATTGTCAATGTATAACTTACAGGTAACGATGGGTTTATCCTACTCTGTATTAGCTAGTGCCCTTTGGCCATTGGTAGCGTTGGTTATACCGGAACATCAGTTAGGCACAGCATATGGAATGTAAGTATCGTCTGAGCAAATATCTACAACAGTAGATTCTACAAGTTTCGTATTATTTTAGCTGTCAGTCCGTGCAGAATTTAGGCTTAGCCGTTATCTCCATACTGGCGGGCATGATTGTAGATCAGGGCGGTTACTATTGGTTAGAACTGTTCTTCATCGGGGCACTTTATGGTAAATAACCGTTGGTTACCAATTGTAGAGACCGGGTGATGATTTGTTTATTACAGTTTCTTTACTGGCAACAGTTGCTATCATGCTGTTCGATATATGTGGCACTGGTATACTGAATATGTCACCTGGACAACGCGAAGAACATCAAAGAAGCACACTGTAAGTCGTAGCTTTGATTTGAGGTTATGTTATGTTGGCATGATTCAACAATAATAGAGTTTGTTGCATTCTAGGGCTGCACAAATGTTGGAAAGAGAAGAGCTACTGAACACAGTAGCAAGTGGCGTTAGTGCAAATGACTTACTACACCAATCAGACTTCCATATACGCAACAGATACTTATCTAGAATTGGTGCACCGGTATGTGATGCTATTTGAACTGTCAGCGTTTTCAAATTAACCGATTTGTGTTTGTTTACAGTTACCGTCAAACTACAATGTTAACATGAAAGGACTCGCATATAGAGCACTTAGATAACTCAACTGTGACTTAGGATCAATTAATTATTATTATTATTTTCTCTTTTTATTCTTCTCTATCATGTGTACATAATGATTTATAGATTTTCGAAAATGCAACTATTTTTATATTATAAACCAGTAGTTAGACTAATATTGATATATTTATTGAATTTAAGCATGATGATATTGACATTAAAATAATTTAAACAAATGAACAAATGTGTGGTGTCATTATTAAGTTTGAGGATCGCTGGAATTACCTAATATATTTTAAGATTAAAATTTTAAAGATTATTTGTTAAAATTGCGTAGTAAACATGTGTAGGTAAATTGTAAATAATGTATTTTGTAAAATGTTTTTATAATTTTCATACTGGATGGAAATACTAACACCAACTAATACTAAATACTATTTGGTTGCCACTGATTTGTAACTGTCAAACATAACCAAGAATTTTTGAATTTGTCCTGGCTAGTAATGACAGGTCAACTTGTTCTTGTGAGAATACAACTGAAATACAATAATAAATTGGTTTGAAAATAAAATAAACGAAGTGAAATGTATGTGCCGGAGAATATATTCGATAAATTACGAGAGCACTCGAGATATGTTCAGAAAACTATCCAGAAGATAAACACAGATCTTACAAACATAAATCTTAATAGCAGTAGTGAGCAGAACATCGAGTATATACTTAATTTAGATTGTTCCATCGAAAATGAGATTGATAATTTATTGACACTAACGCGAGAGACGAATAATGAGATTGAAGTGCTTAATGAAGAAACGGAAGAAAGTGTATCCGTGTTAACAAAGCAACTGGAGTATTTAGAAGAATATTTTAATCTGAATCCGATAGAAATAGATGACAGTAACTGCGTTATAGAAAAGGGAGATTGTGTAGTGCAGGTAATAGTGGATGAACCTGAAGATGAAAATACTGTACAAGCGGAACAGACTGTGACAAAAGTTGATCAGGCAATAGTGAATGATGCGACCAGTTCTTTGTTAAGTATTCTAGAAACGAAAGAACGCGAAAGGTTGATAACTCCACCGAAAGTTATTTATTCGAAGATCATCGAACGAAAATTGGCCAAACAGAGAAACTGTGAAAATGTTACAATACCGAGTGACGATTAAATTATTCTTATAATCCAAATACTGTATTATGAATTCTGCAAAAATGCATCTAGCATTAATGTATATATTCTTTTAGTTTTGTACGAAAGATATCAGTGTGTAATATAACGTAAATTTATTTTTATTATATTTCTTGAACACATTATTCGTTTAAAAAATATTTTATTTTGTTTATCAATATTCTTATAATATTTTTGTACATATATGTATATTTATTAATTAGTCACATGCTTATTACGCATATCGACGTATTCATCCCATTGTGCCTGGAAAAAGTTACCGGCCAATGGTTCACCTAGCTTGTATTTCTCCACAAAATGTCTTAGATTAAAGTTAAATCTATTCGCTCGCGAATTCTTCGGCGATTTCGGTTCGTCAAAATTCAGTTTGCCCGGCTGTTTGTAGAGCATGAACACGTATCTATGCAGGCCGGTACCTTTCGGCGGACCGGAACCAAAATAGGCAGCAATATGATTCGCACTGGCAATGTCGCTTCCCTTGATGTTGCCGACCAACCAATGTAGCACTTCGCGAAGTTTCGGCTCAGTTCTGCTTGGCGCATCCGGGTCTACCATTGCAATGGTGTAGTACGAATTTGGATCGGCATTCCACTGGACTTTCGGTTCGTCTTTCACGTCAAATGGTAATATTTCGTTACCCAATTTCAACTCTATTTTACCATATTCCACGAACAGTTCTTCGGCAGGTGCTGAGTCAATCACGTCCGGCACAATTTGATGTTCTTCCATTTTCTGTTTCGAAAAGAATCAATAATGAAAATGAATAATTCAGTAGATTGTAAATATGTACAACACTGACGTAAGTTGATGCAAATGTGATTATAAAATTGTATCAGCTGGTTATAAATAGACAAAATATATCATTAATTATTATTACGAACCTTAAATGATCTTATAAAATCGGGCAAAATTAGTAAATTTTTAAAATACCACTGCTACTTAATTATCCTATATGTCAATAATTACTTAAGGAATATATTTGCCGTTTGTTTCATTGTTATTGTTTCACTTTTGTTTATATTTTTAAAACAACGTGAGCAGTATTACGTAATTTATTTATCCAGTAATTAAATTAACGTACGTGCTATTGTATGTTATATCACTTCAAGGTTAATAGTATTCTATCAATTAGTTGTTCTATAACGAATAGTATGTTTGATAACCTAGTGGGAATATTATGGACGAACAATGAAACAAATAATCTCGTTAGCATTTAACAATATTTGATTTAAAGATCTTCTAAGTAAATAACAGAATGGATAATAATATAAACTTACCGATTTCACTTCACTGTGACATGAAATACAAGTCGATAGTGATAACGCAAGGCATAAATATGCTAATGATTTCATTTTTAACGAATACTTCTTGCTTACCTGTACTACCAGTACCTACTGTGGCTGTGCCGGTTTTATAAATTCACTGAAATTAGAAAGTTATTCTCCCGTGTCTTGCGTGTTGAGCGGAAAGATGAATACTAAAGTTTTGTTTTTTTTGTTGTATGTGATATTTGAAGGACATATAGAATATCGTGTTCTATTTGTAGATAATAATTATGTTTGTTTATTACAAATGATAATCGATACGATGTAACACAATATAAATGTATAACATATAATTCAGACTTATATATAATATGCAGTATCATAATTAGAATGGTAACTAACAAAATTTACAAATAATTGTTTAAGTTTTACATATTTATACATTTTAAGATATTCCTTTTCTTTGTTTTGGATAAAATTGAGAACAGTTTATATATGGATAAAATGAGATACAATACTTATTTGTACACATAAATATTTATTAATGCATTTCCGAATGTGCGCCATAATTCAAAAAGACAGATACTAGTTTACACATTGAACAACAGATGGCAGAAGTAGTCTTGAATTTCTATTGCGTTTCGTTTGACATTTTGTTGACAGTTCGTCGTCATATGGGAGTGTTTGTTTTTGCGGTGAATAATTGCAGTTAAAATTCAGAATATAGTTAAAATGGCATCAGACGATGAAAGTATTGAGAACCTGTCGAAAATATTCCAAGAAGGTCTGGATTTATTCAATAACATAGACAAGACTGATGAACCGACCAACAGTTCTGAAGTTCAGGTTAGTTTTATTTGTTTATTGTTTTTTTTTTGGATTAGTTTTGACAATGAAATGTATTTCTTTAAAGGCTAATGTGAAGAGAGCGATGGCGTTGTTTGAAAAAGCTACCAAACTCGCTTCATTAGCCGGTCTGTTCAGTGTGAATGAGAGTATAGACGAAGTATCAACGTCTGATCTACAGTACATGTTAATGCCAGCATTGCTGGGCACACTTAGTCTGAAAATTACAAACGGTGACCGGAAAGAAATCGTTGATGTAGCCGAAATATATTTCAAGGATTTCTTGCAACGTTGCAATGATTACGGGTTGAGTGACTACACGTTCAAAGATCAACAGCTACAAGCAGCCAGCTCAAATCAAGTGGCTAACAAGTCTCAGCTGGAACAACTCTCCGGTATGGTATACACTAGACACAATAAAATCCAACGGTTCAAAGAACAGAAAGAACTACAGTCAAAACTGAACGACTTGAAAGGGAATATGGCGAATAGAAATGTCGATGACGAAATCAAACGACAATACGTACTGACAATGGTGAAAATATTCATTTTCAAAGCAATCGAAGAACTTGACAGTATCGAAATGGAGAAACCAATGTTGGCACACATGGAGCTGATGAAACATTCGGACAGTGCTGCCAATCTAGCGAAAAAAGAACCACCGCGGTCCAAACCGCTGAGGCCAGTGATCATAACCAAAGATGACGTGCAGAAAGCGGTCTTTGGATTGGGTTACCCGAGTTTACCAACATTAACCGTTAAAGAATTCTATGACCAGCGTGTCCGGGATGGCGTATTTCCTGATCCGGCGAAAGCTAAATCAGGACCACCTAGAACCCTGCAGGAAGCTGCCTTGGCCGGTGTGGAATTAGACGACGAACCGGAAGTAGTTGACGAGGAAAACCGAATCGAGAATGACGATGCTGAGATGTTGCAGCGAATGCGGGATAAAGATGAATATAAGGACGATAATAGACGTGGATGGGGAAATAGAATGAACAGGAGCTAAAGGAATGGTTATTTATTTGTATTATTACTGTTTTTGAGTTTAAATTGAAATGTACAATATATTCATTGTATCGACTGTGCGTGCTGTACAATTTGTTATATTTGTATCGGCTGAATGTAATCTATATCACATGTATTATTTGGTATAACTGTGTTTTATTTTACATTTATAAGTGTGGTTAGTTTTTCGTTTTTATTGTGTTCTTTTAAATACTTGCATTTATCATATATTTCACATTAGGAAATTGGTGCAGAAAGTACTATTGGAACTTATATACTACTTTCAACATTTTTAGAATGTTTTCTCATCTTAAATATCCTCGTTTTTAATTCCATACTACGTAAAAGAATAATAACTGACTTTACTTGATTTTTTGGCAAATATTGTGCGCATGCGTTACCTGAAATAAAATACACAGAACTTGTGTTGCTGTAACGAGGTATGATCAGTGTGGATCAGTGTTATTCCAGCCTTTGCACGAAGAAGGCTACGTTCACCAGGTCCATAACCAGCATTGACATTACGTAAACAAAGTGAATGTTACACAGAGTCACATGACATTTACGTTCATTGTAGGTTCATGTGAACTTGGTAGTGTACCAGGACTGTAAATATGCTACAAATGTTTTGTTGTTATTTAAATATGTTTGTTTATTTATTTTTAACGGCCCAAGTGGATTTTTGACGTTTGTGAACTATTGAGGAATAGAAAGGTAAGAATTTCTGACATGTTGTGTAATATTTATAAGTTTAATTGATTCAGTGCGAAAGCAGGTATTGTTTTTGATAACTTGAATTTTAATTGTTTTCTATTTAAAGTACAATTATGAATTGAAGTGCAGATCAAAGTATCAAAAGCAAAATATAATTTCAAATGTAGGTATGTATGTACTTTTTTACATTGCAACGTTTAAAGAACTTAAAATATTTTATAAATCTTTAGATTTTTTAGCTAACAAGCATCCGACTGAAGACACAGTTATATTGAAACAAGCTTTAAACTTGATCGAGAATATATATGTTTGTTTCTAGATAATATTACGTATTTTTTATTAGAATATAATTAGACAATTTTATTGTCGTAACATAATTATGTGACAGGGTAATTATCATATTATTAATTATGCATTAGAACTAGTGGGTACCTGAGTAATTAAAATCTTAAGAGAAGTAATTACGTATTCGGTTCCTGTTTAAAATTAATATTTAATGATATCGAAGGATTTCGGTAAACGATTTTATTATTATTTTTAAGTTAAAAAAAGTTAGAAGGAAGTTATATTAGACTTGTTTCTAATTATTTATTGCTTTTTCTAAAATAAAACTTGGATTTTTTCCATTTAAAGGATCTTGAAGACGTAACAGTAGTTCTAACTTTTTTCTATTATAATGTTGAATTGGCTCTTACAATTTTACCAAACTAGTTTTAAAACTTTTCTTCTTGGTTTCCTAAAACAAAATTTACGTAAATCCTAGTGCCCCAGTATTCTAGTACTGGACATAACAGTACCATTTACATATATTGTAATTTTATTGTTAAACTTTTCAACAATTTTCTGCTCAATATCACAAAAGACACTTAAATTTAAATTAGAATCGGTATGAATAAGAAATGATTTACCGAAATTGTGAATGGATATTTCGTCATTTCTGAAATGCTTTTTCTTATATACGTTTTCATACTATTTACATGCAAGATTTAATTGTATATATTACAAACAAAAAAATGTAGGAAGTGTAGGATTTGTCTTAATATCCGACAATGTATTTCCTGCAATTATATAAATGTTCTAACATTTATATCACGTCAACTGCACTTGGCGTGTGTGTGTATATGTCAGTTGTAGTTCCCTAGAATGTCACCGTGTGGCGCCACTGTTCGCCATCAATGATTCCCGGCACGAGCAGATGGATTATGCGAGTTGAATAAGTAAATTCGGCACTGATATAATATTTTTTTACACCTCAAAATGAAAATAATGTCCAGCGTAAAATGTTATAATACAATTTTTGCAAGTATTGGTGAAGTATGACATTTTTAGTTCTACGTTTTGACATTCAATTATTTCTTTCTAAATTTGTACTTTGAAGTAACACCGGTCTTTTTATCTTGCAAATTGATGTGCTATAATAGTGTTATATTTGCATAGATAGCTGATTGTGACCTGTCATAGATTAGCCAGGCAAACGTTGATTAGTTACCTGTACCTGGATTCGGCGTTGCTTCATTCGAATTAGTAAAATTACATTACCTTGTTCGAATTAGTCGCCGGCACCTGGATTCGAACCCGAGTTATTTACTTAACCATTTACACGGCTTAGCATAGATTTCTATTGACTTGTATTTCTCGATACGATCTATTTATGGAATTGTTATATAAATGCTGATGTTTAAGGCGACAATGGCGCCTAAACTGGGCGCCTACATATGCTAATTTGCACCTGGATGACTCATGACAATAACGTTAAGTTCGCAATGTGAAAGTTCTGTGTCTGAAATCGACGCAATCTCTTCTCATAATCATGGGATAACGTAGTGTTTCCTGATTCTTCTTGTTGCCAACAAACGACAGGCCTGTACTTCAAACAGAGCCGGATAGCGGAATATTGTCTAATTTCTCTTGTTGTAATGTAATAAGATATGAAGTTTGTATTGTTACTGGTAGGATTTATACTGAAGCCAGGCCTGGAGACCGTGCTTGTGGGTGTACCCCCCCATTGGGTGGTGATATTTGAGCGACCGATGACCCGGAACAATACTCACACTCCTAGTCAAAGTAGGCGTCCTCTGCACTTCTCATAAGCAGCCGATCTACTTGATGTACTTTCTTGTAACTTTATTTTAACATGCTCTGATTCTTTCGATATTTAGTAGTACTCTGTCCCCCAATATCGAAGTATATTCCCTCAGATAGTATTTATTTACACATTTCATTATATATTTTGCCAGCTTTAAAATATTAAAGCTATATCCTTTGATGAGATATGACCCGGGAAATATTTTTTATACCGGATTCGTTATAACCTTACTTTTTTAATGATACGCAAATGTCAAGTACATATACAGATAAAAATAAATCAGATATCAGTTTGACAGTATGTATTTCTTTTCTTGTTAGTGCTATCGATCGATTTTTACTTGTTGAAATAATTTAATTTTCGATTTGAAGTAAAGTAGAATTCATTTTCCAACAATAATAATTAAACTTGCCAGTTATGCTATAAACAAAATGCACAACGTAGAGTGTAAATCGTAGATTGTGATCAAAGTTGCTTGTGATGTTTTTTTTTTCCGTTGATTTTCTGCAATTAATTTCGCCGCGCGATATGAAAGAATAAAATGGCTGATCGTGCGGTTCGCACGGCTGTCCGAACAGTTATTTATGCGAGTAATTGCAGACATTTGTGTAAAATATATGCGCTCCAAGCTCTCGTCGATTTGTTCAACATACAAGTACAAGAATCATGCGAATAGCATAACAGTACCTATTCTAACAGCCGTACGAGAATCATTCTTTTCCTAGCACAAACCACGGGTACACAACATGCAAGCAACGACATACGTTAAAGCACTGTAACCACATTCAGAAAACGAAATCTTTTCACCCCGAAACAAAAGAAACATTAAACGTCTTACAGTCAGTGCAGAGCACGCGCGATTGCAGGCAACTTTTAACGAATTGCAAAACGGAAATGTTGTAAAACAATGCGCCATTTTGATATGATCTTGCGTGCATTGTTCATGCCGTAAGTCAAGAGTCATGGCCAACGTGATTTCCAACGCCAACGTGGGTTGTAATCGTTTATGGTAGTACGTAGTTTAATTTTTATCGTCGTATAAATGGATTTTAGTTTTATGCTACACGTTCGTCTGCAGTAGTTAATACTGTGTGCACCAGTCCAGACTTGTCTGCAATTGCAATACGGTACAGAGTACACACCGATGTTGCGGGTAATTTGCAAATGTGTTTCTCTTTGTTTTATGGCAGAACGTTACTTTCTTGCACTTTCTTTGCAAGTGTCCAACGAGTACTTTTGCTCTTCTAATCGTTGCAAATGGCGCGCCATTTACACAATGAGTTTTATGGCAAATTCTACTTTTGAATTTTTACAATTTTGAAAATCGAACTAATATGCAAAAAAAAAAACATTTGTAGCAGCAATGCTTTTTATGTTAGATTTTTCAAAAGCATTATGATTAAAATGCAGGATTGTGGGAAAATGTTATTATAAAAATGTGATTAAACTGACATGGTTTATTTAATAGTTTGTGCAGATACTCCATATTCATGTAATTTAAAATAAATAACAATTTACCTTTGAACAGTATTTTATATTGAAACATTTATTTTACAAATTACCAATTTCTTTTTGATTGCCAAATAATTACGAATGTATTTTTGAGTAGTAAATAATCAGATCATTACAATGTGATTTAATATTATTGTTTCAGGTTAACTGATTTCTATTTCATTACTGTACCTAAAAAAAAAAGTAGTTAAAAATTATTATTTTTTTAATTTATATTATTGTTTATAGATCACATAGCATAAATGACATACAATATTTGTACACATTATTAATTGTTTACTTGTGACGAAAGATTTGCTTAGCTACTTCATAGCAACATAGATGTGAGACGCAGTCGATTCAGTCTTACAAATACAGACGTCTTATTCCATTTCGCCACTTTGGGGCGCTCTAAGAAGGAGACACCGTTTTCTTCTCAGCACATGGCAACCGACAACACTACACGCGAACAACAGTCACGTTGGATAAAAAACAAACTAGAATAAAACAATTTCCTGTTGCACAGTACACGGCAAGGTTCAGAATCAGATGCACCTACATATATTCTTCCACTTCCACTGACAAACTGGCCACCACAAAGTCTTAACCGTGCACCACAGACACAGGGTGCAGGTGACGGAAGTCGTTATCTTCCAGTGTCATCGTGTAAACACGGCTTTACAGATTTACGACGCTGGTAATGGGAAACAATAGTCAGAGGTGTGGTACCAGATAACGAGACCAGAGGACACCGGACATAGACGCGTAAAAAACAAATTGGAACGATAAGATCCGACTACTAGATAGTGTACCATTGGTTTTACACAATTATGTATGATTTATTTGCCAGTTTGTTATAATATTAATCCACCTTAAACTTTATAATAACTACTACATAATTTGTAGTAGTTCGGACCACGTATAAACGAATTATTACAAATCAAGGAGTCAGTAATATGATCCTAGACAATGCACTTTTGTTGATAAAATACTGGGTTCTATCTAAAACTCTGTTTCTAATAAGTCCACCTTACACTTTATAATATCTACCACATAATTTGTAGTAGTTAGGATATAGCATCACGTATAAACTAATTATTACAAATCAAGGAGTCAGGATCGTGATTGTGGGATAGACTATGCACTTTTGTTGATAAAATACTGGGTTCTATCTAAAACTCTGTTTCTGATAAGTCTGTACAAGAATTGTGCATTTCTTATTTGCTTTAGCACGATTTCCTCCCTTCCATCTCTCCAGTTCGATGCTCGAATGTTGAGGAAGCATAGCTGCCTACGATCGCATAAGTGTTCTTTGTCCTGAGATCACGAGCTAGCTAGAAATACAAACGCCGACCATCGGATGCTTTCACTGACATAACTGGGCACGTGATAATGCATCCGCCATGCGGATTACGGATAAGAGAGTGACACGGATCAATGGTAATTCACGAGTCCAATTCTTTATGATAAAAAATGAAACTTGTGCAAATTGATTTCGTACATCCTAGTCTCATATATGCTGCAATGCTGTTTGTCACCTTGAACTGACAAATTCGACAACTAGTTCCGTGTTTTAATTAGTGTAACTGTAGATTCGCCCACGTAAATTTAGTACCTAGGTGTAAATTGGAATTATAGGCTTCCTGGTCTACATACCATCACAATGTTGAAATCTCTAGAACATTTTATAATGCTAATTTGGCATACCCAATTGTAATATTTCTATTTAGAATTAAATCATTATTCTTCATTTGAAACCAACCAAATTGATCTGTTCATTTGTTTATTAGCGTTGGGATCAAAGAGTGTCACGTTTAACCTCAAAACGAGCAGAAACACAATGAAAACCATCAACGGAATCTCATTTGACGTTTCTAGTGTTTTGTTTCGAAATATTTCCGTTGCGTGTGATTGTATTTGTACGAATGTGAAATGTGGTTTCCGATTGCAGACAGTCCATTCTTCCCGTTGGTTAACGGTTTAATCATCGGCGACTTTGGAAGTGGTAAACTGAGAGATGAATGCGATGCTATACAATAGCAAATAGCTACTTATATTCGATAGGCCAGTGATGCAGGACTGACTTTGTTGTAACAATGAGATAAGTTGTTTTTTTGTAAACGTGAGTGATGGATCGCGTTAGATCACCTTGGCTATGGCGGTACGGACTGAATTTAGAGACGAAGAAACCCGTCAATGCTTCCACTGTAATGTAATGCCACTGATAAACCAAGTTGTGTATCTGTGGTAATGCTCAGTTGATCGAAGATGCTTTTATTCACTGTTAACAATCATAATTATTAGTTTATTATATTAGTAGGCAGAATTCTGTGGACAGACTGCTGACGAAAATTTAGTTCATCGCAGAACGCTGTGGACGGCTTTGATAATATGCCTTTCTTTTAAATTCTGAACACACTTTTGCTCTAAAATGTGTTGTGCAGAAGTAATCACAATTTTTCTATATTTACATGTTCATTCTGTTTGTCCCAGATTTCTGGGTACTTCTACTTTATGAAGTGATGGTATGGAAATAAAGGGTCTGCTACTCCAGTAATGGGAAAGACGTGATGTTATCAATAAATAAAATGTAATTAAACTTACCTATGCCATTCTTGAAAGAAATGAAAACTTTTGTAAAAGGCGAAAAGAAATAGCAAAAAATAAGAAAACAAAAAAAAAATGTAGACGAGAGATTTAAAAAAAAATTAATCTGAGTATATAAACTCGTTTCGAAATTAGCGCCTTGCAAAAAACAAGTTTATATTTTAATGAGATTCGACTAATTTCTTCATTCTCTTCTCTTCTGCTTGCTGTTGTGTCTTGTGTTTTCCCGTTAACGTGGCGTGCCCTTCTTGTTATTCGTTTTTTACAATCCCTGTTAATTTAGTCTGACGTTTATTTTCATTTGAAAATCGTCGAAATCACTCCCCGTAATAGTATTTATTAAGCGTGGTTGTTCAGTGGCGTATCATAAAAATATTACGACCAGGGCACTTCGTCATCGTGGTTAGTAATTTATAATTCCAAGTTGAGAAAAATGGATTGAATGTTTGTTCATATTGTTATTGATTGTTCTCTAACTGTAAGAAGACGATTCTGGACGAGTTCTGATAGATTTCACTATGCATCTAAAGTATCTACTTAGGTTCGGGCAGAAATTTATTCAACAGGAAAGAGAATAGTTGCTGACTTAATATATTTTGCCTGCGATTGTGAATGTCTCTGATCCGGTATCCTATATTACCCTTCCGTAGGATTCCTAGCTGTTGTAGGGCACGAACGATCCCTACAGGACAATATATCAGTTGTGTTCGATCCCGTGCATTATCCTGACAACCGCAAAAACAATATCGAACTCTACAAATCAATCAAAATTGCCAATAGAAAGAAAAAAACCATTGCATTTTTTCATTTGTTTTCCTCCAACGCCCGTAAAATTGCAGCAGTTTCAATAGGTACTTTTTCTAGCAGTGCGCCTCAACATTTTCATCTAGTTGTACGTCTAGTTAAAATATTGCCCGTGACATTTACTTACACACATAATCTGGAATATTGCATTTATCTTTTCTAGCTCATCAAATACTTAATAATTATAACTGTGTATAGACGTTTGCTTATCATTTTCAATATATAAGATTGCGGATTTAGAGGCCTGATGTTTGAGAACTGCTGGATTCAATCGAACCCCTATTGGACATGATATGAAATGTAGACGCGGTGTCATATATGGCCGTAGAAATCACTGTGAAAGGCATTCTAGGTCGATGTTATATTGGCTGCACGCGTACCGACTGCAGAATATTCTCCTGGTTACAATTTTCATAACCCCCTGTGCATATAATCATTGATATAAGCGTTATTTGTGTTTTATCGCAAATACAATTATTTATATTTTCTTCTTCTGACCGCATATATATTTGTTGCATTTTTGTGTGTTTTAATTTTCGGCAGTTTTTATATAGATACTCGAGACTGTTACTGTTTAAAATTGCTGTTTTGTGCTTCGACATACTGTAGATATATGGTGTTTTAAATACACACAAATTATTTTTCAACCGTTTATATATTGTTTTATTATGAACAAATTCTTCATTTATAACGGACCGAATTTACAACACGTTTCCGTAATCGAAAAATCATTTGCAATTCTTTCGCTCAGCTTCATCTACAGATTGGCATATTACTCGTCTAATAAAATGAACAAAAAATAACGGATTTTTTTTCCAATTTAAATTTTCACGTAGATATTAGCATTATATCTTTTAGCAAAAAAAAAAGTTAACCAGTAAATGCCGTATCTCCTTGACTGCAGAAATGTTGTTGAAAATCCTCTGCGGTAAACCAGTGAAATGAAATTTCCCTAGTACTCCCGCGCCAAATGGCTTCTGCAGGGAATATTCTTGTGTGTAGGTTGGTGCATTTGGTGATTAAAATTGAGAGATGCAGTTTTTTCCCCGCCTTTTGTTTTGCTATTTCATTGTGCTGTGATTTTTTGCATGGTTTGGTAATATTTAAAGGCAGAGTTTACATATTCTGTGAGGCTTAATTATGTCTGAAATCTAGTTGTAGAAAGCCTTATTTAACAATCATTAAACGCGCCTATGTTCTTAGTCATTTATCTCATTTGAATTAAATTTATATCACTGGGGTTATTTTTGACACTGCCGACCTAAATAACTCTGAAGTTCTGGATTATATTTGGACAGTTTTGTATTTAAATTGCATCCGGATGAAACAAGCTTAGTTCACGATCCATTTGTAACTCAGTAACAAATTATAAATAGCGAAATTACTGTAAAAATGAATGGTAGCGAAATCTTCATTTTAATCTTTGCATATTATTCAACTAAAATCTTTCGTCAGTGATTAAATTCTACTTTACGAGGAAAGTAACATTATTTTTGCATTATAAAATATCTAGGGGGGGGGGGGGTCAACAAAGGTATTTAAATGAAAATATATTATCTACCCAAAATGGAGCACAATATCTGACAATGTGAGTGGATATTATACGGATTAATGTAGCGGAAATCTATTGCGCGAGCATTCATCTAGCTTAATACACTGTTGAATCTCCACGTACAATAGAGCACTGAATACAGAGATAATGCCAAGTATTAAAATAATGGTTTTAATTGGTATTATGTACTGCAGAAATGCAGCCCGTATATCATAATGGAAATTACAGAATTGCACATGAAAACGAATATAAATTGTCCAAAAACATTCACATCAGATGCGAAATGTTTTGACGTTTTTTTTCCAAGTATTTTATTATATATTTACAAAATAAATTATATTATCAAATTTGTATGATTTGATATCGATTTAAATACGTTTTTAAATTTCTTCCTTGTAATTTTGTTCAATAACGTCATTTTCAAATACTTTTCGTTTAAAAAGAATTGCTTTTTTGATTTTCTTCCAAGGTTTCACTTAATTTCCCGTTTTTGAACGTCAAATAAAAATTGTTGAAGCTCTAGAAATGCAACAAGCAACTTAGATTTGAAGGTAGCCAAATGGTTATGGGCGATCGATTCGTTCGAAGCCCAATACGATGAACAAAAGATATTAAATTTCACTCTGTTTTGTGTGGAACATTCTTTGAGAGCAATAAATTTCAATCGTTTCTTGTATGAATATTTTCGCAAAAGCAACGAATCGCATTTGGGAATCAATAATGGTTCTTCAATGGAGCTTATATGCATACTCCACGCATGTATATTGAAGTTTGGCAATCAGAAAGACGATATCGGTAGTGTATCCACAGATATCCAGACTGTATTGCATTGTATTGACTTTATATGATAAATAAAATTCGCAATAACATAGATTAGTCAAATACGTTTACGAGAAAATGGAGTTTATATTTATGACAAAGTAAGACACATGCAGATGGAACATTGTCATTGAGCATATATCTTTCAAAGTACACAAAACAATATGGGGCCGGTGATAAACTTGTTTGCAAATATGTCCCCTGTATTTCTTCAACTCGTTATCATGTCTTCGTAAATCTCACGGAACTCAGTACATATTTTCCAAGAGAAAGCGGATGTAAATAACGAAATAGAGATAGTGATTTATGACGTGACAGCGAACAGAATATGTTATCGGTTTCAACGTTCTGAAACAACTCTACTCTACTCAATATATTCGTTCAGTTTGATGTAGGATTTTATATTGGCACGTGTAACTTCTACTTTTAATAACGTGTTATATTTGAGGTTATAAACATTTAGAATCTTTGTTGGAATAACCAGATCTGGCTTATGTGGAACGTAAACTACATAGAGTGAGTTGATTCTCGGTTTAAACCGCGACTGAGTAACCGGGCATACGCTAAGGGTAGTCAGAGTGCTGAGGTTGCAATATAGCACCTGTACGAGTACCCTTTTGTACGTTTTTTCTTCTTCTTCCTTTTTGTACCTCACCACAAATACACTGAAGTGTTACTGGTTTCGCCTGGCTAACTAGATTTGCATGCACAATGCACTGGTATAGTCGTTGCTTAGTTCCTTGACACTGCACGAGTGGCTCCCGTCGTTTTGTAGACGACGTTACGAAATACCGTCGGCTAAATCGGCACTGCTACTTTGTCACATGCGTCCTTTTATCTCGTTCCATTTCTTTTGCTCCTCTGTCTTCTGTCAAGCTCCTTTTTGTGTGTCTGCCTTTCAACGCTATTCGCCTCTTCTTATCGTAGTCTGTTTGTCACGGCAGAATATTAGTTTCGTATTTATTGGCGGGCGAATGAAGTTCAACTTTATTTCAAGTGGATTTTCTGTACGACAGATTCGTCGATTTTGCCTCGATGAATCTGGTGGAAAATTGGTGAATTAATTACATTTTTTTGTGTGGGTCGCATGGAAAGAGTTTGATTGCTTCCTAGAGATCATATATTGGTACTCCTAGACCAGCGAATTCCTTTTTATTTACACGAACTGACGATACAATCGTATGCTCAGGATGTGGAAGGTAAATATCTGTAGAAATATTTCCCGATATATTCCATCCGTATTTATTTCCATGCTTTGTGTATATTTGCTTACATTTTTCATACATCACTTCCAAATAGTCTGCATACCTGTTCCAGGTCTCACCACAAACTTGCATTCATTGGTGAGCCTTTGAAACCTGGTGGTGAAGGGTGACCTGACATTCCAGCGGTCACAATACCGCGGTGTTCCATTTAAATGGACATCGGCCCATATTGATTACAGTCCCAGTGGCGTACAAGTAATAAATTTAGAACAATACTGTCTTGATGAAACGCAGTACAAATTTTAAGGATCTTGACTGGAATTTACCTAGTTGTTTTTTTAAGGTTCTATTTTCAAAGTTATAATATTACGTCACCTTCGTAACACTTCGGATAGCTGTCAGGGTGATACGAAGCCCTTGAACTTTGTCAAACACAAATATTGTATAGCAACGGAGTGTATGTGTGTATATGTGTGTGGGTGTACTTTGCGCAAACATTTACCAAACAGTCCATGTATTGAGTTGCGGTTGTTGTGTTGCCGTCTCGCATTGGAAACTTTCACATTCCATCCTGTGAATTACCGGTGTTGGCATTTGATTTAAATGTTGCTTGCTCTTGCTAGAAATATCAACATCATGGATACCTGGTACATGAGAAATGGTACAAAATAGAACCCACTCGTAAAGAAAAGGGAACAAAACGGAACCATTTCATATATAAATACAACGATTTATGCGCGTTCTAAATAGTTTTGTAAACGAGAGCGAATCATCAAGAATAATTTATCGTATTTGTAATTCTGAATTACTACTAGTTGAAAGAAGCTTATAAATGTGATCCTATGTGTCATTTAATAAAATGTTTTTATGGAAACTTGCAAGCGACATTTTTAGTAACCATTACTTGTATCACTTTAGCTCGAATATTTCGTATTTTATAACAAAAAAAAAAAAAACGGGTAAAATGTTACTGTAGAGACTCATATTAGAGACAGGATAGTTCTGGTATAAAAACTAGTTGCGTCGTCGTTAAAATGTTAACATAACCTCGCATTACGCCATTTTACACTGATGCACGTTTAAGATCGCCGTGGCTAAGCCATTAGAGAACTAATTCCATCCGCGCCGTGTAATTATAATGTGACCCAGATTTGAAACAATAAACTAATAAAATGTACGACGCCTTGAGAGTATAATACGCGAGCGATGCAATTTTGTTTTTATGGCGATTTTTAAACGGTTTTACTGGTAAATGGAGTGTCACAGGTCGTGTTATATATGGCCTTAACGTTACTACAGTCTGCAACAAACACACACACACAATGCATATAAGCAGTATCGTTCATGCAAGGTAGTGGGTATTTATAAAATAACCTACACTACGCCACTGGTACGATATACTTTTTGCTGGCGCAATCATATTGCTTTAGTCTCAAGTTGAGTGACTTATTTTATGCTTTTTTAAATGCGGTTTCCAAGCTGAAATATTGCAATATGTTTAAGAGAAGTGTTAATGCCGTTAACACCATAATCAATATAAGCGACAACTGTCAATTTTATAAGTAAAATTTGATCATCAGGTTTCGATAGTAATGAATTGGTTGCATAAATTTTGTAACGGGTAAAATTAAATCAATCATTGCAATTTCCGTACAACAATATTATTCTTGCAGATCACCGCGAATGTAATTATTGATTATAGGAAGTTTTTCCTTTTTTTTTTTGGGTCTTTAAACGCATTCATACTTTCAAGAAATACGCTTTCAGTTCTGCAGTGAAATAGAATTAATTACTATTATTTTACCTGAAAATTTCGCGAGTAAATTAAATTTTCATCTCGAATCCAGCATCCGGCTGCGTTGTCACGTAACCTGATTATAATTTTATTGACTTTGGAGCACTCCAGTGTGTCTGGTGCAATTGTCTCCCTTACACACAATCGTTCATTGTATTCTCTCTTTCTCTTTTATATATATATATATATATATATATATATATATATATATATATATATATATATTTATATTCTTTCTTTCTCTTTATATATATATATATATATATATATATATATATATATATATATATATATATATGGCAGGGTTGAACAAAATGCAATATCCATTCAACTTTTCACATTTATATCATTAAGTTTTGGTCACCCCTGTCCATAAATATATGACGTACATCTCTGACCTATTTTTTGTTAATTGGTACAGATGCAGTTCGCCAGCGGTATCGTTGTTTTTAAAACCAGAGATATATGTGCCGTATGCAACATACTTGTGCTGGCCTGACCTAATATACTGTTGATTCCTCCTACTCTTCTGTACCATTCACCCGCAGCCTACTCCCTGTAACACCCCGCCTCACCGCACACGCCTGACTGATGCTGAGTACGACGTTGGACGAGTGTAGCCCCGACTAATTAACGTTAGTTTTTAATGGTTCGTTGCTCGATTTGTCACAGTTCACTGCTGGTTTTTGCAAGCACTGAAGTGTTGTTTAAGAGTTGTCAATAACGCGCCGGGTTTTGTCCGAATGTAACGAGAATATCAACAGCTAGAACAACTGGAGAACCGCTCGCTGCATACTCCCAGAGTAGTAATGTGTTAGTGTAGGATGACTATTACGCTACTAGTTCCATCTCATTGTCAGCTGTCGAGAAACATGAAAATATTACATGAACATTAACGTATAAGTTTGAATCAAATATCGGAATTTATATATATGTATATATATATATATATATATATATATATATATATATATATATATATATATATATTGATTGATTGATTGATTGTATGGAATTAATCACCCTGGAGGTAACGTCAAGCGAAAATTAATATTCACCGGAACTAGGTCAAACTATATCGCACATACACATACATGCTGACCACGTATGATAAGAGCTGACGCTAGCTAGTACTGTGTATACAGTCATCCCCCGGTATACAGCGCTCAGCACGGCGGCCAAGTGAACTAATACATCATCCATGTTCCTAGTACAGGAAGTCATCCATTACACGCGTATCAGCATATCACCGGTACTATTATCTCACTGCTAAATGTTTATAATTGCATATTAATTACCCAGTGTAGATCATTGTTGCAGATCAGTAAATAATATTGGACAGTTTTCTTCTTATAACCAGAAATTGATGATAGTTTTTTGATGTAGCCACAAATAAGAGAATGTTTTCAATTATCCAGATACATTTTGCAGTATTTCATTTCTTTAAGATGTCATATTCGGTCAAAATGAAATTTCTGATTTATGGTAGAATATTATTCCATGTTTTTTTGTTATTTTTGTGGTGTATCCCGATAGAAAATTGTAAAATATATTTTCTAAATATTATATTGGCAATTTACATGGAAATTTCTTTTGTAACATATTACTTTCTCGTCGACAAACATGTTATACGAATATATGTAAAAGTAATATGTTTGGCTAAAAGGTAAAAAGGCATTAATTTAAATAAAAAATGCCTAGAATGGAGAGCATTAAAATGCACGAGCTAGGAGAATGACAATTATCTAAGAGAAACTGGGGATTATGAATATGTATATATTCAAAGTTTAGAAAGCCGAGGATCATATATGCATATATGTATTGAACAGATGCATTGTGTATAGATCGATATCCGTGATCTCAGATAGCTAGATAGAAATTTATTCATTTGCACATATGAATAATGTTTCACAAATGTACAACGTATTGTAACTCTATCCTTTTTGAAACAATGCATCCTGGAAACTTAATTGCTTGTTTTATATTATAGTCTCTACTATTAATTGTTCCTGTTCATTGTTGTGTAGCAATTAAAACCATTAAATCCTCCTAGACATTTTCGTTTGCTTCCGAATACATAAAGTTTTACAGTCTTTAGACAAATCAATGGTTCAGCCAGCGAAAAATATGAATTCGCATCGCAAATGTAGCATCGATAAAACTAGCTGTAAATATTCTGGAATAATAAAATATTTATCCAGCAATGTTGGATCTAAGGTTGCGTAGAAACCATGCGTGCCGGCACATACAGGGTCGGCACGAGGTGGCGCGGCAAAAGGGGCCCAAGGAAATTGAACAAATCGGTTTTGCTTTTTTACGATCTTGTGAAGTAATTTAAACGGGCGTTTTGTTCGTGTTTTCTGTTTTACTAACACTGAACGCAGTCCTCCCAGACTTCCAGTGGCGGCTCGTTGAAGCTATAAAACCATTTGACGCGGGGTTTTACAGTTTGTAATAAAATTCATTAATCAAATTGGAGATTTCAGTTTATCTGGTCAGCCAGACGAACTGACGGTGACTGAATTTGTAAAAAGAGTTGAAAATACGGGAAAACTGAAGAGCTCGACAATGGAATGTTCCATTGTTTTATTTGATCTTGTTTTCAGTAACCGTTAATTTTCTTTCCAAGGAATATCTTTTGTTTTGCTGATTAAAATGTCCGAGACTGGTTTGCTTGATCAGTTAATGTTAAACTTTACTGCGTGTAGTTTGTTATTCGAGATAAAATAAATGAAAACATTATCTAAGTTTATCATCAAATTTTCCCGCTTCACTTCAATCAAATGTTCATCAAACAAACGTCCGATTCGTGTTTCCGTCAGTGACCGTGGATTAATGTTAAATACTTTAAATTTATTTGCCCGTTGTTTTGATTCGTAAAGAGCATTTGAAGCATTGGCCAATTTTAAATTATTAGAAATTTGACCGCTGTAAAACGCACTTTATAACTATACGTCCTATTATTGGCAAGTTCTCACTGTAGTTTGAAATAGTTTGAGTTCTGGCAACAACTATGTTGTACCGTCTTGGTTAATCCTACTCCCGCAAAGACATGTTACTGACGGCGCTACTGTGCACGTTACAGTGGTAGGGTAGGGTAGAGCGCGGTACCTTATCACTGAAACTTATCTTAAACAGGCTGAACATTCGCATCTTGTTACATGTGATTTGTGGTACGTCCGCTTGCATTTCTACCGCAGCAACGCCAGCACCATCTAGCGGCCAAATGTAGAATTGCCTTTTGATGTGTTTTTGTTTATTTTATTTTTCTCTTCGCTTGCGAATGTAAAAAGATGTATGAATAACAAGTAGGCAGATATTTTTAAGATGTTGACGGTTTTATTGTTTATTACTTTATCTTCATACTGTGTAATTTGTGTTCGTAATGAAGAGAACCTTTAGGTTCTTGGTTATTATTCTTCTTTCTGCTTAATTATTCAGCACTAATTATTTGGAATTAGTTTTACATTTTATTTAAGTAATCTAGATCTACCTAGCAACGAATTTTGTGTTATTCATTGTATTAAAAGATCCCCAGTTCAAGATGCAGAAATGTCACTAGCAAGAAGGATACACGTCGTATTGAATAAAAGTAAAATCTGAACAAATTCACTGGCACTCGTGAATGTACTGCGCGGAAATACGTACGAGTTTTAAGTGGATAATTAACCCAGTTTATCATTAGCAAACATGAGAGTGCCTGTCCACTCTTCAGGGAGTTTGTGGAGTGCCTACGCAGATTCGTAACATGCAAATGAAATAAATAATACACGACTTTACGGGTCAAATAATTGTAAATAACAAATACAAAATTGCCTTACGATGAGAAAAATACGAATTGAAGAAGCAAAGAAGAATAGAAGAAAATGAAAATTTCCAAATAAATACTACCACTATTTTGTGTTAATGTTTTAATACGAGATTTTTTAAATAATTATTGACTCCTATCTGACATTAATATTTTTTTTTTTTTAGTTTAAATCATTTTTCAAATTTATCATTTCTTTTATAATGACTAGCGTTCCGATATCACAAAAGTTCTTTTTGAACCTTTTAATTAAAAGTTCATACATAACCATGAAGCTTTTATTATTTTCTCCCATGCATTCGGATTATTTATCTTCGTACTACGTCTTCCATTCTGTGTGCACGAATTCCTTCCGCCTCGCTTCACACCTTATTTCACCGTGAGATCCTCTCATTTTGTCCTGCCCTCCTTGTTGCTTATCATCCTGTCCTTGCCTACTTAACTGCTTGTCTTTTCATCTACGTTCTCGCTCCTTCGTTGGCCCGATCTTTAGTATCAATCGCGGCCTCTTTCATCGTGTTCTTTGATCGCAAGATCTTCCTCCATATCCTCCCTCTTTGTGTATGAAACCACGGATTCGGGTTTTTTTTTTAACATACCATAGCGTGACTCATCATTCATTGCGTTCAAGAGATTCGCAAAATTTTTACCGCTCAAAGCGAAATTAATTGCTGCGTCAGTTCGGAATTCGTATGCGAAAATAAATATTTACCATGCATAGAAATATCTGTGCAAGTGATGGCTTAAATAATCAGTATATTATTGAATACTTCCACATTTGAATACCATGTTTTTTAGGACTGCTGATTTCATTAAATGCGTATAACTGTATAGAGTGTTAAGTGGTTTCTTGCTTACCACAATTTCATTCAATTGAAATCATCTTCGACTGAAGTGGTTTTTTTTTATAATTGTAGTACGTGCTGTTTGTCAAGATTTTGTTTTGTATGTTAGTGAATTTTTTAAGATAAGTGTAATATTTAATACAGAAAATACTGAATATATAATTATTTCATTCTGGAAACATTTATTTTACATACATTATGTTTCTGTTCGAAAAGCTGTTGAAACTAAATTCCCGATTGTATGAAAATATGTAAGCATTTTTATTTATTCTTAACAGCATGTCGAATGTCATGTGTCTGGCATCGTTTCAAATATCAACAAATCTATAATCGATGACATGATGGTAGTTCGATGACCGCAAATGTCAGCAGAAAAAAAAGCCGATGGAAAATGAAGCTTTTTCCACACAAAAACATGACATTAGGAAGGCGCGAGTTTGTACCACCCAACTTGGCAAGAAATAATGAACAAAAGAAAGCACAGAAATGAGAGGCAGTCGAAAAGGAATGAGGTTTTCAATTAAAAAAAGACGACACAAAAACTTATAATTCCAAAGGGGATTGATTGAAATTAAATTTCTTTTATTTACTTCTATTACAGCGAAACACAGTGTAAAAGTTCTGAATATTTTTTACCAGAACAACGAATATTTCAGTCTAGGGTTTAAATTGCCAATTTGGTAAAATTTTATAATTCATTGAAATAAATATGAAACTTAAGATTTTTTTTTGAAATTATGGCTAATTCTTTTAGCGACGTTGATTGGTATATTGTGAAGTACGTGGGTTGTGGGAAAAAATTATTAGTTTTGATAAAAAAAAAACAATTGACCTCAAACTAAAGTATTTTATTGCTTACATTGAAATATAAAAACTTTCCTGGTAGTAACAGTACGACGTGTAGGAATTACCGAATTACTACTGGTCCTGTTTCATAAATGTATGACGAGGGAGTTTTAGTATCAGTACGTTGGCAATTCTGTTTCATTATAAACAAACATTGCGCGCCTTGAAATAAATGGGATTATGGCACGGAATCTGGGTCACAGTCGCACTGGGAACAATAACAAAATTTATTTTCGTTCTCAATTAATATTGATACAGATGGCAAACAAAACATACTGCCCTAAATGTTCTATTAGAGTTTCCTAAATATCTCAAGATCAGTATATGCATTTACGTTATGTATTTAAATATTTCGCAATATAATTTCCTTCAACTGATCAACAATACTTTCTTTTCGTTAGTTCGCTGTCATTGTACTCTGCAATTTTTTAGTGACAAAACAACATTAACCTAAGATTCTATCCGAAGATACGCGAATGACAACTCGTAGACGAAGATGACTATCTTTCATCACCCCGAAGAAAGTACGGAAGGGGGTTAGCGTTAAGCTATTGTCGTCAATTTTAATTAATTTCCACAAATCTCGCGTTGAAGTTAATTAATCTTATTGATTAATGTTGTTCATTTAGATTTCGATGTTCGCTTGTTTACGTTTCTATATGATCTTGACTTGATCGTTAGCTGACGGGGCTGCACGAATGCTCTAGAATCGGTGATACAAATACTTGAATTTATGAGGTTATCGTCTACTGTTTTACGCCATCTTGATGCTACATCTGTGCCAATGTGTGTTTGTATGCGTTTATGCGGATATTCTACATTCTTCAAATGCCTTTCATGTGTAATCCGCTGTCAGTTAAGAAGAAATTCAGCTGAAATTGCACGCCAACATGCAGGTCTGTGGGCATCACAAAGCTTTTGAAACTCGGAGGGTTTTCTTTTTTCAACTCAAACAAATCATAAATTTGCGATTAAAAAAACGTTAAGCTCGTATATCACATGGCGTATCTTTTTTTGACATTATTTTTGTAAAACATCGAGCGCCATTAGCATATTAAATCGCCCTACACATGCGCGAACACCGCGGCCGTACGAACAAAGCTAGAAGATGCCTGGCAAAATATGAATGTTGAACAGCGAGATAGCATAGTAGAGGCGGCCACAACACCAAACAACGATACACAAGGATGGATAATTGTGATGGACGAATATCAGAACACTTTACATTCATGCAAACCAACAAAAAATGTTGGAGTGTTCAGTAAAAAACAAACCTGAATTGTGTCACACTCATCTAGGGCAGCTGAATGGAGTTTGTATACATTTGCAAGTGCTATTTGTCCTACAAATACGCATATGACAGACATCCTTTAAATTAAGAAAATGGTTACTAATTTTCCTTCAAAGTTTGTCTATTTCCCTTTCCTTTTTATTCCATTCCATTGTGGTAGTTATTGCTAATTCCTTTGAAATGAATTTCAATACCATTTTCACTTTCCTGAAATATTGGATGATCTTCAAATGATTCATCTTTAGGAGTCTCCTAATGAAATACTGTTATCATTTAAATGGAGTATTCATTTTCAATCAGTTCTCCAAGAATGACTTTGAAAGTGTAATCCATCTGACTAGTGCCACAATAAACAACGTTATTTACGCAAATCATATTAAATCTTCATCCAGTAAATTGGCACTGGACCAATTATTCACTTTCCTTGCTGAGACGCGTTTTCTCCTTTCGATCTCGCGAAGTCGGACGAGAATTAGAAATCCAGTAGCCTGTGTCTTTAATTAAGTCATAAATTCTACTCTTGTTATTATAACGTTATCACTTTTCACACTCGATTGCGTTACTTGTCTTCTTCGGGTTTATTTAAATTGCAGTCTTGATAGTTATTTTCCAGTGTATTGCAGGAGTTTCAAAGTATTTTCAATTTCCAAAATGAAAATATTGGACCAGCAGTACATTTGTAATCGAGAAATTCGTGCATCTTAGTTATTCCAGATCTATGATATAATAAAAGTAGACGAATTTAAGGGTTTTTTGCTTATGATGCAAGTTTCATTTAGAAAGACAAAATCTCTTTAAGAATTCAAGACATGTTCTAGGTAACCTATTCTGCTCGTGTAACAATATGTTGTTCAGCTAGCTGTAAGCTGCAGTGTGTATATATCTGCAAGTACTTCAGTTCTGCATAATATGCAATGCCCGTGTAATTTTCGCTGTCGCCAGCTGTACTCTTGTGAACTGCAGCTCCCCAAGCGGCAACTGCTGATGTTGACTACCGTGCGATTTATGAAAACAGCACGTCAGTTCTCCCCGACCGACACAGGACTAGACGGGAGCATCCATTGTTTCATAGGGGGGGTCTAGTGCACTACTGTATGGCTATATATTTTTAATAACCCGCACACCAAGGCCATCCAGATGAACTCCTGTACGTGTACGGTGACAGATGTGAAGTACCTGGTCTTACCAGTTATTACCACTGGTTGGTATATATCAAATTCAAGTCATTTTTCAACTGGCATTGAACTGGAAACAACTAGATAAGACTTTAGACCGAATCATCCCTTGGTATTTGTCCATTTAACAAGTAGTTTAGGTACATTTTCATTCATATGTCAGTACGAAATCTACGCTATGCTTTTAACGATAAATTGCAAGTTTTCCTCGTTCAATACTGTTCATTATGTTAATACTCCACAATTGTGGATCGAATCCATTAGCTATAAAATATACTCCACCCTCGCTTTTAGCTTTCGGAGAACATTTCCGTCGTTTGAAAGAAAATAGTATCCATTACGCACTAAATTCTTCTACACGAAAATATGAATTAGAAAAAGTTGCTGCAAGTAGGGTACCAACTAAATCACAGGCTCCCCTTCTAATTGTCGTCACGACAGGCCGGAACAAGGGTGTATGTGCCATTGTCTGTACACCTCTTCAACAAACAATTCCCCGAAATTTCAGCGCAGAAACTAATCATGGTACAGGCAGCGATTATCACCGTTATTGGCCGACGCCTTTAGTGCTAATATCGTGTGAGTTTCGGAGACATTTTTGCGATATGTATGGCACGTGTTCAAAACAATGATTCTAGCGTCTCAAGAGGCAATACAATGATAGGCTAACCCTCGTTGTACATCGGTACTCGTAAAATAAGGGTAAATGCAAATAGCAATCACGGTTGGGGGGGTTGACTATCTGGTAGAGAGGGTTGATTTTATAATTTCACTGGCACGATCTCGACAACACGTTACACATCAACCAGCCTCTTACAAATCCCAAAAGTAATTTTGTGCAACTTCTGATGGAGGGTCTCAACTCACAGTTGATAGATAAAAATGGAGAGTTTTGTGAAATGTTTTGTACACAGAATGACGTGCAGTGCTAATGAAATGGGTCTATTAAGATGTTTTAGAGATGAACCTCCTTTCAGAAGATGGTTTGAATAAGATATATTTGTCATTACAATAAGTCCTGTGTTGAAGGAGAAACATTGTTTGAAGATTTTCATAACCGTTTATTTGCGAAACGTGAATTGGTTGGTTTAGTCCAGATATATTTCATCAGTAATAAGAATGAAAATCAGAATAGTATTAACAAACATGTGTGTTCCTTAATTAAATACAAAACGTGGTATTTGCCTGAATCCGTTGATCCTAAACTATTACCACATTCGGTTAGTTTGGGCTCCGTACATTTGGAACTAACCATTTTGTAAACTATTGGGTTTCTTCCAAAAAGGCTTACGTATACCCCCAAAGTATTCTGTTTTATGGCAGATTAAATTGTTCCAATTTCCTTTAATAAATTTGGTAAAATCCTCGATATAAATGTTGTATGTTATACATGCTGCCGGTATTTGAAACTGTTTTATTTTTTTTTACAGAAGATGAATACATTCATCATGAAGTAACCTAGGCAAAAAGGAGTCATCATTCTTGTTGCTGGTCGGAGAATCAAGGTAAGAGTATATACAGTTTGTAGTTTTCGATAGAACATCTACTGTCGTGCCGAATACATTTAGCTAGACTAGGTGTTATTTGCAGTCGATGTTTATAAATATTTATGGACAATCGTGTATGGAAAGTGATCGTTACATAGTAATGGTATTGGTACCGTGATGCTTGACTCAGGATCTGTCTATCTGGAGGATAAACCTGTTCGATAATGACACGCTATTAACTCGATAATACACCATCCATTTCATATTAACGACTTTGACATATATGGTATCTTGTTTCCTCTGGCAAATATATATATATATATATATATATATATATATATATATATATATATATATATATATATATATATACATACATATACACACTTTTTATTTATTCTCGAAATATGCTAATGCCATATTACTGATGGAATACGCATGTCGATTAAAGAACCGTAAAACTGTACTAGCGATACGAAAATATTGGGAATGTCTGGTATAAAAGCGAAACTTGAATGCGGTCGTGAACAGACGTGTCTGGTGGCTGTCCATTTATCCCCAATTTACATTCAAGGTTGAATCGCGTCACTCTCTGGTGAATACGGCTCGCTACAATAGATGTCTCCACTTACGACCAGCCACCGTCGAGCAATGGGATGAGTCCATTCCGGCGCACGGGGGGTGTTTGAATGTTCAATTCACACGTTCGTGTGTGAGTTTGCATCACGCAGTTGAAATAGTAATGATGTGCTTTCAGTAATGTAATGGCGAACATTAAAAATTATGTACTGGCTGCAATTCAAAGACACGGTTCAACCTTATTTGCCCGTTCAATGATGCACTATGGTAGTGCGTAGTGAATTTAAATGAATTAAAAGGAAGAATGGTATGGGATGAATGTGCAAAATGCACTGAATGTTTCATAATGAAAAGAAAACGGACAGATATTATAAGGGTTGTTTAATTGTTACATGTTTATAGGAATGATGATGTAAACAAAACATTCATATACCGAGTATATTTACAATTAATTAATCTGCACTGTAGTAATTAAATAATATATTTTGCTAATGAATTAATCCTCCATTTTGTTTCTATGTTTCGCTAAAAGCAATATTTTTGGAAAAGATTCTGTATTCTGTTAAAATGTTTTTTGACAGATACCGTCCTTGACGTCGACTGAATGAAACACTATTTTCAGAGAGACTTTGGTATTTATTTTCGTAAGATCGATCTTGGGTTCTGCACAGTGTGTCTCAAGCCGTAATAAATATACGGAATGAAAATAAATAACTTGAGATCTGTTGTTGCCGAGGGGTAAACCACGAATGGAAATCTGGTGTACAGAATTTTGAAATCTCTCGGAAATCTTTTGAAATCTTTTGAAATCTTTTGAAATCTTTTGAAATCTCTTGAAATCTTTTGAAATCTTTTGAAATCTCTTGATATCTCATGAAATCTCTTGAAATCTCTTAAAATCTTTTGAAATCCTTCGAAATCTCTTGAAATCTCATGAAATAGATAGAATGAATAATGGTATTATATATTTTCATCTGTTCAAGTGATTTCATAATATTTCCAAATTTTCTCGATTCGTATACATATATTTTATCTCATTCTTTGTACATATTATAGTCGGTATTCATACATATTGAATTAACCTCGGAATTAACTACACAACATTTCTCTTCATTTCCTTAATTTTTTTATTAATGTCCTGCATTCGGATATTTTGAATAGTACATTTCCTATCATATCAATGGGCCCCAATTAATACATAGCGATATGGAACTATTTGGAGATCATCCTGTTTTGGCCAAGAAAATGTATTTAACGATTCTCTTAAAAATTTAATTTTACATTCCCCCGATTTCAAAGTTTCTTTCACGCGTCCTATAAACCAATTTTCGGTATAGAATATACCGTAGTATAATTCGTTACAGATTATAATTATTTCGTGTCCCTGATTTAAGATAGCAACGTTGTTATATGAATTATTCGAATGCTGGTTTTAATGTATAGAACATTTTTTCTTCATAATAATATTCGCTATATTTGAAAAATTGTTACGTACCGTTTTTTTTTGTTTTTAAAATAATTTGAAATTTACAATTTCTGTGATCAGTAAACTTCCTCTTCCGGTTTTTTAATTATACCCAATATCTAATCAGCTCTTCGCCAATCCCAAAAACTTTTAAATATGAAGTTTCATTACTCTAGCTTTATTCGTTTTTGAGATAATGAACATACGGCCACACATCCATACATACTTACATACACACAGACGTCATTGAGAAAATGGTCAAAACGTATCAGGGGACCTTAAAACGTGTATTTCCATCAAAATCTCGCAATCGAAATTTTTCATGATTCCTGTACTTTCCTTATACTATGTATAAGAAAGTAAAAATCTGGTGTGGTCACCACACGACTTTCTTATGCTCAATTTAAATTGGCTCATATTTCACGTTTCAAATCCGTATTTCTATAAATATTTTGTCTTGGTTTTGTTTTTTTAGCATATGATATTTTAAATACATGCAAATATATACATATGTAAATACATTTTACTTAAGATATTGAACATACAGACACACATCCACACGTCATTGCGAAAATAGTCAAAACGTATTCAGGGGACATCATAACATGTATTTCCATCAAAATCTAGCAATAGAAATTTTTTATGATTCCTATGCTTCCTTCATACTACGTATACGAAAGTCAAAATGAAATAAATATGTTTTTTTTTTTCTCAATTTAGTAACCTATCCCTATCCTTCGCGTGTTATTTCTTCCTCCGTTAACGTTGATTCGGTTATCACTACGTATTATGGGGGTCCATTGATATGATAAGAAATGGACCATTTCCAATATGTAAATCGTGTAGGACATTAATAAAAAAAAAATAAGGAAATGAAGAGAAATTTTGTTTAGTTAATTAAATATGTATAAATACCGACTATAATATGTACAAAGAATGAGATAAAATATATGTATACAAACCGAGGACATATCTGGAAATTCCTTGAAATCTTTTGAAATCTGTTGAAATCTCTGGGAATCTCTTGAAATCTCTGGGAATCTCTGGGAATCTCTTGAAATCTCTGGGAATCTCTGGGAATCTCTTGAAATCTCTGGGAATCTCTTGAAATCTCTGGGAATCTCTTGAAATCTTTTGAAATCTCTTGAAATCTCTGGGAATCTCTTGAAATCTCTGGGAATCTCTTGAAATCTCTGGGAATCTCTTGAAATCTTTTGAAATCTTTTGAAATCTTTTGAAATCTCTTGAAATCTCTGGAAATCTTTTGAAATCTTTTGAAATCTCTTGAAATCTTTTGAAATCTCGTGTTGGTGTACAAATTTTTTTCGCGTGGTTTACCCCTCGGTTGTTGCATAGTTCACTGTACGGTTCATGCCTCCAATTAACTTTTAAATCTGTTTATGAATCTAGATTATATCTAACCATGGTGAATCCGGTTTTTTTTTGCGAAATTAAAATAGAATAATAAACAAAACACACACAGACAGTCTTTTTCATATCTCCGTTTGGACCAATGCCAAAAATAAAATTAGATAGCATTTTTTTTATTGTACATACATATTACAAGATTTACCCTTAAATCTCATAAATTAAAAGATTTCAAAATGAAAATCCAAGGGAAGAAAACTAGATTGGGAAGAAAATATAGTAATATTTTTAGAAAAGAAAAAAAAACCTGATATTAAAAGGGTTTTTGGTATTAAAATTGCTTTGTTATTTTTATTACGTAAATAATATATTTATACAGTGTATGTTCCACCATTTGTACCACGGTCTGTTCTTAATTATGAGAATATTTGCATAGTAGTTTCATTCATACTGGCTAACTGTCTTTAACGTTCATTGTTTATGCATGTGAAAAAGGATTTTGCATTAGATCGTCTAGCATGTTTAAAAGCTTGGGAAAATGCAAAACAAAACTAGCAAAACTTTCTTTCCCATTCATTCGGATTCTACTATAAGTTGGCCCATTGCCAACCGGCGAACTGGCTGGTATTTGTTTGACTACCGCTGGTAGGTTCACGCGCGCCTATACTGACTATATCGATCTGCAGGTCGCCCGTTTTGGTGGGTGGGTACGGTGGGGTTTCAGAGGGGGCGGTGAGGCGCATTGCGTACAAGAGACGTTCGTAGTTATCCGACGCCTTTCGTCCGTCCCCTCCACTCGGCACAATCCCTGTCCTTTTGCGTCCTTGTTTGGTAAGTCAGCGACGTGCTCGGGGTATGTCTGGTCTTTGCCCTTCGCGGCCGTCCTAAAACGACCTCTGCCTGTACAGACACCCCTGCTCCCCGTAGAGTACATCCCTCTAGGTGTGTATATCTGGCTACATTCTGTGGCCATGTATGAGTATGTCTGTCCTTGAATGTCGCAGTCGAAGGACACCAGCGAGATGTCCAGTAGGACTGGAATGTTTTAAACTTAATTCTGAGTCTTCAGTTAACTCTGCGCAGAGTTTCATAAACTTACGACATATCTTCAAATTAGGATTTATCGACTGATGATTCTCGAAAGTATTTCTAGATAGAATAAACATCGCATTCAACTAATGTAAATGTAATGTGTGCATATTTTAAAATAAAGTAATCTGCTTTTACCCTATTTGTAATTATTTTAGTTATTTGTGTGTATTTTTAATATTAGTACTATATTATTTTTCATATAGCGAAGTATTTCTTTACATTTAAAATGGGGATGCATCTTGTGGGGCTTCTCACATAAGGGTGCCTGCTGCTCCATTTAATATAATCCTATTTTATGGTTGACTATTTATCATTTACTTAAAAACCTTTCGTTTATTTCTCTCCTTTTTATGTGCCCTAAAACTTGTGTATTATTCCAAGATATAATCCAAATACAAAGTGGGCAATTGTACATTCTACTTCTTCTAAAAAACTATGTTTTTAAGTCCTTATTTTTGTCGCTGTTAAAATACATTCATTCGTGCAACAAATACCTGTAATTTCTTTCATAGTTGTGCCTGAATGCCAGGTTTCTTACACAATATCTCTTGAAACCCAATGTGTTAAAATTCCATTCGGGAAGTTGTAGAAGCTCGACCCAGATCTGTACATCCATACCGAATTAACAACGGTACTCCGTGAAGACGTTCGTAATCAGGCTAAGGATATCTGTCCACTCCTCGGCAACTTGGGCGCCAAGTGTCACCAGGCACGTCGAGTGCGTGTCCCCTAATAAGGACATCATGGGCGACTCGTCCGGACGGGGGTACACTTGAAACTTACGCGTAGTATTAAGGGCGCTTCGCATGCAGAACGCGTTCACGAGAGCTCTCGCCAGAGGGCTCTGTTGTCACCAGCTCACCCCGCCGCCCAACAGTTAGTAAGGACGCAAACCACCCGTGATGTTACGGACGGATTAAAGAGGGAGTTTGCAGAGACATTTCGATTGAAAATGTACGTATTTCGAGTGGGTATTTGGGATCAAGATTGCGTAGAATTCGTACGGAATTGGAGCAGAGACCATTCTGTGTTACAGTGTGGAATGAAAACATAAACAGTGTGATTGTTTTCGCTGTGAGTGGAATGAAGACGAGCAGAATTAGCCACTCGAGTGTTGTTTATTTATTCGGTTTGACAAGTGAAAACTTGTAATACGGAATTTGGGTTAATGGGATCTTGGACTGTCAATGAGTCTAACATGAAGTACTGTGAATTTTCTCAAGGATTTTCTAAAATTGCATTTGTGTACACGAAATCACGATCAAATATTGTTCTACACATGAATGACGCCGATCAAGAGACAATACCCCTCTTCCGATAGTACTGAACTCCATTTAAAATTGTACGCTTTTCAATGATAAATGTAAATTTAAAACCAACACCTCAAATGTATGCTGCGATATGAATATCACATGAAATATTAAACAGCAACGAATTGATTTTTCAATAAAAATGCAAAAACCCCTAAAGAAACATAAAGGAAACAGATTAGGTTTAAGTTCGATTCAATAGCCAAGTTTCGAAGCAAGAAGAAAGTTTTCGTTAAACAGGCGAAGTTTGTTTTACAAGTAAAAGCAAAAATTTCGTATTAATCTTGGTTGTGCAAAAGTTTTTATTTATTTATTAATTAGATGCTTAAGAAATTCAGTAGGGTAATAATTAATTGGTGGATTTTGTCTTAAAATACTATGGTGCTTGTGGGTCTAATAGATTTGTTCATATTTCAATATGTAATTAATTTATTCTAGAACATAGGTAGACATTTTATATCCAATTTTAGACTACATGGTCTTACTGTCTCCTATTGGGTTCCTTGCCTTCATTGTAGACGTTTTTTCTTACTAATTTGCCAGCAAATAACAAAATATCTGCGCAGGTGAACGTGAGTTTAACATATAATCTTTTCCCTTCAATCATCAAATAAATGTCTAACATACACTGCGGAATATCCCTGAAATTGATGTCATATCGTAACGTCAATTTAGAATATATTTACCATCTCCGGTCCAGCTAGCATTTATACCACAAATATCTATTAGATGATGAGATGGGTGTCGGGTGTGAAAACGCAACATACAAACCTCATACATAGTGGTCGTTCACACTTACATCGATACATACAATAACACTATGGACACATGTCACATTTCGAAACTTAACAATAAAGCCGCCCGGAATCCTTGGAATCCAGAGTCCCGTTCGAGCACACCGGAAACGCCGGTTGGGAATAAACACAATTTGCAGTAGGACGACGACAGTGTCAGTGGGAATCCTCCGGACACATCGACACTAACACGCTCTGGTGGCGCAGTGCAACACTAACATTGTCCATTCTCTAACGTTCCAATGTGTACAATAATTTATAGAAATGCTGGCGCGTTCGTAGTTTCAACGCTCTTTACATTACAACAAAACATCACCAGCATGGGTAGCAATAAACGACGAAACTTCAGGTATGTCACCGACAACATTACAAGTGTCAAACTTGAGCGCTGTATTATTAATAAACCACTTACGACAATGTACTGCAGCACAAGGCACATCTACATAAACTCGAGATCTACCAAGGATAACGTGTTTGTACAAGATTATATTGTGTATTAAACTATCGGATGGAGAAAAAAATATACAAGACAGACATGAAATTTCACCTGCAACATCTTTTGTCATCATTTCTGGAATGATTTCTAAAATTAAAGTAACCATATCTTTCAACTGATTTTGTACATACACCCCATATTACTTTGACGTCACTGCGATGTAATCGAATTCGCTTGGAATGATGAAAACGGAAGTCGAAGTTGGTCTTTTCCGTTGAAATCTTTTTTTTGCCTTGCTGTTCCCAGAATAAATCTTGTTGGTTTTGAATGTAAAATGATTTGCTGGCAAAGGAAACGTTTCGGTTTGTCAGCCATTAATGGAGCTTCTTCTTTTCAAAACAAACGACTCGTCAGAAACTATTGTCACTTTTTTGTGATTTCAAGGCTTTTTGTAATAAAATGCAATTCGTCATTTGTTTTGTATGCGGTCCTGATTGCTTTTTTTTATCGGCTGATAGGAGTGTAATTGAAATTTACTAACGCTGGAATTCATTTTCCAAACCACACGCTTCCGTAGTTATTTAATATTGTACATTTGTTTCGGCGTATTTAGTAATTTGAAAGTACGCGTTACAACAGCGAAATTTCAATAAAATCAATGAGTTCAGTGATCGTAATATTCGTAAGATACAATATGGTCGAAAGAAGGAATTGCTTTTATTTCCTGAATGCGAAATCTGGTCATTTCAATGTTTAACATAACTGTTACACATTTTCATTAAATCAAAATCAGTTAAAGTTAAGTCCTCCTGTTTCATCGAACACTTAATTCTGCGCGACAAAATAATCCCTCCTGAATTGCGTTTGAAGAAAAAAATGTTGTTCAACATGCAAAAAGAAAACAAACTTACCTCTTTGTATTTCCCTATGGGATGTGAACTTTTTTTTTTGCAAAGTTGCAGGATTAATTCTACCGTTCCGGAGACGGACCCTTTGCGAATTTCTCTCATTCCTGCAAATCCAGTGTCACGGCTCTTCCAGTGCAGTCTTTAGCAGGTCTGCTGACAGCTGAAAACGTACTGTTCCTGCTACGCTGGTCAGCGAACCCTTAAGAACACCTACATACTTCGACTGACCCTTTCCAGGACGGGTTTATAAGATTTACCCGTGTTTTAAAGTGTCTGATGGAACTGGCGTACTGAATATTTGATATGGTTTTTGTCGTCCGTTCGGAGGAGAGCATTATTCAGAAAGGAGAAATCTATTCTGATTTCTTATTTATATAAAGGTACATATGGTTGAAAATCATCTGTACAGATATTTGTGTTGTAGGTTTCTTCAAATTAATCACGCTAGGATTCTATGACGTAGTTTCAAAGCAAGTGTTGTTGCTCTAGAATAAGTAATACTTATGTTACTCTTTTATAATTCTACGCGTTATTCCAACGTTGCCTATCATTCCAGGTGTATTTTCCCCGTCGTAACAACAATTTTTATGCTCCACTTTGCCATGCGGAATAAACATCACAATTTTCTCATCCGCCAGGAGGAACACACGTATACATCTTTGAGCACTTTGGAATCTGTTGGGTTCCGCGGACGAACCGCAAACACGACCCAGTTTTCGTGTTCATCAGCCACGTATCTTGTATGTATATTGCGGATATAAAAGAGAGGAGATAGACCCACACATACATTCACGTACAGACCAGTGTAGACCTGTATGATGGAATGACAGAAAAGGAAAAACTCAATCCCGTCATGTCAATCAGAGAGGATAACAGCCGTTTGGAGAGGGTGCTACCTCCTGCATACACGAACCCGCAGCAGGTAATTTATCATGGAATCAACATTCGTCAAGGGCGATGCAGAGACATCTGGCGAGAAGTATTACAAACTAACCTAAGGCAGGGTGTTTTAGAATTAAACAGATATGCAGCTGGATTTAATATCGTTGTTCTGTACATTTACTGAGAAGTTTTATTTTAATTGGCTGGCATTTTCGATATTACTCGCATTTAATTGAAATTCTTAATGGAAGATAGGTGTTTCTGGGTAAAAGTACAAGCTGCTTAACTGTCCGTCAGGCTGTAAACGGATCATCACTTTAGATTTCTACACAAGTAAAGTCCATGCAACTATATTTTTCTTGTTCGTTTCCGTCCTCGTCTGATGGCATCTTTCCGAATGTCTGTCAGTTCATAACGATGTAAAACGAAAAATAAGTACGAAAACCTGTTAAGAGAGAGAGAGAGAGGAACAGTTGGCTGTGAAGAACATAAAAGCAAAAGAAGAATAAAGGAAGATCGAGTAGCAGTACGAGTAGTCTTAGTTTCCTTGGTACATTTATGTGCGTTTGAAACTCTAATGGATAATGTAAGGAGCTTCGCCTTCGGAAATCAGAGAATGAAAGGTCAAGTGTCATGCGGACACTTTTCAGGCGCGAGTGTAATTAAAAGTGATAACGGGAAACGACTAAGTTAGTTAAGCCGGTAATCCAATTAAGCAAACTTCTTGCGAACTAAAAAACAAGCCGCTTTAAAGAACCAATCTCATTGCTCGCCAGTTGATCCCAAGCAATTCCGATGCAATTTCATGAAATTCCAACGCCACTTAATTGCCAGCCGTCTCGGACAAAAACTATGAAATTATAGGAATTAAGTGCTGCCGATGAAATAAAGGGAAATTATTCATTTTGTCATGCGCAAGCAATGGGATTTATAAGGTGACCTCGAAAGGCGTTTCCACAGAATTCAGCCTATATGTTGGCTCTTGCAACAAATGTAAAAATAAAGAACCTTGCATGTCAGTGGAAATTCACAGGACGTATTCAAGTGTATGGCACACTTTAGCTTGTGCCGCTTGAATTTCATACATGCACGTTGAATTTACGGCGAATTGTTCGCCAGGAAGCTGCAGAAGTAAGGTTAGGTGTTGAGGGAATATCAAATACAGCATACATGTTGTATTCTTGTTGCTACGTCAGTGTGTTTATAGCGTCTGCCGCTAGGCGGCAACAGTTTCTGGCCCATTTCTGCCAGATATTTCTTCAGGGATTCTGCAATTTCACACCGCAATACTCTTACTTTCAAACACCTTTCGTGGTGTGAGATGTTTTCTGTTTTTCTTAATATCGTTCGTACTCCCCGCGGTGCTGTATTGTTTCGAGTTAATCCTGCGAAAATAATTTAATATGATGGACCACCCGCTATGCATAGAGTTCATAAGTATTAGAACATTTGTTTTAAAGAGGAACTCTATAAGAATCGTACTTTATAATGGGTAATCGATGTTTGTATTTGCATGTTGTAGTGTTGGTACCCGCTATTCCAGTTATTTTCCATTGTATAACACGACGCAGATGTGCCAATGTCGTTCTGAATTACATTGTATTGTTGTATTTTCTATAAATTCGATTTTTCTTTTTTTTTCAATTCCTTTTTGTTATGTTGCATGCATGTGTGTATGTGTATTTTCTGATGAAATGAAATTTCAGTCAATGTGTTTGAATTTCAATTCTCGTATTCGATTTATTTTTTATGCAGCATCGTGTAAAATGTTTCCGATATATTGTGTTATTCATATGTGACTTTATTTTATGAAATAACAAAAACGTACTTCCGTTCTTGTTTTTCCATAAAGGGGCAATTGGTATACATTCTATTTTGAATATTAATAATATTATTAAACTCGTATTACTGTAAATAAAATATTTTGAGATTTTTAAAAACTGAATTCGCTTGTATGGTAAATTAAATGAAAATCAGCTTATTATTTGGTGGTGAAAAAACGTGAACTCAGTTTAGCATTATAGGGTATTGAATTTTATATGACGCGCGCAGATATATCCCACGGGATTATGGGTAGTGTAATAAATCCAGGGAATTTATTGGTACCCGTCGTATGTTGGTGGTAACCCTGTTTCGTAGCGCTTGACGAAAGTTTTCATAATTACGGTGAAAGACGATGTCTCGCTTTTCGGTGAACAACTTTCATGTTGCAGAAATTTCAGTTTTGTTTGCATTGGGTACAAGTTATCCCATCTGAAGAGATGACACAGTTATTCAGAAGAATCAATTTAAGCAATGAAGTAAATTTATATAAATAGTTTATTAATCCTGTATTTTAATACATATTTATCAGTGTATCGTTTGTTAAATTTTACACTTATATTCTATTTTTCGTTGTCACAGTTTCGTTCGCAAAAAAACGAAACGAAAAAAGCCTGTCGTATTTTCGTACTGGTAATATCATTGGTTATTTTATCTAAAATCTATATGTCCAACTGTCCCCTGCAGCTTAATGCATCTCTTTTTCGTTACTTCTGTACCATATTTTCCGTGGCTCGTTCTCTTCTCAATCATTTTCAACCTCTCTCTCCTAGTTTGCTTTGTGATAACCACAGTTCTTGCGTTTCTGTTTGTCTAAGGGCTCTGTCGGGAAAGGAGGGAAAAATAAAGGCGACAGTAAGGATATGACAAGAAAAAGGGAAAAGCTTCTTTATATATTCGTATCCCGTGTGCGTGTGTGTAAAAAAGGACATAACTCTGGAGGATGTTTCGAAAATTCTGATAGAGCTATCGAATATTCTTCAAGGCTTTACGGTTATGTCGCTGTTAGGATATGCGGGCTGTATTTGGTTAGTAAACGTACCAGAAACATGAGCTGTTGTATGTTGTCAGTTTTTGTCAAATTATCCATGACTAAAACAAAATAAAGTTTCCACAAATAGGACGATGATGTAAAAGAAATGCGGTATTTCTTATTTGTCATTTTTACAATTCACGAAAAAATTATATAGATTGGAATTACAGCCAATTCTTGACGGTCTAGATATGTTCCGGAAAAGTGCCGTATAACGAATGAAGCATTTTTTTTACGAATCAAGCATTTATTAGGCCGTATAACGAAACATTGCGGGCCGTATAGCGATATGCCGTATAAAAAGCGGCCGTATAAAGAGAGGCCGGTATAGCGAGGGTTGGGTGTATATTCAGTGCGAAAATAATCCTATATTGTACCGTGAAATAGTGGCAAATATCATGAAGGAATGATGTCAAGTTCATGTTTAACGTAGAAAGATTGAGTGCAGAATATATAGCAGGTATAGTATATCGCTGGTGTATATCTGAACAAGTTCATTCACTTGATTCTCCCTCGTTTCATTTCCGTATCTTTTCTGCACGTTGCGCAGATCAATCTCTACATCATTCAGTATTTATGTCATCATTCTTTTATCACGTGCAGTCAATATTAATAATGTAAAATGAAATATGATTTCCAGCCCTCTTCTATCTTAAACTTGTAGTTCTGTGTGTACACGTATATATATATATATATATATATATATATATTTATATATATATATATATATATATATATATATATATATATATATATATATCTAGTATAGTTTACTTTGTATTACAATTTGTAACTTCTATGTTATGTATACACCGACTGCTGTAGCTATACCTTTACATTTAAGGGGTGGCTACATACGAGGATAATGTATACACAACTCATCTTGTGTCTTCCATCGCTCTATACACTCGCCACAAGGGCCCAACACGGTGAAACTTTCCCTCAACACTGTGTAAACTTTGCGAAGAAGAAATTTATCTCGCCCATTCTCGCCATTCTGTGCCAGCTTCCTTGCATACACCATATCTCGCCACGCCCCATGGTTTATATGAATTTAAATATTTATATCTTTGCGTATCATTTGTAAAAAATAACAACTCCCTAAGATGCATTTATGCAAGAAGTTTTATTAAATCACCTTGTTACGAGTTCATATCAGCCTTTTCACCCCTCGTAATGTCAGTAAGTTGTTAGGAAACATTTTTGTTTTTCGTAGTTGATTTTTGTGTAACATTTTAACATTTTTTTGTTCCGGGCATTTTCATATGATTCTGTCCAACTGAATTTAAAAATCTTTTGATAGCGTTATGATGAATTTGGAGTAGATTTTCGCTGCTTCTTTATTCTCTCAGAGCTTCCTTTCATTTTCGTCTTTGCACGTGGATGAGATGGGCAGTTCACACGTATCTTGTTACTGAGAACACGTGCAGACGCTCACGAAATACGCACTTTCTCACATCATTTCTCCTAAATGCTGTGAAAGAAACAGAAGGTTCTTTTTTTATTTGTAAATTGAATTGAAACCTACCGGGTAGCAGACGATAATTAGAGGCTTCTTGCATACGTTAGAAAATCAAAACAAATTGATTCCAATATACTCACTCTGAAACCGACATTTTGATTTCCCAAAGTACATTTATACGAAGTTAATCAATATAAGTACCCCGTTCGAATAAGGAAAACACCAAATATCCAATCGGACTAGTGTTCTGGTTTCGTTTATTTTCCGTTGGCACTACTGCGGTCACCGAAGGCGTAGGAGGTTCGAAACCAGTGTGAGAGAGGCCAGTTGGTTTTGCAATGAAACAATCGTTAACCAAATGAGGTACGGTTGTAAGATGCGGTTGTAGAACAGGTGAAGCTTTTGCACAGATGGTCACAGTGTTACTGAACCTGGTAATGATTGCAAATTAATAGTGTTGAAATGGGCTGTGATCTTTGTCAGTTGTAATTGTTGGTTAAGAAATGCTATTCTGCTTTCAAAACTACCGTCATACTATAGAGGAAGTACATTTAGCAGCTGACATCACAAAGGTGTTAAGAATGGAAACGCCAATGCAATTCGTTTACTACAAAATTAAAAATTCAACCCTGAAAACACATACTATTTACCAATCAGTACAAATAACATATTTTTCATTTAATTCACAACGAAAATTTCAATCGCGATCTACGTAATTTATATATCAGCTGCTATAATTAAAAAAAAAAAATGCATTAAAAAGTTAAAATTTCACATTTATCATTCAACCACTGTCAGAGTTTTTGTCCGCTCGAGTTTCTATTTTCCGTTGAACCTGTTTTTATTCCAGGCAGATAATTTTTCAGATAAAACCACCAACACTAACTTTGCGTCGTTATTTCTTTTAGAATCCCGCACACTAGGCTGTTGTGTACGTTCAGGTCAGGGGCGGGGGAGGGCAGTGGTTAGGCCGTAACTGCAGGATGAGTGGACAGAGCGTCCACCGGCTTCCACAGAGTTGATCCCTTCTGGTCGGGCCGACACCCTTGTTCAGGTGTCACTCACTTAGATAAATTACCGCACTGGGTTTTAGGAAATAGCTTGAGTCTCCACACATGGACGGAGTCCACTTCTGTTTGCCTTGGGGGGGCCGGGTATCCTTGCATAAGTCTAGCGTTTGTGATGCGGGATTGAAAAGATCTAAATTCTTTGTCGAAACCCAAATATATATCCATTTAGATAACACCTAGAATCGTGTCTTTCAACTGGCATTCTAAACTGCGATACGGATGTACTACAGGGTGCATTTTGTACTTGTAAATCCCCCTTGAAATTTAATTCTAGCGCCTGCCATGCCTGCATGCCCTTTGTTTGCTGTCTACGAACAGACGCTAGTCCAGCAATGTTTGCAGAAAGTATTTCCTTCCTAACAGGCCGTTTCATTGTTCCAAGTAAGCGAATACTAGCCAATGCTACTATTATAGCTGGTGTTGGTGTCTGAAAGGGGGGATTTAACACCCCGTGCGAGCAGGTGAGGTATTTATGTTTAGGTTTATAACGTGTGTGGCTGTGCAGGCAAATGTCGTCTCAGTTGTCGCCGTAATTGAATTAAGTACTTTCGTAACATGTCACGAGAAGAACATCGAGGTGCACTCTGCTTCACTTGTCCAGTTTTTGTTGTGCTTCCTGAATAGAACATAGGTTCATTTGTTGTTTTGTCTGGTGATGAACAACATTCTAATGACGCTTATTTCACATATCGTAGATTAAATAATGATATTTACATTGCAAGCGATACTTTCAACGAACAAATATATAAAACAAAATCACAAAAACCTTTGATAACCATCATCGCTTGAAAACGAAAAGCACCACTTTGGTCAAACCGGGATGTAAATAATTAACTAGAAAAATGGCGAGGGGTCCCTTGAACATCAGAAGTACTGGGAGAAGGGTTGTTGAAACCATACAAGAATACAGTGGAGTACGTTGCAAGAGGGCGAGGTATAATTAGCTTCGGGAAAAAAATATACTTACAGAGGTCACGGAAAAAATATAAAAATGTAGTGACCTTTCATAGTGTTCTGGCGTTTTTATTTTTATATTTTAAATGTTAAGCTATGATGAGGTATTAAATTACTAGTAATTTAGTAAAATTTAAATCTCGTAATGTTTGAATTCTGCTTGGGTACTTTTATTTAGTAACTTGATGACTACGAGTACAGACTCGACGCGCTGTTAACTTTTCTAGTGCATAACTAATTCACTTCTGAGTATCGCCTTCGTAACTGATTACGTGTCACTGTCCAGGTGACCTCTGCCGATGACCCGTGGGGTCAGATCGTGCGGATTGGACGACAGCCGTGACCTCCCTTCTGGCTGGTGCTGTGCCATGAGTCACCGATGCAGGTGTACATACAACCTGGAGTATATGAATTTATTATTCACTGTGTAATTTGGTACCGTCGGTATGATGCCAGTGTATGATCGTATCGTACTAGCATTCATCAGGAAAGCCTGCTCCAACCAGCCCCAATAACGAGCTCTTCACTATTTTTATCACTGCAGGTTTAAAGATAGACGCGGCGAATTAATATCCACGTATTGGTTGATACGAGGAATTTTGATTTATCAAACGGACGAGCACTAAACTCTGTAGGGATTCATAAAAATTCTGCCAAGTGGCGAGACGAGATGAATGTTAAGCGTTGGGCGATAATTCGTGCTCGTTAGGAACTGAAGATTGATCGATTGAAACCATCATATGATGCTTACTAAAACTGGTGAAAGAACTATAACACGGTTGCAACTATATTCTACAAAGGTTTTACTCTACGACGTAACTACTATCAAATGTCGATACTAATAGCGATTATCACGGTACCAGCCCTTGAAGATTAATACATCAATATTAATCACCTTCCGGATGGATTGTACCCGTCAACAGAGATTAATATTATGCTGATCGGTCGATATCGATCACCTTGTGTACCGTACATTGGCTTGCGATGCGTTTCACTCGAGAGGTGACCGTTTGCTAGAATATTTAGTGATCTCAGGTGTGAGCGTATCCCATCCAGCTTTTACAACTTATATCTTTCGGAGCCACTTTGGTCTTCGTTCAGGAAAAATGGCCAATTGTGAACCCTTGTTGGACTCAGGTGTGTGGTTGCATCTGCTATTTATGAGGCGAACGCCCGTGTGCATTGTCTACTGTGTTTTATCCATCCTGAAATTGAATCAGGATTCTAGGATTCCTAGCCAATGTTCTTTCGGTTTAATATAATTTTAATCACGAACATACCTGAAGCTCTTCCTTGACTTTTGTGACGATATCTTTCCAAATTTCGACCTAGTATCGTAATAAATGATGCAATGTGAATGTGTCCTGGGTGTTTTTGTATTATAAACTGGTGCACAGTACTGAGAACCGTTACTGGTATGTAATCGATCACTAGGTGTGTTCAATATTTGATCTCGGTGACGAAGACCCGTGTCTCATTTTCCTACGGGCAAATCTAAAGCTTCATCACTAATTTATAGGCACGTAAGTTATTAACGTATTTGTTAATCTCGACAAGCGTACACACATTTTCAATCAATTTAATCTTCCATAACCAATAACAAAGTCATATCAGTTTTGGATCGAATTTCATCACCTTCACATCCTGTACTTTCGAAAATATATCTACCTGAAATCGTAGACGTGTTAATCAAGTATATTCCCCGATTCACGGACAGCCTCCTGTTGTTCTGACATCGTATGTAGGGCACGTCTTAACGAGAGGACGTCGGCATATCAATTCCGTTGTTGACATGTTCCGGGGACCTGTCTCAGCACCTTCGCGTGTTCATTTATGCACGAGACAGCAAGCATCGTTGACAGACGGCGTCTGCTTGTTATGGAGCTGATTAAAAACGGCTACAGCGGTTCAATAATGTACCAGGCTCTATTTAGAAACACATCGAGCTACCTGAAATATGCACAGGTTTTCAGATCTCCACACCTTTTGTAAATTTACGTATTGTGCATTTTAGTTTGAGACAATTCAATGCTTATTGGCGATGTAAAACACAGAATCTTAGATGATCTGATGGGTGTTTCGCAATTAAGAACTTCGTACCTAGAGTTAGGAAGGAATTTATCCTAGAACATGTATTAGAAGTGGAATATCACTGAGATAACTTCAGATGAATGTAGTTGAAAAACGGGGCGGTGTAAATCTTTGCAAATGTTACCAATATGGAACAGTTGCGCGGTTCAAGGGGTCACTATACCAGAGTGTTACGGCATATATGGGAGGAGGGTTGACCAGGAGAGTGAACCAGTTTGTGAACCGGTTTGTACGGACGCGTACGATTCCGTTACAAAGCAGTCGAGTAGTGGAACGCGCAACATGAAAGACTACGGCTCTCTCGCAATGAAAAGAACCAGAACGCCCGGTTACAAGAGACATGGGGTGTAACAAGTGGAAGAATAAAAGGACTGTTCTTAGTATTCCTCATCCCCGTACTAGTACCTCATCATCTGCTTGCAAGTCTCTCACACACATATTCAGACCAGTTTGGACAATGAATGTCCCCTTTGTTGATGGTATCACCGTAATGGTTATTAACACTCTCTGCAGAATTCTCTTCGCAAGGATATTTACTGATTCAGACTTTGCCATTTGCGAAATGAAATCCCAGATCTGTATTTATTTGCAAAAGATTGTTTCATATTTTCTGCTGGTTTGTTTTAGAACATATTATGGAATATTGCGTTTGTTTGAGATCAGCTTTTCAATGGGGGATTCTAAATTCAGGGCGGGATATTATTGTTATATGTCTGCATTTGATAAGAACAACCCTCAGTAATACTGTCAAGTACTTGTGTGTGTGTATGTATGCACAAATGTATGTTCATTAGCACATTTCTGTTTGCAAAACACTGCACAAAGACCCACCTAAGGTGGTTGAAGAGCTAAGTTTTCTAGTTAACATCAGCATTGTTGTTTTAAATGAGCTCCAAGTGTTCTGCCATCGCTACACGCAAGATTATGTTGTGTTCAGGAAAAGAATTCGGTGCATTCGTAGTTTCTACTTAGGTCGGTTCAACTACCATATTCCTGAACTCTTGACCTGTAATAAAATTAGTTTATTGGCAGTGCTATAGCCTAACAAATACAAATTCTGTGAAATATTTCAATAAATAATTAGACCAAAAACAATTTGTTTGTTTTTTTTTTGGGTGTTATTATCTATTGAAATATTTCAGAGAATTTGTATTGTTAGGCTGTCAATAAACTAATTATTACAAGAAGTCAGGAATATGATCGTGGAACAGGGTATACCAATCCACACACAGGTTGAAACTAGTGTCTATTACATTGTAACAATGGTAAATTCTTGCTGATCTTTTCACAAATATTTCACACTGGTACTCGGTGCAAGGTATTGGCTTTATTTCCGGCTATCACGCTTTCCTGATATCTGTCTGTTATACGTCTTGTTTATTCTCCAGCTGCTTGTGAACGGGCCATTACACACGTACAATACAATGCTAGACGTTTGTGTATATCTTGTCGTTTACTTTCGGACTATTACGGACCTTATAAACCCTACATTCATAGGCTATGACGTGAACAATGAACTACACGGAAGTCCGCTTATAGTGAACTTGAAGGGACCAGGAATTTGGTTCACTATAAGCGAGTGTACACTATAACGCTAGTATATGTGTTATGTGTTTAGTTGGGACTCAGTGATAGGTTCATTATAGGCGAGGCTCCGCTATATGCGGGTTCACTATAAGTGATCTCTATTGTATTTAGTAAGGATTATGTTTTATTATTATATATGATGAACCTGTCGATGAAATATTGCATTTGAAAAGGTATATGTTTTGTTAAACATTAAATCTTCTCGATTTTCTTCTATAACGAATACATAGTAGGCTTTGTCTGTTTGTATGGTTGGTATTTTGGGGGAGGGTCGTATTCCGGCTGTTGACCTTCCGTTCAACTTATCCGCGTATCTGTTTTGTACAATGTTTCGCACTTGGCTGTTTTTGTACTACACATTGATTTTACATTATATTACCATACACCAATGTTTCCCGATATTGCCAATGAATCTAAAATATTTCATCATGTACATCATACTTTAAACGTAATAGTCCAACAGAAATGTTATAAAAGCTGTATGTATACATGAAAATATACGCTTTTTGTAAATAACGAATATCTGTTTTGCACAGATCGGAGTAATTTTAATAATACAACTTTTAATTAAGGCCACTCCGTATCATTTTATTTACCCAATGATTGCTTTTATATTCTGTCTTGTTCTTTCAAAACTTTGTTAATTACCACTGAAGAACACCACTGACCTCAATATTTTTGTAATTTCATAGAAATTCATTAATTAATGCTAATCATCTGAGTCTTTAATGTACTGTATTCAGTTACGATATTGTAACATCACAAAGGAATAATTAGTAATAAATGATATGATCAAACTGAGATAATAAACGTGATTCGAATTACTTTGTATTGTTCTAATTTAAAAATAAATATTTTTATATTTTAATAAATTTCAATATTTTATATATTCGTACGAATATTTTTTTTTTATAAATTGTCATTATATTTTTTTCGTTAAATCTAAGTGATAATTAATGTTTAATCACTCTCTTAGCACTCAGACTTGTTCATTAATAGCTGAAATCAAATATTCATATATTTATAATTACATAATCATTCATTCGTGATGGTGTTTAATCTAATTCAATTGCTTGTCATCAGATTTTAGTTTATTCGTGTTACAACTCGTTTCATGAACATTTTGTATAATAATTACGTGTAGTGCATTCGTGGCAAGAGAAAATAAATGTGTTATTTTCTCCGATTAGCAAAGAGTGTATTCTTAATTGTAATAATATAATAACAATATGACAGAAAAGTGTTTTGTGCTGAATGACTGAGAACAATTTCACGGACTGCTTGTAACTTGTCTATATTCCTTTCGCTATTTTCACTTTTAAAACCGTAATTTCCTCTTGCATACCATCATTTCCAATTAACCGTTTTCATGGCTGTTTACCTCTGTAACGCGTTGTATAAACATTAGATTTATTTACGCAAAATATTTAACAACTTATATAAATGGATACTGAAACTTGACGTTACAGAAATTGACAGTAAATGTTGATTCTCTCACGCAAAAACCTATTTACTTTTATGTTTAATACATTGACATAACCTTGAATAAATAATAACGTTAAAATTGGGTCGTATCCTTGTCACTTTGTGACACGTTTCTGAAGTTTATCGAAAATAAACGAACATTTTATAATGTATATTTTGTGTAAATTTCATTGTGTAACTAATTTTGTCCGAGTTAATCATTACTCATATTTCGTAACATTTATCATCTTTTTAAAATCTCCAAAATTATTCACCTCCGGTTTCACAGGTATACATTTCTTCAACAAGATATGATCTCATTTTTGATTGACACGTTTAATTTCGCCACGATCAAATCGTATAGCTTCGTGTACGTTCGACTGTACTCGGGCACTTCGTGGTACCACGTGACGTTTTGTTACGGTAACGAAAGCAATGCCAGTCGGTTAGCGATCGTGTGTGGGGAAAGGTTGTTGTCAGTTTTCCGTTGTTCAACTGTCGAATTTAGATTGGCAACTGTTTTGATATTATTTATTTCACTGTATTCTTCGCTCTTGTGTTATTTGTGAAAAGACTATCAACATAATATTGTTTCGTATTGGTTTTGTTTAGTTTTTTTTTTGTGTGTTCTAGTGATATTTAGTTACTTTTTTTATCAGTGCATCTTGCTGTGGTATTGTTGTAACGATGAATTATGTGATTGAAATTCCTTACAGATTGGAATAATCTTCTCTTTATCAACGTATAAGGTAATATGTACTATTATTTTACAAGTTAGAAGTTATATAAAATATGTGTTATTAAAAATAAAAGTGTGCATATGTGATTTCTTAATGTTTAGGGTGAAAATATGGTTTGAAATTGAATATTTACAGTGTAGTGGGCTGATATATGACATTAAATTTTGTTGATTGATGGTGTCAATGACAGAAATTGAGTTTAGAATGAACAGATGTTGTATCAGTTACGCTCGTAATAGAATTTATAAGCTTTAGTGTACGTCGCAATAATATTGATAGTTCATAGTTGCACTTTGTTTATCAAAACTGAATTTCTACGACTACAATATTTTCATTGGCAGACGTTCAAATTGAAACGAATGTTTTTTTGTCCGATTTTCGTTTTGCGAAATATTTGCTTTTACTTTTGCAAGCATCGCCTACGCTTATTGCACATTTATAATTACAACCGGCGAAGATAATATCACATAATTAAGAATCACACTCATTTGCGAAAGTGTTTTTATTTTCCGTTAGTAAGATATTACATTATTACTCAATAAGCAGCTATATATTTTATGTGCTTAATCTTTTGAAATTACATGGTACAAGCTGATTATATTTTGCTTTTGATAAAACAGCTATTATTCACGTTAAGTAAGCTAGCTTTGACAGGTACAACAAAACATGTAATTTGACAGTAGTCATACAATTAGGGTTGCAATACAAATAAGGTAATTCACTAGACAAAGACTACTTAGGATGATAAATATGATAATGATTATATTATGGGAATCATTTTTTATGTGTACTGTGATGATTTTAAAATGACCGGATGCAATTTACGAATATTAGTAATAGTTTATTTTATTGCAGTTTTCATTATTAAAAATTTCCATAACGTCACAAATTGATAAATACTTTTATATGCAATTTGGATCGCATAAAGGTATTAATTTTAAACTACAATTCAAAAATAAATATATTCGTATATAAATTTGTATAACAAATCAATGACATTTAAAACTTTTTGTAGTTTTATTTATATATATATATATATATATATATATATATATATATATATATATATATATATATATTCTCTGTTCTAGTCGATCAATTCAATATGTTTGATAATAAATTAATATTTATTTTAGAATTTATGCTTTTGTGATAATTAATATTGTTACATATCTACATTTGCAATAATCGTACATAGTATTTACTAAATACTATCTAAATAGTATTTAGATATACTGATGACTCACGTACACACTTATCTCGATTAGCAATTCTGACCCAGACTTTATGGCTCTTGATAAAACTATATTGAATGCTTGTTTATTTTTGGAAACTTTTCAGATAACATTGAGTTATAGCCGTGTGTACTCAAGTGTAGATATGAAAATTACCCATAATGCAATATTAAACCATTGCTCTTAAGTGTGTATTTCAGTATGTACTTATATTTATTTTTTGGGCACAATATAATTCCTATTATTATTTAACTGTGGCACGTTTTTGACTTAAGCTAGTGCCTTATGCATTCGTCATTGGAACCGGATATGCCTGTTATTGTCCAAAAATAACCTAAAGCCACTCGATATCCGTTCTGCGCACATATTTCTTCGCGTCTTACGTCAGAATTTTATTTATTTGGATTTTCATATTAGAATCAAAATTAAAGTAGAATGCGTATAATACATATATATATATATATATATATATATATATATATATATATATATATATATATATAAAAGCTTCCTTACTGATTTAAGAATTTTTAATCACATATATTTACCACAATGCTCGAGATTAATATTTTCGATTGTAATATTGTTCCAGTTCGTTTCAATGTACTTTGTCTTAAAAAAAAATACGTAATCTAAAATTTCATTGACTATTTATTAACCAGTCAGGATTGCAGAGTAACTCTAGTATCTCATTTACACATTAATTACTTAATTAAAATCTAAAAATTAATTCGCATTGCTTTGTGTACCGAACAACATTCTATCATACCCACATACATACGTAACTACACAACCCATGTATACCCTGTTCCAGGATCACATTTCGGGCTTGATTGTATCACAGCATTCTAGATGAACTAGTTGTTCCATCCTTGTTTATCTAACCACAAAAGACTAATTAAAATAAGGTCGCGCTTATTAAAGAATCAACCGACTCTGCACTACCAATTAGCCAGTAATCTAGCCTCGGCGTAAATCGTAGTTTGTGCAAATTTTAAGTACTCGTTGTTCCACGATACGTATGCATTTTTTGGGTACTTTTTCCACGGGTTAGCTATGATGAATATGTCTTGAATATATTTACATTGTCGGGTAATAATTTACTACAAATGCTCTAAGCATTTGTTCCAACCAAAATAAATTTTTTGTGCGATAATTTAACCCTACATCTTAATAAGAAAAATAGTTACGTAATTTTAAAATTACAATTATATGACATATAACTTATATTTACGTTATGCAATGCAAGTGGTCTTTATAAATTACAGAAATGGAGTTTTTTTTTTTACGTAACATGTAAATAATGTTATGTGTGTAATGAAGATAATGACTAATTTAAAATAATAAATCATTTTCCCTGTTGGAAAGTACAGTAATGTATGTGTAATTATAGATTTCCACAATAATGAAAATGTATAGTTTCTCTTTTTTTTATCTGTTATTATATAGATACGTATTCGGAGTTTTTTAATCTGTGCTGCAGAAATAAATACTGGACAAATTGCAACGTAACACAGTTTGTTACATTTTGGTTACCCCTTGGTATATGTATACCGGGTGTCCCAAGAAATTGAACAACTTTTTATTTACACTTTTGCTCTAAAATGTGTTGTTCAGAAGTAATAATGGAGTTTTCTATATCTGCATGTTAAATTTCAATGTGCCATATTTCTTGGGACACCCGGTATACATGTGTGTTTGTGTAGTGATGGCATATGTTGTTTGGTGGGGCCTTGTTCTCTATTTGCTACGGATATGCACGGAACTAATGAAGGAATATACACTGTAAAATGATCTATGATGATAACATTTATCCCCATTGTATTCACATTTGAGTATCGGAACAATACCGCCTGTGTAACTCATGTATATATACCATACATACATACATACTGCACATAGATGTACACATACTAATATTTATTATATTCATAGACAGCCTGACACATGCATATAGAAGTATTGTACATGGATTATATTGTATTATAATATACTAACATGCTGTACCACGTGTATCATATGTATGTGTTTGCGTATAAGTACGGAAGACCTACACAATGTCTATATTTAAACACGATTCACACCTCAGCTTCTCCTCTCTTCCCCTCTCTCCTCTCTCTCTCCTCTCTCTCTCACACACACACACGTACTCTCCTGTTATACGATGTAATTTAATATTCAAATATAATATACACCCGGCTGTCTCGTGGTTTTCGCCAAAAAGTTGCTATTTAAATCACTACGACTTAGTAAGTCACAACCCGTTACTAATACGCAGCACTACTAAATTTCGCTACTGAATTTCACACCGTTACTATCGAAAATACTATCATTTTATTTTATATTAATAAAATTAACTACAGCAGAATCCGCCGTGTAGTGAACTTAATTTCTAGAGACCAGGAATTTGGTTCACTATAAGCGAGTGTACACTATGATGAAAATATTTAGTATATATTATGAATTCAGTTAGGACTTGGAGATACGTCCATTATAACCGAGGTTCCACTGTATGCGAGTTCACTATTAGTGGACACGACTGTATTTTAACTCGACTTAAATCTATGTTTTTTATATGCCCCTGATAATTTTACTATAGAAAAAAATTTAGCTATTCGTATTTGGGCAGTGAATCGCATGTATTTTGAATATTATATAGTATATAATTATATAATATGTAATAATATAATTTATATTTTATTTAGCTTTACCATAAAGAAAAATGTAGCTCTTCCTATTTGAGCAGTGAATCGCATGTATTTTGAATATTATATAATATATAATTATATAATATGAAATAATATAATTTATATTTTATTTAGCTCATACTTTATTATCTGTCCAGGTCCGTGACATATTCTGACTTCGTTTCATATTCGTCACATGGCTCCGAATGTACATGGCGTTCACATGACACACCGATTTATATGCCGAACAATAGGGCAAATGTTTCCCATGAACTGAATATAAATAAGATCACGAATGTTTTCGCCATTGTTGAGAGATTTTTTTGTCTAGTGCCTAAAATTAGCATTCGTATTTCACGGAAACACAGGATGTTTTGTGTGTTTGGAATGTCGCGAACCGTGTTCGGTATTTCATGGGAAATTATAAATTTAACAATGATTATTTATAATACGCGAAATTATTAGTATTATTTATACTTGCAATAAAAAAAAATAATGAATATATTGCGTGATTTTAATTCGTTTCTTGAATATATTTATTGATTTATTTGGCTCGGAGACCTGTTGCCTCGTTTGTTAATGAGCTGCACAAGTTAATTAAAACACAACCCAATTTGATCGTTGATCAAATTTATTATCGAATTTTTTTTCAAAAAGTGTCATATTCTTGGTTTGTATTTTAGAAGGATATTTTTGTATTGTAGTAATCGATGAATTTCTAGAATTCTATTTTTGTTTCACTAATATTTATTGAAAAAGAAAGTTGCTTGGTTATATATATATATATATATATATATATATATATATATATATATATATATATATATATATATATATGCGTTATTATCAATGGCAGTTAACTGCATTAATTTATTTTTATTTAACCACTCATTTAAATGTATCTCACAGTATTATAACATCTAATTAAGCGTTAGGATTTGCTCATGATCTCATAAAACTTGCAGTGAGTCAAACATTAATATTTCTTTGTTTTTTTTTACATCACTATTACGACATTTCTAAATATAAATCTTATTTTGATTACATACCAAAAAAACCTGTTTTTTATTATTTGTTTACCAAAACAATCACGAATAATTTTCCTATGCTGACAAAATATCAACTGTACTACGTGTTATTGATACATAATCATTGAATAAACAAATTGAATAATATTTGATAAATAAATAATTTTTCTTTTCGTACTATTTGTCACAAATGTGGTCATAATAGTTGTTCTATTTAATCTTCACGTTTATACGACTTTTGGAAGTATGTACTTTGTGCAATACATATTTTTATTTCCGCTATAACTGGCTTTATCTAAATTATCTCAGACGGTGGAATCGTATAAACGATTACATACATTGTTCTATATTTTTGCTTCAGTTTTATCAACTTTATTAAACCCCGGTCGTTTTATGCCCCTGTTTTATGCCCGTTTGTCGGAAGAATTGCAAAATGTAACGAATCAGCATAATTTACTGAAACTTTACTGATCATAACTTCTGTTGGTTTTCTTTTAAATATAAAATATTTGCTTGAGTTCTGACATTGTAAATAATAAAGTAGGTACATTTTAGCTAAATATTCCGGCACAGATTCTGGATGTAAAAATTACTAAATAACATGTAATCAATCAAGCCTAGGTCAGCTTGTACCCCTGAATACGTACCTTTCTCGCCTTGTGGAGACTAAGGTATAGACGGTTCCATGATCATATTCCTGACTTCCTTGACTTGTAATAATTGGATTGGGGAATGCTATATCCCAATAATAGAAATTCCATGAAATATTTCAATAGACAAGAAGACTCAAACAAAATTGCCAGCCTGTTCGTTACTGAACTCAAGAATGAACTCCAATAGCGTACAGTATTCTACTGTCTAGTCTTACCGACATCATAGTACTGATTCTACCTCTGTTATTTCATAGAATTTCTATTGTTACAATTCAAGAAGTCAAGAATATGAACGTGGAACAGCCTATGCTAAACTCATGATGTCTTCTGAAGCTCTGTAACAAGTATGCAAATGATGTACAACTGTCACTCTTCGTAAAAAAATGAAAGTAAAAATACGTTTCGTACATTTGATCATTCACTACACGTTGTGCAATTAACAGGTTAATTAATTATTATAATGTGCCATTTTTCCGAACGTGAGTTTAAATAATGCGATGTACAAATAATATTGTGAAATTGGTTATTTTAACTAGACATTGTTATAAAAATATTTTTCAAACATATTAGCCGTGTTTTTCTAAACAAGATTCTACCTTGGCGTCTAGTTTTCTATTCATCATGCCGGTCAATACGCACTAGTCATACTATATAATGTAGGTGTGTTTCATTGATCCGAATTCCCATTCGGTCCCAGCTTTTGTCTTGTCAGAGTTCATGTGGGATCTTATCACACGGTACAATTTAAATGAACAAAAGGTTGCAATAATCCTCGTGTCTGCTTGGTCTCTAGGCCCAACTCGTTTGTAGAAACACTCTTTCAATGCCGCTGGAGTTCAAACAGAATCCGCTTGGTACTCGTTCGTTTGCTTTTGTGTTCCGCCGCTGGATTTAATAATTCCCAACAATTCTTTGCAGTTTTACACTGTGTGAGCTCGTGTGGTTTAATGTGTTTGATGTTTTATGTACGTACTAATCAGCAGCTGGGTTTGAATTGAACCATGTATAATGGAATCCACTTATAGTGAACCCGCATATTGTGGAAACTCGCTCTAAAGGAGTCTTAACGAAATACATAACATGCTAAATACTGTCGTTATAGTGTACACTCGCTTATAGTGAACCAGATTTGTAGTCCCTTCAAATGCCCTATAAGAGGATTCCACTATATATATATATATATATATATATATATATATATATATATATATATATATATATATATATATACATATATATATCTCACTATATTACATAACAGTATTTAAAAAAAAAATCGATAGTTTTTTTACATCAAATCGTGATGCCTTATCTAAGCATGTAGATATGACTGGCAATATCTTTAAAAAGAATGCTAATAAAAAAATTCAATCAACAACATATCACTTTATAAATAGACAAATAGCCGTTGAGCAAAAAAAATATAATAGCTAGTTCCGTGATTGGCCATTAGATTTAATCATATTCATCATTCTAAAAAAATCGTGTACATTGGATACGTAAAACTAAAACCAGTTAAATTCCATGTATTATTATTTTTAAATAATAATACAAATATATTTAACTATTTTTGTAGCCTTCATGATAAAAATGAATCATATTTCGCTTATACAATAGACTGATTCTTATTTGCCGTAGTTCGTTAATTTGTACAATGAACGTTACAATAATTTGGTTCTTGCACTAACTTGTCCGTCCTGTTATCCGTTGAATCTGCGTGGTTCTGAAAGGCGGGTCCCGTTATACGAGTACCGTTGGTACTTTTTATTCTCGTGAGTTTTTGTTCTGTTCGCGTTAACTGTTGCAGCTGATGTATAGCGAGCATGCGAAGAGAGCACTTCGACCTGTGATCCACAGACCCACGCAGTGTGTACATAGGCGTCCGCAGTGAGTCTGGGGCGGGCGAAAGGGGGCACGTGCTCCCCCCTGGAAGATGATATATAAAACATCGATTGAAAGTGTGTGTTTTTTTTTTTATCAAATACTTGTATTGAGCACCGTGCAAATATTACGATATTACTAATTTCGAATTTTGTATGCATACGTTCATTTTTATATCTTTTTTTTATCAAATGTACTTTTTATAATTCATGGAAACATTTTTTGCCCTTTCTGGAAAATTGTTTGCCCTCTTCTGGACAAATTTCTGCAGTAAAGTAGTAAATAACGTGAATAAATGATTATACTTTTCAAACTATGTACTTTGTAAGACGATCGGAATATCTGAGACTGGCCTAATAGAAGCGATTTTCCAAATCTGTACAAGGTAGAAAAAAAAAGAACGATAAATTAAAAACAGTGAATGTTCGAAATTAAAATTTGCAGGACAGTTTTTTAAATAATATCCTTGTATATTTCAGTTATCTACTGAAATATTTCACAGAATTTATATTGTAGCAATATAAGCAATAAATTATTACAAGTTAAGAAGCCAGCAATATGATAATGGAACAGGGTATATACATATGTATAGGTACGTGTATTTGTGACTGGGTTGCGTGTAACTGTACCATCATTATTTTTCCCTTTTGTATACATGTGAACTGCATTAGGCGTGGGAGATACCCAGTGAAAGTGTACACACACACGTGAATGCGTACACACAGTATATGTCATGTACTAATTGTAAAGTCTTCGCAACATATGACCTACTAACCTGACCTCGAGTCTTGATCATGTCTCAGACACTCACATATGTTTAATGTTTGATTGAAAGTTGTTTTAAATGTACCATCGAAGAGATCTGTGTTTTATTACTGTTCGTCTTATTACCATACTGTTCTAAATCTTTTAAATTCTAAATCTTCGTTCCGTGATGTTGCAATATTTCAAGTTGAAAATCCTATACGTATGTTTAAACTATGCTTGAGTTGTTGAATGTTGTAATACTTGTGACAGTCCGGGCGGGATGGTATGGGCTCCGTGCTTGTGTGTAGGCCGTTCATGTAGCGATTCTTCACGATTACATGGTCCTCAATGACACCGGAACATGGCGGGTTATAGGCGTGCGTTATCATCTTGTACGGCTATTTCCATTTGTCCGGTGGATAAATTTCACAAGCGTTGACCCCATTTTTCTGACCATAACCCGTGCAAGAATTGGCCGAGAATGGAACGTCCTATTCACATAGAGCAGTGATGCACAACCCGTGGGATTTTTTCAAATTTCACAATAAAATGAGCTAAAAAAACGAGAAAAACTTCGGTCAACAACGAGAAAAATAGGGTAAAAAATCTTTTGAGGAGTTCGCGATTCAAAAACGAAGTTAAATGCCGGCCGGTATACATAAAAGGTTGGGCATCACTGACATAGACGACGGTTGACCGAAGGGTGAGATGGATCATTGCGATATTTTTTTCTGCGAGATTATATTTACTACTAAAAAGCCAAAGTTTGTGGTATTTTGGTTAAACATACAATATAATTATGAAAAATACTCCTCTTAGCTATTATTTTAAATAGATGATTCTTTCAAGAAAACAAAAAATGATACTTTGATTGTGGAATATCTACAGAAAATAAGTTGAATAAAAATGTATACAAAATACACCTCTTTGAAAGCAAGCAACAATTCTAGCGATGAAATCAAATGCAGTAGATCTTTTTCAGAAAGATAATTCGCTTCCATATAACTTCTAACAAGACCACGAAGGGCGTTTACCATATGCACGTGTGCTTGGACGTTTGTCGGGAGCTTATTTCGGGTGGCTTTTATTCCCAGGACCGGTGCTTTTAGCGGCTAACCCGTTTGGGATTTACGTGCTTATAAACCTTTGTACGGCGGTGGTACCTTTTAACATACCTTTCCATTCTTGTGTAAATGAGACGCTAGCTTATGGTAATGTACACACACACACACACACACACACACACACATGATAGTTATATTAAATTGTAAGGGAATGTTTGTATCCATGTTCGTTACGTTGTCTTCAAATCTCATTCGAATAACCCTACTAAATTATTAAATGGATAATACCTATAATGAAGCTAACATGACACTCTATATATTTTACATTAATTTAGAGTAATAACAATATTTTTCCGAAAATAATACTTCGCCATATTTCCAAATGTCTGGCGAAAGTTTTTCACTTTTAAGATTCATCTGGTCAATTAGCTACTAATTACTTACGTAATTTACATTGCTCATTAGTACGTAAAGTATATCTGTATTTTTTTCGTAAATACGTTAGTCACATAATGTATATTTTTCGTAATGCGAATGAAAAACTGGCAGAGAACTATTGAATTTGTACCGAGGTCATGTATGATTTTGCAATCGTAAAAAGTGTTCTGCACGGTCGCTAACTTTTGCTCATTACTGCATGACTAACTATAGATCATGATGCAACAGTCTGTTCGTCGAGACGTACTCACAATTGCATCATAATATCGTTTTGCATTACTTTGCTATACTTTGCTTTGGATTGCGTTGCTTGGTTTTGCTTAACCTTGCTTTGGTTTGCTTTGCTTATCTTTGCTTTGTTTTGCTTATCTTTGCTTTGTTTTGCTTATCTTTGCTTTGTTTTGTTTTGCTTTGCAGTGCTGTGCTTTGTGTTGCCTTACATTGCTTGGTATTGCATTACATTGCATAGCATTTCCTTGCAATGCCCTAGCTATATCAGTGATACTTAAGACGAACCCTACCTCTTCACGATTTTAGAACTGCTGAGGCGAAGATGCATACCGATGCAATACCTGTACGTGTACTTGAAATATTTTCTATATACATTTATCCCTCCTTTTGCTTCTTTGCAATTCAAATCATCTGCTCTTGATCCGTATAGGAATTTATGGAAATGAATTCTCAGGTTCCGAAAGCGAAATATTCCCTGAGCTGCATTCAAAGTTGAATATAATGTACCTATGTAACAAAAGACGTTCATTTCGCGTCATTTTGTAACGTATACCTGATGCTCATTATATTCTAATTTATAAAGATTATAGCGAACATAATTTGAGAAAAAAAATTATCGTAACTTGTGTAGAAATGCATACTTTTTTATTTGTAATTCATAAATATGTTTATAAAATTTGTTATTGGTTCTTTTCAATGTCACTTTACAAATATAAAAAAAAAAATGTAGATTGGAAATAATTGTCCATATTTTTATAACCAATGTTAAATTTTATTTATATATTTTTCAAAATATTCCTGCTTCAGATTTTTGGCACAGTTTGGATGTATATACAGCTGTGTTTGCGTTTGTTAAAAATAGCAAAAACAGATGTTTGTAGTTCTTATTAAATGTCTGTATTTTTTTTTTAAATAAGTTACTATATTTTCTCTTCACAATAATATTAAAAACATAACTGCTCGATGCTATCCTCGCTACTAAATTTTTCTCCTAAATTCGACCCTGTTGCTATAGTAATGCGATGAAAATACACAATTTTCCCTAGTAACACTGTCAAATTTAGTAGCGTTAGTATCTTGCTGTCCGAACAGCAGATTTACCAAATATTTAAATAATTGTGTAGGAATATGTTTTGCTGTAGCTTGGAATGTTTTTCAGAAAGTTGCTAACGGTATTGTCAGTCTAAATTTGGTAACTTGACGGTCGCCAACGTTGTCAAAAATCACTAGGGTAATTCTATTGAAATAAAGTAATGTTTATCATTCTATATTTGTTGGTTAAACGTGTATGCTTTCACGTGCGAGAATGGTGTTGCTTGTTGTTGGATCGGCCCACACTTCATCGTATGTTCACCGAAGGTTAAGGTCACAAGTATGTGCTTGTTGGCTGGCTTCTGCATGAGTTATTAAACAACTTTGGGCAACTAGCATTTCTCTATGCATGTATACACACACTCATACATACATACACGTATGTTAGATCAGCTTGATGAATAATTGCAAGCTAACATACGCTGTTTATAGAAAGGTTCAAACAGCCAGTTTTACTCTCAGACTATTCGAACTATACCTCCTTGTTTATGCAAATTACGACACATTGTACTGTTGAAATATTGTACAATTGCTTTAGTGCGAAAATAATTATTATTAAAATATGTTCTCATTAGAAAAAATGACTGTATTTACTTTGAAGAAAAAAGCAAAATTCTTGTAAATAACATAAGAAAATGCTGGTCAATATTTCATCACAATATTTTGTGTAGAAATACCCGTGATCAATTTACGTAATTACAGTGCTAAAGCCCGGTTTACAACGTAACATCCAGTATCTGAAACTTTATCGGATAAATTCTGTAGAATATTAAATATTTCGCTGTCGCATCTCGAATAATTCGTGCAAATACACTCATTTATAACTTTTTGAACAACTGACAAGTTGAAACTTGTTTCGTGCCGCGGGGTTTGACAATGTGTCAGTCATGTAAACACTTGTTTGGTTGCTAGACGGAATGAATAATGTGCTCGAATGGTGTCACGTGATGTGTGTTGTATCATTTGTATAACATTTTCAACTTGTTGGCTTTGAACAAAATTTGTTCATTCATCAACTGAAAACTCAGCCAATTAAAAAGCATGTCCTTTATAATAACTATAGCCGTATATTCGTATGCTGACACTGTGCATTTGCCACTGTAATAGTAGTCGGACTAGTTAGAATTATATTTCAAACTACAGGTTTCGTTATAGTACGTTTCATCTTCATATTCCTGACTACTTGTAATAATTAGTTTATTGGGCGTGATATACCGTAACAATACAAATTCTTTGAACTATTTCAATAAATAATTAGACCAAAAAAAAAAAAATTGTAACCTTGTTCGCTTCTGATCTCGGGAATGAATTCCAATAGTCCTGTCGAGCGTGCAGTAGTATACATTCATTAATTCATTGATAATTTACAAATACATTGATCGGTAACAGCGTAAGGTTGATATGTTGACATCTCCTGACACTACTACTAATTGTAATATATGCCATCCACGCTGTTCTAGAATATTGCAAACTCTGTCCGTCTGTCCCGGTTAACAGACAACCGGATATGTTAGATGTAACGGAAAATCAATTGCTATTAGAACAGCATACAGCTTTGCTGAACGCATTGAAAACTTTTTGATTGTTAACATGTTTTTTTTTATGCTAATATAAATTGTTTGTTTGTTTCAGGTATGTCAGTTTTCTTCTTATTAACCAGCCTACGTAAGTATAAGTTTGTATTTGTCACAATTTAGCTAGACGTTCATTACGAATAAGTGTTATAAATATTACGAAAGTAAATTTGAATATTGTCAAAGGTGAAGTTGTTCTTAAATTGACTCATTGTCGAAACTTAAGCATCATAATACCAAAACCGCCGGCTTTTAAACCTTGCTTTAGGCCCTATACAATCCCTAGACCGTGTCAGACAAATTAACAACCATTTACCTACAAACCCCATGAAACGGCAACATTGAACAAGAGTCTAGTTTACAGACTCACGCAAGTACGAAGATACACGATGTCTGTTTACGAAATAATACGACGTGATACGAGCATGCCTGTTCTTAGTTCGTAACGTTGTGCTAAACTTGTGTGCAATACATTTGCTGTTAGTGCAATTTATAGTTTTGGCTATTTTATTCTACCCTACTTAATACACTCCCCTACCCTACCTTCCGGCTAACCTACCTTACCCTACCCAACCCTAAATGTAATAATTATTAATGCAGTTCCACGATTCCGTAAATTTCAGACTTTTATGTTCGTACGAGCTCGATTACTTGCGTGGGTCTGCAAACTAGGCTCTTGTCAACATTGAATGTACCACACTACTGATTTTGTTTCACCAAATGCACATGCACTGTCCATAGCCACGTGGCACATGTATGTATACAGCTGTGACGTCACTCTGGGCACGTGGCCAAAATGGGCGTGGCTAACCATGTGCTTGTGTAACCATTTCAGTGCAGTGATGAAACGGTTAGGATAACTGACGGTTACGCAATATTTGGCAAACAAACATTGAGAGCATTCAGGTTATTTATTTATTTTCGGTTGGTAGGCTTTGTGAATTGGCGTGTAAATCGGGGGAAAAATGGGATAATGGCGGGCTGGTAGAGGGAACATTATGGATGCTGGTCCTGTAGGATTGTCGGCCACATGTTATCTACGCAAAAGGCTGAAGTGTTCGTGTTGTGCGTTCAAAGTTCACTAATTATTACCTCCCTTTTTTAGTTTGCTACTGTTGTTTCGTTTTGTTTTGAAGCCGTACACGTGTGCGTGTGCACTTGTTTGCGTGATACGCATTTTAAGTCTCTAGGTTTTCACAATATTTTGCCCACATTTCGTTAATTAAACCCTAAGAATACGGATATATTTCACGAATGAAAATAAGATATTTTGATCATTTTCGCAATATATTAGTATACCCTGTTCCACGACCATATTCCTGACTGCTTGACTTGTAATAATCAGTTTATTGGGGATGCTATATCCTAACAGTACAAATAGATAATAAGACTCAAAGTAAATTGTAAGCTTGTTCACTACTGATCCTAAGAATGAATTACAATATCCGTACTTAGTGTGCAGCATTCATGCTTCATCGTTTGTTCACGTTACTTGGTTTTCTAAAATTAGAATTAAAAAATTACAAATTGCATTATGAATCTTTATTATAATTCAGTAAAATGTATGTTTGTTTTGATTATAAAGTCATTTGAAATATTCCCATAGCGAATAGTTTCTTTATACTACCATATTGCTTTGCATTTCCGTGTAGTGTATACTTAGAATGTTAGATAACTTGTGCATATAAATAAAATAAACATATGGATCGGCACGGAACAAATAGCTTTGTATTTGTTTAACGATGAACAGTCATACATCATTGCCGCACATATAAATTGTGCATCCTTTTAGAAATCACAGATTCTATATTTTAATATTACTTTGCAAATAGAATTTCGAGTATTGGGTGAATTCTCTGTATACATTTTAAACAAAATATGCTACTCATCTGAAAAGAATTTAATTTCACAAATTTTTTTTTTTGGAGGTTAACTACATAAATGTTAATATTTTTATACTACTCTTTATGGGACTCAAAGATACGTTATTTCTTCCTCTCTCTATAGAAATACTAATAACGTACCTGGTACAGTGCCGTACTAGTTAAAATTTAAACAGTAGTTGACCCGGTTTAGAATTAATAAACATTATAGCACTAATAAATGTACAGTTACCAAAATCAAATAAATGCTGTTTATCAGTTTGATTTTAAACACCATCAAGTATGACTGACATTTAGTTAATTAGTTCGAGAGTATCAAACTGCACTGAAGCAATATATGTTTAATGTTTGGATTGTCTAATGCAAGCTTTATTTCATCGGTCACTGGATTTTAGCTGGGTGGTAATTCTGTTATTCAGGATGCACTGTTGTGTTTTGGTTTGACTTCCGCGTACTAATGACATATACCACTGCAGTACTCAATAAGTGGCATGCTACATTTAACAACTAATTCGGATTCATCAGCCGTATCCGGACGAGCCTTATTGTTCCAAACATATATTCATTATACATCTGAACTTTAGTGTAGTCAAACAATATACTATTTTTTCATTTTTGTGTGTCTCGATAAATCTAGCAAGTGTTCGAACTACGGAATTGACCAATCACGTTTAATGTTGTATGAGAAAAGGGGGTAGCAATGTTCTACAAGCATTGCTCTGATTGGCTGAGACCGTGCACGGAATGGACGGCAACAATTTCAGTGATACTACGCTATTTGAGATGAAATTGGCCAACTTGACAAAAACAAAAAGATCTCGGTGTAATATATTTCCAGAAATGCGATTCTTCGAATTATGTTAACGTCATTTAGTCTGACGTTTCAAATGAACAGAATATATATACCGGGTGTCCCGGGAAATCTGGGACATGGGGAATTAACATGCAAGTATGGAAAAATCATGATTATTTCTGAACAATACATTTTAGGGCAACAATGGGAATGAACAAGTTGTTCAGAATTCAAAACTGCATAATATAATGCAATATTTAATGTACAAATTTGTTTCTGTAACGAGTAAATCAATTTTGAAATACTGCATTTCAATGACAGATTACGAAAATGCTGTGTTTTGATTAGTTGTTGTTGTAATTAACAAAAAAAAACCTGCAATTGTTTGTTTCGTGACCTCCTGATTTGTCATCAAAATGCATTATTTTAAAATTGATTTACTCGATATACAGAAATATCTGAGCACTGAACATAACATCATATTATGCAGTTTTTAATTCTAAACAACTTATTTATTTACACTTTTGCTCTAAAATGCATTGTTCAGAAGTAATCATGATTTTTCTATATTTACATGTTAATTTCCTATGTCCCAGAGATTTCTTGGGACACCCGGTATGTATGTAATAAACTAGTGCTATTCAATATATCAGTCTGATAGCTAACGGTATAAAATACAAATGCGAAAGATGGCAGGTCGATTGTTTTGTCCTACAATTCCGTCGTCTATGAAAACATATTATAATTGTACGGTCGAATAAATATTTCATCCTACAATATGAGCTAGTGCAGTAGTATTCGTTTGTTTTGCTTATAAATGGTTGCTAAGCAGAGAATAAATATCTCTAGCTGCTGTTTGTTTGTTTTGATTCGCCTTTGCTTTCTCCTGAAGCTGAAAGCAAAATTCATTTTTCTGTGTCGTAATTTCATTTTTCATTTTGCCGGGATTCACTGATTTTCAATTTGTAAATAAAATTACTAAATATTTACATCAACAAGTTCAAAATCACTATTAAGGTTATTTTGAAGAATTATTTATGTTAATGAATATAATAATATATTTTTTTTTTCGTTGATGGAAATACTAACTAAATTCTTTCATTTGAATAACATAGATCTAAGTCCTTTTGGCACAGCACATACGGCCTTTATTGTAAATATATTACAACCGTTTGGCTCTGTGGAATAATGAAAATTGAAATTCCTGAACGCACTGAAAAAGGTCAGGCGATTTTCCAATTTTCTATTAAAAAGACGGCAAGTAAGAGGCCGTTTTTATTACGCCAATTTATCATCGTAAACTGCCCTTGCGGGCGGTTAAATTTACAACTGCCTTTTGTAATTCTACAAGTCTCATTTTCTTGTAAGGAGAATTTGCATTTTTGCACTCGTAAATCTAATGGATAAGTACCTTACCCTTACCTATAATACTACCCGTTCTCACAGGTACATAGGTATATTCTCACAACCGATCCGGTATGATATATGAGGCAATATAATATATTTATATTCCATATTTAATATCTCCACTCCTCCAGATATTCGCATATCCAACTGTAAGCTCTTTTTCTCTAGTCAAGAATGAATAAATTTAGCCATTTAGAATGTATAGTGTTATTCCAGAATAATCGAATAGTTTAAGTAAAATATTAGCGTCAGTTTGAAACAATATATTCGGATACCATAACTGATTAATATCAGATAGATTGATGCATGCAAATGCCTGTTCAAAATGCAAATCGGAATACGAAATTCAGTACTGTATCATATTTTAAAATAATCGCTATTATACTCAAATCTTCTCGTGAGAATAATCCTGCTATATTCTGCTGATAATAGATACATTAAAAATTTAGATAATACGTAGTACTCCCACAGAAAAAACATTCTGGTCTTCAGAAATGTACAATGATGAGCTTCTAGAAAAGTATCAAGTGCTCTTAAATGTTCATTTTGAAAACGTGATGATCATTTCACGAATTAGCATTTAGCCCTGAATATCGACAGGGTCCAATATTCATTTGGCACTCTATCGAAATTGAATCGGGAATCGAATTTTGAAAGTGTAATTTAAGTTGGCCACGCCTCTAATGGAATCTTTGCGAACCGCGTCAGTTCTGGAAAATTAATTATGCCAAAAGAATTACTGCTCCAGGAAATCGATCTGTTTGATCTGCGTATTTTATTGCTAAGGAAGGATAGTTTCGAAGTTTCCAAATGGAAAAGATATTGAATAACGCCCAGAAAAGGTGGTTAAAAATGGTGTATTCGAAGCGAAATGTGTTTGGACCAATGTGAAGTATTGTTTCTTGTTTTGACAGTTTGTGTCGGAGCTTGGATTATGTTAGGTTACGTACAATGTTACAGGGTGATATGTTAAGTAGGCCATGTGTCATACAATGTGCTTGGTCTACCACCACAAACGGACCACAACAGCTGTTGACAATACAGTCCTACCAACATAATAAACACAACTGTTAACAAACTGCCTTCCCTGGTTCCTGATTGTTATAACAAGCACCAAGCAATATGGTAACTTCTAACCTAACCTACTATATACAACTATAAGGACTTCATTCATTTCGCTGCATATTTGGATGAAGAACATTAGCAACATTGGATCTTCACTGATCTTGCAAAGATATGATTCATAATTGAACAGTTATATCCATTTTTTTCATTTTTGGCTGAGGTTTTTCTGGCTTATTCTATTGCCAAACGGGCCGAAAAAATATGAAAAAGGGCCCCGGGTTGTGCACCACTGGTCTAAGCCAATCAGATAAGGTCATTTGTTAGTTTATATTCTGTTCTGTTTCTTATTAATTTCTTCGCCAAATCATATCTGAATAATCTTCCAGTTTATAATACATCTTTTTTTCTCTTCAATTGAGTCCCGTTTTTTTAGGAAACACAATGGAAATTATTCGCGCTTGCTTGTTTTGTGCCTGTTGTAATACTTGTTCCCATTGTACTCGTTAAACAAACACAGTTAATTGAATCCCGTGCTAATGACAAGCATATAAACCTGGTCCATTTCTTGAACGAAATCTTTTGAATTTCCTGTCATCCGCAATTGAGTTCACAAGGATATCTCTAAAGTACATCAAGAGCCCCTAGTATGTCATCTTTAATTCAAGAATTAATATCGTGAAAAGCCTGTTTTACTCGTGTCAATCATATAGCGGGAACAATAACTTCATTACCGGCTGATATTACTACTAGTGCCGAATATCCTTTGTAGAATTCCTCCTATGATTGGCAAATGGAGGCCTTATATTCTCTGAACATAGATTCTATATTTAAAACTGCAATTTTAATTCTATCCGCATTACTTTGAAATTTGAAAATTGTCTCGATGCGGTCCTGCAAATCACGTCAAAGAAAATCTAATTACACAAGCTGAAGCTCTTAGTGGGGGCCCATCCGTCCATGACGGTATGTAACGAAAGCTATTCCCAGGGATGACAGGGAATTTCCAGTGCATTTGACGGGATAAGTGTCGGGAGTGACAGGCTTATAAACAGGAACAGGTCGACGGTTATTGTTTTAAGACGATGGAGAATAACGTGCAGTCGCGCGCGAGCTGCTGTTTGCTCGTTCATTCAATAAGCGCACTTCGTGCTCCTTTTTACCCATAGCCACTAAGTGGATTGACAGTGCAAGACGTCAGCCGCATGGTACGACCACATGAACTCTCCAAAATTGAAATGGACTAGATGTAATAATTGTTGATCGACAGGAGGGAGTATGCTTTCGACAGACAACACTGAATAAAATGGAATTTCGAAGAGAAACATGCTTTTACATTGGCTAGTTGCGAAAGTAATGCTTTCGTATGTTTATATATGAGTTGGTCCAAAGGTTGCATCAGCACAAATGTCAGATATTGATCACTGTCCAAGGAATTAGCAAATTGCAGAAGTTTTGATAGTAAACAGGGGGCCTGTTCTAAGCCAGACAAAACAGTGTTTGGAGTTTTAAGAAAGACCATCCCGATGGAAGCCAATAGATTGTCTTTCTAAAACTCCACCAATGTCTGTATGTGAGTGTTCTTAATGGAATTTAGTTCCCAAAGTAGGACTAATGTCTTACTGAATAGGAGAATTTATCAACTTGTCGAAGTTTCGGTAGATTTTCGTACAAGTTCCTGGCTATAATATACTTAACAGTACCCAGTGAATTTGGGCCACCTTATAGAAAAAGTAATTTCAATAATAGGTTCTTATATTCGTAAGTAATTTAATTATTTTCAAAGGCATTCCTTGGAAATGCAATATATTCAAGCGTGATGCTAATGTATGAAACATCGTATTGGTTGTTAAGGATCTGGGGACAAATCTATTGGGCCCAAATGGAACTAATAACCGGAGTATTTTGGAGGCCACTTGGTGAAATATTCCGTTTGCCATTTGGCGCAAAACTCAGTGACTATATTATTACACCTTCATCGCCGTCGAATTGAAAATGGAACGTTGAATGGTCACAGAGGAAATTGCAACGGAGATTATCGGAACGTTCAAATACGTTAGGGGATGTTTCGACGAGTGTTGCGTTAGTGCTGGTGTTGAACCCGCTTGCCAATCAGACCATCCGTCATGGGCGTGCAAGTGGGGACCACCCCACAGGAAATCAAATACAGAGAGGCGATGCATCCTAATCAGAAATTCCAGCACTGACCATTATTTAATCACCTGCAGACGATTCATTAAGTTTTATGACAATTCGCTATATTTATGAGTAAACAAATCAGCTTGATTGTCACGAACTAATCGAATTCCTACATTGATAAGTGTATTCAATAAAAGTATGAACAATGGACCTCGGTGAAATAAACCAAGGTGGACTTGTTACTTTGAATGTACATTTCATTGGTAGACGTCATAAGTAGCTGGAGAATGTGTACTTGTAAGCACGCTCGGCTATAAGCGAGCGCTTAGTTCCTGAGCTCGCCACTATCTGCGCGTGGCACTACATAACCCGACAAGCTCGCCACTCCACTGAGCGTTAGCAACACACTGAAGATTGTCGTATGAGTACTGGGGATTAGACGCAGATGATTATGTTAGAGTACAGTGTAACGATGGTGTTAGTCAGTGCCGGCGTCAGGATGATGCAACCAGGAAAGAAATAATATGAAATAGCATTGTTGAAACGTTCACACTTTTACGCTATGGAATGTTTTAATATTTTTTTATTATCGAAAAGCACATGAATATTGAGCATATTTATAAAAAAATCCAAAGCGTTTTAGAAAACTGAAAAAGGAATTGATACGACAGGAATAGCAGTTTAATACATCCGATATGACAGAAATAAGTCAGATCGTAAAATGCAATCGAAAAATACTCAAAACAATTGCTAAAACTAATCGCAACATATTCATGTGAAATTAACTAAAAATTTTACTTTTTAATTCCGTATAAATTAGTATTGTAATTCCATTTTCCGTTTACAGACAATGCAACTAGTATTGTCTTCTTCTTCCTCGTCTATTGTTAGTTGATGAATGGACGTGTGTTGAAATACTGTGACGATGATATATGTGTGTGGCGAGATGTACAGTGTTGCTAAGCGAAAGAACTGATGACCTGCTTCCGCATTAATATCAGATGTTGCGCACACGTCTGTTGCGGTTCCTACTTGAATGGAGAAATTGGTGACTGTATGTTGCAAATTGTTGCTTTTACTTTCATTGATTTCGCGCAAAATAATTTGAATATGTAAATAACTAATTAACAATTTACATATTATTATGCCTTATTTTATATATATATATATATATATATATATATATATATATAATATATATATATATATATATATATATATATATATATATATATATATAATTTCCAACACATACAATTATCAGTAACTTCTGCTTTAATAAAATATTTGATTTCTTTGATCTGTAACACCATTTGTCACAGAGAAAAAAATCTATGAAGTATATCAACAAAAAACCGGCAAACCTATTAAAGGAAGACACGATAAAAAGGAAGAAAATAATTTTCCAACCGGAATGAATCTTGTCCTGACGTTTTCATTTTTCTTTTTTCATCTACACCAGCAAGGACATATAAAAATCAGCGAGATAGTATTGTGCAGTTAGTAGTGTATGTATAGCATCAATAGTAGTAGTAGTAGTAGTAGTCCTTTAATCCTCCGGGAACTCCCGTTGTAATTAAACTAAGACCAACGGGCAACGCTTACTGCGATAAATTAGAAGTAGTGCCCCAAGCGACCGATGAAGCCCAGCAACCAGCAGCGACTTCGATCTCCGGAATTGTAAGCAATTCACCGGACTAACCAGAGAATGACTTTTAAATAAATATTTATTGCTCCGTGGATTTTCTTATTACCGACTTTTTGCAAATAACTCACTGTTCGTAGTCAAATACTACTAACTGAATGTGCAGATTCAAATCGGTCAGAAATTTTATATTATAGATAAAAAATACGCGGTTTGCAAACTTTTTAATCTTTGCCATTGCTGCTTCTGACAGAACGGCGTCTGAAATGCGATAGGGGTCGCGATACAAGAATGACAAAGAGACGCTTGTTCGCCCCTGCTCGTGAAATTAAGTTGAATACTTTGAAAATTAGCGGTGTTCATTTCATATGCTGTTGGCGAACAAAGTTGCAGATTATATGAAAATAAACTTTCACCGTGGGCATGGAACTGGCTAGCTTTATGATGCAAAAACGGAGTACGGCTACAGACTAAGAGTGCTGTACAAAGATATATGAAGTTTTTAACTCTGGATGGGAATTAGCTGTGATGTTTTAAGAAAGCCAGATTAACATATAATAAATAATGTAACGTACGCAAGCTGAAGCATGTCTGAAGTATTAGATTACATCGTTGGATTACTTCATCTAGTGGGATATCACAGAGAACCATCATGATTTTATACTGAGAATCTGTTTTGCATATTGTTTGAAATATATTTCATCTCCTAAAATTACAGCAAATATTCTTGTTGCATTCAATGATTGTATATTTTAAATACAGTATCTAAAAATACGAATATAAATGACTTATGTCGTAATCTTTACGAGATATTTTAATCAGTGTTTATAAAATGGCTGACCTCGGCCCCATTTCTCGATTATGCCACAGTAATAATTTAATATTAAGTTGCCAATTTTGCACGCCGTTGAAATATGCGAAAACTGGGTAAATATTTGACGGGTCGAAGTACTGGCATATCAGAAAACTCACTTAGAACCATAAATTCGTGATGAGCGAAAAAGCTTTATGAAATGCAGCTGTCAATGTGAATTTTGGATACTGCCGACTGGGCCACACGTAAATGATTGATCTGAAATTCAAAAATATACTATCAGTAGCAAGCTTAATATAAAATACATTTTATATATTCTTATTATTATTTATTTTCGAATAAAGAAACAACCATTTTGTGCTCGGTAAACACAGTGTAAATTCCATGTTTTTTTGCTTGACCATGGTTGCTACGGTAACCACAAATAATAAACATAATGATCTGCATTGTTTCGAAATTCTTTTTGTAAATTTACTTTCCTCCAGACGCCAAACTAACTAACAAAAATATGAGCAATCGTTAGATAAATAACAGACGCGCCAGAAAATAAAAAGAAGCAACAAAAAAAAGTAGATTGGAGTTGAAGGAGACGAAGAGGGGAGAACACAATCAACTAACAAAGGCGGAGAAAGTGAAAAATATCCTTGAATTAATAACCAGCAAAGTAAAAGTTGAAAATGGCAAAACTTCAACGGCCAAACAATTTATAAAACAAAATAAAATTGAAAAACTCGCTTGTTGGTTGACTCTTGCTGTGGAAATATTATAGCGTTTTAGAAAACTTCGGTTATTATCCGAACAACTTCTTTGCCAACTACGACTTTATGTACATATCAGTCTTGCCAACTCTACGTCAGGAACAAGTTCTCTTGCTTTATCACCATCGACACCAAACGATAAAATAGTTTCACAAAGATATATATTACACATAGTTTTCCTTAGTAAAGTCGGAGATCATATATTGGGGATTCTTTTTCTGTCGTGAGTCTTTCGAGCTAAAATAAACACATCGTCAGTGATAATCAAACTTTGACAATCAAACATTCCGCGGGAAGTATGTACTAACTTCGGTAACAACTTGAACAGTAGACGGTGTCAGTTTCAGTCTCTAGTCCTGTTCATCTCTCCACTTCCATTTCACTCTATATTTTAAATCCTCCTTGAAGCAGCGTCTACACCCTCAAAACATCGACCCCTCTGTCAGGTCCCGTGCTAGACTGACACATGCAATGAGGCTTTTTACACCCCTGTCACGAACAGACATTGTCTAATCTTTACACTTTCAAATAGACCGACCGAAATGTATATTAAAAGATCCATAAGATCCTGTCTAATTCTCTGCTGCTGTTAACCTTTGTAGAATATAATCCATGTTTTGCGAAATACATTTATAAGATAATTCTCATTCTTTGAAGGTATTAATACTAAAATCATTTTAGTATTTTAAAACCTTTGAAGAATTTTAGTAAAATGCATAGGTTTTATTTTCTTTTCAACTATCGTTGAACTATCTTTTTCATTGTCCGTATAGTACATGTTATCTTGCTAAACTTCAACCATCTAGTAAATTCCTTTTCGTCATTAGATTCTCTGCGATAATCATGGCCCAAAAACATCCGTCCGACCAGCGTCTAGTAGGCCTTTATGTCGTCTAAGTTTCTCATTTGCTGTTTGCGTCGCATCCGTACGACTTCTTCAAACTACTTACGTCGTCGTTCTCCGATGTTTACCGTCAAACTTCTTCAACCTACCATTACACTGTATGGTGCATTGGGTCTCGCATGGTAATATGTGCTCTCCCATCAACCGGAAGCAATATGAACAGCCGCCTCTGTTGGCATGTGACGTCACTCTAGGATAGTGCATCCCGGAACTCTAATTCTAACTGTTGAAACGAGTTACAACAAGTTACTTGTAATCTGTTATGTGATCATTGCGCACAATAACACCGTATGTAGACACTTTCTATTTATATATTTCACTTACTGCTTGGATACAACCAGACGATCTGTGTCTATTTGTACAATATTTCAAATAAATACATGCTGATATCGATACACGGTAAATTCACAGAAACTCAACAGTTTCTGACTTGTAACTTCAAATATTAAACTTTTATCGACTGAAACAAAACGCTCAATATTGCAATAAGCCATGGCACTTTATGCGTTTTAATTTAAAATATATTTTCCACAGGAAAATCTACCCGTGACACTGATGTAAATTGGTTTAGAGAATTTTCCGTGCAAACCGTAGTCTATAGTCTAGAATCGAGAGTCTAGATGGTTGTATTTTCAAAGAATATGACAGCGGTAATTTGGATTTGAACATTTACTAATATATAAATTTACTTTGTTGCAATTTTGTATCGTGAGAGGAGGAATTAAGCTTACAAGATATTTCTTTGCTGGTTTTTATGATTCACGATGCTTATTCTGAAGTCTGTGCGAATTATAACTGTCTGTTCTGTGAATCTATCATTCTACACTTGTAGCATGACATCTGGGTTCACCGATTCTGTATTTATTCACCTTACTCGTACCATGTGTAGTTCATAAATAAAGTGATGGCTGATACAGTCTTTGTGTTTCCTGTATACTGCCCGTACATCATCGTATCTATCAGCCATCGTACACTGTGTATTGTAGTGTGTCATAAGTTTTCGGTTTGCCATCAATACAGCAATGATTTATATCATATGACCCAAATATCAGCCGCTGAATATAGTCTATTTACAGGACACTGTAGTCCTTGTCACACAGCGTGCAGGACCGCATCAAGGGGCGTAAAATGCACACACATTTAGCTAGATAAAACACAAATACTTGAATTGTAACAAAATGAAGATAAACCTTTATTTGAATTGCATTCATTGAATTCTATGCCAGATTTGTTAGTAATAATTGTGTGTTTCATCAGTGCAATACCGGACTAGTGAATCGTACGATACTAATGAATAAATATCAACTACGTGCCTGTACACGTATGTTTATATGTTTCTGTGAACATGCAAGTACCATGAATTCAGCATCCCGTCATGTAGGTTCGCTGTGTGTTCATTTGTTTGTGGTTGTGATGACGCACGGCGACAAATGACCTTGACCGGGCAGCTTTCACATGTGTGTGTATGCGCACACGTGCGTGGTATGTGTGTGCGGTTGACACGCCCACATGTACACATAGCATAGCACAAACATGAATGTACAATGTTCACCCGTAGTACATTTATACAATCGAACTCACATCCACCATCCATCATTACACATTCAGTGAAACATACGTGCTCTCGAACTAGATATTCTTGTATACCGGGTGTCCCAAAAAATCTGGGACACAGGGAATTAACACGTAAATGTAGCAATATTATGAGATTACTTCTGAACATTGCAATTTTAAAGAAAAACAGTAAAAAAAAAATTGTTCAGAATTGAAAACTGCGTAATGTGATGTTCAAAATTGGAAAGTACACAATCCTACACATATTCAACATGGATATTGAACTATTTCGCCGAAAATTATATTATAAAATATGCAATTTTGTATCTGAGCACGTCGACTATTGTTCAAATTCGTGTAATGTTCTGTGCTGATTTTCCAAGCTTTCAATTTCTCTTGAAAAACCAATATGCTTTGCTAGAAGTGCATCTGTAATTACAGTATTTATCATTTACATTCTCACGTAAAACAGCACGATGAAAAAATATATTTCAAACTATAAAAATGAATAGCTACAAAGTTAATAAAGAAACTGTTTTCATACTTGTTCAAAACTATGTTTATTTTCAACATGCAATCGAGATGCATTCCTCTAGAGTTAAACTATTGCCCAATGTGACATTCCCTACACACTTCAACATAAATTGTGACGTTAATTCTCTGTTTTTATTTCGTTTCAGGTGAGTTTGTGGCGTGGGTTTGCTTAAATGGTGAAATTCACAACTGGATTCAATTTGACGAACCACGTAAGTTCAAATATTTGAGGTTCATTCACTCTGGTGTTTCGAAACGGTTTCTCAATTTTGTTTCTTTCACTATTATAATAGTTTTAGATTATTTAATTATGATTATACTTGATTTTCATATACTTTCACATAACATATTTCGTAAAGTGTAATTTTATTTTATTTAATTTTAAACTGCAGTCGATTAACTAGAATTGACTTATAACTAAACTATCTAAAGTCGATATGTTTTTGTTGAAACTTTCAATTGCATTAACTATCTATCATTGTTGATGCCCTTTCTGGGTATGTGGCAAATTATTCTGGACTAACATTTTCCCGTGAGCTGAGTACGTAGTGATCAGATTATCTCATGTATATCACTCAACCTTCTCAGCCTCACCGCACACTTCCCTTCACCCCCTCAGTATGGTGAGGGGTGGCTAGACACACAGTGGACTTGTGTTATCATATCTAGTTAATACAGTTCTCCACGTAATTTTCTATAATTCTAGAATTGTACGCTGTATTTCTTACCTGAAGCAACATTGCTCTCTAACACGACTGCGAATACCTGTAGAATATGGTACAGCGGCTCTCAACATGTCCGCGTGCAAACACTAGCTTTCTACTTCCAAGCTATGGTAAGGCTCACGCATACCGGTACCCCAATTAACGCTGATTTCAAATAACGAGGTTTTTTCCCGATCCCAAATAATGCTAAATTTACGATGATTCGAACACAATTACAGAAATTATGGCTCAATTTCACTCAAATCACTTGGCATTACGCAAACGAAGTCTTGCTGTATGCATTTAAAGTAACATTGGACGATGTTTGACAAAATTAATAATATTTAATCGATTGTTATACTATTACTTTTTACTCAGACTGTACTGTGCACGTGTGACTGCTGTGTGTGTGTGTACGTGCGTATTGATCTCATTGAGCACCATCTTTATGGTGGTGGGTTTATCGTATAAAATTACCCGCATACTGACTAAAATAACGATTCTTTCCCAAAGTGCTTAATGCCGAAGCGAAAGTGTGCACATAAATTTCACGACTGTCCATTGTTTTAGCAAAGCTTTTTGTCACCCCCCCCCTCCCCCAGCCTTTCGTCGTGCTTGGCTTGTCACCCTGCACATGATTTAAAGCACCCCTACATGCGATAATTTCGTCTTCAGTTGCAGTTATTTCATTCCCGTCGTAGCTCATTGGAAGAAAATATCACCCGAAGAATTTTTCGTTTTTTCGCGAGTAATAGATTTCGTATAAATTTTCTTTAGATTTCAGCGCTGACATTCTGTACTGTCAATTGAAGAACGTGATACAGTTTTGAGTTATATTTTCTGAACTATATTTTAGTTCATAAGTTTGTAGATAAAACATACGTACATACATACATAACATCACGCCTTAAAAGAAAAAACATATTTAATATATAATTATTTCTAATTACCTGTTTCCTAACACCAATTAACCTTTAGTTTGCTAGTTTGTAATACGCAATTGATAACTGTAATCCATATTAATAACACTATCACGGTGTACAAATCCGAATAAGGCTCATTCACAATCTAAATACATCCATGTGCCGTGAGCTATGATTAACACAGTGTCATTACACCTAGGGGAAAGTTAGTTGTGAACTGGAGTTGACGTGTTGGGTAACTTTGCTCTGCACGAGTAATGATCGTAATTTGTCTAGTTCCATCGTTGTACCATTATGGCATAATACATCTGCCTCGTTTTTCACTTTTATACTACTTGCTTCATGTGTGATTTCAAAATGTGCATCCTTAAAAAAAAATACAAGTATATAGAAAGCAAGTATTACGTTCCCACACAATGTTCATCGTCCTTTATTTCGTTAAAAGTTCGTGAACCAATTTTCCTCTGCTCATATTTTATTTGGCATTGTGTACAACGCAGGTACCTGTTTGAAACGGTTGTCTTTGCTTGTACTGCACATGTGTTTAAAAGGATCGTGGGCGGCTGCGACCTTAGCCCTGATCAGGTGCGGTTCTTCTACATTTGCCGGATGCTCTGAAACAAGAGAGGATCACCTTGGAAACGATCATAAACGCATCGGAACCGCAGCTGTCACAAGTGCCTGAGAATTCTGCTCTGCTCATTTCAGCACTTGCTAAAAATGTATACGAAATATTGATGGTGTTTCTTTTAAAATTTCGGACCATACTTCCAGTAATTTGGAGGATATTTTAGGCGAAACTAAAATGCTAAAATGGGGATATTTTACCAGGGAATATTAAATTAACACGGAGTATATTGGATACGGTATCAGAAGGACTAGAATGGTTAATGGTTGACCACGATGGTCGGTTTCCTGTCATTTCCAGAACCCTTGAGTGGTCACTAACTGATATTCATGTGATGTTAATTATCTAATAAACGATACTACCATTATCTGCAGTGTCTAAAGTTGTACGACCAATATACGTAATAGATAATGCATTGGTTCAAATCAGGAAGCTAACCATTTATGTAAGAAACGAAAATTAACTTTTTTCATCTATTGTTTTACTCTGATATTTGAAATGGTGTATTGTAGAACTAAATCATTTGTAATGGAAATACAGCGATGATTTCTGGTATAAAACTATTTATTTTTCAATTATAAGCATGTTATGCTTTACTTAAGAAAGCATCTGTCATTTGCTTTAAATATATGTCTAATTAAAAGCCTTATGGCCCTTAAGGGTACCTGTTGTTTGCATACTCGCAATCGTAACAACAAAATTGCAATAATTGCTTTGATTTGTTATTTATTAATTTTGAAAACTTATAATAATAACATTTAAACTTTAATTGCTTTAAAGTTATATTTGTTTTATTTTTAGTCTCGTCTTGAAGACCTCTAAATATTAATCATTCATGTGGATGTCCCGCCAGTTTTAACTGAAACCATTTATTCGTATTCTAGAATTACATCTGAACCGTGTACAATTATTCAAACGTTAACTCCTAATCTCATGTCTGCTTCATCCGATGAAGAATCAAGTCGCGAGTTCCTTAAGACAATCTAACACTTGTGTGCGCTCCGAAACACACATTCATAAACAGATTAAAATCACGGTAGGGGAGCGTACTGGGTAAAACCATGGCGTTACTTGCAAACCGTACACACAACAGTGTTCATTAGTGAACAACATTAAAACACTGACACGATTTGACACGCCGAATATGAGATTACGCAGCGCAATTGTCTTCCGGAGCCTACCAAGTGTATATATGTTAGCATTACGCACCACAGTCATCTCACACGTACTAATTCTCACCACTAACCAGTCACCCACGGCTGTAAATTCTCAGCAGACACATTTGTAGCTACTGAAACTGAAATATAAGGTATGATCTGTCGGAAGAAATCATGGTTTTTCAATTGAGAAATACCAGAGATATTGACAGATTTTACTGAATTAGTATTGATGACGTTCAAATGAGATGAGTTGCGACGTGATCATTAGCGTAACGCACGACGTAACGTAGCAATACTTCAAAGAACTTGACGCGATCGTCTGTTGACGGGAATGGTTTGAAGATGTTTAATGGAAATTGCGTGTAATTGCATTGTGGTACATTTGAAATATTTTTCACGCTCTATAAGAGCAGGTTCTTGAAATATGCTCTTCGTTATTTATCTGCAAAGGCGCTGACTACGAAGACCTGTTTTTCTTGCTGCTATATGTTTTTCGAGATTGTAAATGTATTCTAATATTAAATAAAACAGAATTTACTAGGTACGTGTTCTTTCGTAATTATTTTCATAACTTATATATTGTGTATTTGTAAGATATAATTCTGTACTCTGAACCATCTTAATTGGGATTTAATATTAGAAAACCCTATTAGGGTCAACCCAAATAAACTACATACATTTCCGTACAAATCATCGTTTGCTGTGACATTAAATTTTCAATCTGCAAACACAATTCATCAGCAATCCGGGCACGAGTGTATATTTGTGTAATGAAGCCGTATGCCTATTCAAGTAGAGATAAATAATTGAACCACTAGATGCCACCAGCTATATAACCTCACTTTGTATCTCTCGGGGAATCCCCGCCGCTGTATCGTACAGATAATGGCGGTTTGTGTTCAACTGACCGTACATGATACCTTCTGTGTGTTCCATTTGTATTTATTTTTTATTCGGCATATGGTAAATTGGGATTCTGATTATTATCATCATTTGTTGTACATATCAGGTACAATCTGGGTCAGAAGTCTAACGACATACGTGTACGGACTTTGTAATATTGTGAGCTATTATTGTCCGTTCTGGCTTGTCCGTTTGTGCAATTAAAATTTGCTTTTGTATATATATATATATATATATATATATATATATATATATATATATATATATATATATATATACCGGGTGTCCCAAGAAATCTGGGACAGGGAATTAACATGTAAATATTGAAATATTGTGATTACTTCTGAACAATACATTTTAGAGCAAAAGTGTAAAATAAAAAGTTGTTCAGAATTAAAAACTGCATAATATGATGACATATTCAGTGCTCAAATACACTTGTATATCGTGTAAATCAAGTTTGAAATATTGCATTTCGATGACAGATCAGGAGGTCATGGAACAAAAATGGCATGTATTTTTGTTAGTTACAACAACAAATAATCAAACCATACCATTTTTGTTTCACGACCTACTAATCTGTCATTAAAATGCGTAATTTCAACATTGATTTACGCATTATATAAACATATCTGAGCATTAAATATGGCATCTTATTATGCAGTTTTTAATTCGGAACAATTTTTTTATTTACACTTTTGCCCTAAAATGTATTGTTCAGAAGTAATCACAATATTTCTATATTTACATGTTAATTCCCTATGTCCCAGATTTCTTGGGACACCCGGTATATATATATATATATATATATATATATATATATATATATATATATATATATATATATATACAAAATTTTGACAATTCAAATAATACTATCAACTGTCAATGTTGCCAATCTAACTTAAAATTCATAGCCCGCTCTAATTATAAATTTAAAGTTCCCAAATTATTTTAAATAAAAATATTTATAAAATATAATATGTTGTAAAGAATTAAATTTTACATTTACGTTCGCAATCATATTACATTTTTCTCATTTCATAACTGAGAAATACGAGTTTAAAATTTCATGAAAATACATAATTTATTGGAACAGCTATGGAATTTTAATAAAATTACATATATATGAAGATTCGATACGGTTATATTAATACAAACATTCCCAAAGACTGATCATGATATAGTAGTATTGATTTGTAAATCAATAAATTTGTATTGTAAATAATAAATTAATGGTTATATTATAATATGTCATGACAAGAGAATTTTCGGCGTATTTAATAAGGAATTTAGGAATGTAAACAGACAATTTAGAATCTAGTTTAAGGATTTAAAGATGATGTTATAGCTTGATTATTATGGAAGTAGTTATTAATTCACAAATGCAGTAGTGTTAAATAATAATAATAAAATAATAATAATAAACGGAAGTATTAGCTTTAGCAGTACAATAAGTGAATATGTTTGTATTTGGAACAAACGACCGTCGCTTTGATATTACCCAGTGCAAACAGCGTGCGTGTCTGCAGTGCAGGAACAGCAGGAAAGTGTTTGGACACAATGTATACACACGCGCCTGCTGTCCTGCATGCAATCCTGCGCTTAATTACATGTTTACCTTGGCTAAGCTCATTTCAAACTGCGGCCTCTGCAGTAAAGAAAAGATATGCAAACAGCATGAAATATCATATAATATCTGTGATATATTCACATAAACATTGGAGAATATTATGCTGAAGTTATCGCGCAAATAGAGATTCATATAATACAATAACTTATATTTAAAATCATGAAATGAAAACCGAAATATCTGGGTTCGTTTTTATAAATATCTGCTCGATTCTTCTGCATGAATCTTTATTTACTAATTGCGATTTCATATTCAAAAAAATACAATATCATTCCTTTCATTTGTCATTTCGAAAGGAATTATTTTCATTTCGTAAATGATAGACTTGTGCCCATTTGTGTCATATATTTTTTTAGGCCCTGTGGGAATGAAAAAGAAGAACGACTCCATTTGGTAATCAGAGCAGAGAGCGAGATGGATTCGGTTTTTTTTTTTGCATTCACATGTATGTGTATTCGTCATAATATTCTGAGACGTTTAATTCATTTTAATGGAATACGAAGTCACTCAGATGTGAAATTGGATCCTTCTGGTTGTAATCAGTTTTAGAGAAAATGATGAGACTGCGTGAGCTTAGATTTTCGGCCCACAGAACGCAGTTTGCGGATTAAACCAGTGGTATTCAAGCATTGCCACATATATATATATATATATATATATATATATATATATATATATATATATTGGTGCTTGAAATACAAAAGTTATATATCAAAATCAAGAATAAGTGTCGATCCAAATATATAGTGAATATTAGTTTCGCCGTTGGACTTTTATAGAATGACTAGTTACCAATGTTTATCGTTTGGTTACTGCGGGTTTTGCAATGATCTCTTACTTCTGGATGCGCAGCAACCCTATATACCCGTGGAGACTGGATAGCGATGCTGACACGATACGGGAATTGAAACTAATTGTGCGTGTATCAAAACCCCCCAGCTCCTGTGTATTGCTGCCGTGCGCTATATTTCCGCTATCTAAGATTGGCAACACTGATCCGTACCCGCCTGCAGCCTGCAGCAGTGAGACGATGTTTGCAGGGTTACCACATGCACAACACGATATAATATATTCCACGTGCTGCTTGCATAATTAATACCGGCAACGTAATTATTTGCTATTTGTTTCAGCAGATAGATACATAGGGAATAGATACACTCAGTCTCTGTTAGAGGCGGGGCAGGGGGTCAAATGATCCGCCCCCCTAAGAGTTGTGGGGCCTCGATATATGGAAACCCCTCAATAATAAAAAAGTCAGCCAAATGATTAGCTAAAAAAAAAAAAAAAACGTCGGTCGAATGCGATATATACAAATGAGCCCCGCCCCCCGAAATACCATAAGAGACCCGGACCCCATCCTAGTTCTCGGACTGTAACGTAAATGTGTCCCAGGATGCATCACGATGCTATATTTTCTCTGCAAGTTTCAAACTATTATCCATTCCTTCCTGATTCTTCCACCAGGATATGCTAAAAACCACAAATACGCCGTACAGAACAATTTTTCACCAGTGTCGTTGAGTCTTTCATCTTTTTTTTAACATTCTTGAAAATTCCTAACGAACTTTTCATGTTTACAAACTGTCCTTCGTCCTTAAAACTGATTTAAAGTACACGCAAAACAAGTTTTGTACCGTGGCGAATGTTTAAAAATGAAGCCGGATAATCCTGTTGGGTGACGAAAGATTATTTAATACTGTTTCCCTGTCGCTAGCGAAATGTTCTTCACCCCTCAAAGTGCCCGAGTAAATTGATCCATTTTTCGAATATTGCACACTTGGAATCATACATAACATTTCTGGCGAATTTATCATTCCGCTCAAATTCCTCCACATTCCTGATGCCGCCTCAGGCTTCTGGAGACACGTGAAATTCTTCGTAAAGTGCCCGGAAACATCTAGGAGATTCCTGCTCCTGCTGTGAGTCTAAAAATGTATTTTTGCCAAATCTGCACGGTAACAATTTTACACATTTCCATGTGCTACTCGGGACGCGGCGTCTTCATATTTCTGCGGGCACGATACCGGCAGATATATTAGGGTTGAACATGCGACGGCCCAGGTAATTGTAGCCCCCTAAGTCCGCTCATGGTACATTAAACCGGTTGATACCTTCCTTAAGTGAACTGGAATTGTGTATTATACACAGAAGGATGCGTACGAAATTCAAACCGAACGAAGAGATTTTCCTGGAAAAAGTCGATGTTATAGAACGGGATCAGTGAACTTTGTCCAAAAAAAAAAAATGAGAAAAAAAGGATTTGGTAGTCGTAGGACCATTCACGAACAGATGCTTGGAATCTATAATTATTGTAGGTTCTTTAATCAGTGCTTGTTACATGCTGGGGTTGTTCTAGAACTTGCGGTGATGCGTAATAAGCGTTGGAACTAAATTTAAACTCGCTTCCGCATGTCTCGTACGATTCCGTACCTCGTAACGTTTTCTTCTCATTACGTCTCTCTGTCTTTCTGTCTCTGTTGTTGCAAAACATCGGTGCATGGGAACAAAACAAGCAACGATACGAAAAAAACAAAGATGGATTGAGATAAAAGGGAAAAATAATTACATTTTTTTTTACAATGCGAATATCCAAACTACAACTTTAACGATAAATGTTTATACGATAATACTTTATAATGTAATGAAACTATCCTTAAAATATTACCAAATGAAAACGTTTTAATAAGTTCAAAATGTAAACACGTGCTTTAAATTACAGTGTAGAAGTAAAAAGCATCGAGGCGCCACCCGTCTGACTGGAACGGAAATTATGATAACTAACTAGGCTATAAGTCAGTTTTAATTCTATTAAAATTTCAAACTCTTTTTTGAAATTTGCAAAAAGCAAACTACAATGGTCTGTATAAACTTCGTTAGAGCTGCACTATTAATAACTTTGAAGGAATGAATTATTAATGTAAAAACTAACATATAACATTTGTTCGGTAAAGTTTGCGCACAAACTATTTTAATTCTCTAAAACGTAAAATTTTAATAGAATGTGTGTGTGTGTGTTTGCATTTCGTATTACAATCATTCGCGCTGTAGAATTTTTTTTTTTGTGACAAAACGCAGCGATAAATGATGCAATGTTTCGTTGGAATATTCTTTGAGAATTATTCCCACATGTCTGCACGACAAATCGCACACTAGAATTGCTAGCTTTGGTTTGTGTTAAGTCCAAAGTTAAACACGTAATACCGACAATACTTGCCTTCGGTATACACGTGAGTTTGTACTTCGTATACGTGTGTATGCACTCGTATACGTGCGATACAAATACTTAAAATAGTCGACACTGTCTAGACAGAATGTTATTATACGTTCATGCACACAGCCTGACCGCGCCGTACCGTTGCTCTGTACCATCCGAGCCGTATCGATTTAGTATCGGTATTATTCGGCAATATAGGTATGTATGGTATGCAATAGTGCCGCTTGTGTCATTTACATTTTATTGTTTTACACTGGAAATAACACATGTAATGAAGATGCCAATTGTTAGCATGATGACATAAAATCTTCTTCTTTTACAACTATTTGAATTAAATTGCACTTCTTTCATATTGAAAAATGTGTTATAAAATATATTTATTCAAAAAATATTCAAATCCGAATCGTGTTTTTCGTTTTAAAGAATTCCCGTTTTTAAAGCGAAATTAATCTTTAGATTTTAGTTATAGTAGAATAAGTAGAAAGATATTCTATTTTGTAATTAATTCCAGTACTGTATTCGACAAAAAAATACCGTAATATCAACTGACTGGCACGTTGAATTAGCAGGGTTGGCTTGTTGTGGTTTTCTGTCTGTCAGTTTTGTTAACAATTTAAATTATGATTTGTAACCTGACGTTCAGAAATGTACATAATCTCCCCCTTCGACCCGCCCTGTACAATGAAAGGGTCGCCATTTTATTGAACCCTCTGTCGTCCCAAGAGAATATTATATTAACCGCGATTTTACTAGAAAACAAGGGTTGTTGAGTATTTAATAAATTTCTAAATCGAGCCATTATGTTCCGAAACAAAACGTTTGCATTCGTTACCGGGTTTTATAATGAATTGTTCTTGCGTAGTGGTAATAAATGGTTATATATCTTGGCGAGTTGAGAACCGAATAAAAATATATTTCTCTAGACTTTAAGTCCGGGCCTGAATATTTTATATTGCCGGTGCATTTACACGTTAAGCTCGCGTGTTCTCAGCCGAGTGAATTCTACTTTTTCTCTTATTTTTTCTACATCGTTGCACTTTCATTTTCGTTTTACTACTTTCTACACTTTTATTTGCTTCCTTTATTGACGTAATTCAGTGACAGATCTTGCAGCTCGTTCGTCTGTTTTAGGTTATGTTCAGAAATCAGGCTGTCGAAAATTAAACAAATATATTTTGCCTGATCTCGCAAATGTACTAACTCTCTGTAGATTAAATAATGTTTTATATTTGTAGAAATACGCGGTAATAGTTTAACAAATAGTGTTATATGTTAGTTTTCGTTACGTTGGCATTACATGTTCTGTTAAATTTACGCAATGACGTGCGTATTATTTGACGTTATACAAGTTTAACAGCGTCATTGTACGCGTAGGATTTTATTCTAGTAGGCCTAGAAATGAAGAGCCCGTCACGTGACATTCAGCATTAATTAACAAAAGGGTGATGCAATGATCTGTGTTAAACTTACGTGACAAAGATGCTTCTTATTTCTCTTCTCTGCACGGTAACTCGTGTAGATTATAATAATTTACATTTATTGTCACGTTTGAACGCCCCAGTACACAATAAGCAATAACTTTCGAAACTTTTTACAAACTTTTTGCATACATTAAAACCTCGCTTATACAGTGTGCTATGGCCGGTGTACAAGTAGCGCCTGGTGGACACTTATATAACTGTCCGTTGTTTATGACAGCTGTTGCCAACTTGCGAAAACTTCCCCTAGATTCATACATGCTTGAAGGAAAATATCTCTAGTTGTGTTCGCATTCTCAGTTATGAGAACGCTGTTTAGGAATAAATGTTGATTTAATATTTTGTCTATGTTTTGTAGGTGGTGAAATAGAGACGAACGGGGTTCTAGACCGGATATGGCGGGCACTGGAATGGCCCTTCGACGGGGTACCAACCACGGAGCATCTGAGTAAGTACCTATGCTTTACTGTTCTGTGTATTATTCGTAAACTACGACATTCAAGTGGACCTGCACTATGCACGAGTATATTCACCACATGAAACGCTGAGCTATTCCGCGTGACAATGTGCTAGTTTTATTTTAATACGTCGTCGACTTCGTCGTCAGGGTTTTATTGCATTTATACCCGCATACGGAAGGAAATTCTTGAACTTGGATTATAGTATTTTTATTTGTGTGTCCGGATTTCACGATTATGTTTAACCTTTAATATATATTTATATGAAAATTATCGTACATATTTCAATAGAATTTTAAGTGCACTGTTATCAGAATGATTTAGTTTCTGGTGCTAAAAGGTTTTAGTAATTAAGGTTGTTTTAGCGTACTAACTAGTACTAACTCCAGTATTTATTAGCAATGATGCTAAATAATATAACTTCTGGTTCAGTTAATACTTAATTAATTTTCGTTCCACGTTGAATTAAAAATGTTTCCGTTCTTGTTTTAATTATCTAATAATTTAGACAAATATTTACCTTCATTTGTATTCATTTCCATGTCTTTTCATTAAGTTTCTGTTTGTTGTTTCTGAATTTTAAATATTTATCTGTTACATTTGTTCAAAGTATATTACGCGGAATTAAAAAAATAATAAGAATGGAACTAATAAAATGAATTTTGAGTGTAATATACATATAGTGAACTCGCTAAGGTCAACTAAATACATAGCATACTACATACTCTCGTTATAGTGTATATTCGCTTTTAGTGAACCACTATTCCTGGTCCCTTGCAAGTTCCCTATAAGCGTACTAAATATTAAACTATTATTAAATTCACATGAGATTGTTATGCAACAGCTAGCGAACAGGAGTCATCAAAAGCTCCAAGTGCAAAGTTAGATATGAAATATTATTAATTGCACTTGAAATTTACGGTTTGCTGTCAGTATTCATAAAACCAAAAGTTGCTCACCACGTAATAACTCTGCACTAAAAACTCGCCGCCATTTCGGCTATTCTCGTGTGCGCTCGTGCACGATCGTGTTTGCGTAGCCTGTCAACCCATATCAAAAATATCTGTAAATTTTAATTTTAACCTTAATTAAACGCCGTAAAAAGATCATTAACGCACCATAAAATATCTGCGAACGTGGACCGGTGCAAAAAAAAAATGTATAAATTTCACCGACAGCGGTCTTTTCGACGGGCCTTGCATTTTTTTTTTTTGCGTACATCCGGCGAATCAAACAAATTAACCGGAAGAACGTCTGGAAATTGCAACTGTGTTCCGGATTTCATTCAACACAGAATTGTTTCAGCATTATTCGTGAAGCTTTGTATAGAGTAGCTGTATTAATGTTCTAGAGATTATGTTCATTTCGAATGTTATTTTGTCGAACGGTAAATAAATAAAATGAACTATTGAATATACATCGTCTAGTGTGAAATACGAGACTGATTTTTCATCTCTTTGATGGAACAATATCTCGGGAAAATTCGATATACTTTCGGTTTTAAATTGTTCGTATGAGTTCATGTGAAATGACGGTGGAAAAAATCAAGCTGGATTCCGTATAAGCTTTAACGCACTGTCGGTTGATAAATGTTCATGCTTTTATCCATTTCCCGAAGGTAGAAGAAGGGAGAGGATTGTGCACGTGCACCCCCACACACATATACATACACATGTATATGTAGAAACTCGTGTGCGTGTTCCACGTGCCTTTATATTGTATGATTGATGATTATATTCCTTTGTGTTTTAGCACGCATTTAATAGAGCCCAGCGGGAGAAACAGAAAATAGGGGTTCAAACTATCAGCGAATGTTTTGTAATTTTTTAAATCTATCGCTTAAGCCAGGCGTCGGCAACCTTTTGTGGCGGGCCGCACACGTCGGGCCGCACGCTCTATTATATATATATATATATATATATATATATATATATATATATATATATGCTGTAAAGTATTTTTTATATTCATTATTGCTTGACGGGCCGCATAAAAGCATGTGGCGGGCCGCATATGCTAAATCAAAATACTCATGTCATACAATACCAATAAAGACTGGTTTTCAGCGAAAATGTTTAAGATCTCGGCTCCTAAAGCAAACTTTCAGTGCAAACATTGAAATTGCAATATCGACGACAGTTTTAGTACTATGCAAATACTAAAGAAACATTGTACTGTGTGTTGAAGGGCCCCCGCATGTACAAGTTTCCACCTGGTACGCCACTGGTCACACTAGTGTCTAGTGCAGTGGTTCCCAACCGGTGTTCCGCGGAGCACTGGTGTTCCGCGAGCATTTCAAAAGTGCTCCGCCATAATTATGCACTACTAAAGTTGGCGTTGCCTGGAAAATGCTGATCGGCATTGCTTGATTCTATATAACAGTTACAATTTAATTTTAAATTCAATAATACTTTCTGTACCTCTAATTATAAGACATCTTACGCGTATTCAATGAAATCCGTGCAACATACCATCCGTACTGCACTGCCTTGTCTGTGGCTCTGCAATCATATGATTCGCACTTACGTGCGCTTGCGCTACTCTCCATTAATTGTATGCAGGAAGCTTAGATTTTCTGTATTGATGTTTTATCTGTCCACCAAGAATATCAAAAAAGCCATAAAATTTTTACTGTGTTTTTCAACTTCATATTTATGTGAAGTAGGGTTTTCCACATTAACCAACATAAAAACTTAAAAAAAGAGAAATATTAATAATTTTAGAGGAAGAAATGACGGTAGCATTATCTTGTTTACGTCCCAATTTACAAGAAATATGTAAAAAACACCAATCACAAGTTTCACATCAAATGAGTCACTATTTTTAAATTATATACTTATTATAATTATATAAATAAATTTTGTTTAATAAATATTAAGATATAACAATAAATATTTGTTTGAAATTGTAATTTTCCTATTTTATAAAAACATTATAAAAACATTGTTTACCAATATGTCTTTTTAACTTAGGTGCTCCGCCAAAAAAATTTTATTGCAAAAGTGTTCCGTACCTTCGAAAAGGTTGGGAACCACTGGTCTAGTGTTTGTAACTTTATAAGCCGATAAAGTTTATTGTATCGTGAAAACTCCTTTACTGTTATCCCCGTTTTGCGCCCGCCACTGTTATTAGGTCCTCGGCCATTTTACGCGTTACAATAAGGGATTCCGAAAGAGATTTATATTATTGTTGTTATTTATTTCATTCAAGAAATCTTCCATTCCCTGTGCTCTACGGTTCCTTGCTTCCGATGACTGGCGAATATTCTTTTCAAATCTTCGTTTAATATAAGATATGTTTCAAAATGTGAACGAATACTTCATTCAATAACTTTTCCACTTGACGAATTCTTAATTGCAGATGATTTTGTTTGTTGTATTTGAAAAGGAACTGTGTATTAATTTAAATGTGAACCATTACTTTACAAAAAAAAAATGTGTCTTGATTATTTTTAAGAGTGTAACTGTTTTAAAACTGGTTTTAATGCCAGTTCTACAAATGTAAAAATATTTTCCATTACGAAACCTCATTAAAACAGGGACGAAAATAATCCTCTATGCAAATAGAGATTGTGTATAAACAGAAAAAAAAAAACGCGGCCTAAAACAAATTTCTATAAACCACATTTAGCATAATCCTTTTTATCTATTTCGATAAGACTTTCATGACCATTGGTATCATTTTATATACCGCGGTATCACCGATGCAGTAACATTTTCGGCAAAATGGTATTAGGGAATGCGGAAATAAAATGACCCTTTTTTTAATTTCTCGATTTACATGTTATAACTGTAAAATTGGAATTGAACTGGTAGTCATTGCATAGTAAACTGTGAATTTTAGACCTTTGCATTTATAGTTTATTAATTAAGAGCGCTAATTTGTTCACGAGACCTGCAATCATTTGTACAAAACACGACAATCCAATTTGATAAATTAAAAAGTCAATGCGATGGAAATAATTTACGTATATAGATAAAATAATTCGGCATTCGTAATGAAAGCACATTATTAGGATTGTATCTGATTATACATTCAGTTATAATGTTCTACTATTTATCATGTATATGTTTGCAATTTGCATTTTAAATTATAGTTGATATTGCTATTTATACGTACATACATAACGCATAACTTGCCGATGGTAATATTGTAACATTGCTTTGTATAATGGCATGCAAATGAATTATTATTGAAAATATAGAAGATAAATTCAACGTTAGGTAGAATTTGTGTATCTGTTCTATATCACGAATTACCCGGCTCGCTCTGTTTGCTATCACAAGGGCTGTACTCTATTTTCGTGGGCCGTTTCGACGCTCTTTACATCGGCACATCATTCTAAATCAACCCGAAATTAACTCCCAACTATAAACTGTGTTAATTTAGTACGAAACTTTGTTCACTAACGTTACGACCGACGTAGCATTAAGTTTTTGCCCGTTAAAAGCAGGGTTGTACTTGGTCGAAACGCACGCAATTATCAGCCTACTTGGCTTAAGAATATGTACATATTCCATATCGGGTGGTATACGTTTGAAGCACCGTATGTTTCGAATAGAAATTGTGAATATCCATATTGTAGTCTTACAACCAAAAATGTTTGAACGTGCTAAAAGCTCAATCGGATGTCAACAGGAAGATGACACTTTCTCCGTGAAGACGTTCACTTGTCCTTGATGCGCGATCCTTGCGAGCACTTTCATTGTACAGTGTTGTGTGTGCGTGCGCAGTCCGGGCATCGATCCAAGCGCGAAGGAGTACGATGCACTGCCGCGCCAACAATACAAACATACCCCGCATCCCGTTACACGCGTGTACACCCGCTACCCGCCTTACATTGTACAAGAATATAAGTAGGCAGAAATCCCAAGGGTCATATTGTGTTGATTCGGAATAGAAAGCCAAGCGGCAGAATTCCCACAACTCATATTGTGATCAAAGAACAATTTGAAAAGCAAATTACACGTTAACTTACTATATTTACTGTCACGGATCAGAAATAGAAGAGGTTATCTCAGTAGCTATAATATATTAAGCTTGAATGAGGTGCCTAGACTCTTAGAATCTATCCTATGGACTTCCAATGCCATGAGAAATTGCCCTAACGAAGATGCTAGTGAAGACGAAAGTTGATTCGTTGTTAGATGATAGATCTACGGTTGACTGAACAATGTGACACTGTAATATCACACATGAGATTCGAACTCACTGGCTCCCTGACATAAGGCCGTGTTGCCTGTCCTGACAGGTCCTCACATACGTACGTCTGCGGGCGTTACACGCTCCGTTACGTGACATACAATGGCCAGGGCCGGTCTCAGGCACACTTGGATGGATTACGGAACACTTGAATGTGTCGCCACAGCGCATATTTATTATGCATTACATTAAATGCTCGTTTATTCTGAATACAAAGACAGCTTGACAGGTTAGGTACGCAATGGGGAGTTTTTTCGCTTGTCAGATAAGTAAGGTTATGTAGAATTATTGGCGGAATATAGCCTAGCACAATTGTATATATTGTTCTATATTTTTCGACCATTATTTGTGTTCATTTGTATATTTTCTATTGTAAGTATTAAAATATTTATGTAATTATTGAAAATCCTAACAATACTAGTTTCGCAGAATGGAATTTATAGCCCTGAAGTTTTCGGTTACACAAGTGTACAAATGAGCGTGGTTTGAAAGCGAGTCCATTCAGACGCTAATAGCATGTGACATGCACCGAACTAAACGTATTTGAAGGTTAGCGCTGTGATTAGTTGTAATAAATGATTCGGTTACGGACCACATACAGCCCCACATCCTGCCAGCGTGGATCAAATATGATTAATGGCACTAGCACCTATCTGTTTCGATATGGATCCGCTGTCCGCAAAATTGTACATTTCGGCGAGAAAACATTATCGGTATATATTACAATTTATTTAATTATATTTTTCATTCATATGATTTAAGTTACGCTGTCTTTTTTATCCTCTGAATATATATTTGTTATTTGCAATGTCCAGATTTGCTGTAGCGTTTGTGGAATTTTATGGATAAACAGAGATAATACAAATGGTGGAGAATCCTCTTCCGTTATGTGGAAAGTTCTGGTTTATATTAAGTAATAATTACGTATTATTAGTTAAATGCTATGTGTGTGCAGTGTAATAGAACAAAGGCTTTGTAGACAAGGGATTGTTACGTTCCCGAAGCATTTAGTATCGCCTCTATAACTCGCCAATTGTCTGTGGTCTTATCTGTACTTATCTACACACAATATTGTGCAACAATGTTGCACAATCCTCTAGCTACATAAACGTTATGAAATGTTTGTTATTACTTGTTATTCACTGGCATTTAATACTGGTTTCCTTGTCTTACCGATCTTGTTCTTAATTCTATTGCAATATTTAGTTTTCATGTGTGTACGTGGCAAATGTTTTTCTACCATCTGTAATGCGAAGTACACGGGATGATTGATGACGATACACTTCAGCTACTACGCATGCCCACACAACTTGTGCTACATCTCATTGGCTAACATGTAAGAACCTAAGAACCCATGTTGCATTGGTGTAATGTTGTGGAAAAGTATGAAGTATTCAATGTACATGCTACTATACACGTTTAATAGATAATAGTCTAGCCGCATGTTACGCTATTTGCCATATTGCGCTTTTCACATGATATATAAAGTGATGATGCAGCGCATATAAATGTATATATACATGCGATATGTACATCAATCTTTGCGAAGAATTATGCTGTGCAGGGTATGTTTTTATTTGCCCGTATTTCCCGTGCTGAAGCAACAACATACATAAAACACATTATGAGATTTTTCTACGGAATGATCTTATTCCAAGTTTTGTTTTAAAATAAACGTATTCATCTAAAAAAGAAATTGTCGTATTCTGTAAAATTGTACAAAAATTCCGAGGGTAATCATAATTGTACATATGTTGCTCACGCACGGTAATATTAATAATTTGTAAATTGTTTATTAATTATTGCATTCACATTACACAGATGTGAAATCAATGAAAGTAAAAGCTACAATTTGTAGCACGCTGTCATCAGTTTCTCAGTCGGGAACCGCACCAGACGTGTGCGCATTGTCTGATATTAATGCGGAAACAAATCCCGTCATCAATTCATTCGTTTAGCAACAATCAGTCTCGCACATAGCTCATCGTAACAGTATTTCAACACACGTCCATTCATCAACTAACAATAGACGAAGAAGAAGACGTGAATACTAGTTGCATTGTCCGTGCAACTAGCACTTAATACTCTATGCGATAGAGTCTATGAACGTCGCTGTTTCTTGCTGTGAAAACATTCACTGCTTTACTCTTTAATGACTGACAGGAAATTTACAGCCGTTTTTTTTTTTCGTAAAGGGATCCGCTGAAGGCTACGGAAAAACTCAACAGAATTGACTAAAACAAACAAGAAAATAAAACACGAAAACGAAACGAACAATTTTTCTCGGACCGATGTCTGTTTTTCGTTGTACAGCGTTTTTTGTCGTTGTGTAGAACTGAAATGTATGTTTGCTATTCCCATGATCCGTGAAAATGCACCTTGCAAAAAAAGAAACGTATTACAAAACATGGCAAAACATTATATTTATTGCTTCAACGAGAAGAAACTGGTATAAAATATGAAAAGTATTTTGTCCTTGTCCATGTATCGGACTTTTTTACTTTCTTATACATAAAGCAAATGTATTTTTGCTTGAATTATTATTGGAGATTATTTTTTTTTCGCCGATTCTCAAATAACACTAAACTAAATATGTTCGTCAATTGATTGATATTTCCAATTTTCTTTCATAGCTTTGGTAGTGAACATACAACAGTTATATTACAGAGCATGTCAGAGTATATTTATACGGCCGTACGGAGAAAGTTTGTGAAAATATTTATCAGAATTTGAACTAAAGCAAAAACAGTTGCCAAGTCGAAAATTCCTGCTTGCTTGCTGAAGTAAAAACTTCAAACAAAGTTTCAGTCGCCAGCTTATCAGGGCCGGACTGGCGCGCGAATACAACATTCTCAGCGTACAATTCTGCAGGACGAATTTTTAAAACTTTTAAATTGGACTTTTCCCATGTTTTACATTATTTTAGCGAAAAACTTTTTCTGCGGGATATTTAATTTAATTAGTAAAGTTTCAGTACGTAATGGTTTCCTGATAAAATTCTAGGTTAATTATCGTGTTTCCTTAAAAAAAAATTAACGCAAAACAACAAGATATGTTATCCGTGCTCAAGCCGGATATGGAAGGTGTTAATTATCATTTTAATTACTCAATATATTTGACTAAACATCGAATACAATTCTAATTATCTTAATGTGTTCTCTTCTTTATTTCAATACTATTCATTGTGGCTGTTTGTGTTTCAAAATTGCGCAGATTTGTTGAACATTTAAACAGTTTGTGTAGCCTAAAATCACCAGAGTCAATATTGTTTGTTATTCGTGCAAATTATTATCATTTTGGAACGTGTGCTAGTGTACATTTTGGACTCTCCAATATAGGATCATCGTCTTCCGGTCTTTGTAGTTTACGCTTTGGTTCGTGTTCGCAAATATTGGGTCCGTCCTTTATTTATTAAGAACTTGACCCGATATTTCATTGTTTGACTTGTGCTCGGATTGATCAGGACGGGCCTGAGATTGGATCAGGCGAATGGATATTAGTAGCACATACACACAAACTCAAGCACATACTGTTGAGTATTAGGTTCTGCCCGAAAATTCTCCGAAACACATCGATCAAATAAACAGAAGCACAGTTGGAGCAAGAATATACACGTATTATTAGGAAACGCAGATTGCATTGTCTAGTTTGTTTCATAAATCGTACTCCAGTGTGTTCAAACAGCAATAATACATGATGAATTACAGTATAATACATGATGAATTTATTGAATACCAGAATAAATATTAAAATTTAGCGGAACTCCAAAGAAAATTACAATAATATTCCAAAGAAACCCAAAGTAAAAACTTTCTTGTCCCTGTTTTGAGCAAGAATTTTGTTTTATTTTTCTCTGTCATGTTTCTCAATTCAGGATGTAAATCAAAGTAGGCGTGGAAAGGAAAATAAAAAAAGATTTGACAGTTACACATGTTGTTAGTCAAGTTTTGTTGTTGGTAGCATTGGAGTTCTGGTTCTTTTCCTTGGAAAGATACAAGATTAAATATATCACGACAGTTGAACTAGAATTCATTGATTTTCCTCGATGCCAATAACTATTATTTATGTTAGATTAAAAAAAAAAAAAACTCATCTAGTGTTAAAAGTTTTGTAATATGTCCACGTTTGTTTGTAAAACAAATAATTGTTTCATAAAATATGAACTGATTTACCTAAATTAAATGTTCTAGTAATGAATATTTGGAGTACAATATCGCATTAATAATCTGTACATAATTCATTTAGTTTGACTTTGCTTATGCGTCTGTAATTGTGTTATCACGATTCAAAGATTCGCTATTCTCCTTTTAACACATGCATCTCTAGTCCTTCAGAGGTATTCATTTCTTTTACGATTGACTTTTATTCTGTTTAATACTTGAATATTGTAATGAATTAACTACACATATTATTAAAAAATGCGGTCTAATTACATTTTGCTTAGGATATCCTGTTTGCATTAATGTTTAATCACTTTTTTGAGTGTTTGCAACGAAAAAGTTAAAATTTATGTCTGTAAAAAATCGTCATAATTACCGACTATTTTTATATACGTATTTATTGCGCTTACCAACATCCGCAGTTAGATTATTTAACTTTTTTAATTTAAGCTTCAGCGCACGAGATTATCTCGCCCATATCCGGAATACAAATTATGTAATGTGAACAAGAAAAATAAAAACAAATTTTAATATGTACTCTGTCACGTGGTAGTGATTATAAGATGCTATAACTAAATTTATAAATAATCATGTGACGGGAGATTATTTTAATGACGCTATATTTGAATATTTTTTTTAGGTTAATGTTATTTTTCAATGTGTTTTGCAGTTAAGGGAAGAGTATTATATTATTATTTGCTAGTGAAAATTGATCCTAGAACCTGGTCATATCATTTGAATAAGTGAATCAAGATTTTCCAAAAAACATTTTAGTTGTTTATAACTATTTAATGAAAGAATAAATGTGTGAAAATATATGCTGAAGATGTTAATTTATTTTATAAATTAGTGTTATAAATTTGTTTAAGATATAAAACTAATATTCACGCTTCAATAATGTCATTTATTATCAGTATTACAATAGCAAAAAAAAAAAACGTTCATATTTTATCCTGCAGTAAAAACACCAGGGACAATAGGCAACGTGAGAATAAATCTTTTATAATATCTAAAATTAACATATCATAAAGCACGACATATTTCATTAAATCGAGACCAGTGACAGGGGGTTGTGTTCTTTCATCAGCCCCCGCAGAATCCGTGGGCCTTTAACGAAAACAATAGCGTAGTGCCCTTCGATGGTAATTTATGATCAGTGAAAATCAATACGCTTCTCAACCCTCCCAATGTGCGGTTGTCACATCATGAGCGATTTTACTATCTATTATAACACACCCATCCATTGTAGGGTCACCTCTGCGGATGGTTAAACAATCCGCCCCGCTCTTAAAGGGGTGCGGGGAGAGATGTACGTGCATGGCTAATGTGAACAGATCACGGACAATGTCAAAATTGATCACATATCTGTCCGACGACAACACTGAACTGTACAACATATTTTTTTTGCATTTTTCAACTTTAATAATTTCCTGCGAACGGCGTGATGAATTATATTCTCAAGTTTTCTGTATAGAAAAATATTATTTCCACTTTACAAAGAACAGGAATTTTCACTTTACTATTCGGGCGCTAGTAGGAAATTCTCTGGCTTATTGAAATCGATTTTGAAAAAAACCAACAAGTTTACAAGTCATTCGCGACGGCTGAAATTGCCCGAGGTAAAAATCCACATCGGCATTCCCAACAGATGTAGAATATTCGATAGCAACAGCAGTAAGAGCTGGAACTGTAGCGGTACATTCAATTACTCTAGCATATCACTTTACTTTATATCGAAACGTACCATTAGTTCGACTTCTTTGGCTTCTCACATTTCCACATCGCTGTAGTCTCTCGCTGGTTCTATTCTTGTATTTTTGTTAGTTGTAAATAATTGTCAAAATCCTAGTGATTATGTAATTCAATACGCTGAGAAATTATCTTGTTGCAAATTTGAGATGTTCAACATTCGATATTTCAATATAAGCAGTTTAAATTTGGTTGAAATTGGAGATAAATATGAAGTAGGTTTAGTGGGAAACTGACGTTGGTAATTCGAGACGGTGAGAAATACTCGTCGATCTTATGGGAATGCGATTTGCTGACATGGAAGCATTTTGCTGACATGAAAGTATTTTGCTACGTGTTGGCTTCGAATAGTATCTGTTGCTCCCTTAACTAAACCCGGTGTACCAAACTATCTGGCATATATCCTACTGATTCCCACCTGTGTCCCGGCCCCATTAGCGGATACCGCATGACCTACGGGGCTTTAACCCGGAACTCCCTGTGTTGTTTCATGTTTCCCCCAAGTGCGGCTCTGTTACTTCCTCCTGGCCCAAACCTTGTTGTGGTCTCCGGAAGTACTACGATCAGTACAGCAGGAATTCACTAGTTCCCGGTTGTGGCTGGCAGGGTCTTACAAGATCTCAATTGATTTATATAGTAATGAGGCTCATGTTCTGAACATTTTAATGGCAAATAAAAAAGCATCTGTTCGTGATACGATAATACAAATTACACATTTCGCCTCCGGGCTCCTATTACGCGATGATGTAATTACCGATTTGCTTTCAGAAACAACATTGACCAAAGTAAAATTGTTGCTTATGATAATGGAAATAACTGTGGCAAATCGTACAAAATGCGTATTTTACGTGCATAATAACATTTTGTCTCGTGAATTCAGCGGAAATAATTGCACATCATTTTTCTCCTGTTTCAGTATTAATTTCCGTACTCAAATTGCCTTTTCATTTCGGTCATGGTTGTAATATATTTTTATTAGTCGCCTTGAATATAAGTACGTAATAACTCTTTTCTGTACTGTCGTACATCTTCAATGCGCGCGTATATATTCTCGGAAGAAAAGTACGACTTTGGCGTTTTACATCAGCTCACTCTTCGTATAAATATCCATTACGACGCCGCTTCTTTCTACATACTTGTCTTCCGTTTCGGCATACACTCTAACGCCATCCAGGCCTACGTATTTCACATCATTTGCGAACAAAGAAACCACAGCATATTTGCAACAGCATCACGTGACGTATGAATACGGTGCGATAAGCTTGATTTGCAGTGTTACCAACGAGGGGGGGAAAGTAATACTGCGTACATAGCTAAACTCCCCTGCTTAATTCACCGCTGATGTCCGTAGCATGCCGGATAACGGCCTGATCACGTGACGTCAGCTGATGTTTACACGTCACTTATGTTGGCCAATAGGCAATGAGCATTGAGTGAAATACAACTATAACTGCTCTCAACTGTTCTCAACATGACAAGGCAAAAATCCCTAAATTGGATTCATATATCTTTGAGAGCAGAAAACAATATAAATATACCACTAACAAATATGTAAACGAAAGCTTGAAACTGTGATTTAAAGAGTTCAAAAATTTCAATTGCTAGTCAAGCTACAACATGTCATGAATCAAAATTTCCACATGTTTAATGAACAGTACATCGCGCAAAATATTCGGACGCACATTGCTGCATATGAAATACACGTTATTGGCACCGTGAAGATATGCTGTGAATGTACGATGATATGAGCTTTGGCAGACGGGCCCGCTGAATGAAAATACGGATGCATTAGGGATTGTGGAGGGGTGCGACGGAACACAGCTTAATCTACACGCCCGTGTGTGAATATCAAAATAAAAAAACCGTACTGGAATATTACAATGTGACGCGACGCATAAATAACTCGTAATCTAAACCTTGGATGCTCGCAAATCATTGAACAGGCGTCCATTGTTACAGAGCGGGTAGATTTAGTTTAGTTTACCGTTGGTAAATATGGATATTATCTGTGTTTCAGTTTGAGTATAACTTATAACAGATGCATCTTTCAGATAAAATTGTTCATTAGGATCTAAGTTTCGGTGTCGACGAGAATGCAGAATACGAAAAGTAAAACTCAGGTTGGTATATAAAATTTAGATGTTGGCATCTGTATAAGGCTACCTTTACCACGTCTGCAGTTATATCAAACTACTTTGGTTTCAATAGCACTCACATGATGCAGTAGGTACTGTATTTCCATATATTGCTCTGCACAGTATGTTGCATACTTCAGCAGTTACATCATATTATACAAGTTCGCATACATTTTTCTACATACACACAACTGCAGATCGCCGGCAGTATAAATATACACACTTGCGCACACACACGCACACATTTGCTCTCAGGACATGGCGAATGTCGTATCGACATCTAGCAAAACCTACATGCATATTCTTCAAACTTCTTCCTCCTTTATTCATAAGAACGAGCTGTCGTGCAGGATATATTATTCAGTGTATGGTACACAAAGGTGTACTGTTTTTAACAAACACCTCCCTGTGCTCCTTGGTGCACGTGGGTGATTTCACTTGCAGCCACTGTCAACACTTGCTTCGTACTGCCGGAAGGGTCGTGGACTATGCCCATGCATTATTTAAAACTTGCTGACATGGGATACACCTTGATTGGCCTGAACTTCACGTGATCCTGAATATCTTTAAAAGGGCCTAGCTGTGAAGATTTACCAGTGAATTAAATTACAATTTCCGACAAGAATCCCCCAAGTATTTTCTCCATCCACAAAACTATCTTTCAACAAAATGGCAAGAGACAAATATTTTTCCATTAAAATAATCTCCTTCAGTCAATTCGATACCTGTAGAAATTCCAGAGACAATAGAAAAATAAATGCTTTTCCACTTTGGCGATACCGATTAGGTGCGTTTCTTCACTCGCTCATAAGCTCTTCTTCTTGCTGAAAGGTGATTGCCACGGTTTGCAATTCTATCGCCATTTCCCCCTTGCACTTGTCATAGCATCGGTTACCATGACGATCGAATGAGAAATGTTGCCTCTTAAATCGAATCGACTTTCTTATCTTTCAAATGCTCTTCTAATTTATCGACACGTGCGAATGGAGAAACTGGCAGGTTCGTTCGAGAACAGACGCGTCTACTCGTACCTGACTACTTAGTCTGTATGTCTGGGTGAATGTGATATTGGTTTTGCGTGACCATCGGAATGAGAATCGAGAAGCTTCCGAAATGGCGAATATTACATGGGCGTGTCAAATGAGAAAACGTTTAATCTGCGGAAGAAGTCAAATGGGTGATAGACGATTGTACCATTTCAGATTTTACAAACACGCACTGAAATAGTATTATTATTTTCCTCACATTTGGCACGATGAAACTGGTTGCTTCAAACATAAATAATTGTTCTAGACAACATGTCTTCTATCACGTGATGTTATTCTATGTGTTATGTGTAAAGATCAGGTTTTTTTCTGATGACGTAAGTGTCTCATACGTGTAGGATCACGTTATAACGCGTAGTGAATGTTATGATATGGTATTGCTACTTTATATTAGCTAGCGAGGTACCATACCACATATATACGTATATGTACATAATGTGTTGCTTTACCAAACATTCAGCGTATTTAATTAAACCAGAGGTGACAGATGTAGGTTTAATATCAAGTATTTGAACGCAGTTCACGTAGTATATATATATATATATATATATATATATATATATATATATATATATATATATATATATATATACAAAGAGAGGAATATGCATATGTAAACACAAAGTGTAACATACATACTGACACGTACAACAATTCTAAGAAACTGGAGTACCTACACATAGTCTTTTTTCTCTCAACAACACCAGATGTTCAAACGTAAACGTAATAGTTTATTTTTAACAGCTTTCCTTGACTCATAGTGCATACTTTTGCACAAAAAGAAGACTTGCATTCACTGACAAAACATTTAGCACCTGCAGTGCAATAAAATTAGCGACTGCTGTTTTTTTTGCTTGCGTTGTAGTTATTCTTTCTGTCAGTTTTAATTATCAGTGCTATAATTCGGTTCAATCAATACTTACCCGCTATGTTTTACTTATTGTGACAGCTGCTTACTATGTTTGATACCGTATGACGATACGATTCCTGAACAGGAATCGGGCTCGTATTTAGAAACACCCTGTGGAGTTTGCTCATTGGCCTCGATCAGCCTGTAAATAACGTTATTAAAACGCAAAGGGAGATTGGATCCCCTCGGCGAAACTACAGCACCACTATGCAACTTGTCTGTTTACAAAACAATCCAGTATCTGGTACACTGTCCTCAGAATATGAATCCCTACCAACACCTGCAAAAGTCGTCACTCTCAATTTTGGAAGCATTTATTTATGAATTTTGCTCCATGGAATATGCAATCTCAAAAGTATTTTCTTCAAATCACGCTGATGAAAAAGATATGAAAGGTTTTCCAGACTAGCTATCTAATTAATGATTCTAGTAATTGGACAGACCGCTAATAACTTATTGTTCCGTAACGATTGAATTGAAAAGCTGCTTCCTGGCGATGCTATATTTTTTCGTTCGATACCTTTTGTTCGCTTTGTGTCTTTTGTTTTAGATTCGCTCCTTGTAGTCGATTCGCCTACTCTGTTGCATCCCCGTGTATCTCTTTGCGTGCTCTCCGTGCGACTCCTTATCCGTCTTTCAAGATACCACGCGACGTCTAAAGAGAAATTGTCTTTAAGAAAAAATCAGAACGTCTTCCTTTCAAATCTATCGTTACGGGCAGGACTTCTTGGCATGGCCAAAGACAGCTATTATGTAAAAAAAATTCTTTCAGTACACAGAAACGAATTTAGTAGAACGAGTGTCGTTGATCAAAGAGCTCAGATATTGCATGTTGTAGGTAAAATATGAACTTTTTTTTAATAAAACCGATGATAATTTTCGCACGATATGGGCTTGGCTGCATGATTTGATTAAAAGTAGATGTTCTTTTGTAAACTGCCCTAGTTCTCTCTTATCTAAACCAATACGGAAGCTGATTCGATAGATACGCTTTTTCTTGAACTCGAAAAAAGCGTTAAATTTATGGTGATTCGTTATAATGCGGTTCCTGAAGACACCATTAGGGAAATGATAAATTTATCGAAAATTACCCACTATTCAAATGATTGCGTTGTCGCTGGAACTTATGGGGAACGTACGCCTCAAATTCAGCGCGGTATTACTGTATTATGACTGAATTATTAGTACCATACACTTTTATATAGCGAATAATTATTTATTATTTTGCTACCGAATTAGTATTTCGCCCAGTATGTATTCCGAGTAATGTGTTATTAATTTTAAGTCGTTATTGTGCAATGCTCGTTGGGAAATTACACAAACCATCCCTTATATATTAATAGCTACATATCGTATTTTCACTCTAGCTATAATAAATTATATAGCCCTTCTGGTTTCTACCTGTTTACCAGCGGAATTATATAACACTTTCGCTTAAACAGCCACCTTGAGCGTTAATTTAAAACAGCTTTTATCAGAAATACGTTGCGGCGGTTTTGTTTGTAACGAAGATGAATTATTATCCTGCACAGACACTCATGTATATATCAGGGATCAAATACAATACATACGGGGTGATTCAAAATGAATGACGCTGCGATGCGAATTTTACTTTGCCGCATCGATTGATACCGAACTGTGTTAGAATGATAGCATTGGCGAATAGCGCTTGGAAAGTTGTGATCATGAAACGAAATCTCTCCGGCCACGTGACGGACAATCTTTTTGAATCACCCTGTAGTTCAGTACTGATACATCTTCCGTAATGAATTGAAGATCATGGGAAGAGTTCTGTCTACAGTGATGGTTGCACAATTTATAATATCTTGCTCTTTTAACAATAATTAATAAAATACCCGCTGCGGTAAAACTGTTACGGGTGAATAAACAGTATCTAAATATTCAATAAACCTATCGATATATTCAATAAAAACGTATAACACGATCGCAGGATATTTAATAATTCGCAACGCTTGATTGGTCCCGACTGTCAACCAATCAAATTACACGATTCGATCGACACACGAGATGCAACGAATCGTGAGCATCGTTCGCCTACTTGATTGATTTAGTGGTCCCATAATTAAGTATCCAATTAATCGAACCGCTTGGAGAAAATCTCATTATAGCTGTTCGTTTTTTATGCGAGACAGAATAGCATTTTTTTTTTTCGAGCTTCTCTACATTTTTGAACAGCAATTTTTACATAAATGAAATTATAATTTGGATCGAGAAATTCGTTAGGAGTTATAGATTTTCAATTATCCGCTAATTACATTTTTTTTGCTGAATTTTTTATTGGATACTGCGGTAGGGGATTTTTTTTCGGAAATTGTGAATAGTTCCAAATGAATTGAATGTTTCATTGAAAGTTCGTATTGTCGAAATAAGTAATTTTGTAATTCTAGTTTATATTATTTTCATCTTGTGCCACAACCATCTGTAATACATATATTTCTCTATATGCCATCACGTTTAATTACCTATGTAGGTACCTGAGTATGTATATTCTAAACAGTGTACAAGCAACTATGTTTTGTTAATGATCATAATACATAATTAGTAACAGAAATTATCATCTCGCACCTTTTCGCATGTCGAAACCGTGAAACGCTCATTTTCATGCCGTCATTTCAACCTGCTACATCGTCTAAACCAGCGTTTCCCAAACTGTGTTCCGCGGAACACTGGTGTTCCGCAAACAGTCACTAAGTGTTCCGCGAAAAATTATGAAACTCTCAAAACAAATTTAAAGAGAATACATAAAACAAAATTCGGAGTTTACCACACTTTATAAAACAAAGTAGTTTAAATCGCGCGCGTAATAAATTTACTAATATAGGGACACCAGATAGCTTACGTTGGCAATGTAATACATGTAGAATGCATTTCTGTTAGTGTTTCTTGGTGTTTCTGTTCTGTGCTCAGAAAAAAGTGTTTCAGTATCACTTTAATATTTTCAGTGTTAGTTTTCTGTGGACTTGGAAATTGGTAAATAAATACGCATAAAAATTTTACTAATACTAACAGGCTTATTCTGTAACTTGTCGTAAAGCCATAACGACATGTTATGACAACGATAGTTGGAATTATAAGGACCTTTCAATTTTTCGTATTCTGTAATTCGAAATGTCGTAACCTATAATCATTGTTGACAAAATGTTGCTACACTATACTTGATAATCAAACAATGTCAGTCAATTAGTTGTAACTGAATAATAATGAAATACGTATACATGTATAACCTAAGTTAAATTTGACATTTGCATCGATCTGTGTGAAGATCTGTCAGATCGTACTATTTAGTTCAAAAACATGGGTTTCGTCCTTACGATGAAAATCAAACGTCAAACACAACGACTTGAATACACATTCGCAATATAGTCCTTGTAAATGTCATTATGAAAACTATCATTGTTACGTAACGACATGTTATGAATTTATTTTTCAGGATAGGCCTGTATAATAAGTGTAATATTTTTATCGTTAAAAGTATTATTGTACTTTTAAAAAAACTAATATTGTAATTTTCCGCTACAATGGAGATATATATTATTTAACCATTATAAGGTTATATTGAATTTTTTTTTTTCTTTTGAATACCAAGATGTGTTTGATTAATATTGTTAAAGTAACTGGAATCTGTAAGCCTTACAGCTTGGGAATTTACGTAACTTTTAGTAGCATAAAACAAAAATTTATAGAACTACCTTTAAACGAATTTTGGATAAGTTTGTCAGAAGAATATTCAAACTTATCGAAACAAGCTATTCATATTTTACTACCTTTTGCGACAACGTATTTGTGCGAGGCAAGTTTTTCACATTACGCTGCAACAAAAACCAAATATAGAAACCGACTTAATGCTGCATCCGATATAAGAATTCAGGTTTCTAACATAGTGCCTGACATTAAAAGAATTTGCAATTCAAAGACTGAATTACATCGAAGTCATTGAAAATGAAAACTAAAAATGTTTGCAGTGAATTGAAGTTATTATTTTTGTCATTTTCTGTAAAATTTAAAGTTGAAAAACATTTCTTTTCTAGGTATGTATGATACAAAAATTCGAATAAAATTTTATTTATTTTTTTTATCTAATATATCTGAGTTATCATTTATTATAACTAAAAACCCAAATTTACGCTAGGTGTTCCTTAAAAATTTTAGAACTTAAAAAGTGTTCCGCGATGAAAAAAGTTTGGGAAACACTGGTCTAAACAACGCCATAGGCGTAGTGTAAGCTAAATAAATAAAGGCACATGTCACTGTATGTAATTAAATTTTACCCGAAAGTAAAACATAAAAATAACATCATGAAATAGCATTTATCATTTGCTTTTTATGTTCGTATTTTTCTCATTATGTTCTGTTATGGTGAATATTAGCGCCACCCCGCTTGTACGGCACTGGTTCCGATCGAATACTGACTGAGCGTAGCGCTCGCGGTGGTGGTTTATTTAATTAACTGCGGTTACACGAGCCCGGTAACATTGTAATAGGTGGAATCGCGTGGAGTATTTTTTCTTTTTAAAATTTAATCCCAGACATCGTTAGTCTTAAGAACTGTGCTTTTCAGTGGTAAATGCACAGCACCATGCGATGCAATTTAACGCGAAATATTCCCCTCACCCCGCTCTTTTGTAAATACACAACAGTCTGTAGATTTCAATGTGCCAAATAAGATAATATATCCATGCATTTTCGCGTATCATCGCTGTGCCTTATGCTATATTGTGTTTTATATTATAGCTGCAGTGTTGTGTTAGTTCCTAGGTCATTTTATAAGTCAACTGGCCCGTAAAGTGCAATAACGGCCCATGAAGACAATGCATAATGAGGAGCTCACGGGGCTGTGTTATATAAAGGACCAACATAGGACGCCAGTCAACACCTTTATAATTTCTAGCACGTAACTGGCTAACAGGATAAATTCCAATATATAGAGTCCCTGCTGGCATAGTCTCTCTCATTCTATCTATCTATCTCACTCACTCGTTAGCTGTCATGAACTGAATTCGCTTAACCTGATTCGCACAACATACTAAATCGATAACATCAACACTCACCTATAATCACATACACACAGATCTCTGATTAGTGGAGGTTGAAAATTGTCAAATACAGGTTTAAAACCAGCCAAGTCCTGTTGCTTTGTACAGAGGTGGTTAAAAGGCTAAATGTTACAATGAGCAAACGGTTTTATGAAGTAGAACAACGGTCAGTAACGTTTCGTAGCTGACGATCCAAATGAAACAATAATATTTTCCGACAATGAAACGAATTGAACGGGATAATATTCGGCTGAGAGATTATTTTAGCGCTAATATTTATTCGGCTGAGGTTTTTTTAAAGCTAAATATTAGTTGGCGAGACGCATGCGCATATATATTCAAACGTCTTCAATGCAAAATGCCTGAATTTAATATTATTTTTTAAAATAATACGATACGTTAATCTGGAACGAACAATATTTTTAACAACTGTACAACAATTTGAATGTACTAGTGACATTTTAGTTTTTTAAACATTGCCATCGCAAAAGTAAATCGAATAAAAGTACATATAGGTTTCGGTAATGACGCCGGCAATCAGTTATCTTGGCTTATCGAATAATAAACTGATAGCTGATGCAATCAATAACTGCATTTCAATGTCACCACTGAAATGACGTGCATAAAGTTTCAGTTCTGTAATTAAATTTCAGGATTTCATTATCGGCGCTGGGCTTCCCCGTATATTCGATATCGAAATAATTGTGTTAATTCGTTGGTTGGAAAATTAATTCGACATTGTTTCGCGCAATTGAATTTTCTCGGTTAATTCAAAATCATTTTCCATTAGCTATTAAAACCAAATTTTTTTATACATTAATGCTAGTTTCTACTTGGAATATATGCTTAAAAACCAAAATCAGTGTATAGTTCATTGTAAAAACATCTTTTTGGTAATCGTAAAATGAAATAAAATATCAACGATGAAACTTGATAACATTGCGTTTTACTGCAGTGTGTGTGTGGGTATTAAGTGGCCTATTTATAAATGGCCCGTCCCGGGGAACATAGTGTACCGGCCGGGTCGCAGCAACTAGGTCACCGGAACGTTCACGTTCAACAGCTGACAATCGGAAAACGATTTTATATATGTATATATATATATATATATATATATACAGTGGCGAGCAAAACCGTTCGGATGTTTGTCACTTTCGCACTTCAGATGCTGTAAAATTCTTAATGTAAGTCCAAACACAACCAAATTTTTAGTGTTAATTCCTTTTTTATTGTAGAACAAACTCCCATACATGCAACAATTCGATAACATTACAGAAAAAAGAAATACTAAATAAACTTAAACAAAATCATTCGGTACAGTTTTGCTCGTAAGAGAATATGTGTTTTTAGCCAAAATTTTCAGTATTTTATCCACTGGCAATGATCTTTAATGACATTTTTCACACGTCTCGACCTACTTTCAATTAAATTTTCTATGATTTTCTTTGGAATGCTCCTCCATTCGGTTTGAACTCTGCTCCATATCTCATCCATGTTGCCAGGCGCTGTCGGGTAATCCTCCATTTTTTTTTAACAATAACCCACAACTTTTCGGTTGGTTCGAGGTTCAGGCTTCGTACTGGCCATTGGATTAACTGGTAACATTGGCTATGCAACCAGCAAATGAAAATTTTGGCTTTATGCTTTGGATTGTTATTCTGTTGGAAAATGACCTCTTCTTCCACATAAGCATTTTTGTCAACAAAGTCTGGTAAATTGGTTTGAAAAATATCTAGATAGTTTTCTTTCTTCATAATTCCACAAACTTTGGCCAATGGCCACCAAGTACAGCTTCACCACACCATCAGGCTGCCTCCACCATGCTTCACTGGTTGCTTTACGCGGTGCCTTTGATATGTTTCCTGTGGGCGATGCCAATAATATGGCTTGCCATCAAATTGGAAACCATTAATTTTTGTTTCATCGGACCAAACAATTCTCTTCCAATCTTCAACGGTCAATTTTTATGTGTTTGGCAAAATTTTAGACGCGCCTTAATATTTTTGTTCGATAAAACCGGTTTCTTCTGTTTGACGGCTGACACAAAACCAATTCTTCTAAACGCTCTTCGAGTGGTCCACTTCTTGACGTCTTTATTTATTACGATCGCACTCTCCTTCGGTGTTTTAATATCATTTTTGCTAGTCTTCTCATCATTTTCCTATCATCAGCGTTCGTCAACAACCGAAGAAGAGCTCATATTCCAACAGAACCCAAAGCATAAAACCAAAATTTTCACTTGCTGGTTGCATAGCCAATGTTACCAGTTAATCCAATGGCCAGTACAAAGCCCGAATCTCGAAACAACCGAAAAGTTGTGGGTTATTGTTAAAAAAAAATGAAGGATTACCCGACAGCGCCTGGCAACATGGATGAGATATGGAGCATAGTTCAAACCGAATGGAGGAGCATTCCAAAGAAAATCATAGAAAATATAATTGAAAGTAGGTCGAGACGTGTGAAAAATGTCATTAAAGATCATTGCCAGTGGATAAAATACTGAAAATTTTGGCTAAAAACATATATTCTGTTACGAGCAAAACTGTACTGAATGATTTTGTTTAAGTTTGTTTAGTATTTCTTTTTTCTGTAATGTTATCGAATTGTTGCATGTATGGGAGTTTGTTCTATAATAAAAAAGGAATTAACACTAAAAATTTGGTTGTGTTTGGACTTACGTTAAGAATTTTACAGCATCTGAAGTGCAAAAGTGACAAACATCCGAACGGTTTTGCTCGCCACTGTATATATATATATATATATATATATATATATATATATATATATATATATATATATATATATATATATATATATATATATATATATATATATATATATATATATATATATATATATATATATATATATATATATATATATATATATATATATATATATATATATATATATATATATATATATATATATATATATATATATATATATATATATATTTATTTATTTATTTATATATAAAAATTTGTTTGTCATTCACAATATTCCCGGTTTAAATCCATTGCTGCAAACTTCTATATAAATAAAGCCCATATGTGTACTTGAAACGAACAGGATTTTAGGCAGAACTGTCAGTCGTTTTTTCTTTTTTTTTTTTGAAGTTACAAACAAAATTAAACGTTGAAAATAGATTAAAATGTTCATACCGAGCATTTTTACAGTTCCATGAACAATTGATAAATTGGATTATACAAGAAAGTTACAGGATTATTCCATAAAAAGTCCACTGTAATAATTGTAAACTATGATTACAGAGGTGTACGGTAATATATTTCGCATTTACTGAAGATATTTTCTTATTACATACTAGTACAATGTTATTACAACGTATTTAGAGCTAATGTTGTGTCTTATATATGTGCACATACACTAGTAATTTTATACACCGTAAGCGCTTTTTCATGTAACAGTTGTTTTTACGCCCGGCATTATGGAATAAAATGTGAAAGTAACCTTAGTTCTGCAACATTAAAGGAACAACGCACGCAGAGAAATTTTACTAACGATGTCTTCTCTCTCTCTCTCTCTTCTCTCTCTCTTCTCTCTCTCTCTTCTCTCTCTCTCTTCTCTCTCTCTCTCTCTCTCTTCTCTCTCTCTCTCTTCTCTCTCTCTCTCTCTTCTCTCTCTCTCTCTTCTCTCTCTCTCTCTCTCTCTCTCTCTCTCTCTCTCTCTCTCTCTCTCTCTCTCTCTCTCTTCTCTCTCTCTCTGAAGAACACGGAATTGCTGAATTATATTTACCCAGTTCATCATTTAATCTCATCGGGAGTTCCGTGAATATTCATCCGTTTAAAACTTCACAAATTTATTTCATTCCGAAATTTCCGTTGACATAAATTTTTTGATTTGAAATTTTACATTTCATATATATATATATATATATATATATATATATATATATATATATATATATATATATATATATAAAGCTAATGAAATATTGGATATATGACGCAGAAGTTTGTTGCTGTTTAAGTCAAACAAAATAACGTTTGTAGATTATCATTCTGTGTATTTAGAAAATTGAAATACAAGTATGTGTACGTATATCGTCTTTAAAATTTGGCTGATTTCTGCTTTTGACAATTTTCAAATCAGAACTTACGGCACGAATTGATTCGCTTCGTTCATGGCTTTGGCTATTTCACTATAAATGTTTTTAAGCATTTTAACAAATTCGAGACGACAGTGAATTGACATCATCCGGTATCACCTGGTATCATTTAACTTGAAATTAGTTTTCAGGCACCAAGTTTCCATTGGACAAATTGTTTATTATGTTTATATTGAATTAGTTGTTTCAGTATTATTGATCTTTCCTGCTGTAAAGAGTTTCAATATTATCCTCAGTTCAAAATAGTTCCATTTACCAAAAAGATGTAAAAAAGCCGTACTGTAGTATGGCCAAAAAATTTCCAAACGATGTAAAAATGTCGGACTGTAGTACGGCTAAAAAAAAATTCCCAAACGATATAAAAAGCCGTACTGTAGTACGGCCCAAAAAGCTGTACTGTAGTATGGCACAAAAGTCGTGCTTGGTAAAGTATGGTTCGGGGGAAACGAAAGAAATCGGTTCAGGCAATCGGGCTAGGTAAAGTATCGGTCGGGGGAAACAAAAGAATTCGGGGTAGGAATTCAGGCTAGGAAAAGTAGGGTTCGGGGGACGCAAAAGAATTCGGGGTACCAATTCGGGCTAGGAAAAGAGGGGTTCGGGGGACACAAAAGAATTCGGGGTACGCATTCGGGCTGGGAAAAGTAAGGTTCGAGGGAAACAAAATAATTCGGGGTAGGAAAAGTAGTGTTCGGGGGAAATAAAATAATTCGGGGTAGGTATTCGGGGTAGGAAAAGTAGTGTTCGGGGTACACAAAAGAATTCGGGGTACACAAAAGAATTCGGGGTACGCATTAGGGCTGTAAAACGCATGTTGGGGCAAAATTAAGGCCAAAAGAGGCCGTACTCTAGTACGTAAAAATGATGGACGAAGGTCACGAAAATAAGCCGTACTGTAGTATGACTTTGAAAAAATCCAAACGTTATAAAAAAGCCGTACTGTAGTACGGCAAAATGGCGGACGAAGCTCACGTAAAAAAGCTGTACTGTAGTATGACCTTGGAAAATATCTAAACGATGTAAAAAAAAGCCCTACTGTAGTATGGCGAAAAGAGCTGTACTGTAGTATGGTAAAAAAGTCGGGCTTGGTAAAGTATCGTTCGGAGGACGCAAAAGAATTCGGGACAGGCATTCGGGCTAGGAAAAGTTGGGTTCGGGGGACGTAAAAGAATTCGGGGTAGGCATTCGGGCTAGGAAAAGTAGGGTTCGGGGGTCGCAAAAGAATTCGGGGTAGGCATTCGGGCTAAAAATTGCACGTAGGGCTAAAATTTAAGGTTAAAATGAGCCGTACTGTAGTACGGCCTAAAAATATTCTAATTCGGGCTACGTATTCGGGGTGCGAAAAGTAGTGTTCGGGGGACGTAAAAAAAATCGGGGCACGCATTCGGGCTAGGCAGAGGGGTTCGGGGAAACGGAAAAAATTTGGGATATGCATTCGGGCCGAAATTCGCACGTAGGGCTAAAATTAAGGTTAAAATGAGCCGTACTGTAGTACGGCCTAAAAATATTCTACTTCGGGGTGCGAAAAATAGTGTTCGGGGGACGTAAAAAATTCGGGGTACGCATTAGGGCTAGGTAAAGAGGGGTTCGGGGCAACGGAAAAAATTCGGGGTAGGCATTCGGGCTGAAATCCGCACGAAAAGTAATGTTCGGGGGACACAAAAGAATTCGGGGTGGGCAGTCGGGCTGGGAAAAGTAGTGTTCGGGGGACAATTATGAATTCGGGGTAGGCAGTCGGGCTAGGAAAAGTAAGGTTCGGGAGACGCAAAAGAATTCGGGGTAGGCATTCGGGCTAAAAATTGCACGTAGGGCTAAAATTTAAGGTTAAAATGGGCCGTACTGTAGTACGGCCTAAAAATATTCTAATTCGGGGTATGTATTCGGGGTGCGGAAAGTAGTGTTCGGGGGACGTAAAAAAATTCGGGGCACGCATTCGGGCTAGGAAAAAGGGGTTCGGGGGAACGGAAAACATTCGGGGTAGCCATTTGGGCTGAAATCCGCACGTAGGGCTAAATTTAAGGTTAAAATGAGCCGTACTGTAGTACGGCCTAAAGATTTTCTAATTCGGGGTACGTAAAGTAGTGTTCGGGGGACTTAAAAAATTCGGGGTACGCATTCGGGCTAGGTAAAGAGGGGTTCGGGGGAACGGAAAACATTCAAGGTGGGCAATCGGGTTGAAATTCGCAGGTAGGGCTAAAATTAAGGCTAAAATGGGCCGTACTGTAGTACGGCTGGAAAAATTTTCTAATTCGGGGTAGGCATTCGGGGTAGGAAAAGTAGTGTTCGGGGGACGTAAAAGAATTCGGGGTAGCCTTTCGGGCTAGATAAAAGGTGGTTCGGGGGATGGAAAAAATTCGGGGTACGCATTCGGGCTAGGAAAAAGGGGTTTCGGGGGATGTAAAAAATTCGGGGGACGCATTCGGGCTAGGTAAAAGGGGTTTCGGGGGTTGTACAAAATTCGGGGGACGCATTCGGGCTGAAATTAGCACGTGAGGGCTAAAATTAAGGTCAAAAAGGGGCCGTACTGTAGTACGGCACAGAAGTTTAGCTCGGGGTAGGAAAAAGGACTGTTCGGGTACGTAAAAGAATTCGGGGTAGCCAGTCGGGCTAGGCAAAAGGGGGTTCGGGGGACGTAAAAAATTCGGGGTATTGATTCGGGGTAGGGAAAAGGGGGTTCGGGGGAAGGGAAAAATTCGGGGTATCGATTCGGGCTAGGTACAAGGGGGTTCGGAGGAAAGAAAAATTTTCGGGGTACCGATTCGGGCTAGGTAAAATGGGGTTCGGGGGAAAGGGAAAAATTCGGGGTAGGCATTAGGGGTGAAAAACGCCATACGGGGTAAAAATAATGGCAAAAAGGGCCGTACGGTAGTACGGCAAAATGGCGGACGAAGCTCACGGAAAATTATTTCATTCCGAAATTTCCGTTGACATAAATTTTTTGATTTGAAATTTTACATTTCATATATATATATATATATATATATATATATATATATATATATATATATATATATATATATATATATATATAGTGAATTTCGCTTATAACGAACCCGCTTACTGCGAACTTTCGCTTATAACGAACCAATCTGTAAAGTACGAACTAAAGTATCATTAAACGTGTGTTATTTTTTTCGCATATAACGAACCCGTTTATAACGAACTTTCGGGTATAACGAACCTTAATTTTTGTAATAATCGCAAAAGTTTTCGGTTATAACGAACTTCAAACGGCATTTTACCAAATAATCAGGGGATTCCTCGAAATCTTTCAACTCCGCATATGTAGGGTCGCCGTAACAGTTTTTGGGGTTCTTGTGTATATGTGGTTAATTGTATGAAAAAAATTATCGGACCTTTCCGCGATTGGAACGGATCATGCGGAAATTTCAGCATGCTCCACATGTCCTGTCCGCCCCTGTTCACTGTATTTAATGTGTTAAAGAAGTACAATTATGAGTTACGCAATTTCGAAGAAAACATGTAAAGCTCTAACTTTAAATATATAAAAATAATATAAAATAATAATAAGTATAAACAAAAGTAAAATAAACGATTTTTTCAAATAAGCTTCATAAAAAGTATTGTTAGTGTACAATGTATACTTATGTATTACAAAACAATATCTAACTCAATTTTGAACAAATCTGGATTTGTCTAGTTTTGCAAAACAGTTCTTCATATTATGTACCTACTTGAAACATGTACCTATGCATTCATAAAAAAAAATGAATTTCTGATGTTTATCGTTTATTACGAACTTCGCTTATAGCGAACTATTTTCGTCGGTCCCTTGAGGTTCGTTATAAGCGAAGTTCACTGTATATATATGTATATATATATATATATATATATATATATATATATATATATATATATATAAACCTGACAACAACAGTGCATTTTCGTTTAGAGTTCTTGTTTTTCTATGCATTCTGCTTCTTCATCCACCGTTCTACGTTCTCGATGGCATGACAGATGAATCATCTGTCACACTCAGACTCGACGTGGTTGTAACTTTGTTCGGCCGTCGCTGAGCGGCGCTCAAATCGCATTCTCGTCGCCACGGACAATCATTCTCACATCCAATTTACATTTCATGTAAAAACTCTCGCATCCGATACAGATTTCAGCAGCTGTTCCTCGAGACTCCCGTCCTCCGGGCTCTCCCGTGGGATAATCGCCAGGAGGCGTGCCCCAAATGTAAACATTGCTTGACAATTTCGTCAAGCGTAGTTTAGCCAGAACATATCCTGTCTGATGTGTTCGTTTTATAAGTACGTTATGTGTGAACTAATTCTATCAAAAGCGTCAATTATAACCGCAACCTGAATGAATAAAAATGTATTTTTATCCGAGGTTGTCAAGATTGATGCCATTTGGAATAAAATCGTCTACCATTAGCAGTAAAAATAAAAAATGTTTTAATGTCCAAATAAAACGACAGTTTGATAAATGACCATCAATTAATGAATCATTCGCGCGATCATATTTTTAAAATCTGCACATTAGACGCAAAGCTTGGTATTAAGCGCTTTCATTATATCCGGTAGTGCCAACTTAATAAATGTTTGCAATGCTTGTACAATAAACGTAGACTTTATTCTCGTTTCCATGTATACATAGGTGAGGTATTTGCGCTGTACGTTTTGTTGGTAACATTTTATTATGTTACGTTGGCAGCCACCTACACAAACATGTCCACCTACACACTGTGCTATTAACGATGACCTTTACAGATATAATGGTCGCTTCGCGGTGTTTATTTCTCATTTTTATTAAATGCTTATGTTCTGTAGGTTATTTTCCAAATGGAATAACGATGATGTTACATGCAAAAATAGATGTTACATACACTATTGAAACCAAATATTACGTTGACATATATTTTTACATATTTCATAAATGAATAGGTCTATTAATTTAAATATACGCAAAGGCGTAAAAGTATATTAAATAAAGAAGCCTGTAATATTTGTCCTAAGTCTAAGTTTATTTTAGCAATCTGTGGATCTAATATTGTAAATTGTAAATGTCTGAACCGCGTCATTATGATTTGACGTTTATTCAAATTAGTTGTATATATTTAGGGGGGCTTCTGCACACGCTTGCATGTCTGATGAATAATGAAATCTAGATGGTAACATATTGCTCGCCACGACCGTAACAAATACAGTTGGAGGAATTAAATAATATTAGCTTGGCGTTCGTTATCATATGATTTGATCATTTAAAATCTAGGTTATTTATCAACAATAATATCACATCACACCGACAATAAATCACGAATCAAGTCAATTATAAAATGTAATTCTTTCTAAATCCAAGTCTGACTCCGAATTCGTATCTTTCACGGGTGTATGTTTTGAAATCAAAACGTCATCTCAGTAACTGTCAAGCACGAAATGATTAATGTAGCCCGAAAAACGCATAGTGCCATGTTCGACACTAGCTACATCTAGTGTCGACCGCGGTAACCTCACGTACCATATGGAAAAAGCATACGATCCTCGTTCAACAAATATATCGGAATGAAATTCACCCCATCACGCTTCTACATAAAATGATATGAACACAAATGTAATTTAAAAGCGATTTATTCTTGCATGCAGTTTGTAGATGGAGATGTGTGACGAAAATAGTAAAATCTGTAATATATCAAAAACGTGAAGAGGTTTCTCTTGAACTGAAACTATTCGTTGGTCAAATATTACCAGTTGATGTCGATTCTTTCTGTATACGTTTATGCCGATATTAGTAATCGTGAAAACAACACACTTTTAACAAAATTAAACTTCCGAAATGAATTGTTGTGCCAAAATTTATTTTTGTCATATTTACGATCGCAAATCATTGCATTATGTGATGTGGAATGCGGTAAAGTAAATAAATAAATTATTGCACTAAATGACAATTAGTTATTGTACTGGTTGCATTGCATTTTTCAGTATTACTCATTAATCACAATCTGTTTGCAATTATTTTTTTAAGGCAGCAAAAAGTGGTACAGATGCACTAGAATGCAAAATTCGTTCGACTGTTCGCATTTTAATGACAAAATTGTTCAGTTCAATTTATCTTCTCCTCGCTCTCCCCAATTTTGGGGCTAATATCTCTGAAATTTCAATTCCCCAACGTGTAATGATAATTTCGTTTTCTAACCGCACCCCTTACGGGCCCGATGTTCGCGCCGCCACTGGTTTTGCTATTACGTGCTACAAATTACACGGGTTGCCGTTCGCCTAATGGCGTAGCCGAACTACGCAAAATATTTGCACGCAATTCTCTGGCTATGTGCAGTGTGAAATGAGATATTGGCGCTCCCAATGGGACTATTTCATGTTTGTACGTTGTGTTGGCAATACATACAACAGGGAAATTGCTCTGCAACACTAGCATGCAATAAAATCAGTATGAAACAAGATATTAATCAGTGGAATATACATATTTGTATGTACACTTATATTTTGTAAAAAGCCGAGGATTTTTGGTGAAATTTAGGGCGCTCCATTTTCACGTTTAGTTTCATTAGAGTATCGCAAGTTTGACGTAGTACCGTGTCAACTAGCGCAACGTGTAATGTAAGCGGAACTAAATAGACGACTATTGAGACCGGGCAAGTTAGCGTATATATACATGACGATGTTTGGCATGTAATTGCCATCTCCGTAAGGCGGCACATCTCCAGGCTATACGCCCCCCACGTCAACAGTGCGGTGGCTAACGAGTCCGCAGCACTGGCAAGGGTTGCCAACCCCTGACATCAGTGTGGAATTAAAGCTGCTAATGAATTTCTCACCGCGCCTGTACTTGCGTCTAATCACTTTCAACTAACCGTGCACTTGCAATAAACGAACGAATTTTGATCTCGCCCATCGACCCTAACTCGTCGAGCAGCTCATCACTCTTTGCACACTGTCACTGCCTTCGAGGATGCATAAATTGCTCGGAGGAATTACAGTCAAGATGGACGTAATTTGGCGTAAAGATTAATACGAATTACAACGTAATACACGTCTACTTTTTCTTCGCACTAGATTCACAAGTTTCTGAATCTACTCCGTCCGTGTAATTGCCAAATTCACTTTCCAGACAGTAGTAATTACATTTTTTTCCTCCTCCTTTAAATGTGCTTCGAAGTAAAACTTTAGAAACGCAAGTTTTAACCCTTAACTTCTTCCACGGGGTCTTCTTTTTTAAATACTCACAAATACACACACACACAAAGTCAAATAAACACAACAACTAAAGCCAGTACACCGTGCAGATTCGTAAACTTTTTTTTCCCGAATCCTTTTCGCAAAATGTTGTTGAAACTCTCTTCTTTTTTATGCATTGAAATAAATAGCAAAGGACATTGTGAAGAAGCATCGAGGAATAATTGCCGGACAGAATCATTAATCTCTACGTGAAAGCAGAATCGAGACAGAAAGAAATTTGATAAGTGATAGTGTACGTCCATTTTGTATGAAAGCTACGGCCTTCAACAAAAAAAGTATTAATTGCTTTCTCGAATGGACTTCGACAAAAATACAATTCAGTGTTGTGTAGGGTCTTCCGAAATAATTTTTTCCCCCAAGTATTCACTTGAGATTCCGTCTGAGGAAATACTGTTATTATTTTCAAGTACACTTGAAAGAATATTAAAATTTTCTCTACTGCTAGCTTTTAATTTTGCACCGTAACATATCTTAATACGTTTCGAAATAAAGATATATTACATTATATACGAAATTAGGTGAATCTGTCAAAAGCGGCACTCGGTAATGAAAAACTAGAACACAATTTTCGCTTTTTTCATTCTTTATCCGTCGTGTTCTTCATTAAAACGTCAAATGCAAGCGTATATCTGTTTCGCGGGCGATTCTGTCAGCAGCCATTTTCGTTACAATAACCTAACTTTGCCTGTCAGTGTAACACGCAACCCAATACACGCACACTATGATCTGTGTTATTAACTGTACGCATTCGTGTGTGTGTTCATTTGTGCGTGAAGTTTGTGACGTGTTGATCAGCTGATCGAGGAACGTTTTCCAATAGGTACGCACAACGGAGCGCGTTAAAACGTATCGCCCTGCAAATGACAGTAATTAATGAGTGGTGTCAGTTAATGATAACGTTCGAAGGGTACGGGAACGTTTAACTCCATATAGCCCTAACCTCTAAACCATCATACCTTGTCAGTGTGCTGTGTATCTGTAAAGCTTGCCGTAGACAACAGTGATAACCTATTTCAATAATAGTGCAGTGTGTTGTGATCTGCAAAACCGTAAGTTTACCCTGATTACAAACATTAATTCCTTTTGGGGATAAGATACTGCCGAGTAAAAGTTACATAACCTATCAAGATAAAATATATTTGTCATGGTCTGAAAACTGTTATTGAAATTATTCTATTCACACAGCTGACGATAACACCAACGATACAAATCATTGTCATACAAATAGAGAATAATCATGGTTAGAGTTCGTTCCGTTATATTAGATCAAAGATTACCAACATAGACGTACATTTCACGCATCTTTGATTCAATTTATTTCGCGATTAATGATCCGTTAAGTTTGTTATCGCTAGTCTTTCACTAAACTAGTCCCATTCATCACACAGCACAAATTGATTCTCTTCTTCTACTTCTTCAACTGACCTTCGTTCTTATATAAGTTTTTTTTGTAAGGTTTTCTTCTTAGTTTTGCTAACTGGATTCTGTATAATATAAATGATGATTCACATTTATTATACGCATTATTCGAATTAGAAAATATAATTGGTGCATAAATGAATCCGGTTTACAAAAATTATGAGATCAGCTGTATTAATTTTGAATTGTTATACGACCTTGACGACGCAGTTGGTAACACTGCCTGTTATTGTGGGCTTTATAGCACTTTGATGATCCCACAACTCTCAGTTTCGTTATTAAACCCGTATAATATATGTATTTCTTACGATGCTCGTAAAAAGCGTACATCCTGCAACATTGAACACATGTTGTTATAGGCGCCTTTGCATAGTGCGGCAATAAAATGTAATAAAATACTTATATATACCATGGACATAACCTAGGCGATAACCTTGAACCTTGCAAAGCCCACTACAATGTAATTATTGTGTGAGAATAAACAGATGCGTGTGTGTGTGTGTGTTTGGCGCTGGTAATATTAAATTTCTAATTGTTTCAGAGGAGGTGACGATGTGCAAAGCTCGATTGAATTACTGGATCGCGTCCTGTCAGAGTTTGATGACATGGAAAACGCTAATCAAGTTCAGAATGTAAGTAGAATTATCTGTTGATAAAGATATACGTAATATTCTTCGTTCTTATGTTTGAAATATTTGTAGTTATCGACAATTTGAGAGAAAATGAAGAAATGTATGTTGTAATACGTTATAGTTTAGTGCCTTGAGGCTTCAAATTAACGCTGGACTAATATACATTTTTGCCGTGTGTACCAATTTTGATTAAATGGACAGATGCTGTTTAATTAGTAACAAATTGCTTGGAGCTATGGGTAAACACTGTTTCGTAATTACATCTATATACAGATTTAGCGTCAATATTCGGTTCAACATGTGATTAAACAGGAAATGGACTTAGATGTTATCTGCTGATTCCAATTTGAGACGATCCGAATATTAGAAGACGTAATTGTAATTAGAGAATTGATTTCTCAGCAATCTCCAGAGCCAGAAATGGTTGAACGATAATTGCTATTATGCGAACAAAATATTGCAAACTTTGTTTGCAGATTGTAATGAGTAAATTCTCCGTAATATCCTATCTTTGTTAACTGAAGATAAAAAATTAATTATATAAATATATATTATATATAAATAATTACTTTGTTTATTTTCACGTGCTTTATTTTATTCGAAAGCTACATGTTTCGTCGGCATTGCGACATCATCTAAAGAAGATAAAAACATAACTGATAGTAGATATTCTTACCTATCTGCAGATCCAACAAATTGTCGGACCAACGGCAGTGATGGAAGCCACCAATAACACGGCCGGCAATGTGTCTTCCACTCCTGAAGACGAGAGTCCATCGTTAGGTGGACACCAGAGTGAAGATGACGGATACATGAGTATGAATGGACGGAAGGCGAAGTTTTCGTTAAGTTTTAAGCCCTTGACGGAGGTGACTGTACACCAGGAAGCCTCTCCACCCAATGGAGATCCACATGATTTTCCGCCTCCGCCTGAAGAAGCAGAGAGACTGATTGCAACACTACTACCCAGGTAAATTATTATTTTTTTATATTTATTTATTTATTTCTTGTTTTTTTTGTTTTTTTTTTTGTAATATTTCTTCTTAGCTATTGCAAAACCACACACAGCGATTCATAAACCATAATCGAAAGTAATGTAATATAAATTATCTCCCGTTTCGCACATACCGGATAACTATAAAATTATTGTGTTGTGTGCGAGCAGAATATAATCGATTAAATTATAGGACAGTCACCATTATTCATTCTGATATATCTTCTTTAAACACATTTATTACTTTTTTGTTTATCTTTTAAATGAAAACTCCGCCGTGAAACACCATCAGTTCTGTGTTCTGATCATTTTTTCGACATGGTGTATTAAATATGTATATGTTTTTAAATACTTCTTTCCTGGAATTATGCATAAAATGCCACACGCATTCGCTGGTAATATTGCAGATAACCAAAAGTAATTTGTTATGTGTTTAAATACAAATTATCTGTGATGGTATCAGACCGGATAGCTATAAAATTAATTGGATGATTGAACGTTCCAATTATTTATTCTGTGTGGTGTTTTGTTTAGTTCACTGCAAGGTGTCACGCAGTATAAAAATATCGATTTACAAATACATCCACGCTTATTGAATAAGCCTATGTATTTTCAATTCATTATTATAGGTGGAATGAATCTTCTTGGTAGATTATTCTTTTTGAATCTGGGTTTTTTAGAGTTTCACCAGCAAACTCGGCAAAGAGAAACAGTGCTCGCAGAGCGCGTGCGCAGAATCAATCCGTCGTTTCAACAATACCAACCGTCCCTACACATCAGCCACGTAACATTGAGATAGGACATATCGTGAACGGTCAAATCACACCGATACACACTGCCACTCAGACCACACTTGTAAGTAGCCAGAACTGCTGCGGTAGTTGACCATTTGCAATGATGTAAATGTACGTTGTTGCAGCCAAAAACTCGTCATCAACGTCCATACGGCTGGGAGAATCAAGAGTCCAACAACTTCCGTCTACATCCGGCCCCGCCACCTCCTGGATATCGCTACGGCAGCTTGCCGTTCACCCACGGCGTCCATCCATTGACCTCACCAACACGTGTTCCACCACGCACCGTCCCGACGGTCATCGAACGTCACCGAGAAGTACGACGTCGCAATAGCGAAGATAACTTGTCCAGCGATTTCCAAGAAACCGTTGGCGGATTACGACCCTTGAGCGAACTGGCCGACGATGAACGATTCTCCGATGATTCACTGGAGGAAATGCTACCACCACCACCGCCTGTCTGCTGCAAGAGAAGCAGCATTGCGTGGGAGGTGCCCCTGGATCAAGAGGATCCGCTGCTGACGCCGGGCAGCACTAAAGTAGTCGGCCGCAGAAGAAGACGATCGGGCGAGAATTCACACTCGAGCACCAGTTCTATTCCGAACAGGTTAAAAGAACTGGACGACTGGCCCGAACCGCCGCCATGCAGTACAGACGTTGAAGTAGTTTCGCCATTCTCCGACTCGGACGATCCGGTTATTCTGCCCGAGGAACTCCATACTGCCGATCTGAACGGCAGTGGAACGTATGTGATCCGACGCGGTCGCAAAGAACGCAAACCCGTCATCAATTCGAACTCGTCCCTTAATTCCCGTCTAAGTTCCGACCTGAGCCTGGCACATTCCCGATTCAGCACTGATCTGAACTCCCGGTTGAGTCGTGAGTTGCACACACCGAATTCTCGTTACAGTATCGATCTGAGTACGCCTCAGTCCCGGTTGAGCCAGGAGCTCAACTCGCCCAAGTCCAGATACAGCTTGGACTTGAACAGCTCGAAGCATTTAAGCGAAGAACTGAATTCTCCGTCCAGACTGAGCACTGAACTGAGTTCTAGATGTAGCACGCCGCACAGTAAGTCGGGTGTGGACTTTAAGAAACACAGCACTACATTCGATAATATCAGGTCTCTGGTGAAAGAGGGTGTTGTTGAATCGTATGAGCCCCTGAACGAAGGTACAGTGGACTTCACGAACACCAAGTCTCCTCTCGTCAGAGTGGTATCATTGCCTACACTGTCTGCCGAGGAGTACACGCCACGAAGAGAGCTTGCCGTCACCGTGGAAGAGGAAGAAGATGTTGAAAGTCCACGACAAACCAGCGCTGAGATATCGCCATTGCGCAAGATCGAACGTAACATCAGTCAGTTGCTTGAACGTCGCGACATCGATGTATTCACAAATGTTCCACCAGACGAACAGTTCCGGTGCAAGTCCATTGATGAACACGATGAGATACAGATTGAGAATTACATTAAACCGGATCATCCGGATATGAAACAGCAGGGGTACGCGCATAAACGCAATGGCATTCAGAAATCGGAGAGTGCTAAAGAAATGTTACTGTCGCATCATACTGAACGAATCGAGAGACCAATGCCGAGTTCAACTTCGGCTGATTTCCCCGTCCAAGTTGAAGTGATTCAGCATGATTTTCCTCCGCTGCCGCCGTCGCCAGTTGAGGAGGACGATGACGAGTATGCGGAGATCTTACATCCGATTCAGGTGAAGACCAGAGCGGATACACTTCCCGTTATGCCTAGCGAATCTACTGGCAGGAATAAAGAACCACCCGTTGTGCCACCGCACCGGGAACCCGTTACAAACAGTCTGAAGACTCGCTCCATGGACGGCGGGATCGGCAGGGGCAAGAGGAACAACATCTTGAACAGTTCCAGTCGGATGACAGCGCCGGAAAGACGAACATTGCCGACCGATTTACCGGGCACGAAACGACGTACGTTCAATTCGAAACGATCGTGTCCGAGTCCACGCGAGGAAAGACACATGCAGACGTCGTGTTCGTTACCGGAGACGCCGATCTTTGCACGTGGATGCGACATACCACGGACACCGCACCGTCGAGCTCCGGATGTGCCGGGCATGGGGCACCGGACAACACCGCGACAGAGTAGCACAATGGGAACACTCAACACATTGGGCACAATGTCCACTGGGTCATCGTACAGGTATAACTCTTGTCTAAGGCTGCGTGCACATGCTCTGCAAGTATTTACTAACAAAATACGCTTTTAGACGCGGCATGTCAAACAGTAATCTGGAACAGGCACTTGTCGGTGCCGAATTGTTGCGTTTGGCTGGCGGACCGGGCAGAGGTTGGTACCCACGACACAGGAACACGCGACCTGCATCCATCGAGCATCTGGATCGTCTCACACCGAGTCACGGACACAATCCATGGGACGGAGGCTCGCGGAAGCCGCTTACCTTGCCGCCTAACCTTACACCGAAATTCTTTCAGAGATCGCCCCGCGAAGCATTGAGAAGAGTCACCAGTCTGCTGATCAGAAAAGGTCTGTATCGACCATTTGCAACTAGTGTCATGTGTATTTTATACTTACGCGTGTTTCTATTTCAGGAAATAATGGAAAGGAATCGAAGAAAGATAAAGAACAAGTACCTCCTTCGAATAATTCATCGAACAGTAAGTAACTTGTAGAACGTTCGTGTGTGATACTTATTGATTATTGTGCGCTTCATAAAACACAGTGTGTAATAGTATATTTATACTTTGCATTTGTGGCGAACTGTCTGATATTTGGAACGTCGGATAATTAAATGTATTGTTTTGTCCCTCATCTAAATAGGAATTTATATTGTATAATAATTTATTTTATTTTAATTTTCATACCAGTATAATTACTATAGTGATCTTATCGAATGTATATTTTGTCAGTGTTTATTTTTGTGGCTGTGTTAATTTGTGTTACGCTGGGCTGTATGTTGTCGTCGTCGTCGTCGAAAGCTTTGTCCTCAGGATACGGCACTCCAATTCGTCCATTTCGGGGATCAACTTGGTTCTTGAAGGCACACACCGCCCGACGAGAATACCCGGTGTACTTATCTGTTCTATTCTTTTCGTATTAACAATTTGTAGTTATCAGTTATGCTTGCACATACCAGCGCTATCATCGCACCCCATCTAACTCGCAATCAGACTATATGCATACGGATCCGTCTGTGCGTAAATCTGTTGTACATTGTCTGTAGTGTAAATGATATGAATCATGAAGCATCACAGACAATGTCTCTGATATTGACGTACGGAGTTTTGACAAATCAAGCCATTTATATTCCGCGCTATACTGTGAAACTATTAAACAAAACCAAAGCGGATTTTATTGCTTGATAACTAAAGTTTTAACTCTTATGTGTTTTGATAGGCTTCCTCATTGTCATACATATTACGATGTTTGCACACAATCTGATATCATATATGTCAATGCTTTATTCACACATGTCATCTGGTATATGGACAAGGTGTACTCACCAGGCTGCGACTGATATAATCAACGTTTGTTTCTCTCTTGTTACAGATGAAGAGGGACAAAAGAAGAAAGGGTTCTTCAAGAATTTCTGGAAACGTTCCAGACACTACTCGTTAGAGCAACAATAGTTTCTGTTCTTGTGTTACTCAGGCGAGAGACATAATTATTAAGTTTAACTGTATGTTCCGAGTGTAGAATACACAATTACATACCGCGTATGTTACTATAAGTTGTGTAAATCTATTAGATTTTTGTTGTATATTTATAATATATAGTATATGAAATTTTATTTTTATTATTTATACAAAGAGAGATATAATTTATGGTTGTGTAGTGTGTCGTTAGCGTGGTAAGTGATTGCTAGACTTTGTATTATTCAAACACTTTGTTTTCAGTGAATAAAGTCGTACATGTATATAAATGTTTGTGTAGCAGGTACTTGTGTATTCTACGTGTATTGTTGAAGATGTTTGATACATGCATACATATATATTGATACATACAATGTATTAATTATTGACACACTAATTGTAACCCCCCCCCCCTTACCCTACCCCTGATCTGACCTGACCTGCTCCTCGCATAGTTCATATTAAATTTGATATATACATAGTTATATAATTATTCATATGATGATTTGTATATGAATGTATAAAGTTCCGGAACAGGAATTTTTATAAACAAAAACAAATTTATTTATTTAATTTTATGATTTAGCTATTTAGATGTGCGTAGACAGCTTACAATTTGCAGGAAATATGTGTTGTTTGAAATAACTTGTCACTCAAAAAACCGTAGACTAACACGTGTAAATGTTTAGAAACAATAATAAAAATGATCATAGTACATTTCTAAACAGTCTTCCGTATTCATTGTTCCATTCTTATATACAATTTCACTGTGCATGCATTGATATAAAGGTAAAAAGTACATCGTAAATTTAAAACCATTTAATTTATTTATTCTACAGAGAAATATCAACATTCAAATGGTTTTATAATTTGAAACAAATAACAACTTAATCTTATAGGATTCATACACCTTTCGAAAGTGTTTACACATTATCAAATAAGTATCGGTTGCAATCTCCTTGATATGCCTTCGTTTTTCATTTGTATGTAGTAACTGTTTAAAGCTCTTAATCGTACACTTGAAATTATTATACAAGTGCTAGTAAAATTCTAGACTGAATTTCGTTATTTTTTTTAAGGCAGTAATGTAGCTAAAAATATCTACCTTCTAGATTGCACGAAAATAACGTTAAGCAATCTATTTGTATGATTTAACCGTCGGATCGAGCCTAATTTGCTTGGTATCATATAGTATCGTTGTTTATCTCACATATAGATGACACTTAAGTTCATCTTTTTTGTTGATATTATTTAGCATCGAACTTACATGGTTAACCACTTTTATTTCGTTTTGCATTATGATTATTAATGATATCTTTCATGTACATAAAAATATATCTTCCCTGAGCACTGCAGTATACATTCTCATGATCGGGGCCTTCGAGACGTGAGATGGGGCCCGGGTCAGGTAACTGTGTAAATACCTGCACAGTTAACTACACTATCCTAACTGCAAATAAGTAAAAGGTTTATTTTTTTTTGCTGATATTCATTATTTGCCGGGCTTATATATCGATGATCGGGGCCATGACTTAGGGCCCCAGGTTATTTGACCCTCCTAAATCTCTCGTCCTCTAATAGGACCTGTTCATGATTATATATTGTTTGTTTTTCATTATCACTTGAATGTACCCCTTATACATCTACATTACAGCCTTAAGTCACCTTGTTTCGACCCCGAAAAGTTTAAAACGAAAATGCTTCATCAGCAAAACCGAATAAGGAACAATATCGATATGAAATGACCTTGTTTACGTACATTTTACTAATACTGATAATGATATTTTCTCGATATTATATCTGGAAGAGCACACATGAAATTGATATTGTTTCAGGTTTTTCATATAAATAAATAATCTTTTAATGTGCAACTTACAATACAAATAGTACGGATGACTAGAAATAAAATTAGGAATTACATGTATAGTTTAACACTGTAAATTCTGAATAACATACAGAGTATTTCGTAAAGAACGAACACTTAACACAACGCTCTGATTTATTTACATTTGAACAGTCGAATTTTGAAAAGTACTTTACCTTGAAATTACATTGAATTTTACAGTCTAATATGTGTTTTAATTCTATGCAGTGATATTGTAATGATATTGTGTAATCCCGTATTGTGAATTTCCCTGTAATAGAATATTTGTATAACATTTTTCATCATTCATATTGTCATATATTGATGTGACCTAAAATCCCTGCAATAGATTACATTTTCCCGCAATCTATTATTAATTTAAATTCAGCATTAACAATTTAACAAATTAAATATTTAACCGCACAGTAGTAGTAACATTGAAACGTGTCAGTCTCATAAATTCTGTGTTTCTCGTATGACATCCGTTTTTACACTTCGTTGCTGTAATCGTCACTTGTGGCATTGTTGAAAAAAGTTATCGTTGTGCTGTTTGCCTTGTAGTTGGACTTGGTACTGGCCTGTCGGTTGAGCAGGGTGCAACCGCCACCGCCGCCCGCGATGTCACGAGCAGGCGGTGTGTTGTTGTAGAACTTGTGACTGGGCGGTCGTTTTGCAGACGATCCCCTCACGGAACATATCAGGATTTCCCGCATGCCTCTGAAAACAAAAATTACGCATTTAGAATGTGATATAGGTACTGTGTAAATATGCTAAACAAACGTACTGTTCGTAATAATTTTTGTACGACAATTTTAAAGCATATTAAGGATTATCTACAGACTATTTTCACTTCTAGTTATATTAAATATAAATAAGGTGTTATTATAAAATGAATGTGTTAAGACTTGAAATAATGACGAACTTTTCGCATGTTTTATCACGTAGTACCAATCTACTTTCAGTGTAATTCTTGTCATTCTTTTGAGATGTTGTTAGGTTAAACATACATTCCGAATGAATTCATCAGTATTTATTACAAATTCGTATTATTATTTTCTAAAATTCATTCTGGATTTAAATAAAAGCAAAGAAGAACATCTAATTAAATTAATTTATAACTACTTATCAAAGAAATACCAGCTTTTAACTGTGGATTGCTTTGGACATTTGCACACTACTGACATCTATATGAATCTAGGGGAATTAGAGAAGTTACATTTCAGTGCGGGCATGTCAGAAGTCTTGAAGTTTGTTTGCTGTAATGTACAATCCTAAAGTGTCATTCAACATTCACTGTAAAGTTATTAAGTTCCAACTGTAGCTAAGTATAATTTCACAGAACTACTTAGGTTATGAGGGCAAGTTTCTGTTAAAGTTCATGTTAATTTTCTCTTCAATACTTGCGCGTGTACCTACTCGAATTATACCAAGTGTACCAGATTGTGTGACCGTACTATTTAGTTTTGATTTTTTGTTTGCCATCTCGTTCTGTTACTGATACTGACAAATCGCATTTGTGACGGAAGGGACAAGAATGTATTGGAAAATAGTTGTTTTTTTTTATTATAATAATAATAAATGTTCGCAGTATTCTACATCAATCTCAATACATTTATTAATACTTCTTTTCATATTTTCTTGAAGTACAAAACATAAAATATAATAAAAATCATATTAAATGAAAGTGTTTTGTAAATGTAAATTCTTGCGGGACACGAACAAAATCCGGCAAATTGTATTACAAATCGAACATTTTATTACACAAAGCTTTGGTTTTGAAACATTGCCGAATTGTGGCCCGAAACTTTCACTGAAAAAATATTTACCGTGCCATACTATTTGGAAAATTTTCCATTCTATGGTTGCTTTTGACAGAAACACGGTAACAATGTGCTTTTACATATGATTTACGTTTCTCGATACGCAAAGTTGAACAATGGTTTTTAAATTAATTTTTAACACGCATTAGATGTCTTTTAAAGCGAATCTCGCTCATGCACAAGTTTTTAGGTTATCTAGTTGAAAATACAGGTGACATTCAATGGCATAGTGACAGTCAGCCATGCTCCCTTCCCGTTCAACTTTGTCAACATTATATCCGTAACTGAAGTCACGACCTTCTCGATTAAAAGTGTACTATACCGGCCCGCGACTAGGCCCAGTTTCAGCGTGCCGCCGCTGGCGCTAGTAACAGTAGGAAAACATTTGAAAAAAATACGATTTTGACAGTTGTTAATCAACAAACTACAAAATTCAGTTGTGATTCAGTTTAATACATGAATATTTTGTGTAAAATTGATATATAAACTGTGCAATTACATATTAATTATTTGTGTAATATTTGCGGTGTTATTATTCATAGGTATTATTATTCATTTTAGTAGAAATTATTAGTTGTTTTTACAGGAACATTTTCAACTGCAGCGTACACAGTTTGGTGTGATATATATAATAACGAATAATTGTAATTTGGTTCATTATAAGAATCAAATTTCTTTAAAAATTATTGATAATATGAATATATTTATATATTTCACTATTAGTTTTGCATTTATAATTAATAATTCTCACGTAACAACCTTTTACAATATTAACTGACATTGTTTGACAGTGACAAGTAGCTACTGTAACTAGCGCCAATACTTCAACATTTGGTCGAACTGTCAGCACAAAAAATCTATTGTTCTATCGCTAATGTCGCAGGCCGGTATGAATCTAGAAGGTCGTGACTGAAGTAATATGAAACATTCTACAAAAAGTAACGCGCAGCTGTATATCCTTTTATTCTGACTGATCTTCCGTTCGTTCCACAGGCTTGGCCGTTCGACGTTGTCAACAAATATCGGTGAAGTAATATGAAATATTCTACAAAAAGTAACGCGCAACTCTATATCCTTTTATTCTGTCTGATCTTCGGTTCATTCCACGGACATTACATATTGGATTCGTGTGCAAAACCGTATGAGAGAAAATTGTTTATTTTGCGGAAATGTAATACAGAGCAATAAATACGCATATTCCTATCTGGACTTAAGTTCGAAAACTTGCCTAAATATAACGGGTGATGTGCAAAGAACGCGTCCAATTTGATGATGCGCTGTTCCATTAACATCATGAGTAGAGATCTGAAAATGTTACAGCTCAGTGAGAACATATTCGGTTCAATTTGTAACAAAGTTGCTTAAACTTGAATTTTGTTAGTGGTCCAATCGGGTTGCCGTCAGAATCGAAAGTCGTCCCGATTTTACTAAAGGTTAGCACGTTATTTGAGTATTGGACAGTCAAATAAAATCATCTGATCTTCGAAACTAATCGAAACCAAGGTCGATTCAATGTTTGAATTGTACAAATATTCAAACAAAATAAATAAATTGTTCGACGGATCCATATTAATCTTATAAAGCTTAGTGTACTGGCCTTGATTAAACCTTGTTCGGAAAACGTGTGTCTGTGAAAGCTGGAATGGATTTGATAAATGGCGAAACTCAGTAAATATCAAACGAATAAAGTATAATTATTGTGAAAACTTTAATATGCGCGATTTGTTTTTGCATATGAACTGTCAGAATACTATATACACTATTGTATAAAATATCTATCCGCAATTTACTGTCCTTAGAAGATGTTTATAATATTATTTATTTAATTAAAGAAGATTGTTTTTCCAACACATACTCAATTATCATGTACATGGAACATATCTTATTCTTCATTTTGCAGATATGCAAGTTCAATAAACGAATGTCTAAATTCCTAGACATTCGAAAAAAATCTCTAGTTCCTTTATGTATCAAAAGAATTATGCATCGTCACGCAAAAGACCTACAGATTCTCGATGGCTCTGTGTATCGCCAATCCAGTAAAAAATCACTTCGTATTCCTGACAGTGCGTAGTATAACTTTTACCTGGCTTAAATATTTGATCCGATTCGAGCAAAGTAAGTATAGATTATCATCCTACCTTCGGAAATTCCTCGAAAGAAATGCGTACAACAAGGGATTCAGTCCCGAGTTGAAATACGTGATCAGAAATGTAAGCGGCGTGAATAATGTGCTGAAATCACTTGCACCACTGTACCTGTGGAACAAGGTAATATTTCAATAAACCAACGTGAAATAAACATCAAACGTAGCATGCTATTGCAACATCAAAGTAAAGAGACACTAAGACAAAAAGATTTGCTTCTGTCACTACAGTTTTTGATGAATAAATCTCCAGTTGCTGAGTAAATAATTAATAACAGGAGGATACGTACCCTGACGACCAATATTGCCACATTTTCCTTGCATGAAACGGCAGATTACACACCGCGAATATAAGTACAATCACGATTAGCATTCGTATCACGCCTCGTCGAGCACGTAACACATTCTGTGATGAATTTGGATGCTGAATAGTCGTAGCACCGCCTGTCACCATTGGTTTGCATTCCAACGTAAACTGAAAACATATGCGAACATGTATTCAAGATATTTATGTTCAAAACATGAAGCATATTTGTAATGCGTTTCACTAACAATACAATGTAACAAATGTGCTGTGTGTTTTTTGAAACAACGAAAGCAATATCATTCAGTAAATTTATTTTTCATATACTTGCTTGGATTTCACCCAACCATTCTACATTAAACATTTCTACGTTTTCATTTGTTGATAAAACCAGAGAAAGTTGCCAAGGAATTAGCAAAGACCAGCAATACATTTTATCTGGTCAAATCTTCGGTTGATTTTCATCGTACCCATTGATGAAGGAAAGAGGATTTGTCGAAAAGAAACTGTACTGAACTAAAAAGTTTTTCTCTCTGCCATAAGTTCACAGATTTTATAAGATTAAAGAGCATGTTTCTGTCAGAAAGAGGAAAGTTTAAAAGTTGTGATGATGATTTTATCCGTTGAAATATACGTCAAAGTCAAATATGTCAAATCAAGTTAAGTTCATAAAAATTTATGAATATTTTAGTGCTTTCGGTGTTCGGGTAGATATTTTGGGCCGCACGGCAAGCACATTGTGTGGTTATGCCTAAATTTTAGATATTGCTGGTTAACTTCAGTCATAATTACATGAGACCAAATATGTGTTAAATTGTTATCATTAATTTCCCTTGGGATTGGAACACAATCCTTTTCAGCAGATAGCTTATAAACTAGAAGGCCTACAATCATAATACATTTTGCACTATTTTGTGTACTGAAATGTGGAACAATGGTATCCGAAATAACAGCGAATAACACTGATATATTCATTGTAAATAACGATTGTAAATTGATATATTTTGATTGGATAAACATCACGAGTTGTGCAAATATTTCCCCCTATAAATTGTAATGTAAATGCAGCATACACAGGAACAAATATTGATGCTTAGAGTTCCGGTTTCCAAAGGCAAATATCAAGCAAAAATTCTCAAAACAGATGTTCAATTCAATTGCGACAATGTTCAATGAAAACATATTTGTGTTTGAATTGCAAATATACCATGAATGTTTCAAATACAGACGGTGAAATTACTTACGTGTAGTTCACCGATTACATTAGCTACATTGCATCATAGAACACCGTCAATATTGTGCTCTTGTCTTACTGTTCCTTGCCGTTATTAACTACAAGTATCCTCCGTTATCTAGTACGTAATTTGCAAACTGTCACGTAACTCTGTAATAGTTGTTCGTACCTTAGGATGCAACGGTTGGTTCTTGAAACGTCCCATTCTCTGCATCTGTTGCTCGTGCTGCTGTGATTGTTGCTGTTGGCACGCATGCGTGCACGTATGATGGTAGTTCGTTTGTAGCCGATGCTGTTGGTTGGTCGAGAATGCATTCAAGTGTTTCTCCAATTCCCGGGAACTACGCCACAAGCCAACCGCAATTTTGGTATACAACACCTGGAACAAATATTTCAATCCGGACAAATCTAAATATACCTGCAGGTATAATACAATACACGTGTAAACTGAATTCACTCAGATCAAAGCTTGATGAAGAAAAGAACGATATATTTCACTAGATATTCGATTTAGAACTGAGTATGTTACAGTGGAATTATGATCGATCTGAGCTATATCCGCTGGATTATATTGACGGTATCTAGACGTGAATTTAGCATAATTCTCTGGTGAGAATTTTTTACACTTTGAAGATTAAATCTCACTGAATGTGTAAAATATGGTGTGCCGGTTGAATGATATGGCGTAGAGCAATCATATTGAATTGTTTGCTCGCTAAAAATGTTTATCTTAGATGGGGAAACATGAAATAAGAACGATTAACTTGGGTTACAACAATTTTAATTCTAAGGGCACTGCCGACGATGAATAAGGTCTGTAATTTATGATTACGGACCTGTAACACTTTGTTGCATGTGAACGAACAAATGCTGTTAGCAGCATATTAATATAATTTTAGCACAGGAAGAAATAAAAATGTTTTATGATGCCAGGCTAGTCAAGATAAATTACATACATTAACGTAAACGAAGAAAAAAAGTCGCAGAAAATATATTTCATTACCGTTAATGTGCTACATTTAGCGATATTAAGTATGAAAATGAAAAGTATGCTGATATATACGTAGTTAATGTACACAGTAAGATAAACAAATTAAGCAGTATGTAAAATATAGAAACATATTCTATTAACAAGTTCATTCATGTACGCTTCAAGCTATGTAATTATTATTCCAAAAGACCGAATTTAATAATCTCATGACGAGAAAATAATAACGAAGATGAACACATTTCTTTTAATATCCGTCAGCGTAATAAATAATGATGATCAAAGGAATCTTCTGATGAAACCAGTGCAAAGGAATGAATATGGGTGTTGTCCTAAGCACAGATAAATTAAAGTCACAGTAAGAGATTACGAGTTTGAGAACTTACCGTCATCACCGCTAGTGGTAGCACGTACAATAGGACAAAGTTAATCATATCGAACAATTCCGAGTTGTATTTCTTCCGGTGTGTCACGCAGATTGTTTCCGTTGCACCATTCCGCATCGTATTGACGATGGTTTGTACCCAGATGAATTTCGGGGCACTGTACATGGCACTCGTTACCCAAACTGCTACGATCACCAACTGAAGTTCACAAAACGATAAGATCAACCACTTTGATAACAAACTCATTTACTATTTGCTGCATCAGAATTTTATTTTACCAGTTCAAGAATTAAGCATTGCTGATGTAGATCTTTATTTTTACATGAAACTACCGCAGTTTTGACTTAATGGCAGAATGATTTTGTTTGCCGTTTGAGCAAAAAGTCATTCGGAAAATCTCCTATTAGAAAATAACCAGCTCTGAAACTTCGCGCCTAATTTGTCCACATTTTTCCGGTCCTTGAGTTTGTTGCTTTAAGCTTTTCAAAGTTGAAATTTGCTCCCTTACCTTACAAGTTTATAAAGTAGCCTTTATATCATATGAATTATATGTCAAGCCTTATACTTGGAACCGGGACGAACTTTATTCACCCCCACTCCACACAGCTACTACAGAAAAAAATTCTTTACAATTTACGTACCACAAACTTTTAATAATTTTAATGAACTAATTGTTAAATAATCACAATAAATTAGATATACGAAAAAAACATGTCTGTAGCGGTTTGAAACTTATATTTACAAATTACATTACGCAGAATTTCAACAATACTAGCCTGAAATGGTACTTCATTTAATTAACGCCATTGTTAGTTACTAAATTATATTACCCTGCAGATTATGTTTCCAATAAATTCAGCAAAGTTAATTATGTATGCCGGGGTTTATTTTCAATTTATAACCCGATGGAACCTTTATGAATGTAATGATTAATTTACATTAATTTAATTACATGGTTAATAAGTAAAGTTTTGGGCCGAATTCGGCTCCCGGTCCTAATATGGTAACGTGTAGTATCCTTGTTCATCTAATATGCAGACACATAAGTTGTTCGTTCATTTATTACTTGAATTCGGCCCGACGTGACTCAAATTTAAAGATATTATGCATGTATCGTTCTCATGAAAATATCATTCGCAGTTTTTGTTAAAATTGTCGACATTTTTAGTATATCCGTTGAAGGACGTATAAAAAAGAGATTTCAGTAGGTTTCTTATATTGATTTACGCAAAGCACACATATAAAATGTATCATATTTTTAAATCCGTTATCCTATTTGAAACATTTTCATTCAACATTGAAAACGAGATTCCTTTTTCGCTCATCTATTGTAAAATATTTCAGTTTCTAAAAAGATATTTCATAGTTTTTTTTTTCACATCACTAAATTTTTTGCTGCACGATAATTTTTTTTATATTATTTTCGATATTTTCTTTGCCATTGTTGAACTACCTTTGAATACTTTAGGTTTTATTTTCAAAGAACAGTGCACTGCACTGCAATGGGCAGTGACATCTATATTTTGTACGCGGTACTTACTCTAAGTCTGCTCGGTGTTAAAATCTGTTTGCACGTGATGGGATGTATGATGGCGAAGTATCTTTCCGTGCAGATGACAACAAGAATGAATATTGAAGCGGTGTAACTCAGCGAATGGACGAACTGGTACATTTTACACAAGAAATCACCCAACACCCATCTGTAACAAAAATTGCACCACATTCCTGATCTAAACCTGATCTAGGTCTGTTAACAATACATTTACAGCATTGTGATTTAGTGTACAAGATTTATTCGAATATAGGTTTTTAACAAAAATCGTTTGAAATTCATAAATAAGATTTCTCCTTTCTAAATTACACGAAGAAGCAAAACTGTATGTATAAAATAAAATTGAAAGATACCATTTTCTTGGAAATTCCTTGTCAATTGTAACGTTTAGAAATTCAGCGCTTCTTTGTACAATTCTTTTCGAGAACGTGATACATTTATGTAGAATATTATTTCATATTATATTTTCTGCGAATATGAATATTTCATTTGTGCAGTGCATGTAAGTATTGCAGTCTCTATTGAAGTGTGGTAAAATGATTTTGCACGTGTTGAAAATTCTGTATATGCACATGCATATACGTATTTATTTATTGTGCAATAAAAATGGAATATACCAATTCCGAGTACTGAATGATACGCACAGTGACAGAAATTGAATTTTATCTTTTTTATTCCAATTCAATTGATGCGTTATTTTATATTGTTACATTCAACAGTACAAAAGAAACAAATCAAGTACATCTCATTTAGAAGTTTTTGAAGTACTTTGGACAGTTGCTGTTTTTTTTATGTTGGAATTCATTTTAAAATAACGCTTCTCACTTTTCGTTATTCTTCTACTCTTTCCAACTTTCATAATGCGACAAGTGTTGACAGCAGACGAGATTACTTTGCATCAACTTATTTTACGTCGTTTGTTTTCTTCTAGTTCTTATCGAAATTCGATGAAAAACTTTTGAAAAAGTTCATGCGTAGAAAATATTCCATGTACTTGATGTATTATAAAATTTAGTTATTGCCGCAGAGCAAATATCGCATTGGCTCTTTGGCCAGAATCGCATGTAAAAAAAATTCTGCACAAGTGTTGCACATGCATTGCTGAGGCTTGGGTTCTATATGGACATTTAATGAACCACTTATCTGTAATCAGCTTCAGCACAGAGTCTAATGAAATATTTAGTGGTTTGCTCTATATATCATGATCACATTAAATTGGAGATTGGGAAACTCGAGTGTATAGAGAGTGCGCCTGTGTTATCAAGTGCAATAAAGCTGACAGGATTTGCATGTACGTACAAGTATGCAAATATGTGCAGCATGATGGTGTTCCAGTTACGCAAAGTTCTTATATATATATATATATATATATATATATATATATATATATATATATATATATATATATATATATATATATATACGGAAGTTCGGTTTAATTATTTTGATTTAGCGTCACTTGCGAAAACCACACACTATTAGCTTATATTACATAATGGTTCGGCATAAGCTTCAGTAGAGAAATTTACTCCGTAATAAATAGTTAGGTTATTGTACTTAGGCGGGGATTCTAACCACACATTCTCATTGGTTTATATTTAGTCTGTCAGACGGTTGATACGTATATGGCCCGTAGAAAAATTCCCGGGAACCGGGTCTGGAGAATATGAGCTAAAAATAAATCTCAATCGGATGAATTTTGCCATGGTAAAATAAATGAATATTAGCTAAAAAAAAAACAGCCGAATATAAGGGCCCATTTCAGGCGGTTTTCGCGGGGCCCGGGCCTGCTTACGGCGGCCCTTTGTATATGTACTTACACAATCTCGCAAACCGCATGTAACCATAGATGAACATACCGTTTGTAATCGAATAATCGAAGCGAGTCAACACGGTTCACACAATTCACGTTATCTCTACATATTTGTAATTGACATTGTGTACGGTTACATAACCATCATACCTGGAATATTGAACGGTATTTAATGAATTATTACAGACGTTTACCCTTTCAACATTGTAATTCATCAGATATTCCTCCACGGGTATTTACAATGCAAATGTAGTAGTACTACAATATCAACACTCAAAATTATGATTTGCAATTTACATCAAATATAGAAAGGTATATGGCGTGTTTAATATGAAATCTTTCGGTAAAAATACAGTGGAACGTATTTCTGAGTCTCGGTTGGAAACACACGCCATCTAATGTCAAACAATTCGCATAAAGTGAACTCGCATATAATGAATTTTCGGATATAATGGACTAAATTTGTTCGGTAAGTTCACTGTATGCGAACGTGAGGTAATTTTTTTTTCATATAGCTTCCTTGTACAATGTAGACTAATTCTTGAAAAATTCTAACTTTTAAGCTCATAAATAATTCGGCAATAAAATATTAACGACGAAGATCGCAAAACCTCATGATTTTTAAATGGAATAATCTTCAAACACCAATTAACGACTATACATAAAAATTTAGATAATCTTTTATTTTAAAAACGAATAATTTTAGTTTGTTTATTCATAAACGTGCATATGCTAATATGTTAATAAAAATAAAAAACAAAACACTCGCTTATTCTGAACCAAATTCTTGGTTCCTTCAAGTTCACTGTCAGCGGATTTCACTTTAGTTGAATATATCCGGTATATCCTTAGCATTACTCTATTGAGTTTGACAAAGTACAATATCGTCTTAACTAAATCCTTAACTAAGATGCTTACATGGCTAAGACACTTGAAATATGTTGCAAAGTAGACGTTCATTTGTAGATAGTTTGACAAGTAAAAGTGTGGTTAGACGATGAATCTTTGTACATACTTGTGACAAGGAAATACAATACACTAAAGTTTTGATACCAACACTCGATAAGATACACAGTATGCTAGTAACAGAATCGTAGTTTAACTTAAATTGAATTTGTAAACTTGTACATTTCTATCTGAACTGTAAACTTTCGTTTCTCTGATTGTTGTTCAATTGACAAAAGAATCCTTATGCTTCATGAGACTGCATCGAACTTATTACTTTGCACATTGTCTTCCATAGTATTGTTGACGAAAACGAATAACACCTACATACGAATTTTGTTTGTTAACATATCAAGACAGATTGACAAAGTAGAGCACCAGTGTTTGACGTCTAGCACGTTGGAATCGAATAACAAAGTTCCAATCGAAGTTTTCTTCAATGAGTTTAGTTTGACACATTTAAATTACAAATTAATTTTCTAAGTCTTTAGGTACTATAAGAGCATTGATACCTGAAGACCTACTGGTATATTTTAGAACGTTGCGTCATTAAAAGTTTCAAAGTAACACCTTGTGATTTTTTCTTGTAAATAAATTATTCGCAAAAAATTATTCATAGATCATTAAATTGTTTTAAAAAGATATATGCAGAGACATTTTTTGAGATACCCTGGTTAAATATTATACATCAGTGAACGAATCGTTTTGCTTGTAATTTGAATTACCCTTCAAAAAAATAGTTTCCTGTCAAACATAAATATTGACATGCAGTGAAATGGAAAAAAAATGTGACACGATTGATGACACGCAATTCCAAACTGTCATATATATTTTTTCAACATGTATTGTCACGTTCTGAAATCGAAACAGTTATTTGACGAATGTCAAATGCGTTTATATGGAACAGATTTACACTTTGACTAGGAATCCATGTAAACACAACAAGTTCTTATCTAGTACCGCACAGAGAACCACATGACAACTTGTCTGAACGCGGTTGCATTCGTGTACGGACGGTTGAAAATCGTTTGCCCAAGTCAACAAAACGAAGAAAAAGTTTATCTGACGGACGCGTTGTCAACATTGCAGAAGAGCCATGACTTTTACTACGTGAGTAGATAAATGCATATAAAAAATATATCTGCATTTAGAAAAATCAGAAAATATAATAGTGAAGCACCATTCGTATTTCAATTCGATTAAAATTTGTTGTTCAATAAATGTAACACAGCCACTGATATACTTGTTTTTCAAACAATACGAAGCACAAACACATCTGATTGTTTAGCAACTTTGCTAGTTTGATATCACTGTTCAAATACGGGTTTCGTGAATATCTGTTGTCCCGAGGATATAATTTCATGTGAGTAACGATTATATTTATTTTCCTGTGGAATAGAGAACTCATTTCAATTCAAGTGACAACCTTAACTCGAATGGGTGACATTGTCATGTACAACGTTTCAAAGTAAAGTAGCCATGAAATTGTACCATTTTGACAACAAGCGAGCGAGAAGAAATCGACTATTTTGGCTACCACAAAGCATTTCATATATTTAACCTTTTCAGTATATAATTGTAACATATTTTTTTCCAAAAAGAAATGTTCAGTCAACTGAATTATAAAGAAAAGTAGTGACAGGTTCTTATTTTCTACGACAGGTATTTCGAGAAAATGAAATATTTGTCATGTCCTTGTAGTGCCTGCGGAGGACATGAATTTTCTTTGCTCGGCTGAAAAAACGATTTTGAAGATATGATACAAATATGACTGGGGGTATTCACAATTTGTTCTCTTATTGTTATTATTTAAATATGTATACTGAATAACTAAATTAGTTTGAAATAATAGTATTCAAAATTTAATTAAACAGTCTCCATTTGCTACATTTAGCAGTTTTACATTTTTATTTAGAACTATTCACTCAACGGAAAAAGTCCAGTTTAGTTATCTTTTTAAGGCACTTCTTCACACTACAAAACTATAGAGTTAACCTATAAATGTAATAAACCTGACGTTCAACATGCGAGCCAAACTGTCGAATAAAAGTGGAAATGTCCAGAAATAAAAACGTCATTTCGAAACGCGTACATGTATGTTTTTCTCAGCTTCAAGAATTCTACCATTTTTCACGTTTTCCAATCACATATTTAACGGTCAGACATGGCATTTCCGCAAAGTGAAATTTATGTGAACTATGAACAACTTTTTACTTGAATCCATGTAGGAGGAGTATGGAATAAATACCTTCATTTTATGCACAGACATTCAGACTTAACTTTCTGTTTTATCTCATCTCTTTTTATCGGAAAGAAGACAGTGAATTTTCTTTTCGATGGAAGCAATATCCTCGCACATTTTGTCGGTGACAGTCGAGAAGCTTCTAATTTCGAATTTTAATATAACTTTAAAAAAAAAATTATTATGCTGAGAATTCGCACAAAAAATATGGAATATATTCGAGGAATGTATTAGGATTGTAATGAAATACATTGTTCTATTTCAGCAGCAGAAAAACTTGAATACACGTGCACAGTTTGAATGCCGTCAGAAATAAATCGTATTCATTTTAACCTGCGCGACGAACAGGTCAAGTGTGGATGAGGTGCAATTTATTAAGGAAAACATATGACCTGAAAGAATATATTGCAGTTTCGTAACAGCTTGGAAGACCCTTATCATGGACTCTCACATCTCCATTGTCCATCCAATTACTTTAATGTTATATTCAAACCATCGTATTCAAAGTAGGATTGAGCAAATGTAGGTACATAACACAGTTCAATATTCTACGGGATTTTAGAATTCCGGGTAGGGTAGTTTGCATAGCTGTTATTTTGGATTATTGTTTGAAATGCTCCAGTCCTATTTATAACAAGATTTATACACATACTGCATGTATTATAAACTCTCACGAGCAAACACAATCCCAGTTATTAACCATGTTGGTTCGATTAGGCGTGATTCCTCAACGGTACGATGTTGAAAGTTCAAAATTATCGCGTTGTTATTAAGCTTCTATATGCTGAACATTTTAAGTATTTATAAAGTTCAGTAATTTAGGATACCAGCACTGGGAGAGCAAATAAAACATGATAGAAGAGCAACCATAAAATATTTTCAGCGATTCTACGCCGTGAATTGTAAAATATAGTTCGTATAACAGCGAATGCTGTAACATAAATACTCCAACTGTTTCTGAACAGATTTATCGAGCTACATATCTGGCTGTACACCAGTTACTTTTAATCATCGTTTTGATTACATGACAAAAAAAAAACATGGAATGCAAACAGAGAGTTATTGTTCAGATCATTTTTACACGTATCCAATTTTAACACAGTTTACTCATATAAATGTGGAACACAGAAACGACAAAATAGTTACTTACGTTGGAATAAGGTACATCGATAGATTCTGGAACACACAAAAGACTCCGACACATAGATCTGCTACAGCCAGATTCGCCAGGAAGAAATTCGTAATGGAGCGTAGTCTACGGCTTAATGTTACCACCAAGATTACGAGAAGATTACCTGGAAGAAAACGATGCAATTAAGTTGTAAGACACTGAAATGCTTCAAGACTCTGTGTTGCTGGTGCTAGTTGGATCGTGTTAGTTGATTTGTTTCGGGGATCAATAGGATATAATACCACTGAAAGCTATATTAATGATGAGACTAAGTTAAATATCAAATGAAGGGTCGATTTACAGTTTAATTTCATTTGTTCCATGCTTTAGCTGGTATACAGCAAGCAAGTTGAAAGAAATAATGTGAACGTTAATATATTATAATTGGTCCAGTTTTTCTCCCTCAATGGTATTGAGATGAAAACGTCAAGCACATGTGCTGGTTACGTGACGAAGCTAGAAGAAATTATTGATAATGAACACGTGCCTACGTCCAAGTCAAAACGCAAATTGTAGGTTATTACATACCATACATAATGGTAGATTTTCTCTTTCAATAGCTGGCAGATTCATTATTCCGTGAAAATAAATAAAAAGCACATTATTACGAAGTAATAATCCTGTATAAAATACGTTTGAAATTGCTTTTACGTGTCCCATTATTGTCAGAATATCCGAACTAATAAAATACTGATGCCGTATAATAAAAATAAATAATAAATCTTTACTACTCTCCCACGTTTCTTTCTCATCAGGTCAATTGGCCAGAACAAAGAAAGACTTATAGGTGCCCATTTCTGGTGAAATACCTTTGAATTCCGCTGTGGATACTTTCGGTAACGATTTTTGTGAACGTTTGAAGATTAAATAGGTATAGCTAGGTGCCAAGTGGTCACACTGGACTCTCTTAAATTACATAGTCTCAGCAACAGAATTATACCTGAGGGATGGATTTTACCCTGGCAATGGAACAGTCCATATTTTATCCTATTGTAACGCCGGCTAACATTAGAAATTATTCCCGAGTTGCATTGGTTAATCTTAAAGGTATAATTTTTAATTTCAACATTGTGTATAGGCATATCATTTTGCTAAACTAGGAATCTCGTATGTTTTCTATTTATTTCAGTAACATTTATTGTGTGTTCTTTGAAGCAGTAGTAACATTTTCCTAAGCTAATTACCCGCAAAGATATAAATTCCAAGCGGTTATGAAGTAATATCACTTTAGGCTTTTGATGCACGTGCAAATTAATTAAAAGTTGAAAGTTTTCATTTATATTTTTAATCCTTTAATTTTCTACTCTAATTAATACTTTTAACTTGTAATTGAAACGTTTATGGTTGCTTTAAAAAAAAAAACCTCAACTTTGTAGTTAAATTAAATGTATGCGGTTACATGTATTTCAAGAATTAAATGGAGTAAACCATCCATTCTATGGTGAAACGGAGATAAAACGAAATATCTGTTACGAATGTGTGTTTTGTGCATGAAATTAATGGTTTCGCTTTCACTTCGTATTCGTAAAGTGGAACCACATTTACAAGAAATATTAATATAATATAAACGTTATTAAAAAAAAAACATAGCAAAATACTGCTCTGTTCATTGTGATTCACCCTAGATTAATTTTGAAATTAAAATGCAAACTTAAGAGTAGACTTTGAAATAATAAATTGAAACTTTCGTTTTGCTCGAAATAATGTCTTAATTTTTTTTTGTATACTTGTTAAATGGAAAAGCTGTACCTTCTTTTTACCTTGAACTATTTATTAGAACTGAAATTCGTCTAAATTTTTTTTAATAAAATTCATCTCTAATATTTTTACGAAATTAACGCGAACGACTTGTTTGAAAACTTGTTTGGAAGAACGAGTTTTAGAGCTTTATACATTAAGCTTTTTGTTAATTTATTATAATAATGTAATTATTTTATGTATATAAAAGAATGTTCATATTCTCATATATTTAATTTTAAAATACTAAACTTGTCTCTACAGGGAATTATACTTACTAAAACGTATATATTACAATTTCTTTTATATATGAACTTGTTATTTTCTAGTTCTAGCTCTAGAGAACCTATTGCATTACTTGCTACTGAAACAATGTATTCTCTAACATAAGCTGCTTACTCCAATTCTTTTGAATACGTATGTTTATTTGTGTTCAAGCAAAAATGTACTGCGACATTACATGTCGTAATATCTGATATTACAGTCGTTATTTGCAAAGCAAACTTCAAATAGGATCTGTGCAGGCAGGTGCATCTTTCATTTATTCCTACAATGAGCATGTAGTCCTTTGTATTGCAGAGCAACAAGAAGTGTGTTCGATTACTTGAAACGTAGACGAGTATTTTGTTTCCATTTTAATATTACAGTTGCAACTCTAGAGTAGGCACACTGTAAATCCACAACTTGAATTCATTTCATCTTAAAAGCTAAAGAAACAAGTTAATCTTTCATTAGCCAGTATTTAGCCAGTGGCGTGCGAATGAAATAATTTATATAATGACCAAATGTCATCGCAGTGGCGTACTGATATAAATTCAAATACTTCCCGAATGAAATAAGTGTTGCTTGAACTGGAAAGTGATTATGTGTACCCCTAAAATGATACGCCACTGTTCTGTGCTAATGGGTTTTCATTAATTGTAGTACATACGGAATACTATCCGGGCAAGTGCTGTATTCCAAGATTAAATGTTTCGCCGGCACGCGAATATCTTCCATTTATCATTTTGAACTTACGCAACGCAAGTGTGAAAATGGTTATTACAAATTCTTCAGCCGGAATATTAATGTGAAATGTTCCATATGAGTTATACGGCTCGTGACAAAATGTTTCGTTACTACACGTTGATAGAAATCAACAAATTGAATACCCAAAATAAATTCACAGAAGACGAATGCATGAAATCAAGTGAATCTTTGACATGACAAACCAACGTGTTTACTTGGATGCTTCCGTATTGGAAATGTAATTTGTTCAATTCTCACACATTTATTTAGTTACAAAATTGAAATTTTCGGAAATTTGTCTTTCCTAATAAGCAAATAAATTGGTATTTGTTCGTCATGAAAAGTCAATAAGTTTTACACAAATATACAATTTGTACGAAAAATATTACCAAGAGGAAGTCTATCAAAATTGATTGGATCAATCAAATCTTGACTAATTGCAATTAACTGAAATTTAATTTCACCGTTCAGCATTCAATCAAGTTCCACGCAGTTAAAGATTTTCTGTTCAAAAGAAATTAAATTTTCATTTTGAAAAACCCATTTTATCTTTAAACTTGTTTAGTTGCTCTTTAGGAATGAAAAGGTCTTTGAATGGAGGGTTTCGTGCCAAATTTTCAACTATGGACCAGGAAACGAGTATTTTTTAACATTATTTCTAAACTGTCCAGGTTACTTGTAAATTGGAACATTCCAATCCATTCTCATTCTACAAGATTGAGGTTTAAAATAAAACTCGTAAGAAACGAAAATCAGTACAAGACGATGTCTGTCCTCAATCTAATATACGTCTTTATCAGACATCCACTTATTTACCGGCGATTTTCTTCGGTTGAAATCAGAATAGACCCGAAGAAAATTGGTTGCTCCAGCAAGCAAGAAATGTGTCGTAGTCCGATCAACACGGATACAAACTCGTGGAATGATTAAAATAGCCACTCAGTTAGAAATAGATTCTTGACGAGATTGGAAATAGAATTTTGCTTTTACAGAAATTGAAATATAAAATAGATAACAACGTGATGAATATACAAACAAAAGAGAAGTTTTTAAATAAATCCTTTGTTTTTTTTACTTCTCCATAAGGTCATATATATATATATATATATATATATATATATATATATATATATATATATATATATATAAGAAAGAGACATTCAATAGTAATTTTTTTGTTCTTGTTATCTGTACTGATATCTGTTAAGGTTTAGACACAAAAAAATAAAATCTGAGGGACCGCGCACTGCATTTCATAAAAAAAATGTCATCTAGCAGTCTGGTATTTTAAGAAATAAATGACGATATGATATTTATTAGTGCAATTATTTAGATTTCCTTATAAAAAGGAATCGCAAATATTTAAATCCGGTGAACGAGGTGCTTATTTTGCAAAAATTCAAATTGAATGTCTCTTTCTGAAACTATTTTTTTGAAAGTTATTGGCCTTAACATTAAAAAGGTTTTGACTGATTTATGCCGGGTTACCCGTGTTTCGTACACTAATGGTCCACTGATAATAACTAATATCACCTTCAAAGATGACCTACATCCGTAAGAAGTACAGTACCGAATATTATCCAAATCGATCCAAGCGTTCTGTCGTTATGGATAAAATAACTTTTTTTTTAAAGAACTTTGAAGCAGAATACCAGCTAACCGAAACGTAATTGCAAATAGGTAAGTTTAGTTAAATCGTCTTATTTTCGACCCAGAAATCTGTGGTTAAGCGATGTCCACGCATTTTAGGGACACCCTCTATATCAGCTACATAACCTCAACATAATTACAACTCACCGAAGAAACAACAGGAAAATACGATGCTGTACAGGGTGATGAAAATGACACGTACATCAGTACGATCAAATATATAATCATCCTGGAACACGGCATCCGTATAATTATTGACTGTCACGTTCACAAAGTTCGTGTAAACTCCGTCTGTTGGCGTTGCTGATGTATTCTGCATAGATGTTATGTTCCAGTCCTCAGTACTCCAAGTAGCCATTGGAAACCAATGTCTGTCAATGCAGTAATCTCTTGTGAATGTGCCACCTTCTAAGGAGATATTCTAAAATATGTTTGTCAAATCATCTGGCTTTGAAGTTTGTGACATGTTTGAGTTGGTTGACAGATGGCTGTTTACATATTTGATCTGAAAAAGAAAGAATAGCGTTATACAGTGTTAAGTAGCTAAATGCTCATATAGACGAACATTTATTTGAATACATGTAAGGTGTTTGTTATGTATATTTTCTTATTAAATTCGCTGATGTAAATATTCCTTTGAAAATGATGTAATTAGGAAAACTCGTATGCGTATGGTATTCATTGATACCCAAAAAATAATGAGACGTACCGTTGTTTGTTAAAATTAATTGGTTAAGAAACTTAATACCTAGTTCGTCAGACGAAAAACTAATAGGAATTTGACCGTGACACAAATTCGCTACTAAATGAACAACTGTAGAAGAAAAGAATGGTACAGATTATATTTTCTTATTAAATTTAATATCTGACATAAGATCATATACATAAGCTACTGAATTTTAATAAAAGAATCATCAATACCATAAGTATCATACGAAGTAATATATTATGTACGTAATAACAGATAATATCTATACAGGCTGTTCGAGGAAGCATCTATCATTTTAAGAATATTATAAATTGCTAAAAGGGACAATATTAAAAAGATGAAAATGCTTAAAATGGTATTACGGAGATTTGGAGTAAAGAAAGAATAGAATGTACGTTAACGATTGAATGTTTGAGAAACTCCGCCTTGTAGACTATCATCAGGTATATCTGATTAAAGTGAATGAAGTTTGATAATTCAAAACTTGAGCTGCAGTGTATCACTACAACTTATACAGATATAATTACTTTCGTAATGCAATTGACATCAGCCAAAACTATTCCATTTAGATATACGAAATTAAATCAATTGTTTTCATCTGATGAACGTCTCCATTGATCAAAAGCTCAGACTCGAGTCAAGGTAATTAATTAACTGAAACCAATATACTGTTCGAGAGACTAGCTTTTTTTTTATTAAGATTCTGGGCAGGTGTAGTAGATTGCAACTCTGAAATTCAATCAATTCTTTTTCTAAAGTTGCGTTCTGGAACAAATGAAAAAATGTCATTTCCAGCAAAGTTTTCGTTGCATTCTGTGGATTTCGTGATATTCGTAAAATTGAGCGAAACTATTTGTTGGTTTTACTCAGAATATTTCTTCTTTTCAACTATTCTCTTACTCATTGTTTGTGCAGCTATATATCCATTTATATTATAGATCAGCAGAATAACGTGAAATATATATTGAAACGTGCTACAGTAATATTTCTTCCACGACCCGTTTACGACCAATAAACGTACATTTTGTCGAATATAACTCGTAAATCCATAGAAGTGTGCTCTCATGCTGTAGAGCACAAAACAGATCTAGTCTTATTGCGTCAATGAAACCTTCGAAAAGATGAACGAATTATAGATATGACACTTGAAAATATACCCACATCATATTGTATATTAACTGTCAGTTATAGTTTAGAAATGTGTGTGCTCTATAAAAAGAAAACAAATATATAAAATTGAACAACGTAGTGTATAAAACTCATGTCACCGTCAAAGAAACACTATGTATAAGACAGAAAATTCATTCCTTTCATACAACAAATGTAGTATTGGAGGTGCACAAACAACTGATACGTTAGTAAATCTTATTTTCCTGGAGAGTGTCACGTACGACTCTGTTTATACAATTATAGTGCAGTGTTTCTCGAACTTTATTGCGCAGTTTCATCAGCTCCTGCCGTGGAAGTATTACCAATAGAAAGAATAAAAATTACCAATCAAACATCACAGAAAATTGCTTAAAAAAACACATAAATATACTGCACAGCTTTTTAAGCATTCTGCTGTATTATAAATTAATTTTCTTTTTAAATATTTTCCAACCATTAAAGCCAAAGAACTTTTTTTACAAGAAGTTGTTGCAGCGTTGGTAATATTAAATTGTAAAGTGCAACAGGAATTTTCCTCGTACATGTTAATGAAAGTACCAACAGCTGGATTTTGAACGATTTACATTAAAAACTTCTTTTTTTTAATTTATAATAAAAGTTATTTTTCTTAAAATTTTAGTCGCACGAAAAATGCTAACGTCGATGAAAATACAGTTTTCAATTCAATTACGCTCAACAGCATTTAGACGTTTATAGTTAGTTTCTAAAACTTGAAAGCATCAGTTGAATATATAGCTTTCGTTTAATCCTAAACACATACTACTCACAGGAGAATGTTTTTATTATCCTAATGACAAAATCTTTACACAATTAGAAGCAAAAGTTCCATTCTGTTAAGCTTCGCATTACGTGAAGCTCAGCATTGCTCCATTACAGTGAGTGCGAAGTAAGACTCTTGTTCTTCTCGCTTTAAATGTTATGTCGCGAATTATTTTAACAGATATACACAATTACAAACATCGCGTATTATTTCTTCATTTTATATACTTGAAGGTAAAAACTGTCATTGAACATAGCGACGGTTACTATTTCATCATCCTGTCTGACAATCCACTTCAGTCAACTGTTATTTAATTTCAGAAAATCGTAGAACAATTTAATTCGTTCCAGGGAATGCATAGTGCAAAGGAATTTAAATTAAAAAGTATTTTATACGATAGTATGCGCTTTATATCTGTCCACTCGTAAAATTCATAAAAGTAACGAACAATTCTAACTACAGCGTATGCTTATAATTTTGTTATTATCAAGAATTACAAATGACATTACATGCAACGAAGGAAACTGAAGAAATTACAGACTTTATGTACAGATGTACTAAAAATTCGTGGTATTAAATGAAGACGCGTTGAATTCAAATATTCATTGTTTAGTTTGCTAAACATAACCTCAAACATTTGACAGTTACGTGCGAGATACAATGACAGAGGTTAACTGAAGGTCGTGTTCACTTCAGGCAGTAAGCGACTATGTAATACGATTGTCTTTATACTAATTTGGTTTTAACTCATCCTGCGGTAAACTGTTATGAGGTTACATCACGAAATGTACGGTTCGTGTAAGGCCTGTTCCAGTGATGACGGTTTTAGGGGATGTTGTAATGGAAATATTTCATCTTTAATGAAGTGATAATGATATTATTCATGATATTTGAGTAATGCAGCGGTACAAAATTATTACAGTCGAAAAAACATTAATTAACTGAAAGAATCTCTCTTGTTTTCATCTTATTGCGTAGTGTATGTTTAATTTGGTGTAAAATTATTGTTCAAACATTATCATTATCGCGACCAATTCCATACAAAATGTATTTTCCACAGACAAATTTATCGCACAAGTTTTGAAAAAGTTCAATAAGTTTAAAATGTCTAACGTCTGCAACGGGAACAGACAGGTAGCCAAATATGAAAACTTTTCCATTACGATTAAACGAGCCAAAGTTTCAAAATATTCGTTTTTATTTTTCAAGTGAACGCTATGAAATGTGGTATAATTAAATTAAAATACATAGTACAAGTAAAATGGTATTCATATATTTTTGTATATTTTAACAAATCTTTACTGCATGTATATATACATCATTGAATATTACAAAAAAAAAATAATATTTTAATATTTCCAAATATAATATTTATAAAGCAATCATAATTATTTGTAATGTTCAGCCTTATTCGCTATGATCATAGAGCATATATTTGCTTGATTGAATTGTATAGATGGGATGAATATCTTCCAACTGATCTACTATTTTATAATTTTTATTAATATTTTTATGTGCATAATAATGTGAATACATTCATTAGTCATACATTGTACCATAGGTATTCCATCGGTTGCATTTAAATAGATAAATTGCTGTGATATAATGAACAGTAGCCAGATTTCACGATGGGCATAGCAGCTGCACGTGCATTATGGCATTATTATTGCTCTTTTTTATTATGTTTTTTTCACCAGTGCTTACATCAATAAAAATATCTTCATTATACACATCGAATATACTATTTTTTTGCTTTGTTTTCATGCTTTCATATTTAATATTTATAGGGTAATAGTAATTATGTGTTGGAATTAAATTCTGTACGTCTGTCACAATACCACAACCATTCACTCGAATTTGTTCGTCCTGAACAGTATAGTGTATTGCATAATATTAACGAAAAGGAAATGAATTTCTCATTTCTCTATTACCGAAAATCTATTAAGAGATCATTGTTTGATTTCAAATATTTTCTCATTTTAATAGGTTTATACGCGTTCACTGCTAAGAAGAATGGCAAAGACGATGCTGTGATGACCATTAGACCGAAAGTGTATTCGGTGTTCAACAGTACAGGTATGTTCTGAATGTAGCGACATGTCGCTAATATTATTTCAAAGTAATAACGAAACTATTTCAGTGGTATTCACCGTAGTGATTAGCAGTTTAATTAAACGAGTGTCACTAGATGACACTGCTGACATAAACAGTTATTATCTACACGTGGGTTTCTACTTGATGATAACTGTGCCAACACTGATCTCGGTGATTTCGTTCATTGTGAAATCAGATTTATTCGTCATGTTCATAAATCGAGCTGACGCGCTTGACATAACTCTGAACCAACTGCATATTCGAAGGAACACTAATATATTTTTCTGGATGTTTGTATTTCATTTATTTGCAGGATTTACTGCTATTTATGTACTATTTATCGCAGACAGATCTGCAGAGAAGAAACTATATGATCTGTTTGCTGGTTTTGCTTTTATAGCACTGCGAAGTACAGTATTCTGTTTTGTCCTCCTTGTTATTGGTTTCCTGGTACATCGTAGCCATTCTATAAATCTGTTTCTTGAAGAACTTGACGATGATGTCGATATGGAAATATTCAGGAATGAATGCAATGTGCACAAGAAGAAGAGAGCACAGTATTTATTGAATATATTGGCGGAGATACTGGAGGAACTTGTGGACTTGTCAGAATTAACCAAAGATATATTTTCTTCCGCAATACTCAGTAATGTTGTATTAAATGTTCTGCAATTTTCATACACTATTTTGTTTTACTATCTTGGAGATTTTTCGGAATTTTCCCTGTTAGAATGTTCTATCATGATCATTTTCTACTCTATCCAAATATTAATTTTATATATTCTTTGCTTTCAATTGGAAAATGAGGTAAGTTATACAGAAGATAATGTTATAACTCTGATGATGATCAAATGTATAAATTGTATTTCTGTTTACAGGTAACAAACATCTATCTTACTTTTTCAAATTTGAACATCTATTATTCTAGTCCCGACCTAGCATTGCAGGTAATCAATATGATCGATTACGTATTTCGATATTCCTCCAAGTTACATTCCTTTACAGAAAAATACACTTTTATTACAAGGATTACACGATAAAGTTGATATGACCATATTCGGCATCATTCCATTGAAAGCATCAGTTTTCCTTACAGTAAAAATCATTGTTTAAAACGTTTTTATTAGTTGGAATTTATAATAACCGTATACCTTACATTTCAGCAAATTGATATCTGCAAAACAATTATTTTGTTACTGCTGCAATATTATCAAAAGCAAAATACCGCTTAAGGAAATAATATTCATAAAACAATTCACGGACTTCATTACAATTAAAATCACAATTCCTTAAATATAGTATATATATATATATACCGGGTGTCCCAAGAAATCTGGGACATAGGGAATTAACATGTAAAATTGAAAAAGTTGCGATTACTTCTGTATTATATATTTTAGAGCTCTGAAATTTGGTACAGGTGTAGGGATAGGTTATTTGCATTGATTGGTATTAATTAAAATGATATTAAGGCTCACATTTCTAATAAAAATGCTTTAAAAAGTAATAATTAAGAATACATAGAATTTCATTTATTTAAAAATAGGAGTAATTATTTTAAAAATTTAAAAAAAAAACTCTAAAGTATATTGGAGATTCGACCCATAACATTTATAAATTATTTAAATTACCAAATAAGCATCTTACCGTTGTGCTAGCAACGCTATAAATAATTTTTTGCAAAAATGATATTTAAGATACATCTTTTAATTATTACTTTTTAAAAGCATTTTTATTAGAAATGTGAGCATTTATATCATTTTAATTAATACCAATCAATGCGAATAAGCTATCCCTACACCTGTACCAAATTTCAGAGCTCTAAAATATATAATACAGAAGTAATCGCAACTTTTTCAATTTTACATGTTAATTCCCTATGTCCCAGATTTCTTGGGACACCCGGTATATATATATATATATATATATATATATATATATATATATATATATATATATAATTCAAGTAGATTGTTTTGTAGAATAAAATATGAACAGAATACCTGTACCGCATTTGTTAACTCGTTTATCCAGTATTCCCTGGCATTTGTGAAGTTGAACTGAAACTTGCAAAGGTGTCTGGTTCACTGCAAAGTATATATAGACTACATGAGCACTGAATCTTATTAATCCTTTATCGAATGTACCACGTATTATATCAAAACTACCACCAGTGTATTTTGCAATATATGTATATGTATAAAAGCTTAAAATAAATATGAATATTCTCTTTCGTTTTTTGATACTTTTATAAACAAATTAACAAAAAGCATCAGCGATTGTAATTAGTCTTGTAGTAGTGATAGTGATATTATTTTCTTTCCGTTAGTTCAATGTTGTCATTTAGTATTTAACTACATGGTATTTGCATTCGGCAATGCAAACTATTTATCATACTATCAGGTCCACTCAATACAGCCTGCATTCATAAGCCGGAGCTCTGGTTTGTATATCTGACAAATCTACATGTTCATGACGTATCCTATTCATGGACTAATAACACACTGCATTCAAAGCCTAGACCTGATTACATGTATACAGATCACGGAATATACACCATCTCCTGCTAATACCGAGATTGTGCAAATTAGTCCGCAGTCAAACACCGGTTAATCTATTTGATGTATCTTTATATTCGACTATTCGAATGAACAGAAAAAAGTCTGATTGATTCTATAACTTAATATTGCATCACATTCATATTACTTGAGATTAAGAATGTGAAAACTTTATTCAACTTTAAATAGTAACAATACAGTTTATTGTACAAAACTCAGTTAAGGATTATTACGTGTATCTGTAAAAGAAACCGTGACCAGAAAAATTCGTCTGCGAACTTATGCGGAACTCGATCTAACTCGCCTTGATATATGTAGTTTGTTTTTTGCTTGAAATAATTTAGGGCTATAGACTAGATGATGTGGAATAGGATTATTTTCAATGTGCTTAATGAAGTTAACTCGGAAAAGCCTTCATAAATTACTTGGGTTAAAATGTACATAGTTTTCCTGTGACAATGTGGTTGGAAAAACACTTCATTATATCTGTGAAATCTAGCTACTGTATTTTCACGAGTGTACGTTTCGGTGACGTCTGAGCTTAAAGCTTGTGAATAGAAAGCAAAGTGTTAAACCCTACCATATATATATCCAACACGTTCGTACTACGAACAATGTGGAAAACATCAGTGCCTTGCACGTCTCATTTAACGAACACAATTACATATGTATTCTTCGTATAAAAACCGATATACGTACATTTATGTTTTCGACAAATTATTTGTATCCATAACAGATATATTTGCGTCCAATTATTCTATTGCTTTACAGTTAATTAAATAATTACATACGTCAATAAATACACGCGGTTTGATCTATTGAAATAAACGCATCGAACAGTAACAGTAACTTGAGTGCTCTGTCAATAATTAATAATTAATATTCAGTAAATAATAAAACAATAATGTAAATTAATATTAGAAAGTCTTGCTAAATGTGTTTCGTGGTTAACATAGTTACATATTATATATGAATACGCATTTTCAATTCGCTATTGTAATTAAATATTCAATTTTTGAAATACATAATTTGATAGAACTTCATCTCCAGATCGTAACAAATAAAAATCTAAGGATATTGTCATTTATAATTAAATCTCGCATATAATTCATTGCATAAACGGAAATTTAAACGGTTGATACATTTTTGTTTCTGTGTGTACTTTGAAATACAATTGTATGTATTAAAACTGTTACATGTAGTCGAAAATATATTGATTAAGCTAGCAACATTCTAGAACGATGTATGTCCGTATACATTTTCAAACTGTCTGCGCTGATTTCCGACAAATCCGTAAATCTAGAACTAGAGGGTGAAAACACGTTTCCAGAAGTTCAGATTTCATTTCTGTCATTTGATTTGATTGTATATTATTAGAAAAACGATGGAGGTAATAATAAAAGCAAATATATGCTGTACAATTTTACCAGAAAGAGTTGTATTTCACATTACTTCGTCTACAGTTATTCGTACAAAACAAAATTTGATACTACGACTTCGAAACAGAATGCGTGGGAGATCAGATATTAGATATTTGCTTTTCCTGTTCAGCAATGTTACGCCGGATACGCGTACTGGCGTAATTTTCTCCACGCTGAAACTACCCCGTCGTTTCCAGGTAAACCACAATTGTGGTATGAGCTGTAACAGGGCTTCTCAAAGTGAGCGCCGCGTAACTAAATTTGGAAGTCGTGCAACGATTGGCAAAAACTAAAATGTATACTCAGGAATTGTTTTAAAATACATTTTCGTTTGTGATTTATTATCTGCAATTTTTTTAATTGTATTCCTAGTTTCTACACCTCTAGGTGTGGGGTCGCGAAATTATTTCCGCGGGTAAAAGGGCTCGCAAGTGGACAAAGTTTGAGAAGCTCTGAGCTATAATACTGTATAGCAGTCGCTAAAATATCTTGGTACATTCCAAGGGTCGGTGGTGAGCATTCGCTGGGTTTAGGCCCGAGACCCTAACGGGGAGGTCCGTGGAGTTGGCGAGGCACAAACACTGAAATATTGTCCAATAATTAGTGCCTATCTGTGCCCTAAAAATTAATTTTCCACATATAATAGTATCCGAGTTATTAACGTTTGAATAGGTTTTTCGCTTTTTTTCAAATTTTAAAAATATTACCTTTTATTTGTTCAATATTTAGTGCTTAATTTGTGCCCTTAAAAATATTCTTGTACGGTAATTCGTTTTTGAGTTATTAACAAAAAATTGATCTATTCGCCAAGTTCACACTAGTACTTAATGTTTTTAAAAATTAATATTATTAATATTTTTATTTTATATATATATATATATATATATATATATATATATATATATATATATATTGTGCCCAATTTGTGCCCTGGTAATTTTTTAATAATACCTATTCCTTACCTGAATAAATAACAAATGCTTTTTTGCTGCAGTGTAATTGGCGAAATAATAATCAAAAATTAAATATTTCTTATGATAAATCAGATAAATTAGTTTTGTGTTCGAAATTCAACATTCGAATATAAAGCGCAGTCCCTGCTTGAAAACTTCGTGACTTGGTATGTATAAATATTGAAATCACTTCTATTTTTCTTAACACCTGATAAAACTTTCAGTATACTGATGTGTTACATAAATCATTTTAAATTAACTTTCGATGTTTTTAATTTACGCTTCTACGGATTAAATTTGATTTTGATATTTTCAAAGGCAGGACACGATCAGATTACTTGATTTTTGTTATGAAAAAGAGAAGCTCCTTGTCATCAATATTGTTGGAATAACGTACTTCATAGTTCTTGAGTTCAAGTATAACTGAGTTCACTGATTAAATCAAACCACTTTTATTGCGAGACATTTGTAAATATTAATACTTTCTTATTGATTTATTCGCGTGTAATTCACAGACAATTACTGATATCTTTTAGATCATAATTGAATAAATTACAGCGCTATTAGTTAATAGTATGATATTATATAGAAACAGTAATTATATGATATACACTTTGCCTATAATTATGTGGAATTAACTTTCGATTTTATGTAGGAACTCTGAAACGTCAAATGAACTTACAGACAATATTTGTCGATTGTTAGCTACAATAGTTCCATCATATATTATCTGTAATTACGCCAGAATTTTACGTAAAGTTTCTTAATACCGTGGCTAACATAAATATTCTGCTTGTTACAATGTAACGCACAGCCGACATGTGTATTTATATTGTATAATATTTAAATTTTAGAACGAAATTGAAACATTCCATAGATATTAGCGAGAAATATTTACAAAATTTGACGTGCTGTATAAACAAATTTATTTTAAAATGTTGAAATATACGTAGGTAAATGACGCATTTCCGCATCAAGGTTTTGTCAGGTGCAGGTAATCCAGTTCGGAATAATATTGACAGGATCATTCCTTCCGTGCTTACACCGAATCATATGCTGTAAATTAAACTAAACTATTCGCTACATGTAGATAATTCTGCATGCATGAAATGATACTCAATTCATCAGCAACACGTTGCAGTTGATCAGCGCATTCATTCATATTCGCTGGATGAATCAACAGGAATATAATTTATATATATATAATTTATATATATATATATATATATATATATATAATCTATTAAACCTGGATTTTCACAATGTTAACGAAAATACTATGTTATATTTGAATCATAAAGAATATTCACTGAATACTAGATTATGTTTAATAAAGAAGACTTGTAAATAAAATAACATAATAAAAAGAACATGACGTCAGAGCTTGCGACGTGCCAATAAAAAATAATATAAACAATATGAAGATAAGGAATTGTACACACGGGTCTTCTAAATATAAAATCCCAGATGGCTGATAGTATCCATTATGATTTGAACGTTTGAAATAAATTTGCTATTTAGTGTCATATTGATATATAAACAGGATTGAATAAAATTCATATCGAATTACCGTCGAATCCGATTTGAAATAAATAAAAATTCGAAATAATGATGACATGAATGTTGATCGTTTTTAGACTTGAATATTATTTACTTAGTATATGACAGCAAGCCGAAATAAACTCCCGGTAAAATAGAAGCGATACTATGAAATATCGATGGTGAGATATATGACACCTTCCTCTTTCGGAATGTATCGATTGAGTTAATAATAATTATGTTTTGGAATTAAACGCTGTCTGTCAGAATACCTACAAACATTCATTCGAATTTGTTCGTCCTGAACGGAAGGACAGTATAAGTGTATTCAATACGGCTAATACAAGTATTAACAAAAGCGAAATGAATTGCTCATTTCTCTATTACCGAAAATCTCTTAAGAGAATATTGTTTGATTTCAAATATTTTCTCATTTTAATAGGTTTATACGCGTTCACAACTAAAAAGAATGGCAACGATGATGCCATGTTGAGCATTAGACCGAAAGTGTATTCTGTGTTCAACAGTACAGGTATGTTCTGAATGTAACGAGATGTCGCCAATATTATTTCAAAGTAATAATGAAACTATTTCAGTGGTATTCACCGTAGTGATTGGCTGTTTAGTTAAACGTCTGTCACTAGATGACACTGCTGACATATACAGTTATTATCTACACGTGGGTTTCTACTTGCTGTTAAGTGTGACAACACTGGTCTCGGCACTTTCATTCGTTGCGAAATCAGATTTATTCGTCACGTTCATAAATCGAGCTGACGCGCTTGACATAACTCTGAACCAACTGCATATTCGAAGGAACACTAATATATTTTTTTGGTTGTGTGTATTTCATTTATTTGCAGGATTCGGCTGTGTTTATGTACTATTTATCGCAGACAGATCTGCAGAGAAGAAACTATATGATCTGTTTGCTGGTTTTGCTTTTGTAGCACTGCGAAGTACAGTATTTTGTATAACCAGCCTAGTTATTGGTTTCCTGGTACACCGTAGCCATTCTATAAATCTGTTTCTTGAAGAACTTGACGATGATGTCGATATCGAAATATTCAGGAATGAATGTAATGTGCACAAGAAGAAGAGAGCACAGTATTTATTGAATATATTGACGGAGATACTGGAGGAACTTGTGGATTTGTCGGAATTAACCAAAGATACATTTTCTTTCGTAATACTATGTAATGTTGTATTAAATATTGTGCAATTTTCGTACAGTATTTTGTTTTACTATTGTGGAGATTTCTCGGAAATTTCCCTGTTAGAATGTTCTATCATGATCATTTTCTACTCTATCCAAATATTGACTTTATATATTTTTTGCTTTCAACTGGAAAAAGAAGTAAGTTGTACAGAAGATAATATTATAACTTACACATTTGATCATCATCGGATCAAATATGTAGTTGCATTTCTGTTTACAGGTAACAAACATGTACGTTACTTTGGGAAACTTGAACATCTATTATTCCAGTTCCGACCTAGCATTGCAGGTAATAATGTGATGGCTTACGTACTTGTATAATGTTGCCCAAAGTTACATTCCTTTACAGAAAAATACACTTTTATTACAAGGATTACACAATAAAGTTGATATGACAATATTCGGCATCATTCCATTGAAAGCATCGGTTTTTCTGGAAGTAAAATTCAGTGTTTTACATTTTTTACTAGTTAGAATTAATAATAATTGTATATTTTACATTTCAGCAAATTAATATCTGCAAAACAATTATTTTGTTACTGCAACAATATTATCAAAAGCAAAATACCGCATAAGGAAATAATTATAAAACAAAATGGTCTTTGGTAAATTACAAAATGTCTTGAAGTTTCCAAACGGATTCGAAGAGAAGAAAGAATTAACTTAATTACTTTAATCATTTGTATTTTTGTTTAATTTGATAAAATCAATACAGAGTGTGATGAATAAGTGTTTTTTAGCTTGAAATAATCTGCCACCATTGATTGTAATTACTTTTGTACTAGTGATAGTAAAGTTTTATTTTCTTCCAGCGCGCTAAAGTATTATAATGTAGCCCATTCTGTATTTAGCTAGACTGTGTCGAATTTTGGTCAATACATACATCATGCTATTTTTACGCCGAATGTGTGCTAGCGTAATATTCTCCACGCTGAAATTACTCCAACATTTCCAGGTCAACCACAATACTTATACTTTTCAATTGAGTGCTGCTGTTGTGATTGCAACACATTCATAATTTATATTCACAGCATTTTGTAACTATTATTTAATTTAAGAAAAGCAGAGAACTATTTAATTTGTTCCAGACGATGCACAATTTATCAACGCAAAGGAATTTTAATTTAAAATTATTTTATACTACAGTTATATGCGCTTTATGTCTGTCTAACCTTAAAATTAATCAAAGTAATGAACAATTTTAATTACAGCGAATGCGTATAATTTTTTTATTGTGAAGAATTACAAGTGCCATTACATGTAATGAAGGAAGCTGAAGAAATTGCACTCTTGTGCACAAATGTAGGTAAAATTCTTGGTATAAATGAAGATTTGTTAATTTCAAATATTCGTTGTGTAATTTGCTAAACATAACCTGAAATATATGTGCTCAAACATAATGACAGTTCAGTGCGAGTTACAATGAGAGAGGTTAACTGAAGGTCGCTTACATTTCTGACAGTAAGCGACCTATGTAATGCTATTGTCTTTATACTGATTTAGTTTTATATTATCCTACAACAAGCTAGTATTATGTTACATCAAGGAATGTATGGTTCGCGTTAGTCATGTTAAAGTGATGACGATTCTAGGGGTTATTGCCGAAATATTTCATATTCTCTAATAAAGCGATACGGATATCGTTCTTCTCGTTTGAGTAATGAATCGGTATAAAATTACCATTACCGAGAAACATTAATTAACTGAAATAATATCTCTTGTTTTCATTTTATAACGTAATAGTATGTTTAACATGGTAGAAAATGATTATTCCAATATTAATTAATAATATCTGATGTAACTACATAATTGAATAAATAACTCGGGATGTATCATAAGCATATTTCAAGCAAAATGTGTCTCGTACAGACAAATTTATTGCACAAATTTAAAAAAAAATCCAAAATGCTCCGCCGTCTGTAACGGGAACAGACAGCTAGGCAAAATATGAAAACTTTTCCATTACAACTCGCACAGCCAGAAAATATTTTTAAAATGGTTCTCAAAGTTTCAAAACATTCATTTGTACTTTTCGAGGGACAACTATGTGGTATAATTAGATTAAAAATCGATATTAACACGTTTTTTTTTTGTTTATATTTTACCTTAATTTTAATGCATATATCCATCGTCGAATATTACAAAAAATAGTTATTATTTTAATGTGTCCAAATATAATATTTATAAGGGAATCATATTTAATACTTTTATGCTCATTAATACATAATAATGTGAATACATTCATTAGTTATACATTGTGTCACAGATATTCCGTCAGTTGCATCTAAATAGATAAATTGCTGTGATATAATGAACCGTAGCCAGATTTCACGATGGGCATAGCAGCTGCACGTGCAGTTATGTAATTATTACAGCAGTTTTACAATATTTTCCCCAGTGCTTACATCCATAAAAATATCTTCCATGTACTACAAAACACATCGAATATAACAAATATTATATTTTAATGCTTTCAAATATAATATTTATAAGGTAATAGTAATTACGTGTTGACATTATACCCTCTACTGAAATCTGTCATAATACTACAACCATTCGACCGAATTTGTTCATCCTGAATGGACTGCATTCAATAGGTACTGATAATATTGTTGAAAAAGCAATGAATTTCTCATTTCTCTATTACCGAAGATCGATTAAGAGATTATTGTGCGATTTCAAATATATTTTCGTTTTATTTGGTTTATACACGTACGCTGCTAAGAAGAATGGCAATGATGATGCCGTGATGACCATTAGACCGAAAGTGTATTCTGTGTTCAACAGCGCAGGTATGTTCCGAGTGTAGCGAGATGTCGGTAATATTATTTCAAAGTAATAATGAAACTATTTCAGTGGTATTCACCGTAGCGATTGGTTGTTTAATTAAACGTCTGTCACTAGACGACACAGCTGACACATACAGTTATTATATGCACGTGGTTTTCTACTTGCTGTTAAGTGTGACAACACTGGTCCCGACGATTTCATACATTGCGAAATCAGATTTATTCGTCATGTTCATAAATCGAGCTGACACGCTCGACGTGACCCTGAACCAACTGCATATTGGAAGGAACAATAATATATTATTTTGGTTTTGTGCATCTCATATATTTCTGGGAATTGGTTGTGTTTATGTATTATTTGTCGCAGACAGATCTGCAGAGAAGAAACTATATGATCTGTTTGCTGGTTTCGCTTTTATAGCACTGCGAAGTACAATATTTGTTTTAGCCATTCTCGTTGTTGGTTTCCTGGTACACCGTAGCCATTCTATAAATCTGTTTCTTGAAGAACTGGACGATGATATCGACGGGAATCATATGGAAATATTCAGGAATGAATACAGTGTGTACGAGAAGAAGAGAGCACAGAAAATATTGAATATATTGACGGAGATACTGGAAGAAGTTGTGGATTTAACGAAATTAATCAAAGAATTATTTTCTTTCGTAATGCTATGTAATGTTGCATTAAATATTGTGCAATTTTCGTACACTATTTTGTTTTACTATTGTGGAGATTTTTCGGAATTTTCCCTGTTAGAATGTTCTATCATGCTGATTTTCTATAATTTCCAAATGTTGGCTTTATATATTCTCTGCTTTCATTTGGAAAATGAGGTAAGTTATATAGAAGATAATATTATAACTCTGATGATGATCATATACGTAAGTTGCATTTCTGTTTACAGGTAACAAACATCTATGTTACTTTGGCGAACTTGAACATCTATTATTCCAGTCCCGACCTAGCATTGCAGGTAATCAATATGATCGATTACGTATTCGTATAATGTTCCTCAAAGGTTACATTGTCTTACAGAAAAATACACTTTTATTACAAGGATTACACAATAAAGTTGATATGACCATATTCGGCATCATTCCATTGAAAGCATCGATTTTCCTGAAAGTAAAAATCATTGTTTAAAAGTTTTTACTAAATATAATTTATATAACTGTTAATACTTTTTATAATTGTATATTTTACATTTCAGCAAATTGATATCTGTAAAACAATTATTTTGTTACTGCTGCAATATCATCGAAGGCAAATTACCGCATAAGCAAATAATATTTACAAAACAAAACGTAGATTTCATTAAAATAAAATGGTATTTGGAAAACTACTACATTGTTTTCAAGTTTCCAAATGGATACAAAGAGAAGTCATCTTCTGAACACCATAAAATAATGCCTTCAATAAGATTTGAACTTGTAGTGCACTTGTATCTCGCCTATCCGACATTCCCTTGGTATTTGTGAAGTTGAACTGAAACTTGCATGGTGTCTAGTTCAGTACATGTACACCAATTTATATATATATATATATATATATATATATATATATATATATATATATATATATATATATATATATATATATACTACTTCACCACCGAATCTTATTAATCCTTTATCGAATGTACCACGCAGTAATTTGTAATTATAGAATTACAGTCTGTTTTGCATTATATATGTATAAAGCTTAAAATAAATATGAATATTCCCATTAATTCTTTTTAATACTTAAACAAAACTAACAATTTTTTTCTTTCTAATTAATGAAAAAAGTACTTGGACGCTTACTTTAATCATTTGTATTTTTATTTAATTTAATAAAATCAATACAGAATGTGGTGTGTTTGTTAGTTTGAAGTAATTAGCACCATCTATTGTAATTAGTGTTGTACTAGTGATAGTGATTTTCTTCCAGTGAACTAGAGTATTATGTATTCCATTCTGTGTTTAGTTACATGTTACCAAACTTTGGCCATTACATACAGTTTATCTTGCTATTTTTACCCCGAATGTGTACTGGCATATTATTCTCCGTGCTGATATTACGCCGAAATTTCCAAATCAACCAAAATTCGACTATGAGAGCTGTAGTACAATCATACTGTCTGTTTATTTTTATTGCGAAATACACAATACTTATGAACTCCTTGTATTTACAAGAGCAGCACTCAAGTGAAATTTGCTTTTATAATCGCATTATTCTACAGAATGTGAAGACAGAACCTATAATCTTGACTTCAGACTAGGTATTGTAAAAGCTTTTCTATTATCTACATCAGGACCTACAACCTGCGGCTCGCCAAACAATAATGAATATTAACTAAAAAAAAACCTTTAGTCGAATGAATATTAGCTAACAAAAAACTTCAGTCGAATATAAAATCTTTCTCTTGTTCAATTTGGCCCGCCATCTACATAAGGTTGCCGACCCCTACTCTACATCATATGAATGTTTCCAGTTAAGAAGGAAACGAATAATTCGTATGATCGAACTTGATTAACATATCTTCTTTATATTCCAAAAGAGCAACCAGTATTTCTCACTAATTTACTTATAAACTCATTAAATGTTGTCCATCCTCATGATAATTAAATCGGTTTCTTTGATCGAAATTCAATAGTCGATATTTTTCCATAAGGCGCTGTTCGGATGCTTGAAAACTTCTGTTCATTTTAACATCTGATAAAACTCTTCGCATTATTGATGCGTCACATAAATCATTTTAATTTAACTTGCGATATTTTTAGTCCATCCTTTTAAGGATTAAATTTGATTTGGAGATTTTCAAAGGCAGGACACGATCTCATTTTTGTCATGAAAAAGAGATGCTCCTTGTCATTACTATTGTTTACTGTGTAAAGTTCTGCATTAAGGATTAAATTTTATTTGGGCATTTGCAAAGGCAGAACCCAATCTTATTATCTGGTTTTCGTCATGAAACAAAAATGCTCTTTGTCATTTATACTTATGTAGAAAAGCCGCTGTCTGTCAGTTTACGCATGATGAAGTTAGCTGAAATGAACATAGCCAACATTAACAACAGCGCATGCATTGGGAATAGCCCTTGGCAATATAAAAATAACAACATTTTAACATCCCACACAAGTAGTTTTTGTTAATGTATGTTTAAAATATCTAAAATACAATTATAATTGTGTTATTGTCAAATATTTGTATTGTTCGCTGGGTAAATATTATGATTTTACCATTATTTACATGGTAATTAAATGCATACAGTACATATTCCGATTTTAGTTTGCGTTCAGATATAAGCTTGATGAAATCAAAGAAGTGATTTTATGTTATGTTTGTACATATTAATATAAGCTTAATAGAATCCAATTTGCGGACGACGACCATAATATGTTACATGTTAATTTAACATGTATATTTATAAGCTCATACATGCATAAATCATCAATGGTATTATTAATTGGGCTGCGCATAATTCAAAGTCTGACATGCCGGCTGAAATAAGCAAATACTTATTATGTATCTAGCTACAATATTATTTGCGATGCCAGAATTTTATGTCGAGTTTCAGAATTCATATGTTATATCTGTATGATTTTTATATATTTATTTAGTAATAATTCATCTCTTTGTTTTAATTTTTAATACAGCGGATAGCATAAATATCCTGTCTGTTATAATGTACAGACAGGAAAATACGGTATCTTCAAAGAGCTGAGTGCAATCAATAGCTAATATCTGCTCTTTAAACAAATTTTATTAATAGTACATTATACACCAAGGGAGAGAAACCACTTATTTTTCCTGAGGTGTAGTTTGAAGCACGAGGCCGAAGCCAGAGGGCTACAAATACATAAAATATAAAAAATATATTTTTACACGTCCGGGAGTAGAAAATAGTATATACACCTCGGGAGAGACCACCATTTTTAATAATGATATAACGTACTATTTATTAATTGGAAATTTTCTTTTATAAATATTATTTATTTTTAGTTAATAAAGGAAATTACATGCGTAGAAATATAACTACGTATTTTTTAATTGCGCGTTACCTTCATTACCTTCAGAATTAATTGCAAAAAATATTATACAGAACAAATGTTTTTAATTAAAACGGAAAATTAATTAATAACATGTTGATTCTGTATTAGTAAGGTGAATATAAAATTTAAATTCGATAAACAATAAATAAAATTGTTTGGAAAATTAATTGTATGTTTTAATAAATATGAAAGCGTTATTTACAGTTATATAAACATATAATTATTGTATAAATTATTTATCTTGTTTCTTAACATTTTTTTATATATATCTTGTATGGTTCTATATGCTTCTAATAAAACATTTAATTATATTCCAATAGATGGGATATTATTTGACGAAATAGTACACTATACACCAAGGGAGAGAAACATATTTTTTCTTGCCCGAGGTGTATATACCTATTATTTTTTCCACGATCTGGAGTAGAAACACTTAATTTCAGGAATAAAGAATTATAATCAATCGGAGCGAAATTACAATATTTAGAAGCCTTTGAGAACAGTTTCCATGCAACGCGTACCATGACAACAGACATTTGTTTACAAAAAACTTTGTTATAATAAAAACTTCCCTAGGATAATTGTTGTCGTATTTCGTGCCTAGGGAGTGAATGCTTTAATCAAGCATTTCAGATAACCTTGGTCAACCACAGTTCGTCGCTTGTGGTCCTTATTCTAGACTGTCCCCGAACATTTCCTCTGATAACTGTACACCAGACACCACATTAGTGAGCCCGTACTGTGTATTATCTCTGTTAGCTATATATTCTATGCTTATAGTTTCCTTTTCCCCTTGCTCGTTGATACAAGTTCGAAAGCTATCTCCAGACGCAAATATACACATATAAAAGCATGCGCAATACAAGTTTCCGATAACAATTTTGTACCGAAATGTCACGACTACAAATACTAGAAACATGTGTTCCGTTCGAACATCTGTGTTTAGGAAAATTCAGAAATAAATACAAATGGAACAGCAACAAATGCGAAATGGGAAATGTTAATATTATACAGAGAGATGATTATGTTGTGTTACATGAAATATCGAAATATACGTCGGTGAATGACGAATTTTCGCATTGAGGTTTAGTCATGTGTAGGTAATCCAGTCAGGAACATTGATACGATCATCTCTTCCGTTTTTGAGCCGATTCATATGCTGTTAATTAAAACAATATAATTCGCTATATGCGAATAATTTTGCGATTTTCATCATGAATGCAATGATACTCAATTTATCCCTAACAAATTGCAGTTGATCAGCGCATTCGCGTTTATACTCGCTGCAAGAATCAACAGGAATCTAATTTAATAATCATACAAATGTCAATCACAAAATTCACTGAATACAATAAAGCTAGGTTATGTCCAATACAGAAAACTTGCGAATAAAATAACATTATAGAGAGAACATGACGTCAGAGCTTGTGACGTGACAATACTATAAATAATATAAACAATATAAAGATAAGGAATTGTACGCACGGGTCTTCTAAAAATAAAATCCCAGATAGTGCCACTTAGCCATTGTGAGTTGAAAAATAGAAAAATACGAAATTATGATGACATGGATGTTGGTCGTTTTTAGGTTGGAAAATTATTTACCTAATATATGACAGCAAGTCGAAATAAAGTTCCGATGTAACGTCATAAAATAGAAGCGATACTATGAATTATAGATGATGAGATATATGACAGTTTTCTCTATGGGAATGTATCGATTGAGTTTTTATGTACGAGGCCCGCCAGATGGAGTATTCTAAGTTGAGATGAGTATATTTCAGCATTAAGTGTCAATGTAGAAGCTAATGGATATTTTAAACTCTCCCTTAATAATTAAAACTTTTCAAATATTTTTTGTTGCATTCCGTAACGTTATAAATGGTTTAAATTCTTAATAGTAAAAAAAATGCACACTGAAACATGAATACTAATAGCGTGATGATCAATTCTGTTGGAATTTGGAATATAGTTTTTTTTTTTTAATTTCTAGAACCACTTAAATCTGGCTTGTACCAACTGAAGTTTTTTCTTTATTTTTCAGTAACGTTGCGAACTCTATGAGCATGTTCAATGAATCACACATAATGTGATCAGTTCAGTCGTGTGCACGTTCAGAAATGAAGAGAAGATTGAAGCCACATGTATATCAATCATTATCGGAATAAAAATATGTTTCGTAGTTATTTATTTATTTAGTTCAGTCCGAGTGCTATCTAAATCTAGCCAATATGCTTTTTTATAAAGTACAGTCACTCATTTAGATGTACCTTCTATTTATTTGACAATACATGTGTTTCAACTGAAATGAAGTCGACACACATGACAAAACAAAATAATGATTTTCATAGAATAACTTCTACTGTAAGTTATGCACCGTATCCAGTACGTGATAGTGAGCTATTTGTAGTATATATTATAGGTTATGAACAGGTATTATAATGCAGATCAGACTAATGTCTGGTACTGTACTAACATTGACGGCATCTGTCAAATGATGATATCTGTTTTGCTAGAATTTACTTAACAGTTCTCATATTGTTTGAACTATACCAAGTATGAGTGCTAAACAAATTTGAGCTAGATTATATATACAACTCAAATCGGTTAATTGTGCTACGGTAATACTGTTCCACGGAAGCTGAATCAACAAACCATAACAACCGTTATGTTTGCCATCTCAAAATACTAACTAAATAAAACGTTTGTCGCATGTATCTCTGCCGCCGCGATAATTCCTAGTTCAAATGTTTCCATGTTCGGTTGAAACCTGAATTCTCCAATGTGATACGAGCGAATGTCACTGTAAATAAATTTGTTAAATAAACAATCGGTAGGTAAACAACGAGTAAAGACGATCTGCTAAAAGTAACGCAAGTGAAACAAGAAACATTTTCAAGTTTTTTTCTTGTGGAGACCTGCCGAATATAGTTTCGGTTCATGATTATTCGGTAAGCGGCTGCATTTGAATTACTCATTAAACTTCAACAACATTTACTTTCCACAGTTGTGGCACATAAACTGAAACTATTCGTACTCTTAGAAACTAGTTAATTGTCATTTGTTATAATGCGTTGGTAATTTAATTTCTACAAAAAGGTGAAATATTGCTCGTCGCATGCGACATCTAACGTTGCACTTGGGCACTTGCTTTTATTTATACGCCGTTTTGTAGGTTGCGTTTTGCAGATTGCAGATTTTCTCTTTACTTCCAGTTTGCGTGAACATTTCACAAAGACGACTGAGAATACACGAAATTACCGCATCGACCAAAGTTTCGTCTGCGGTTTCGAGACTCCAGAGGATTCCAGTTGAAACACATTTGTACCATTAGAGTAAAAATCAGTATTCACTAGAATACCATTACTGGCTGAACCAACAAAAACCTTTTTGCTGCTAATTCATCCAGGCGATGAACTGTGAAGCAGCGACTCTGATTTGTATGTTCATGCTAATCATATTTTCTGAACGTCTGGCTGTCCCATAATTTAGATGACACTCATTTTTGAATTCAATTGTTTGTGTCAATGCAATAAAAAATATATAAAAATATGTTTTAAACGCGCAATGCACAGAGGATTATATTGAACTTTAATAAAAGAAAAGGTATTTATAGTATGTAGTCAGTAAATTCAGTTATAGTTCGAATAATATCGAGTTCTAATATTAGTTTACGGTTTTGGTAAACTGTGGTTTCATGATCGCGATCAAATAAACGTTTTCAATGGCGTAGTCAAAGACGGCACATACGGGTGCGTAACGTTATCGGAAGAAAAAAAATCAACACTTACGCCGATAGACACGCAGAAACGAGGTGAGTTAGGACCGTTATTCAACGCCAGCAAGCATACAATCGATACGGCAGATAAAAGGCGACTGAAAGTGCTGAATAAAACAAACAAAACGTGGAATGCACGAAGGTGTTGTCAACCAGCGTGGCGAATAGCTTCGATGTCGAGACTATTCACGAATATCGAGTGTTCATTGGTGAAGAAAAGCATCACTGGCAATGTGACAATTAGAAGACTCTAGTGCAAGTCTACTGCAATCATACAACTAATATTAGCTCTTCAATTAATTGGCTCCTGGGTCAAAGGCAATGCTTTATCAACAAGATCTTCCCATTGTTAAAGTAGCTGTTCAATGTTCGTGATGAAATTAAATTGAAATCAGCACACCCCAAGGACCAATTATGGCCATAAAATAAAGTAAAAGCCTTTCACTGAAATATTTCAGCGCTATTTATGGACCGCCTCTGGTTATGTTCAAGTGGTCACGAATAAAAAATGTTATGTCATAATAAAAATGCCTGAATTTTTAAAACCAGTAAGGAATTATTGTAATAGCTTTTACTTGAAGCTATAAAATTACAAAATTTAGTATTTGATTCATTACATAAAAGAGGATAGAATTCTTTTTTTTTTGTAAAAGGGTATTCGGTTGTAATTGGTATCCAATTTCAAAGAATCATTTATCTTTAAAATCTTTCCGGATATAGCTATGTGTTTCTATATCCGCAATTCGAGATTTCTCAATAATAATAACAAAAAAAAAACATTTAATATTATTCGAATGGGATATGAGGTATTTATGTTATTTCGAAAAATATAGTTTAGCTCATTGAAACTCATGAAATAATTGTAAAATTTCTGTTTGCACGTAAACAGTTGTTGTTTTCAACGTATGTTTGAGGAAATGCCGCAGGAAAATATTTATATTTATTTGTCTATTCCAAGGCAAAAACGGGAGAGGTTTTATTTAGAAAAAAATCAAAGCGTTACCAGGCAAAAAAAAACCCGTAAAGGGGCTCTTTTATATATATATATATATATATATATATATATATATATATATATATATATATATGCAATACATTAGTAACCAGACTACAATATAAACAAATTCGAATACAGAGCGTTGTTACAAATATTAAGAGACGAACTGGACCATGCTATTTTCGGACGAATCTAAATTCAACATTAAGGGCTCTGAAGCGAGTGCGCTGCCTTAAAGGACAACGCTTAAATCCGCGATACACAATAGGTTCAGTAAAGTAGGCGGAGGCAATGTCTGGCGATGTTTTTCTGATCGGAATAATGGATCATTTCGTTTACAAGGAATTTCTTCAGAATGTCATGCTACCTTATGCGAAGCCTTTAAAATGGATCTGCCAACACGATAATCATCCGAAGCACACCGCTAAAAGTGTGAAAGACTGGTTTCTTGCTAACAAGATCGAGGTTTTGAAGTGGCCTGCTCGATCGCCCGATCTCAACCTTTTAGAGAACCTCTGGGAAATTGTTGTTCGGAAAATTCAACGCGAAAACTGCAACGGAAAAGAATCTCTCTTCGACCAAGTAGACGCAGCATGGAAAACCATATCAACGAAAGTATTAAATAATTTAATTGTGTTACATAATACTCCGCAGATGCAGAGCAGTATCAAAAAATAACGGCCACGCCTCCAAATATTAAAATAAAATTATTTTTCGTATATATATATATATATATATATATATATATATATATATATATATATATATATATATATATATTGTGCTTTAGTTTTGTCGCGCCAGTTTTCTGCATATTGTCATACATGAGCTTGTGTGTTTTTTTTTTATATGAAGTTTTGGTGAATTTTTATAAATAAATATGTATCACAACAAAATTAATACAAAGTTATTTTGGCAGTTCTTAAGAATTTTATTGAACTAAATGCGCATAAGGTGAATTACGTGCTTTAGTTTTGTCGGACACTGTATCATCCATGATCATATTATTTATTACACTAATGGTGAATGTAATGAAATTTAACCAAATCTGATTACCGTATAAAATATTCAAGCACTAAAATTGATTTAACGTCCCTAAAGCCATTCCCTCCCTAGCAGATTAAATCAGTAAACAGTTATCTATTATTTATAAATTCAGCTGTCAAGATGTCAGTAAACTAGTGGTAATTTAATAAATATTGCTCGTTAAAAACACAGTAATTTAATATATTATTTTATTTATCACTATGAACTATGAACAAAGTAACCGAAAATACTGGTTTTATATTTATCTTATATGCTTTCTTGAGTTGTGAACATTTTAAAAACAAATTCATATCACAATTTGATTGGGAAAATCCTACAACATTCTAGCTGAATAGAATAAGTTTACTAACTTGGCAACTGACAGGACTAAATATAAATATTCCGCTTACCTTAACTCGACGTGACACTAGCTGACGAAACACGTTATCACAGCACATAATTGTTAGCGGTAAAGTTTACGTTTCGGTCACACGAGCAGCGTCTCGATGCCACTAAAGGTCATGTGGTACGTACGCGCAGCAGCGTCGATTTAACACGACTACGGCGACGCCTCTCGGTTACACCACCTCTGTTTTTGCTCACTGTATCCCCTCCATCTCTGGTCGCAAGTCTCATCGAGTTCGTTGCTTTATCAAAGACATCAACAGTCGTGTAACATTGCATTGCAGTGTATTTTACATTTGAACATTTATAGTTTGTTTATTTCAAGTTAAAAGTATCCAGTGAAAATAACACTGCTTCTTATTTTTAAATTTGTTTCATTAATCTTTAAATATACAATTCATGCCGAATGAATTGTAGCGAATGAAATGCATAACCGCAGAAACAAAATCAAATAGAAACTAAAGTTTCCTTGTCTTATAAACTCTAAACTGTACTTTCGAAACACCAGTTACGTATGTTCAATTTCTTGGCATGCCGGTAAACTACTTCCTACTTTAAAGTGACTTTGTAACTCGGCAGGTATTCAGAAGCAATTTTCAAGTTTGTTGGAAGATTGCCAGTAATGTATATGCACGTATTGTGACAGCACAGACAAGTAATATGCGAACCAACAAGGCTGATCGACTGGCTGATTGTGAAATTCTCTCTGTGTAATAGTGACACCGGAAAAAAATGTAAAAACCTTTGACATCTAGAACATTTTATGCAGATACTGTCAATTTTCATTGTTTTTTCGTACCCCAAGGTGTAAAATGAATGAAGAAATGATGAAGGATGCAAAGCTTCCTATTGGAGATGTGTTTGTGAAATTCGTATACATATTTGACATTTGTGTGAAATATAAAACTACGAACAGTTCAGCCAGATATAATAAATATGAACAGACATATTTTCTACTGCAAAAACAGTAAACTCTATTCGTTTCAAAGATGTAGAGTATTTATTTGAATATTGGCATGCTTGGTATACAATTATTCGTTAAAAACATATAGTTTGTAGTTTGTGTAAACAAACAATTATTTGCTATTCTAGTCTCTATAGTACACAAGACACGGCCCCTGATCATTGCATCTACTTGGATGTAATTATCTTTAAAAGTATAAATGTTTACATTCCATTATTTCCGCTAGTACACCAACCAACCCTCGCAAATATTCCCGTTTCTTTCTCTATCAGTTTGAATAAATACTGCACTCGTTACGAATGATTCGTATGTATGTACATTACATTCAGGATTAAACAGGTATCTATATGTATAAAATAATTATATTTACACGTTTCCTCTATCGGAAATATATTTTCAACAAACATATTTTTCTCGGCTCCCATTATCCAATAATAAATAAAGAAAATGATACTTGTTTTTTGTTTCCTTTGACCAGTTATATATTTCTAATATCATAATAGATAATATAGAAGGCTGTCAGGTAAATGTAACATTAAATACAGCTCTGGAAATGATCAGTTTGTTGTTATAGGAAGACGAGTACACCAGATATTTTGTAACAGTAAATACAACGAACAATAGTTTTGGAATTCGGTTCAATCTTGAAACTAAAAGTGTCATCCCCTTCAACTTCTTCGGATAGTTTCACAAGTTCTAAGTAGTTCTGTTAGCAGGTGTTTCATGTTACATGGCTCACAGAAAACTGCGCAATTCACATTCAATATTTCTAACTAATTATTAACGAAGCTGATTCCTAACATTTTCCGTGCCAATGAAAATTTCTAGATAAAAGTTATCTGTACATTTTTAATCATGATTGGCGGAAATTTGCTCAATTGAATGAATAATGATTTTTGTTGTTGTTATATTTGACAGATTAATATTGCAATATGAATTTATCTTCATCTATCACTGTCAATATTTCAATTGTGTTTTTAATATTGACAAAATTGCCACATTGGAAGTTACAGGTAGAGATAGCGCATAATTGATATTGATTATCTTCAAATGCACAAACATATTTATAGACATTTTAAATGTTGCTCTTTCGAACAGTACTATTTAATTAAAAATTCAAACGAAATTAAAATAGAATTGATGCAATTTCCAAAGATCGTGCTTACTCAGGAGTAGTTACGCGTTGATAATTAATGCTTTTAAGGAAAAACTTCACTGAAGAAATCAAAGTTCAGAATTTGAGTGTTCCGAAAGTTTTACTTGGCTGTCATTTATCATGCTTTTAATTTCGTTTCGCCTTTGTGCATGAATGAAGAAAAAACATTTCTAAATCAGTTCGTGTAGAGCAGTGATGCACAACCTTTTTTCTATAAAGGGCCACGTATAACTTTGTTTTGGAGCCGGGGGCCGCAATGGATTTTTTTACCCTACTCATTTTCGGCAGTTTCTTCTGAGCGAGCCTCATCACTGGTGTAAAGCGTAAAATGTAATTAGTGAATTTGTTTAATTTACAATTTTAGGCATTTGTATTCTTGGAATATTTTATAGTTTAGTATCAAATACAATACAATAATAAAAAGTAATCTACTGTTCGCAAACATGTAGCAACATTCAGGTGAGTCTCAGCATATATACGTATATTTAATGACCAAACATTTATCTAAACGGAACAGTGGAACCTGAACCGTGAAACAAACGTGTAACTGTAAACTATGAATATTCAGATATCACATGTACATGACGATGTATCGTTCAGGATGCTTTTGCCTACGTAACAATATTATACGTCTCTTCAACGTTGTTGTAACTGGCTGTATTGAAACAATAAAACGTTATCTTGTTGGACTTTCACAAAGGATAGCAAGCACGTGGAACAACCGTGTACACAGCCATGTAGGTTTATTAAACGATGCCCTGCTCACAGTTTTATTTTTTGCAACTACAAACTTCAATAACTCGGATCACCATTATCCACAAAAGCAAACTTCCATAACTCACATCACCATTATCCACAAAAAAAGTTCGACTTGTGAAGACTTTGGGTTATATAAGTGTTCATCAAAACTAGCGATTTTGTTTAAAGACATTACAGTGTACTAGGCTAGGAGTACATACTAATTTCGGTTAAAATAGTCAGTAATTTGAATCTTTGCCGTCCATGCTCAGCAAACTTATAAGGAATAAAATTTCCTCTACAAACAAGAATTTCTCTTAAAAATTCGACTTATGGAATGCTCGTGCCAATCGTTTTATTCGAGTAATGGAGAAATTCGAGTTAAAGAAGTTCGAGTTATAGAAGTAAAATTTCATGTAATTTGCTCCCTAAACGCTATTCGAGTTATAGAAATTCGACCTATGGAAGTTTGACTGTATTTATATATTTTTTGTACACAGAATTGTCTGTGAAAATATTCAGCTAAAATGTTTTATTGATTTTTATCAAATGAATATATTATTTCCAAAAAAAATTTGAGCAGATGTGTTGATGATCCGAATGAGGATAGAAAGATAGACTTTTGATGTTACTTCAGCAAAAGGAAATGCGTATTTAATGGAAAAGAGAGCATCATATCTACTTGTTACAACAAATTATTGAATGAATATGCAATTGAAATCATACAGAATGATGCATTTTTACATTGAAAATAGCGTTCTTTTCATTACGAAATTAATATCAATAGAAAATCTTGGTAAAATAATATAATTGATGTTAAAATAATTAGTTTTCTTATTATCAAAGCTTGAGAAAACAAATGGTATGTTCTTTGAAAGGTAATGAATTCTTTGATGTACAAATGTGTTATCAAGAAGCTCATTTCTTTGAAATAATATTCGCATGAATATACATTTGTCAAAAAAAAGTAATTTCAGATGAATTAATAATATAGTGTTCCTCAAATTGTCCTTACATAATTTATAAAAACAATTACATTGAATAGATTAGCATATTCTACCATGACTAGTTCTTTATCAGATAATACCGCTGTCAAGTACTCTTACAAGACTAGAATTAGGAAGATTTGTTTGCCACGAATTCAGGATTTATTCAATGGTTTCTAAGAGACCACTTAGGTTAATTAAATGCGCTACTTTTATTCAAAAGATTCAAGGATAGTCTATGTAAATCTAATGGTACTACAGTACTTCTTGCTCTGTAATCATACACCATACTTGTAGCTGAAACATTCATTTTGTACTGAAGTGCGACGGGATCCATTTTTTCAGTAAAATGCGCTATATGATTACTTCAATAATTACTTTTACTAAATTGTATCGCCCTCTATTAATTAATTACGAATCCATGAGACGAAAATTGCTACGAAGGTTATTAAATACATATTTTCACTTTGACATTCAATCAATTAAAAGTTAATTGATATTGTTTGCTCGACATGAGTTTTTGACGACGTTCATCACACAATAACTATAAAAAATACAGAGTATCATAATAATAATCTCTTACAAAAATATATTGCACAAATAAAAATTTATAAAAATGTTTGAAAAATATCAAAAATCACAAATTAATGAATGGGTTTTCTAAATACAGTTTAATAAATGAAATTTCAATAACAGCGTTGAATATTTAATGTATGTACTCTTGTGGAAACGTGAACTACATGCGACAACCAATGATTTATGAATATAATCATTTAATCAATAAAATCCATAAGGCCAATTCAATTTGCCTCTGTCATAACTAATAAAATATTCTCATTGATATGAATTCAATAATTGATAAATGGATCAGTTTGAAAATAATGTCAAATAGTAAATCATGTATATCTTGTTAAAACAAGCAATAGCAATGGAATATTAAATAACTTGTTTGGAAAATATATACATACAGAACTTGTGCAGAGTTTTGTGTACACAAATCGAACATTATTTACATTTCAAAAGTTACACAATTCTCGGTAAGATTTTGGCAAAATTAATGTTTCTTATTATGTCAATGTAAACGTACACTTTTTTAAGGTTATATTTATACGTTATTTCAAAACTCGTATTATTCCCAGTCACTCACAACACGTTTAAAGACTGATGAAGCACAAATGTGTTATGTTTCTGATTTTTACAATATATTAACTAAGTGATTATGTTTATCAAAATTTCTTACCCCATAAAAGTGAAGTACAGTCCTGTACAATGTAGATTGTGGACGTGTCCAAACTGGACTTTCTATAATAGAAATGGAAGTGCCTAATATATCTAGTCTATTTTCAGAAATAGATTTATGAAAAACTTAACATTCTGCGTAATTTAGACGAGAAACCTGAAACATATCAGGTAGGCAGAATATCCATAATTTACAAGAATATTTAATGCATATTTAATACTAATATAGAAATAATATCGGTAAGTATATAAAATGGACTAAATATTTACAGAACACTAATGTATTTCTGTTTTCATGTCAACTTTGACCATTTGCTTATATAGAAAATAGTGTAGAAAATATTATATATTACATGTACGTAGGTGGCAGGGGCGGATTTAGGCATGGTTTTTAAGGGCTGTAGCACAAGGCCGCGGCCTAAAAAAAAACGTGGGCCGATGGCTTGGCTAAAAAACTTGATATACATAAGGGCGTAAACTTATATCTCTAAGCACGGCCCTGCCCTAAATTGTGTTAGCCCGGGCCCCCCCAAAAGTTAACGGTCCGCCCCTGCGTTGTCGGTATCTGACACACGGAATATTTACATAACCTATGTAAATATCTTGAAAATGTATGTACCATGATGTATTTTGAATCTATTTTTATACGTCAGAGTGTATGCTAGTGCTCTGCATATTTATGCATTTGCGAACATCAATGCATTCATTGCATATTCAATAAAAATGAAATTTCAAACGCGTATGAATTGAAAACATTGTCAAAGGAAAGTATCAGTTTGACGTTTCATATTTCAAGAAATTACGAAAACGTTTCAGTATCTCTGAGGGTCACAAAAAATGATACATTTCTAAACAACTACGAATGTCAAATTTGCTGTACGGTCACAAGAAGTGACAAAGAAGAAAAATAGAAACTTAAAACGAAATATATTTCACCAAGGAACATGATCAAATTTGTTTTTCTTTTGTCATGAATAAAAAATAAACTACAGTATTAGAATGATAAAGTACCACACTGCCTTTCTAAAATGAAGAGTTGACAAAATATGACGGAATTCATCCATTTCTTTTCGTTGGTATGATATATGAGAATAAGAATATAAGAAATGTTATTGACAATAATATTGATCATAACAAATGATCACACGTAAATCGTGTACCTGATTTATTTACCTATTTAGTTAAGGGAACAAAATCCAGATCGAGTTGAATTTATGGATACAATTCCAGCTTTCTACACCCATGTAGTTCCACATTACGCCTAGCAGATGGTGTAGCATTGTGATTCAGCATTGTGTTCATTAGCGATCTATAATCTATATCAATTGCAGTACAACGAGGATTTAACGGACATTTCAATGCTCGTGACGCAGAAAAGCAAGTATTCACTTGTTTCGGCCGGTACGTATGTACACGTTGTATGTTTCGTGTGGATAAAAACTTCTGTCGTTTGTGGCTAGACAGAACAAGCTTATAAGCCAGCATACCCCAGCTCATTTACTTCGACCACGATTACACAAAGCCAGACAAATAAATGTGCATGTATCGAATAAGAGGTGAAATAAGAGGACCGCATGTACATTGAGGTTAAAGTCACCTGTATCTGTGCCAATTTGTCAGAATTAAACTCTATTCGCAGAAATACATTGAAATCTACGAAATGTGAACTGTGAATTACTAGTAGAAAACATGATTTTGCTCAGTTTTCAGATAGAATTGCTACACTAAAGCCCCGTTTAATTGAATTTGAGTGAGAAAGTTAAGCGAAAATTCGGTTTAACCGGAAACATAGATGTACATAGCTAGTTTAAAGCTTGAAAATGCAGTTGATAATAAAAAACGGCTTTATTTGCGTTTTTCAAGCACCTCTGAATTGGAAAAATAACTGTATTTTCAAGTATATATGCGTATGCATAAAATAAAAAGCCGGTAAAAAATAACCGAATCTTAATTCGGTTAATCCGGATATTCGGTTAAGCGCGATTTGGTTCATGGAGACACAGGTGTATGTACTTATATATACGTAATGGAATAATGTCTGTTAGTGAATTAATCATTTAACCCTGTATACGTTCATCTGTGAGTCGCATTAAAAACAATGTGCAATGGAGCTGTAGTAACATTAACATTGCATCATCACCAGCTGTTTCTGTTCACATAAGATTCCAGTGCCTTTGCATTCTCATACATTCGCACACAAAGATAACAATTTAATATACAGTAGAACTCACTTACAGTGAACTCACATAAAGCGAAACTCGCTTAAAATGAACGAATGTATCACAAAACAATCTGATTAAGAGCATATCTGTATTTCAAGAAAAATTAAATGTAACACAGAACTAATTACACACAGACGATAAAGCAGTTTTCTTGTTTTAATTATTCAAATTCCATTATCTGCTGCATATTTAGAAAAAAAAATATGTACTTTTTTGTTTGTATTAATTATGATTCTAAAGCGAATGTTCAATTTTTAAAATTGCTTTTCTCTTTTTCGTTTATTTTACATATAAATTATAATAATGTATGGCTCTTGGAAACTTCAACGTCCGGTTTTGAAATTCTGTCTGCTTTATTTTTAAAAACGTTTAAATATAAATATTCATTATTATGTATACAGTTTACACGTCAATGACTACACCCTTCTGTTTCACTTCTTGGGGACATCAGGAAGTGAAAAAAGTTTGATACAAGTATTGTGTATTTGATTCATAACGCTATTCAAAGTGCTGTAAATGTATTTGGTTTTATTATATAAATACTTTTACGTAACATGCAAGTTTTCTCTCGTACTCGCAAAGGCAACGGATCGTCTACACATTTCGTAAATGATTACGAAATTTCCCTCATTAAAAATTAAATTAATGAAGCACCAAGCATGAAACAATTAGTTGGACTGTTGTGAATTCAGAACAAGGAAAGTGAATTGTTAATGTACACCATTTATTTCGAGTGTTTCAACGATTATTAATTGGAAATTTGCAACTGAAAAGTACCAAAATGAGATCAGTTCGAAATACCATGATTTAAACGTTTTTGCATTTGCACAACGTCACTTTTTATCAAACCTTTGTAGTATTATTTAATATCTTCAGGTGAAGACAATGGCATACATAAATAGTTAATTAGAGATGGGTTCTTTAATTAACTTAATATATGTATTGAAATTAAAATGAAATACAGTTTCGTCAGTATAAATTGTCTGGTTGCCCAACAACGTGACGAAAAGTGAAATAGAAATTATCCATGTGCATCTCATAGTTCATATATAAACGTTCGGCTCGCACAGTATGGGCACAGTTCATTCAACAGTCCTGGTGCTCTTCACGCCTAGGAGGTTGCAACAGAACAACATCACGCACATACACACACTGTCCTTCATCATGCAATCTCTGGTATGTACCATTGTGTCGGGTGTAGTATATTCATCTACTGGTTCATCTGATATTTGATTACAGTTCATCGTCTGTTGCCTGCTGGCCGTCACATCCGCCGGTCTAGTGTACCCGTCCAGCTACGGACATGATTTCCTGGGTCAACAAGGTTCTCTGTACGCCGGTCACTATGACCACTCCAGCAACCAGATCGGAGCTCGAAGTGTACCACACGATACCGAAGAAGTAGCCGCTGCCAAGGCCGTGCACTTTGCCGCTCACGCCGAGGTCAAGGCACGTCTCGCCTATGGACACGGTGCCCAGGACGAACCGATCGATACACCCGAGGTGCAGATCGCCAAGTTCCAGCACCAGATTGCACATGCCGAGGCCAAGCAACGTCTGGCAAATCCATCGCTGGCTATGCCACTGGACACCCCGGAAGTACAGGTGGCCAAACAGGAACACTTTGCCGCACACGCTGAAGCTAAATTGCGTGAAGCGTATCCAGAATTCGCCGCAGCTGCTGTCCCCGTAGATACCTTTGAAGTGCAACAGGCCAAACTCGAGCATTTCCATGCTAAAGCCACCGCAGAAGTGCAAGAGGCCTACGGACACTACGAGGATACTGGTGACGCGCATGCGTATGGAGATTATGGTGCTTCAGACAATTACGGACACCATGGATGGTGATTTTCTCTAATTTTCATACCCAAAAATATCTACCGTCGAGACTGTTATACCATAAAGCATTTCAAAATTTGTGATGTTCTACTTTTTGTATATGTATCAATAAATTTATTGTACATTTATATTTGTATTTATACATTTTGAGCGAAAATCATAACTCCTTGCAATAAATTAAATAGTATTGGACAGATGTTGCTGCGAAAACATCGTATCTGGAATATTTCCAAGTACAAATAGCTCAGGTTCTAAATGTTATATTAATTAGGGCAAAAGTAAATTGTTCACAATGCATGTGAACTAATACAATACAATGGTTTTATAGCGCAATATATTACCACTTTTACTTTTACGCAAAAATTCACAGGCAGCTATGTATATTGTGTACCAAATTTGCAATTCTGATTTACATTATTCTTTAAGATATTACCATAATATACACATTGCTAATATATTCAAGGAAATCGGCAATTAAATAAATTAAAGACGCATCTGCTCAAAGATGGGTATAGCTATATATCAAATGAATACACTAGAATCTAGATTCACTGAATCGCGCTTAACCGAATCTTTTTTTTATCTTGAAAGTGCTACAAGGTATCTACACTCGTATGTATGAACGAATTATTTGAAAACAATTCTTGGAATATTCAGGAATTGGCTTTTTTGTTTTGACAGATTTTTTATTTTGTTTATTTTATGTATATATTTGAAAATAAAGTTGTTTTTCGAACTCAGGATTGCGTAAAAAGTAAATAAAGCCGTTTTTATTACCTTGCGCATTTTCAAGCATTAAACTACGCATGTACATCGATGTTTCCAGTTTATACGAATTTTCACTTAACCCATAAAATTCGATTAATCCAAACTTTAATGAATGCTAGTTCTGTAAACAACCCAGATGGCTCTTTTCTAAGCGTAAATTTTGTAATAATCAGTAATAACGTGTGTTATGTACAGTATACAGTAGAAACATATATATATATATATATATATATATATATATATATATATATATATATATATATATATGTATATATACATATATAGTTATTAATTATTTGCCTATCAGAGTGCGATAAATTAGTAGGTAATTGTTTTAATTCAGCAGTCTTCATAAGAAAATATAAACACATTCAATACCAAACAGATACAATACATAAGAAATATTTAGTTTATTTACACAATTACTGATACATAACAAGAGGATATCACAAACAAATTAAGACAGTTAGCTAGCTGATGGGTAGAGAAAATCACCATCCATGGTGGTGTCCGTAAGAATTGACAGAGGAGGCGTAGTCACCATAGACATGGGAGTTTTCAAGTCCAGCGAATTGATCATGGTGGTCGTATCCATAGGCCTGTTGAGCTTCATCCTGGGCTTTAGCAAGGAAATGTTCAATCTTGGCTTGCTGCACTTCAGGAGTGTCCACTGGGCCGGTAGCGTGAGCGAATTCTGGATGAGCTTGTTGTGCTTCAGCTTGTGCTTTCGCATGGAAATGTTCAATCTTGGCTTGTTGTACTTCCAGAGTGTCCACTGGGCCGGCAGCGTGTGCGAAGGCTGGATTAGAGTTGCGCAACTTCTCTTCAGCGTATTTGGCGAAATGTTCATGTTTGGCGATCTGTACTTCCGGAGTGTCCATCGGCATAGCCAGGGCTGGATTTGCCAGACGTTGCTTGGCCTCGTTGACTGCGATCTGGTGTTGGAACTTGGCGATCTGCACTTCGGGTGTGTCGATCGGTTCGTTCTGGGCACCGTGTCCATAGGCGAGACGTGCCTTGACCTCGGCATGAGCGGCTAGGTGCACGGCCTTGGCAGCAGCAACTTCTTCAGTATCATGGGGTTCATTATTCTGGCTAGCATGACTGTAGTGTCCGGCATACAGGGAACCGGATTGACTCAGGAAATCATGACCGTAGTTTGATGGATATACCAGACCGGCGGAGGCAACAGCCAAAAGACAGCAGACAATGAACTGTTGAAAGTAATGTAATTAGTAAACAATACCTTCTAGCATAAGACAACAAACTTACCAGGACTTGCATGGTGACTATGTGTGGATATAAATGTTCTATAACAACCTCCTAGATGTGTAGAGCACCAGGACTGTTGATTGAACTGTGCCAAAACTCTCTGTACCGAAAGTTTATATAGTGAAATTCAAACTAGCGTCCTGCGTGACTGACTAATATTCATTTGCGACATTGTCAACCAACCATATCTAAGTTTTGGTCGACATTAAATATTTTTAAACATACAAATACATACATTATTTGTTGCAATAAAAATTAATGAAACGGAATACTATTGCACAGTTATATCCATATTTTATACATGTTCCACATTAATTAGCTAATTATACGAAATTAAATTTCGACAACAAAAATTTGTATGCTTGGGCAAGAATGGTAAAGTAAGGGGAAATAGAAGTTATCCATGGATGTCCACAGTTCGGGTTTCACTATATAATCCTTCGACAACGATAGTTCGGCACAGTTCAATCAACAGTCCTGGTGCTCTACACATCTAGGAGGTTGTTATAGAACATTTATATCCACACATAGTCACCATGCAAGTCCTGGTAAGTCAGTTATCATATACTAGAAGGTATTGTTTACTAATTGCATTACGTTTTCCAGTTCAATGTCTGCTGCCTTTTGGCTATTGCCTCCGCTGGTCCGGTGTACCCGTCCAGCTACGGTCATGATCTGCTGAGCCAACAGGGTTCACTGTACGCCGGTCACGACATCCACCAGGTCGAACAACCACGTGTACCCCATGATACAGAAGAAGTTGCTGCCGCCAAGGCCGTGCACCTAGCCGCTCATGCTGAAGCCAAGGCACGTCTCGCCTATGGACACGGTGCCCAGAACGAACTGATCGACACACCCGAGGTGCAGATCGCCAAGTTTCAACACCAGATCGCCGTGAACGAGGCCAAGCAACGTCTGGCAAATCCAGCCCTGGCTATGCCGATCGACACTCCGGAAGTACAGATCGCCAAACATGAACATTTCGCCAAATACGCTGAAGAGAAGTTGCGCAACTCTAATCCAGCCTTCGCCCATGCTGCCGGCCCAGTGGACACTCTGGAAGTACAACAAGCCAAGATTGAACATTTCCATGCTAAAGCACAAGCTGAAGCGCAACAAGCTCATCCAGAATTCGCTCACGCTACCGGCCCAGTGGATACTCCTGAAGTGCAGCAAGCCAAGATAGAACATTTCCACGCCAAAGCTCAGGCCCAGGTGCAACAGGCCTATGGATACGACCACCATGATCAATTCGCTGGACTTGAAAACTCCCATGTCTATGGTGACTACGCCTCCTCTGTCAATTCTTACGGACACCACCATGGATGGTGATTTTCTCTACCTATCTGCTAGCTAACTGTCTTAATTTGTTTGTGATATCCTCTTGTTATGTATCAGTAATTGTGTAAATAAACTAAATCTTGTTTCGTTCTAATCGTGGTGTTTATTTTATCGATTAAATCTGTCACTAACATTCTTATCGTGACTGTATTAACTTGCTAAAAATATATTGAGTTTAAGAACTTTGTCTAATCTATATATAAATGACATTTGGAAAAGAAAATTCTTGATTATATTCGGTGGTTGTTGGGAAGTCTCGCTGGCCTTTTAAGGGACAAGACATTTCACTTTTAAAGTAGCCTAATCAATCAAAAACTTTTAGTTCTCGACCGCCTCAGCAATAAGCTACTTTAGCACTTTCATTTTAAAATCGGTAAAGGAATTAACTTTTGTCGAACAATGATTACTGAATGCATGTATTGATTTTAACATGGAACATTTAAACAGACCAGAGATCACATGATTGTTACAGAGTATATGGTGCATTTATACTAGGATGGCGTCCAGTAAATTAGACTCGGGTTGGTGAACGGTCACAACATTTAATTCCATTGATGTGGTGTGTGTTGGTTGTGGTGTTGTTCCAGCTTCGGTTACCAACTCTGAGTACGATGTGAGCTTGGTTACGGTTTTACTGTATGGTAGCGGTATCAGATTTTGAGGAACGGTACCCAATATTTCCACAGACACTTTCAATGAATCGATCTGTGCACATGTTCTACCATAATGCTCAAAAAAGCTCAACAAATACAATGTTATCTGCAAAACAGAAAATTAAACATACCAATCAATAAATTAAAATGTTGCGTTTTGATTACTTTCATCAAATTTGTTTTAAATATTCGAGTTTCGTGTGGCATGTCATGTAGAGAAATATACAACAGACGAGCAGTGTAGACGTATGTTTATGAAAGCCATTTTATTTCATTCATTGTTTGTTGCACAAAATAGTAAATTATTAATTATATATGTATAATATATATAAATAAAATACTTTGTTTTATTTTCACGTGCTTTATTTTATACCAAAGCTACATGGTTCGTCAACATTGTTACAATGGTATAAAATAAAGCACGTGAAAATAAAACAAAGTAATTTATTTATATGTATATATTATACATATATAATTAATTAATTATGGATTTTCACAAAGTGAATGAGAATACTATTTTATATAGTTCATTATGTAATATAAATCAGACTCACCAGAATACCCTTCATATTGCAAATGAACACTTTTAACGCAAAATTATACACAAGACGAATGATTTTGATAGGAACAGCAACGTGAAATGAATATTGACTAACTGAAAGTTTATGCAACACATCTAGTTATAGTTACTGTTAAATTATCAAGATACTTAAGCTGTAAATTATATTTTGACAATACAAACCATAGTTACAAGAATATAAGATAAAATTACTGAACAATGACTCACTTTTTATGTAATTGTTAAAAAAATTTCTAAACCTATCCGATAAACCTGAACAAACTTGCCCTATAATTAATATTAATTAATTAACAGAAGACCATGCGTAAATATTAATTTGTATTGGAATTTTACCCAATTATACGTATAATCATGTTCTGGAACAATAAGTTTCAGTGAAATACCAGTATAAATAGACAGGAGTATTCAACATAGAGTATCAGTTGTCAGTTATCACCAATTCCATCCACACCATGAAGAGAAGCACGGTAATTATAACTAACTAAATTTAATTCTAGTAAACATTTTAAAAACTATTTCTGTTACAGTTGATTGTCGTTCTGCTAGCTCTGTCCGCTACCAAAGCGGCTGAGGAGGCCAAGAAAGGGCAAAAACGTGGTGTCTTTGGTGAAGGTCTAGCTCTCGGTGGACACGACTTTGGTGAACACGACTTTTCTGGACATGATTTTGGTGGACAGGACTTTTCGGGTCATGATTTTGGTGGACAGGACTTTTCTGGACATGATTTTGGTGGTCACGATTCACTGTTGAATGCTGGTGGTAACTACGATGGTCATGCTTTTGGTGGATCCGAACTGGATGCTCACCATGGACCCATCGATCTTGGTCAACATGTTCACAAACACATCACCATCACCAAGAAGATCGGTGTACCTGTACCAAAACCATACCCCGTCACTGTGGAGAAGAAGTACCCGGTACCAGTGCCGCATCCAGTAGCCGTGCCCGTGGACAAACCGTACCCAGTCCACGTACCGAAGCCGTACCCCGTGCCAGTAGAGAAGCCAGTACCCTACACCGTCTACAAGAACGTGCCGTACCCAGTCAAGTTCCCTGTGAAAGTACCATTCAAGGTACCGGTTGCTGTGCCCGTGCCCAAGCCGTATCCAGTCACCCAGTACAAGAAAGTACCGGTACACATCCCAGAACCTATTATCGTCAAGAAACCCGTACCCGTTTTCATCAAGTCCCACCACGGAGATGATCTCCATTCTGGGCTCTCTCTTGCTGGCGGACATGGTGCCGGACTGAGTTCTGGATTCAACTTCGGTAGCGGTCACGGAGGTTTAGATTCTGGTTATGGAGCTGGATCTGGATGGAAGAGCTGGTAAATTCTTTATTACAACTGTATCTAGTCTTCGATATTTCCATAAAATATTCCTAGTGTTAAAATGAAATAAAATTTGATTTGCAACAAAATATTGTTTCCATTCTTTTTTACAAATAGTAACTGTACACACTGTTATTAATTAAATTGTGGTTATGTAGGCACATATCCGTGTACTTCAAATATGAACCATAATTTAACCATTATTTTCTAATTACAAGCATGGATGATAATATGGTATCATCTTACAATTTAGTAAATGTGTACGTTATTTTACATAATACAAGCTTGATTTCCAATTTACCAATTGCGAAATTGGCTTCTTATAAAAGACCTGCGGGTAAAAATTCAAAATTTTCGCGTGTATTTCCCTTTGGAATTAATGTATTGTAAATGTTTATATCCGTACAACAAAAATATGTAGCAAGTTTGAATTATTGAACGTATTTAGCTCTCAGGTTAATTGTATCAAAACGTGTATTTCAATACAAACAATTTCACACAAAAATAACATTTTCATGTTGGAATTATTGTATACCTATGTGCAAATATTCACTCGTTTTATAAACCTGTAGTACACACAAATGTGTAGTGCTGTTATAATGCTAGTATTATTCACATATTTGTTCAACGTGTAATTGTGAAAACTCCAACATTGCTTTCCACAGATATCTCGCGTTTTCTTAATTTACAGAAAAGTCGAATGATGAAAAAATATACAGTTTCCACTAGAGATAAAATCGAGAAACCCATGAATAATCCCAGAAGGCCATGGCATGTGGACAAAAAATTTATCTTATTATATAATTCACTACGATGCAGCGACAGAAAATTCTGGCTTCGGTAGAAAATTTTCACCTCGGAAACTTGAATTTGCCTGTAGTCAAGCATGGAAAAGCCCGGCAAGTACCCACTACACAAAAAATCGATTTGCGACGATTTAACGTGAATGTGAGCTTACGCGGAAGATGGTACGGTATACAGCCGCATAGTTCCTTGGTGATGTTGCAATATTCCGATCCTGTCCACTGAGATATTTTAGTCCATGAATGGATGTACTGGCACAGTACTGTGAAGTAACACAGGAAACAATGCTTTTCACATTGCTATTCTGACGGACAATTCTATTTTGTTTCGTGTCCGCATATTCTTGCTGGTACTTGTTCAGTAACATGGATATCGAACTTGCACATGCATTGTAAATGAGTGGGTAAATACTTGCTTGCGCAATACTGTGGCATGTTCTGTAATAAATGTTGGCCAAGCGATTGTAGCATAATTTCAAATAGAGTACACTCGTCTCTGAACACTTTATAATATAAATATTTATGTTCCTGATGAAGCTGATATACCTGGTACTGTGTTCCACAGTTTATAGAATTACTGCAAATCACAAGCATTCGCATTTGGGGCAACTCAATGTATCGTTAATGTATAATTCGAGAATCAGATGAATCTAGATTTGTTTTCATTCCGGATTTAAACAGAGATTCGTTTCAAAGACTCGAACCAGTGCATTCCCTGTGGTTCGTTGAAACGCAAATGATTGACAACAAATGAATTGTTTTATTTCGTCATCATTGATTATCTTATTAATCCTCATCTGCGCAAACTAGGCATGAAAACTTTGTTGACATAATCAATTTTTCAACTTAGCCATTTATATATCTGTACTGTTACTGAATGCTTCAAACTTCTGTCACTGATAAATCCACACGATATACATAAGCGCATTTCACACAAGAACTTGATAAACTTCCACGATAACCCTTGTTCCAAGCTTGTGCTATGAATAGGAAATAGAAGATGGAATGGTAATGATAAGTGAACTGAAAATGACAAGATAATTAACACAAGTGTAAATTGTCCCAATGCTATAGACATCTAAACGTGGTAAGTAGCAATCAGCAGCATGAAGCGTGTATATTTATGGTTTTGGTTCGATTAATTTTTCTGTTAAAATATATTCATATATTTTACCTATTCATCGGGCCTGTACATTTGATACTACATTGAGGCAATAAATGATTGACATACACAGAGAGCCTTGACCCAAAATGTGGAACACACTTAAACGTGCCTGACATGTACTACTAAATGAGCTACTATCAGTGGACACTATGTACGTAAAGTACTGTCATCATTGTGGATATTTAATGGCGACAATCTTCACTCCTGATCTTAATGACATAAAGTTCTACATAGTGGACATGTAGATAGATTCACACAATTACCGAAATCGACCAGTTGACGCATGTCACGTCTGAAAACAATGACGATGGACATTACATAGATATGAAAACAATAGTACGTTTATATCTAATCTATTTTCGTGTTTAATTGAATGGTCTGTCAGCCGAGCTTCTATCAAATGCAGTTCACAATCATTTGCTTTATACTTTACAGTCTGATTAGACGGCTTCAAAGGACATTGTGAATGAATTTAACTCTCGCTATTAACTCTTTGACAGTTGATCGTTAAGATAAATGCTCACTGGGGTAATTCATTTATTTCACGGATACATGCAAATTACATATTGAATTCCCAAATGTACAGGTTGCACCACTAAATTTCTCATCCCTATTACATAAATACATTTTGTGAATTAGAACAGGCAGCATCACTGAAGAATTAATTTGCATAAATTAATTCTTGCGCACTTTGTTCAAAATATTCCAGGCTAATCGTTACCTTCATAGCAGATTTTACGAATATTATTTATAATCCCGGATTATTACGAGAATCAGATTATTCCATTTTAGATTTACATATTCATTAGAAAATTTAGAAAATGAAGTGGTGTTATTACCGAATGTTGGTAATTTGGAAGCTCTTTATTTTGTTACCGGTAACCAATAAAAGCTTATTACAATTCTTTCGTAATCAATGTGCTCCGGTATTTTTGTGGCACGTTAGAAAAACTTTTCTCGTAAATATATTGTTAAAAGAAAATGCTAATCTTAACTTTCCTATTGATCGACTAAAATCTTAGAAGCCGACACGATGAAGAATGTGCTTTTTATTCTACATTTAGTCTTTCGGTTCGTATCAGCAGTATATGTTGCGTTAGAATCGAGCAGATAAGGTCAAACATGTGGGAAACTATGTTGAAAAGAATGTTATACTCTAAACCTACAAGACTGCTATGCAAAGAACAATGTGAATCGTTTATTTGTACAGTCGACCCAGACTATTTGTATTAGCCTCAGCAGTGCATTACGGAACTAAATGTCAGATGAATAAATTCCACAATTTTGATAAGAGAAATATTTGTTTCCGAACCTGAGATTAAAGATAACATACGTATGTACAAAATACACATGTGTTTAATACTGTCATCTGTTTACAGGAAAACCTTTATTTAGATGTAAATTTCTAATTAGTTCTTTTGTAAATAACGAACATTTGCCGGAAACCAAAGGCAATCTCTCTTTTCATATTTAACTTTTGAAAATTCACCAGTGTAATTACACTAGTTTTAAAAGTTAACTCAAATGTTACTAATTAGAATAGAATGGTTAAACTCCAACTATAGTTCATATTGCAAGTAGACCGATCTTCATTTCATTATAATATATATCATGGAAAAAAATATTTTGTTGCAAATCAAATTTTATTTCATTTTAACACTAGGAATATTTTATGGAAATATCGAAGACTAGATACAGTAGTAATAAAGAATTTACCAGCTCTTCCATCCAGATCCAGCTCCATAACCAGAATCTAAACCTCCGTGACCGCTACCGAAGTTGAATCCAGAACTCAGTCCGGCACCATGTCCACCAGCAAGAGAGAGTCCAGAATGGAGATCATCTCCGTGGTGGGACTTGATGAAAACGGGTACGGGTTTCTTGACGATAATAGGTTCTGGGATGTGTACCGGTACTTTCTTGTACTGGGTGACTGGGTACGGCTTGGGCACGGGTACAGCAACCGGTACCTTGAATGGTACTTTCACAGGGAACTTGACTGGGTACGGCACGTTCTTGTAGACGGTGTAGGGCACTGGCTTCTCTACTGGCACGGGGTACGGCTTCGGTACGTGGACGGGGTACGGTTTGTCCACGGGCACGGCTACTGGATGGGGCACTGGTACCGGGTACTTCTTCTCCACAGTGACGGGGTATGGTTTTGGTACAGGTACACCGATCTTCTTGGTGATGGTGATGTGTTTGTGAACATGTTGACCAAGATCGATGGGTCCATGATGAGCATCCAGTTCGGATCCACCAAAATCATGACCTTCGAGGTTACCACCTGCATTCAACAACGAATCGTGACCACCAAAATCATGACCCGAAAAGTCCTGTCCACCAAAATCATGACCCGAAAAGTCCTGTCCACCAAAATCATGACCAGAAAAGTCCTGACCACCAAAGTCGTGTCCACCGAGAGCTAGACCTTCCCCAAAGACACCACGTTTTTGCCCTTTCTTGGCCTCCTCTGCCGCATTGGTAGCGGACAGAGCTAGCAGAACGACAATCAACTGTAATGTATAAATATTTATTTCGATATATTGATAAATATTATTATAATGCAACAATATAGTGCAGTTTCAGTGTTTTATAATTACCGTGTATATCTTCATGGTGTGGAAAGAACTGGTGTTCAACTGATGCTATGAACATTGTGGACTGATCTATTTATACTTAAAATACTTTTGAAACTGTCGTTCCGGAACATGATTATGTACTAATTCCTCAAGAATTACATTAAAAAATAATTAAAATTTAATGTTATTCACTACTATGTATATTAACTAAAATAATTTCGAATGAAAATCTCGGTGAAAAATGTAATATATAGGATTGAAGAATTGCTATGGATATTATGTATTAAGTAACAATTTTACCGATCGTTAACCAATAATGAAAAGGCGAACATTTCTTTTTATTGGTATCATACAGCGGGCATTCTTTATATTCCATGTGTCCTTGAATATGTATATGAAATGCCATAGGCTACCTACGTACTTTTAAAAGAGAGTTCAATTGCATTCTCTGTAAGCAATTTGTACTGCTGCATATAAAGGTTTTCAAATACAACGTCGAGTGTAATTTGTAATCTTGGAAATTGTCGAATTTAAATTTTATAGACACGTGTCACATGCTGTGCAGAATTTGCTGTTATTTGTTTTATATCCCAGTAGGTATTGATTTTTCCTAGGGATAACCGATACCAAAATCAAGATTGTCTGGTGTCTGGTGTCTGGCAATATTTAGATAAAGAATTGGTCTGTTTTTCTCACTGACCAGTACTGTTTGTCCAATATTCTGCATCCGTTTCATTACTGTTTATTTTATTTAAGACTCTGGATATGCAAAACTAAGATCTATATTCCTGCTATACTAGCTACACAGATGTTAACTATTACCTTTGGATTTGTAAATTTGCAAAGTGCATAATTATAAGTTAAGTTGAAGAATTGTAAATAATTAGGTCAGTGTGGTTCATACAAATTGGTGTAAATACTATTTGAATATAATGCTGTATTACTTAGGAAACATCGGTAATTCTGTGATTCCAACGCTGCAGAATTTGCTGTGAAATTTCATTTTACTCTAACTGTTAGCTTCTTATGGAGGTTGTATGAATTCTCGGATGCTTGTGTACATGGAATTGAGTATTTACAATGTGAGTTAAGTAGATTTACATTTCATTTCAGCCTTTTACTATACATTTAAACATGTGTCTAGAACAATGAAAAATTATATTAGTATTTGCACATATACGTGCTGTTTAATATTCTGTCTATTACATGTGCTCATTGAATTGAAATGAAACCCCTTCTACAAGCTATAAGTACTGCTGAACCAAATGAAGTACCATCTTTTGTGTAAGCTTGCCGAGAATTCTCCGATGCTTGGTAAGGATCTCACGAATAATGGAATTTTTCAACAATTGGAAAAACAAACACAAAATACATATATTAGAAAAAAAAAATAAGAATAATCTTTCTTCTCAATGATTGAAAAAGTTTTTTAACAAACCTTTATAAATATTGGAATACTTGGTGTAAGGAGAAGAAGTTATATTAAACTTCTCCAGTTAGTTAGGCTATGTATATTATAATGAAATAGTCCTTTGGCGGCACGTGAGTTCTTCTGTATTCACTTCGCATACCTCCTAATGTAACAGTATGGACACATTTAGTAAAGAATGCTTCCATCCAGAACTGCATCCGGTGCAAAATGGTACAACGTTTCCGCTAGTAATATAATTAACCACAAAATTTTACCAAAAAGCGTAAATTTTAATGAAATAATTAAATTAATGCATTGAATATTGTTTTCTAAATAACACGCAATTATGAACTGGAATTCAATGAATTCTATGGACTGACCTATTTTTAACCGTTTTCACATTAAATTATTCCATTTCAATGCTTCGCATTTGTTTGATTCTAAATGAAAATTAACTAATGATATTATATCGGCAAAAATTGTATTCATTGAAACAAATAAACCCATACATGTTTACAAATACAATGGAATTTCGTTAAATTATTCACAACCGATGATTATTCATCGTTAGTAACGTTTTAATAATGTTTAAATTCTACATTTTATTCCACGATGAAAGAAGACCACTTCATTAGTACTCCTCAACTTAGTATTTTGTTGAAAATGATTAAGTATTCACGGAAATAAGAGTATAAAACATTTCTTTTAAACAAATTTATTTCTTAACACATCGGGAAAAATCAATTTTACGAAAACGACCTGAAATAAACAAAGATCATCACCATCCATGGTTATGGCCAGAGACAGAGAGTGGTGCGGAATGGTCACCATACACATGGTTGTTTACAAGTCCAGAATGGTGTTGGTTGTCGTATCCATAGGCCTGTTGAGCTTCAGCCTGGGCTTTAGCAAGGAAATGTTCGATCTTGGCTTGCTGCACTTCAGGAGTGTCCACTGGGCCGGTAGCTTGGGCGAATTCTGGATGAGCTTGTTGTGCTTCAGCTTGTGCTTTCGCATGGAAATGTTCAATCTTGGCTTGTTGTACTTCCAGAGTGTCCACTGGGCCGGCAGCGTGGGCGAAAGCTGGATTAGAGTTGCGCAACTTCTCTTCAGCGTATTTGGCGAAATGTTCATGTTTGGCGATCTGCACTTCAGGAGTGTCCATCGGCATAGCCAGGGCTGGATTTGCCAGACGTTGCTTGGCCTCGTTGACTGCGATCTGATGCTGGAACTTGGCGATCTGCACCTCGGGTGTGTCGATCAGTTCGTTCTGGGCACCGTGTCCATAGGCGAGACGTGCCTTGACCTCGGCATGAGCGGCTAGGTGCACGGCCTTGGCAGCAGCAACTTCTTCAGTATCATGGGGTACATTATTCTGGCTGGCATGGGTATAATGTCCTGCATACAGGGAACCGGATTGACTCAGGAAATCATGACCGTAGTTGGATGGATATACCAGACCAGCAGAAGCGACAGCCAAAAGGCAGCTAATGTTGAACTGGAAATTGACAAGTAATTAATATAGATATTCAAATATTTAATAATGATTTATACTTTTTTACATACCAGGACTTGCATGATGGCTTTATTTAATATCTGCTGCAACCTCCTAGGTGGTAATAGCACCAGGACTGTTGAATGAACTGTGAGCCTACACTATGCCTTTAGGTGTTTATATACTATGGATACGCATGGATAACTCCAGTCTACATAATTCTTGGGTAACCGTCGAAACTTCATTACCGAATTTATATTCTGTTTTCCTTTCTAAATATATTTTGTGGTTCATTTACCAACAAAATAATATTTCTATATTGTATAAGTTATACCCCAGAAACTATGTCTATCCCATTATTAATTAATATGAAACAGATTTTAACGAAACATAAATTACAATAATTACTTGAAAATCGTGTCCACGTCATAGGCGGAATTCGGACTAGCAATAATAATACAGGACAAATTAAATATTTATATAAAAAAAAATCATATTCATGATTGTAGAATATCTAGTAATATTTCTGGACGGGACACAATTTTTGATTTCAGTAATATTAAAATATAAGAACAGGATTTAAAAAAATATTTAATTTTGGAAATGATACACATTTCTAGAAATATTTATACTTTTAACAATAGAACTGATATATTGTTTTTTGAAATTTTTGATTACCTATAATAGCAGTATGTATTTCTTTCTGGTTAACATTTTGTTAATTGATTGTAAATATTGTTATATTATAATACGATGAAGAAGTTTTAACAATTGTTTGTGTTTCTGAATATTATTGTAACAACATATTATATATTCCTTCAGCTCTAAAGATAATATCAAAACTTTAACATTGGTGGTATACATTTTTTGTTAAACACCTTATTCGAATCTGTATATGTATTTATTTGCTGCTTTATTATGAAGGTATAATTTTGTATTCCATTACATTCGATAAAATATTCAGACAATGTCATGTAAACACGCTATGTAAATGACAAGTAATACTAAATTGGGCTTAACATCTAACCAATGTTCCTCAAACACGCTGGCATCAATTTCACAGAACATATTTGTACAACTACATTCTTGGGAATGTTATACAGCCTGGTCTGGTCTGGTTGTTTACGTGTAAAGAGAAATCTGAAGACATGAATTAGAAATGTTTTTATATCCAGTATGTTCTGCTATAATTACTGAAGCGCAAATGCCATTACTACTAGTATACATGGTTATTTACCTGACTGGTCATGCAAGTAGAGTATGTCTATATCCTATATATACATGCATGTCAAAACAGTAATGATGAAACTCCAGAACGTGTATGAACACTATACTTCATAGTCATTATAAGACCAATAACTCTTCTATTATTAATGTGCAATCGAGTTATTGATTGCAAATATCGTTATTATTATGTATTCGTTAATGGAGCGAACAGGTTATCAAACATGATGACACAGAGAGATCAATATTTGTTTTTGACATAGATTTATTGAAACACAGAATAGCAAGAGGATATCACAAATGTAGTAACAGCAATTGTGTTCGATATGGTGTGCAAAGTTGTGACAGGAAATCACCATCCATGGTGTCCGTAGTCAGCACCTGTATCGTAGCCAGATGATGCGTCTCCAGAATGATCGAAATGTCCATAGGCCTCCTGTGCTTCGGCCGTGGCTTTGGCATGGAAATGCTCAAGTTTAGCTTGTTGCACTTCAAAGGTATCAACGGGAACAGCAGCTGCGGCGAATGCTGGATGCGAGTTACGCAGTTTCTCCTCAGCGATTTTGGCGAAATGTTCCTGTTTGGCGATCTGCACCTCCGGAGTGTCCAGTGGCATAGCCAGCGATGGATTTGCCAGACGTTGTTTGGCCTCGGCATGTGCAATCTGGTGCTGGAACTTGGCGATCTGCACCTCGGGTGTGTCGATCGGTTCGTCCTGGGCACCGTGTCCATAGGCGAGACGTGCCTTGACCTCGGCGTGAGCGGCAAAATGCACAGCCTTGGCAGCGGCTACTTCTTCTGTATCATGGGGTACACGTGTTTGTTCGACCTGATTGTTGACATGATCATACTGTCCGGCGTACTGTTGACTCAGCGAATCATGCTCGTAGCTGGACGGATATATCAGACCGGCCGATGCAACAGCCAAAAGGCAACAAATACTGAACTATATACACAAACAAACATATTCACAATGAACGTAAACTGCATTTATGTGGATTTAAACACTTAAAGACTTACCAGAACTTGCATGGTGATGATTAGATATTCTGTAGCAACCTCCTAGGTGAGAAGAACACCAGGACTGTTGATTGAACTGTGCCAACACTGTGCCTCGCCGCCGCTTATATATGTGCCCCGGCCACGATGGGACACACATGGATAACTCCTATTTCACTTTGCGTCATCGTTGGTGAAGCAAGCGTACACATTTTATTGTCGAAACTGTATTTCATTTTCATTTCTATGCATACATTACACTAATTACAGAACACGTCTACAAATTGACCATATGTATATATTCCAGGAGAAATTGTTTTACTTGTAAACTGAGTTCTGTCACGGGTGTATACGTTAGCAAATCGTTAAAATATGAATACATAACTGGATCACAGAATACAGTCACTTGGGTAATTAAATAACTTTGTATTGATACTTGGGACGGTATTTGGTGTCATACGAGTATATTTATTCAGTTAGCGTGTACACCGAGAGTAATAAGATAAATTAGAGCAACATTTTATTCACAAGTATGATATACATTCTCTCATATGCAACAATAGTAGCGGAAATGGAATTCTTAGTTTGCACATGAGAACATAACTGCGCTAATTTTCTCAAGAATCAAGTTCATCTCACGCTACTATACAATAGAGTTTTGCACAAATTACCTTTAATATTATTTTCATACACGGCTCTATTAAAATAAACAATTTTAAACGAAGCATATAAATATATTTTCACATTTTAAGGAAAATTTCAAGCTTTTGTAAAAATGATCTTGCCATTAATTTGCGCCTTTTTCGGATCTGGCACGCTCTTCTAAAGATTGACGCAAATTGTAGTTATTGTCAGAACCAATTACGATCACGTAACATGATCGACAAAGAAACTATCAATTGAAAATAACAGCACGGTATAAATATGACAAATCTCATTTTAAACAATTCCTCATTATTCTCGTTAATATTCCCTAAAGGAGAAAAACACAACTAAATAGAAACATTTACTGGAATATCTAGCAAATATTTTTCGCTAATTAATTTTGTTTAGTATTGGCAATTATTTCACAAAAGCAATATCATTATTATCGGTTGCTTTAAATTGTAGATTTTATTTATCATGTTCAACTAGCATTTATAATTTATTTTCGAAATAAAAATACGACAATCTCTTGCTCTTATTGAGGACTCAGGAATGGTTGTTCATCTAAAACCTTATAAACTGGCTAGTCTCCGAAGATATTTTCTGAGATGTTTAGTTTCTACGTGATCAGAATGTACAGTCATACATGCGTACAATATCATATATATCATCCACATTTAGTTCTAAACTGTCTGGGGGTATCTGATTTATTCAATACTTCCTGCAAGCATATCTTAGGTTTCATAGGTTGAAAGGAAATTAGGAAAATTTAATTAAGAGACCCCATAAAGGTGAAACATATCTCGAAACAAATGAGTTTAATTAATAACTTTAAACGATTCCAGCCAATGCCAATGTGGAATATTATTATACAGGACGAAAAGAATATCAGATTCAGGTTTCTATTATATTATCCAAGTACTCTCCCAGAAATACACGGCACTTGGGGTTCTGTGGGGCCCCCGGGAATGGGTAAATAGTGACAGTATGTAAAGTAAAAAAATATACTCAGTGTACCTTGTCGAGAATAACAGTTTACCGTCTAACCGTGCAATGATCGGATTCCGCAATATTATCGAGGGAATACTTCTAAAAGCCTATTGACAATCTGATCGCGATGCAAACGAAATCTGCAAATGTTACAGCCACCATCAAGAAGTTATGTAAATTCTATTTGGATAAACTACATCCAACATCTAAAAAGGTTTATATTAGCAACATGCTGATCCCCTTTCGGTAATGGATTGTCCATGTTCATTTACTATGAGGTAATATGCTCTTTTGACTTTGTTCTTCAAATCACAAAGTTTTGACACAACGTCATATAGATTTTATTTTGGTCTATATCATTTTATCTTGCAACATATCCGAACAAATAAAGCGTAGATGTCCTGCACTCTTCGTTTTACAAGGCATAGTCATACGATCGATATTGTCACGCGATATACAAGAAATCTGTCTGCTTCAACGAATGTTCTGCCATATAAAAATGTTTTAACAGCTTTTAATCTATTCGTGGGGGTCACAGATTCACCATAAATCACTTAATGTGATGCTGCCACATACATTGTAATTTAATTTGACAGTATCATACATAATGTTTTACATTGTCTGTGGCATCAAACCTCCAGACACCGGAAAGTTTGCGTGCCACATTGGGAGTTCCTGCAGTGATATACGATACGTAACATTACGAACAGTATGGTTCCTATAACATCAATAGTAAATATTAATTATAATGACTAGTTCCACCTAAAGCATAATCTAAAATATTGTTCGATTTACACACTTAGCATGTATTCCTTAGCATTATAATTTGAACTGCGTCGCTGAAACTTAATTATTCGGAAAAGCAATCAAAGTTAAATTCACCAGTTCATGAATGCACTAATTCGCATCAAAATGCTAGTTTTTACACGAAAACTCCGTGCCTCGAATCCGGTCCATTGACGAGCAAAGCAGAAGTGAAAATTATCTTGAATGTTCATTCCATTTGATTGTAGACATTAAACATTGACGGACGGAATTAATTGAATGTGAAATATTCTAAACAGAAAACTGTCATTTCGTTTCATGCCACAAATCAGTATTGCTCGTTACAACAACGAGGTTTGAAAATAATGTTCTTACCAAGGCGATTTCTTAGGGAGAACCCGGATTTGTAACTGAACTCCAGGGAAATATAACAAATGATTTCGCCCAAAAACTGTAATGTCTGTCTGGTGTTTCGGACCAGTAATCAGTGGATTGAAACGACTGAAACTTACGCTAACCACTTCAAGTATTACTTTTGTTTTCTTTTTGCCAATTTCTCAAGAGACGAATGTCAAATAACAGCAATCACAGACAACTGTAAGTTCAACTTGTATTGGTCATTTCTAACTGTATTGATTTGACAGTTTCTATTCGTAACAGTTTACCTGTTCGCACTGTACTTTTCGCTAATTGCATGTCCTTCTAGGTATATAGGTATTGTATTTAATCATGGAATATACGTCTGAAAGATTACAATGTTACCAACTGTTTCGCCAAAAATACATTACATTATTCTACTGTATGCTTTCAAAGCAAATGTACACATGATTACAAAACACCTTGGGAAGTATTAATAATGGTGAGTTAATTCTCTGTTTTCAAAGTTCGTACGGCGAAACATTTCTGTTATAATAATAATGCCAGTATGCTGGGATAATCTTTAGATGCGTGCCCTTGCAAATCACAAGTAATATTGTTAATTATTTCCTGTCACCTCGTATATTATGTCTCGCTCACGTTACATTGTTGTCAAAAGCAAGCTGAATTATCTAATTAAATGAGCGCACATGTCCAGTTTGAACAAATTGATTCGCTACAGTCGAATTTAACTTTAATTAAATAATGGACTTTCAAGGGAATATCTTTTGCTACTTTTTTTGTTTAATTCCCTCAACAATTACCATAAATATTGTGTAGTATAGTTTCATTCGTAATTTATTTCATTATGTTCAAATAGGAGTATCGCTTGCAAATAAGCGTGAAATATTTAAACAATATTTGCACTTGTCATGCGGAGATAAGATTTATATAGCAATTTCTGTGCAATTCTCAGGACATATGCATTCTTTATGCATTTCATTTTGCCATAGTACACGCAGCCGCGTAGTATGCATAAAAGATGAATCATTTCAAAACGGTAAAAAAAAATAGAGCATTTCAAATTCATTTCAGTATTTCTATTCTATTATTACATATTGAAAATCCATAAAATACAGTACAGAATATACTATATTAATTAATTTTATCAAAACCAAATTAATACACAATTACACTCGAGTTTTTCAATGAAAACATTTATGTATGTTTCGAATAATATAAATTTTTCATAAAGCTCGTACAGAATTTCATTTCATACAGAAATTAACAATGTTGCAATAAACAATCTGACAGTTAATTATTGGTTTAATTTAAAATTGATTAATATCAATACATATTTGTATAAATAGATTGAATGAAATTACCGGTTTTTTCGTTTCCAGAAATGATTGAAAATGTAAATTTGCTTGTTATTACTTTTATATTTTTCTATGTCAATTTTCTATATTGCAGTTTCAAGTTGGAAAATTGGTTTGGAATGAAATAAACTGTCAAGTATTAATAAGTACTGTACTGTCTTCAACTGATGCCATTGCTTGCTACAATACTGGATGTTAAAGTTGTCAAAAGAAATGCATATGACACATGCAGGTTAGTTGGAGATCTCGAAACAAATAGATTGCTGGTCTCCGACTTGTTTCTGTGCCATTTCGCATGCCTTTCTAACCTCTATTACCTGTCACCTGGCAACATATTTGTCACCGTCTTAGTTAATGTTAACTGAAATCTTTTTCAGGCCAAAACATTTGAGTTGTTTATTCAGTACTGTGTCTGCTAAATACTTATAATATAATCCATCATTCCTAATATTCATAACACCGATGTACGGGGCCGTCCAAGAAGTGGGGCCTGAGTCAGTTATGGTATTTGGGGGCACTTATTTATATAGATCACATTCGGCTGATTTATTGAACATTCAATTGGCTGACTTTTTTAGCTCATTCCTCATGAAGGGCACCTGCATATATCGTGGATCAGAGTTCCAGGACTCAGGGGCCCTCCTAACCAGCCCCGTCTAATAGAGCCTGCCGATACATATTCCAAAACAAACTTTATTTGTTGTATTATTTGATATATATATATATATATATATATATATATATATATATATATATATATATATATATATATATATAAATTACTCATGAATCGATACTAAACTAATGTTTGTCTAAATAACAGTTTTGAGTGTACACAAAAACACAAAATGTTATGAAATAAAAAAGTAACAAATGAATTTATGAAATATTTTCCGGTACATATTTATGAAATATTCAACTAATTCATCTGGCTGTAATAATACACTTCAATTTCAATATTTCATATTGAATTGAAACCATTTTGTTGAAACAAATGTATTTTTTATTTTTCATTAAATTTAAACGTATTTACTCTTTATAAATTTTAAACTAAATATGTATACGCTGATATTAATCATTTAGGTCAACAAATACAAATCATTTCAAATGTAATTATTGATTTATAACTGACATTTAAAAAAATATATATCTATTTCCGAACATACATTTCATCTTGATGTACCATAATTTATTTTTATGACAGGAAATAATAAAACGGTTTTTTATTATTATTTCTAATCTGCGTAATGTCAGGGAATATTTCAAACATCACACCATTTTCCAGCAGACATTTTTGTAATAAATGTCAATGCTTATTTTTATTAAATAACTTTATTATGCAAGAGATATTTTTTATGTATATTTGTAATAGTGTATTTTATAGCTAGAACGAGAAGCGGATTAAAAAAATTGTGTTGAGGTAACATCGTAATATTTACAGACATTCTTAAGTCATAAAAATTTATTGCTTCAGTTCATTCAATGTTGAAGGATATTAATCTTCAAGTATAAAACGTAAAATAACCCACTGAGACATCTTTAATATCTACCTATTTAAACACCGATATTTTGCCGTAACGGTATAGTTCGTTTCAAAATAAATGGAATTGACATGAATTTTTAATAGGTAGGATAGAACCCTTCATAGCAACGCCTCCCTTAGCAACTGGTAGTGGCGGTATTCAGATAAATTTGTAATGCTGTTAGCGGAAAAGATAAGAGATATATTTGTTTTATTAGTTATGATATTAATATTTCTTGTTATAACAACAATCAATTCATGTTGTGTTTTATTATTTCGAAATGTAGTTATGTGTCAATAAACAGCTATGAAAAAAATAAATCTCTGAATACATCTATGTTTCTGTATGCATTTACTACCTAGGAATATCTTCTGTAAATAGCATGCTGCGTTAATGCTCCGAGAATCAATACAATTTATTTTGAATCAAATAATAGCCACTTAAATAAATGTTGTGCGTTTTATTATATTAAATATGTACGCTGGAAACACGTACAGTATTTTACTTTCCTGTTCTTTTACTTTCTTATACACAGTATAAAAGAAGTATAGGAATCATGAAAAATTAAAGAAAAAAATGTTCTGCATTTTTGTTCTATTTTTATCCAATTTTGAGTAAAATGTATTTATATATTGGCATATATTTAAAATATCACATATGCTATGAAAACAAAACAAAGACAAAATATTTTAAAAAATACGCATTTGAAATGTCAAATATGAGCCAATTCAATTTATTGAGTATAAGAAAGTAGTGTGGTGACCACACTTACATTTTCATATTTTAGTAGCTTCTAAACGAATGTCACATTTAAAATGCTGTTCAAAGTCTCACATTTCACACGAATTTGATAAAAACATGAAACAACACATGAAAAATTGCAACATTCAGTAATGCACAGAAAACAATTCTACAGGACAAACACAAAAGCTAAATAGAACACAGAATTTTTGAAATAACAGACATTGTTTACTGATTCTATTAATACCGACATGCTAGTAAATATATCCTGCCTGGAACACAAATTGATTTACGATTTTTTTCTTTATCCATCAATCAATCAATGCGTTCGTTTATAAATCTATCGATTCTGCCCACTCAAATTATAAGTGATACATTTTCCAATAGCTGTCTGGTACGACAGTTCAATAACATTCTGTTTTATATTCTGATTCTTTTTCCATATCTCATTTAATTTCTCTAATAATTTGCAATGTTCGATTTTGACGGTCAGTAAATTTCCTCTTTCGGTTGTGCGATTATGCTAGAAACCGAATCAGTTCTTCGTATAACCAATAAACTTTTAAATACGAAGTTTCATGAACATACCATACACACATTCACACACACACACACAGACGTCATTGCGAAAATAGTCAAAACGTATTCAGAGGACCCAAAAACATCGCATTGAAATTTTTCAAGATTTCTACACTTCCTTCATTCCCATACCGTGATACGTGTTAATGTTTAATTTCCTTTTCAATCTGTCTGTTTCTAACTTACGTATTTATAAATACATTGATGCAATACTGTTTGTTAACAGTATTATCTGATAAGGTCACGTGTCAACGCCAATTCATTCCTGTACTGTTTTTTACTGTTCACTATGATGTTTACACAGAGCATATGGCAGCAGAGAGTAGCCATTATGAAACGGAAGTCACTAAAGATAATACAAACACAAGTACGTATTTACGTTTTACAAAGTTTCATTGAGTGAATCCCCGTACTTGTGAATTATTAGTTTATGATTACAGAATATCATTTTTCATCGTAGTCTTACATTCGAAAGTGTCTGTCGTACTTTCTCCTCGATTGCGTTGGACGAATTTACGATAAAATACAGGTTTATATCTTCGTGACGGTTAAAATGAATGGTTCGTCCAAGGTATTTGTGTATTTTCTTTTCAAAAGTATGGATTTTTTTTTCGAAACCAAATATTTCTTTTGTATGGTGTGCCTGCTATACGAGCACGTTAATGATGCCTAAACTTCGCAGTCCTTGGGTCCCAGATACAAAAAAAAATAATTCAAATAATCCTTTTTTTCAAGAGTACTTTGTAGGATTTTCATGTGAGACTCAAGAAAGCATGGGTTTGTCAAATTTTAATTAAAATCATTCAGACTACGTTTTTTTTAACTCATTTATTATTAGGGAGGGACATATATCGAAGGTCGGGGCCCCCACGTCTCAAGAACCCGGGTCATGTGACCCCCTCCCCCCTCTAATAGGGCCTGATCACAGAATATAATCGAGGCCGTGAGTTATCAGTATAGTTATTGTTAAAATGTAAAATCTTCAACAAAAATAGTGCAAAAATCAACTTTTAATGAATCTTAAAATGCTTACATTTCTGTTTGCATTCAGTTGCTGTTTTCATTGCTAGATGTTTAAATTTAACTACGTTTGCACTATTTCTCGCCGTTTGAGCTTACAAATATTCAACGAACTGAACAGAACACGTCAGCTTTATTATAACGAATTGTAACTGTGAGAATTTCTGCGAAGAATTGGTAACAGCGCAAGTGTTGTTTATTAAGTGTTTACATAATAAAACAAAAGAGCGTAGTCCCGAAGGAATATTATGTCAAACAGATAGAAACAACGCCCCGTGTTTTGCTACTTTACAATTGATGAAAAAAACTACGGCATAAAATTACTCTAGTGTTACGTATTAAATATTTAAAATGAATTTCATGTTATTTTCGAGACCGGTGCTCGAGAACAAATTCAAACAATGCCGTATTCATGTCACTGACAATTTAGTTGAAACATAATTACATTTTTGTCTTCGCTAATAGAATTAACGGATAAATCCAATAAAATTCGATGACAGAATTTGATTGAAATGAATTCCGTCATTAGATTTTCATTCATCTATACTATCAACGTAATTTTCTTTCTGACTGAAAATAATACTAATTATGGTACAACAAAAAGGGTTTAATTAATGTGACACTCTCTGATACTGAATGTAAACGAGAGGCCAAACGATTTAAGCGTTAAACATCAGATTAAACATGAGCAAAATAGACACCGGTATTTGCGAATAAATAGCAATTATGTGTATTAGTAAACACTAGTGAAACATTACTGTCTACCGTAATTAACTGCATGTAATTAACAAATGCATACATAATCGTGGTGGTGCCGCATACGAATTGTTGTATCATTCGCACCAAATACTGTCCCTAAGTGAAATTAACATTCATTGCAATTACACGTGTCCCCAATATTACAAAATAAACTGTAATTTATTAAATATTGTACAAATAGATTAATTTGTTGTTTTTTTGCAATAATATATTCCGTAAAGTCATAATGTTGTGCATTATGACGAAAGTATTTAATTTATTATGTATTTAGTTGGAACTCACAAGGACATATTGTCACGATCGAAACACGGATTTGGCTGAATTTTTTTTTGGAAGTAGCATTACACTAGTAGTGATTCGTGGCGAAGTAATAGCGCGCAACGTTTTGCCCTTTTCGAGAAAAAAAAAGTTTAAATATATAGCACCATTTATATAACTGTTCAGAAAACATGTTGAAAATTAAATATCTTTTTTTACAAAATGATTTCCACATATTCAATTACCCGGCAGCCATATAAACAAACGAAACCTCATAATATTTTCAATTTTCACTGTAGTATTGATTTTTTGTGCTGCAGAAAAAGATTGTTCCATTTCAAAAAAGGCTTGAGTACTGATGTAACACATGGTGGCGAAATAATAAAAAATAAAACATTTGTAAATATAAATGAAAAGTTCAACTGCAATTTTCTTTCATTACTAAATCGTTTTCCAAACGAATTTTGTAAAACTGTCATCTACAGAATATTTTCATTAACATCTAGACATTTGAACATATTTTCCACTACATTGTATAAATAAATGAGACTATTATAATCAGCATTGTGTGCAGTGCTGTAATAACTAAATGATACTGTTATATATCAGCATTGTGTTGCTTCTGTTGTTTACACATATTTGTCTACCGTCAATACAAATGTGGTTAATTCAACTGTCAAATATCGAATAATATGATTCGTGCAACACGATTATCGACAGTACACGTAACATATTATGATTTTGTTTGAATTTCGGGCTAACTATATTCTGGAATTTCAATAGTATATTCGCAAACATATTACATAAAATGGAATATGACATTAAAGTGACGCAAATCGGATTCAAATGAACAAATACTTTATTTCTGTAATAATGAGTACGGAGAAAACAGATATATAATCGGATCAAGTTATCTAATGAATAAGTTTAAAAGATCTGTTAGAATAGAAATTAAATCAATATTCGAATAGGATTACATACAGGGTATTAAAAAATAAGGGTAAAAAAATTTCATGGTATATACATTTCGATGTGCTGATTCACAAACAAAAAGAAATTTTTCAAAATTCGCAAAATTATGGACATGCTTCTAGAAGAGTACATTTCTAGTGCCACTGGTACTAAACAAATGAGTACGGGTATTCAATATAAATGTTTTACCACGTAACTGATGTTGAATAAATAACAAATGAATTAATTTCATTCTGACGTTTTGTAATAATGTACTGTCACCAGTGGCACTAGAAATGTGCTCTTCTAGAAGCATGTCCGTAATTTTGCGAATTTTGAAAAAATTCTTTTTGATTGTGAATCAGCACATCGAAATGTATATACCATGAAATTTTTTTAGCCTTATTTTTTAACACCCTGTATAAATAAGCAATCAAAAATAAAATTCCAATTTGATGTTTTACAGCGAGGTTTTACTGTACAATGTATAATCTTATTATATAAAGCTCTAAGGTCCGGCTCCTGCTGCTGCTCCGTACCAGGAAGCGTTTTCATTGGATGTTTTGTTGACAAAAGCAAAACAAACTAAGCCGACTATAAATGCAAGAGGCGATGTTTTGTTTATCTGTCAAATCACTGTTTTCTGTCACTGTCGCCAAACGAATTGCAATTTAATTAACAGAGTTTTGTCGTAAGTGTAATATTAAAAGTGTAACGATATATTTAAAGGCATGCAAGTTAAAAAAATTATATTTAAAGTATTTATGAAGTGGCCAGCTTTGAAATCATTTTAAAGATACGCAAAATCAAGAACAACAATTTAATAAATATTTCTAATCGAATATCACTGTATTACGTTAATCAAGTTGTTTTTTTAACATTTCCATAATTAATATTTTACACCTAGTATGTATATATAATCCATCAGCAGAATAATATAAACTTAATTTTGTAAATTCGTACTGCTGAAATCTGCAAGTTGTTAGTGCTGAAAAGGGCAATGCGTGAACTTGTCGTTTGTACACGACGCTTGGCGCCGTTCAGGACTTCAGTTACCGTTCAACCATACATCAGAACGTATCGTGTGCCCTTGGAGCGTCGTGACGCTCGCATTTCACTGAAGTTCGTCTTACACGCAAAATTCTACAATGTGGATTTATCAATGAAACAATTACCAGTGTTTTTATAAACATATTCTGTTAAATAAAATAAGAGTGGTACGAAAAAAAAAATTGTTTCATCCAAATCGTATTACTGGCATACTAAACGGATTATTTAAAAACATATTAAATTGTGTAAAAATATTTGTGCTAATGTAATGTTTAAATTCCATTGAATCATTTAGTTTATTTGTTTCAAATACACGACATAGACATATTTTGTACATTATTTTTTCTAAGTTTCAATTGTTTGTGAAGAGTTTCATAAAGCAAATATGTTATTGAATGTGTGAAAAAAATATCTATTCAAGTATATATTAACGACTAACATCTAAATAACATTGATAAATATTTACATATCTGAATGAACCGATACGGATATATTTTATTTAAAAATCAAACGTCTTCGAAATGTAATATTCATACAGAACTGTAAATGAAAGAATTGTTCACGTTGCTTTGGCCTTTGTGCCCTTCGCAGTACTTATCAGTTAAAACAATCGAATACCTTAAACTAGATGACATTTAAATTGGAATGATAACCGGCACGATATAATGTAATTAGTTTGCGCAATTATTTTTGCAGGTAACTGAGAAGAAAACACTTGATGTAAAGTAACATACTGTAACTGTTTTTTAAAAGTTTAACCATGCAGGAAGACATAGATTTAAATATTAACTCAACATTAGCTGTCAATAGTTCCTTGAACTTTTCGAACGGAAGCTGGAATAATTCAAGTGATCTGGCGTCGCCAGATGAATACTTGTTCGATCGCACTGATGTGCGCGTTATATTCATCACCCTGTATACAATTGTATTCTGCTGTTGTTTCTTTGGTAAGTGTACACGCATGTTTACTAGACATTTACGTACAAATGTAGTCATGTAAAACTAAAAATAAAAACTGCACATATGTAAACAAGAGACGTATATTTGTTAAAATTATTTGTATTTTGATAAATGCAAGACAATGTTCAGTATAATCAAAATAAAAGTAGAGTACGAATGAAATTACTAAAAGTAATATGCGGTTGTGATAAAAAAAAAAAAGTAAACTAACATATAGGTATCTATTAACCTAAAGCAGGCTTTTTGTCATACATAATTCTAATGTCACAGTTTCATGTCAAATGTATATTTTCGAAATAATTATATCATAGAATGCTAAACATTTCAATTAATATAAATATACAAAAGCTTTATATTTTCATTTACACAAAAAAAGTACCCAAAACGGAGTCATTTACAGAACGAGCATTATACACTAATAAAGTTAACATTTATATTCATTTTCTTGTCACGTACAAATGTTCTTATATTTTTCAACATGATGCTAACCGGTTTATAACGTGGCTTGATTATAAAGTGTATTTCCGTTAAGATCAAGAAATTTAACAACGCTTGATGCCTACGTTGAAGATTAGGTTATCCCGTTTATATATATATATATATATATATATATATATATATATATATATATATATATATATATATATATATATATAAGGGTCTGCTACCCCAACAATGGGGAAGACGTATTGTTATGATGTATATTTCTCAAATCAGGCATGTAGAACATTGTTTTATAAATTCTAGACCCTTTACTAAACGTAAATTTAAATTGAATTTGCGGAATTTCAATAATATTTTTGTATTAACAGAGTTATTTTGGTTCTTTGTTTTTATATCGGCTGAAATGACAGTCTGTTTTCATGAAAAGAGTGAAAAATCTTTTTTGCGATACCATATTTCTACTCAATTAAATTCAGATTAGGAATTTCATTTCACGTTTTTTTCTCTCTAATTACGAACAGATTTACGTAGGGCGCAGATTGCTAACAAACAAACAAATATCGAGTTAATTTATTTACTAATTAATAAAACGAGAATGAAATGGAGCCTGAGTATTTTTCATTTAGGACTTAATTTCATCTGTACACATTAACAATGAAGCGTTTTGCCGAAATGCTGTGCTTGTGTATGTCGTATCAAGCTTTTCCACAAAATTATGAAATCATAATTATACACACAGTATGCCCACGATACGAATATAATTTAACGATACACCAGTGTAGATAATAAACTCGAATTTATTAACTCGATGGGTGTATAACTTAGTGCATATTGCGATATCTGTGTATACATGTCAATAAATTCAAATAGATTTATATCCGCAAGACGCCATATATAAATCTATTTATAGATTTTATGAAATTATTCTCGCTAGGCGAAATGTTTTTGTTGCATTTCATAGCTTATTGGAATACAATGTTATTGTAAATTGTTAGTTTAGATCTTGGTCCAGTCTAACCTTTTTAAACATTTCTGAAACATGATTTTCTATCGAGGTATTGACTTTGTGCCAAGTTGCAGATAAATGTGTGGTCTCTTTGGTAAAACACAACAACACCAATCTATGTTCCGTATAATTAGTTTATAGATTAGCAATCACGACACTGATAGATTGGTCACTGTCTGTAAAAGTCTGTGACACGGCTGCAACGACTTCCGATAAATCAATAAACAGCTGGTGTTCACACACGCGATAATACCGGATAGTTGAGAGTTCAGTTCTGATACCCTGCGTGTTTACACTGAATTATTGATGGATTCAATAATTACATCTCCAATTAATATGCAACCGCCAGAGTATCTTGATGATTAATCAACCATACAAGTTGGTAAAGCTTATCGGTTACAATTGGTTACACCTTAAACATATTAAGAAAGCACATTTTCACATCTGCCAAAGTTACCTCCAATAAATATACTTGTTTATGGCATATTCTTAATTTATAAGATACTAATACGGAAATATATTGATACTAAATGTCAAATTAGTGGTGCTAAAAACACTACTGTGCATAAACAAGACCATTTAAAAACGAAAAGATCGTATTCTTCATGTTTTTCCAAGCAAGTAGAATATAATTAAGTGAATTTATGAGTTTGCAGGTTTCAACAAAAAAACATTCTATAGAAAACATCACTTTCCACAAATACACGTGACCACTGAATTGAAAAACAAAACGAATCCAATATGATCCATGATATAAACTGAGCATGATTTGATTGCTTCAGTGTAATATCTATATTTTAACGCGAAACGTACAAGAACGAAATAAAATATATAAACGTTTTAATCAAATAGAATCTGCAGAGGATGACAAAGACTTTTATCTTCTACAAATCTTAATTAAAATGCATTTCCTGATATTAATTGCTCAGATTCTGTATCACGAAGATAATGAATGCCAACGTCAGAAGGAAGTTTCAACACACTTCAAAACTATTTGTACTTTATGTGTAATAAATATTGCAACGAACTTCAATGTATAGAAGAACGTGCTGTGTAATATGTACCGTCAATCATTCCAAGAGTTTTAAAATTAAATTCTTCTTATATGCATAGTTTGTAAAGGGGAATATTAAAATAAAATATATACAGAGTAATATTAGGAATAGTAGGAATAATAGCAATAAACAGTGGAATCCAGAATTTGGTTCACTATTGTGCACATAACGAAGGTATTTAGTTTGCTATGTATTTAGTGGGGGGGGGGCTCAGAGATACGTTCATTATAAGCGAATTTCCACTATATGCGAGTTCGCTGTAAGTGAATACCATTGTATATGCATTTATTTATTTACACCGCAAATAATTAAATCAACAGTTAAATTCAACATTTTCAATATCATCATACATTACATTTCCTTTTGGTTGCACTCTGAAACTGCCCCAAAGTCTATGCGCCAGTGTCAACTTTGGTCTACTCCTTTTAATTCAGTAACCTGCATAAAATATACAGTAAAAATACAAAATGTGAAGTAAACAATTGCACTTATCGTACAATAAATAAGTTTAATCGTAGTTTATATTTTTGTTTCATTTATACGAGGAGAAAAGATACAGCACTCTAATTTATTATAGTGACGATACTTGTTGAAATGATGTGAAAAAAGAACACGTCCATTGTTATTTCGTTCTGAACAAAAATACCAAATTACAAATAAACGTATAAATAAATAATAATGTAGTAATTCATGTAGGTATACCACCATCCATATGCTATGTGTGGCATAAATTGATTAATTCGCTGTTTTCCTTCTTGTGTTCCAGGCAACTTACTAGTGATCCTGGTTGTCACGCTAAGTCGTCGTCTGCGATCTATAACAAATTTCTTCCTTGCGAACTTGGCAGTTGCAGACTTGTGTGTCGGCGTGTTCTGTGTATTTCAGAATTTATCAATGTATCTGATACCAACGTAAGTCGTACATTTGTAGTTATATATATATATATATATATATATATATATATATATATATATATATATACATACATATATATATATATATATATATATATATATATATATTATAAAAAACCCGTTTTATAATATTAATAATTACGTGGCGATTCGAAAAGTCTATTAACATATGAATCCTTACTGTAATATATTATTATATTTAATCTAATTTAATACAATTGTACATGATTTATCCGTGTACTTCTTAGTGAAGCAAGCATATTCATATTTAGCTATTCTACTCACAGAAATTGAAGCATAACCCTAGCAAGTAACATTGTCAGACAAAGAACAACCTTTTTTAAATTTCATTGTATTAACGCAACCTCACTAAAAGTCGTTTGTCACGTTTGAAAATACCTTTTTATTAATATATTCCACCAATGTAACATTTTTCCAATTCAATTTTCGCCTGTCATCGTATTGTTCATCAATCTCTTTGAAGATCTGTGAAATGTGCGCGCATATATTTTTAAAATTCTAACCGAATATTGGTTTAATTACAGATGGGTACTTGGTAATTTTTTGTGCAAAATGTACCAGTTCGTACACTCATTAAGTTACACGGCGTCAATATTCATTTTGGTTGTCATTTGTACGGAAAGATATTTTGCAATCATTCATCCGATTACATGCAAGCAAATATTGACTCCAACCAGACTTCGGGTAAGATTCGTCCGCAACGTTGCTGTATATTACAGTCGTGGAATGAGTAAACTCAGAACAATGTTTGCTTGTAGATGGTAATTATCCTGGTGTGGGTAACAAGCGCTGTCTACAGTGCACCCCGATTCATTTGGGTGGAAACCATTGTGAATAACATGCGCAACGGAGGTACAGAAACCATTTGCGCAACCCACCGAAAGAAATACAACTCGCAACTCTTTGATATGATCAACTTTGGGCTACTCTACGTCGTACCACTATTAGTTATGACGGTAAACATAGTTTAAAACTTAGCGCGTGCACTAACTGCAGGCATTTATGCTTACTTTAACCTTAAATTACACAGCCGGTTGAGCTCATTATAATTATAATTATTCAATGCTCAGGTACTGTACACACGAATAGCCGTTGGACTTTGGCGTAGTTCCCGGCAACTTGAAAAACATTGGAACATGAATGCTAATGACAAACAGTTGCACCAACAAACTCAACCAGATAACTACTCGGAGTGCAACCACCCATGTACAGGTGCACACACGTATCAACAACATCCTACAGCTATACGATTCAAACAGCCACCAAGTAGTACGAAGGTCAGTTTTCATTCTCAATTTTTCCAAATTTCTCTTAGTTCTTATTTTGATAAATCCAACCAACAATGAAATATGTTTTGAAGTGGAAATTTGCTATCGTGTATTTTATTCTTGAAAGAACAATTTCTCGACTCGTTGGTTCCTCTGTCAACTGGATATTCAACAAGTTCCGGAGACAGAACACAAATTACATGTTTATTTTTATACTTGTGTGTTACAGTGTGTGACAGAATGTAAACCTGTCGTTACCGGCAGTGCATTCTCGGTGCAGCATCCGAATTCATCGCAGAACGTGTTACGTGCCCGGCGAGGTGTCATCCGTATGCTGATTGTGCTAGTGCTTACATTTGCTCTGTGCAATCTGCCGTTTCATGCACGTAAGATGTGGCAATACTGGTCGACTGGGTACGTTCACGAATACATTACCGTCTCACTATCATTTCAACATGTCTCTTCCCATGTCCATGCACTTGGTGTGTAGGTACCGTGGATCAAGTGACTTCAGCACCCTGTTCACACCACTCACATTTCTCATAACATACTTCAATTCGGGAGTGAACCCGCTTCTATATGCTTTCTTGTCCCGCAACTTTAGAAGGTAACTATGAACAACAGCAAAGAGTCTTCGGACATTATACATTGAAATATCCGAAACATTTGTGCGGCTGTCTTGGTACACAGAGGTATGCGCGAGATTCTACTCTGCTCGTTGCGTGGTTCGTCATCACAACGTGATCCCGTGCACAAGCTGTACAACATCACTGCTACAGGACGCGGCGACGGTTACTTGAATCGACATGCTAGTTCAAGATCCACGATGAAGGCAAATGCAACCACGGTCACTATAGTAAATAATGCCAGCAGTGAAGCGTTTTACAACGAGGAGGAACTCTGAAGACACACAACGTGTGTGTAATTGTAGATTATGCACACGTTCTATGGAATGAATGCATACATAACCTAGATTCACACAAATGTACACATCTATGTGAAACTAAAGTAAGTATTGTGTCTGTTTACACTAACATCATATCTCTACAATCTAGGATTCATATTATTGTTATATGTGTACACTGGAACTTGTATAATTTTGTAAATTGAAGAGCACATATTACCTGCAAATCTGTCACTTGTTAAAATGTGTCGCATGTCATCTTGAACAGTTGATGTACTAATGAATAAATTTGTTATTGTCAAACATTAAAGAACATTTATTTAATCCAGTTAATACATAATACTAAACAGAAATGTTCCCTTGTAAGTGTCCTCTTTCGACTACAGTTATATTAAAAGCATATCAGTTTCAGTATTATGGAGTGCCAGGGGTGTCCAATTGCATCATTAGACACTAGTGATAAATAAGCCAAAAGTTACTGGTGCATTGGTGCTTTTAAACCGGTAAATATTCGGTTTGTAATCTGTAAACAAAATAAAATCAATAAAAAAATAATTTTTAAAAATAAGCTTTTATTAAATTGGACTAAAAATAAAAAGCCAATAAATAAAAGCGTGGGGCGTAAATGTTCATGTAAATTGGACATTAGAACATTTACGCCCCACGCTTTTATTTATTGGCTTTTTATTTTTAGTCCAATTTAATAAAAGCTTATTTTTAAAAATTATTTTTTTATTGATTTTATTTTATTCTTTTTAGTCTGTGGTAAGTGCATAATTGGATTAAAATTGAAGTTGATTTACTGTTTTGATATTCGGCAAATAGATGCACTTTCAATAAATGTGAAAATGACGAAATGTTCTTAAATTGGTCGATAATTTTATTTTCGCTTACCATTTCTAACGCCACGAAGATCGGAATATTTTATGGACTGACCCTGTGCTTTGTTAATGGTCATAGCAAAGCAATCTTATTACATCGCAGAACTTCACACATTTTTTGCAATGAGATAGGGAATTACACTAATTAATACTAATGTTATACACTGACATAAACACAGTTATAATTATAATAAATCACTTTTATTGTAACCACTTTTATTTTATTAATATATAAATCGTTGTTGTACATTCGAAATGCGAGGCACAACTGTCAAAAAAACGTCGTATTTCTGTTGTTACCGGTGCTAAGCCGACTATTCACCGAAAACTTTATATCTAGCATATACTAATACATGCATTGATCTTCTTTTGTTCAATCTCCCCGTCAGACAGACAGACAGACAGACAGACAGACTGACTGACTGACTGACACACAAGTGAAACTAAATAAAAGCTTGTAATAAAAATACAAGATTTTCCTGTCGAATATAAAAAAAATGCTCGCCACAGCGATAATCTAATCAGTAACAATTAATAAAACGTTAATAATTAAAATGAAATAAATTGGTTGAATTAAAAAAAAGTAAAACATTGTTTTTATTGTGTAACTTTTCAAATATTTTTCATGTATTTTCTGTAATAAAATAATCTATTATAGTATTATTAAGTCTGGTGAATTACAGAGCCGAAATCAAGAATATTGAATACTAGGTAAGTGAATAATTCCTTTATATGTACTTACTAATCAAGCCATTGTTTTAATTAATCATATTTGATCGTTTCTCGCATCACGGTTACGTAGGAAAATATAGCTCGTACAATCTGGAAGGAGTCATATTGTATTACTTAAAGCATATAAACAAGCACATTATACTGTCACATACATTGACAAAACCTTCCAAAGATAACGCCTGAAATCCACCCATTGTGATTAGTACTTCTCTTTGTGCTCTGCACATAATAGTCAGGATACTGTGAATTGTAGAACGGTCACAATTCTCCCAATCACTACTATAGATAGCAAGACTTACAGAGAAACTCTGAAATGTATTTCTATAGTTATTCTATATTCATTTCTATGAATAATTATTATCTCTTGCTGTATCCACTTACTTCGTCTTTAATAATCTGTCCACAGAAACAATAAACCAATATTTGAACCGAAGATGCAGCGATAATGAAGATAAATCTATATGATCCGGATCTGTAGTAAAAACATATGAATTACAAACGAGTCATACTATTATTCATAAAGGTCTGTCTTCTACCAGACCCCTTTATACATCAAATTATACGAAAAACTTACTCCATGTTATAGGTAAGCATAACGTACAACGATAATGTTATTAAAATAAGTTCGATGCCAAATATTATCAAAATCGGAATCGTATAGACACTTTTCAGTTTCTCTAAAAATCTGAAACATAATTATTTGTACGAAATATTAAGTTAGGATGTTTTGAAAACTTACAGTAGAATAAGATTGTGTTGTTTGACGCATTTGGTAACAACATTATAATCTGTGTTTTTCCCTATATTATTAAATTCCTCCTTCAATAAACCAAATTGTCCGCAGACAAGGCCCATGTTGATCACGAAGAACATGTCAAATGGAACGATTGCAAAGTAAATGGCAAAACTTTCTGCAATCATCTGTATGGCCAGAACAATTTCATAATACGGAAATGTCTTCAAAGATTCCTTATCGAACGGTACCCATATATCCCAAGCAAAGTTGCCATATATAATTGGCACTAGCATGTACATAGAACAACTAATAATTGAATATAGATACACATTGGCAGCCAGCCGTGAGAATTTATAAATCTTTATTATCTTCTTCGCCACAACTGGATCCACGGATTCCGTTGTCCAAAAGTTGTACAAGATCATGTTAAGCATATCATCGATTACGTCCGGTTTTAGATAACAAACTGCAAGTTTTACGATTGCCTGAAAAAGCAGTACAACCCTACAGCTCGTAATTAAATCTATATGTAAACAAACTGCAATATTGCTTACTTGTAAGAACGATATCACGGCAAGTACATTTTCAATCACGAGTGCCATTGAAATATCCGTTGTAAATATAATATTTAACGTTGACGATAACGAAAACAACACGCTTAAAATCAGTGTTATGAGGAATATAAGTTTTTCAACATTAGTCCTGTTCCGAGGTGTGTTGCCAATACAATTCCACCGATTTAAAAATGGTTTTAACATAAGATTCAAAGTAATTGAACTTTCCTAAAAAAATATATATACATATATCGATAAATTATTTATTTAATCAGTTCTTATTTTAAATTCGTTTCAGCTTTTCTGTTTTCATCGTCTATTCAATTCGTTATCTTAGAATATAGCAAATCGATTATTAAAAGTGTCTTTGCTCAATACAAGAGAAATAATAACCAAGTCAATTACAGAAACCACGTTGCCGAATTAATTTAGCACTATTGTAAATTATTTATTATTATTTAAACTGAATTATATTAAAAATTAAGAGATAAACGACACTTGTAACTTACCATTGTTGCTACTTATAATAGAAGGGAGAAAATGTATTGTTTCCTACATACATTTCTACTTTATATACTTTTTTTATATATGCAACTAACATATGATCAACTGTGAACTTCCAAACTACAATTATTCTTTACATTTAAAGTAACAAGTACTGCTATTCAGCAGTATGTAGTTAGCAACTCTTCATCATTACATCCATCAATATTTTAATCAGTGAATTTGCAAAATACCGCAGGTGAACATATGTTGTGTTATACACAATAAATATTTAATTATATATATATATATATATATATATATATATATATATATATCATTGTTTATTAACAAATTAATCCCCTAAAAGTAATAACTTATTTGTTATTTTTATCATTGACTCAAAAAGAAATACCGTTAAATTGAATATGATGTTATCCCCTGTACAAATATACAAGTCCCCGTTTGATAAATTCGCCACAAGTAAACAGATAAAACTTATCTATTAAAGTTTCAAATGAAATGTGTAAAACAGTCATTTTGTTCAGCGCAATAGTATGTCCATCTACTCAGTCTTTTGGCTGTTTTCATTAGGTTGGTATTACTGTACAGATTTAAATTAAAACGAAATCTTAATTAAACAGAATGATGACTTTGTGATACAGGTGTACTGGCAACGGGAGAAGATCGGAGTGCAAAAATATTGAATGGATTACCAGCTGTACCCGGATCTATTCCCTACCAAGTAAGTGAAACACAACTAGAAATATTGTTCAAAAGTTTATAAACAATATTCAAACATACCGCTTCATTAAATCCAATGCCAGAATGGTATAGAATCACACATGTTGCGAAACAGTGTTCGATGACATCATTATGTAATATAAGAATCAATATTTGTTGAACGATACCAGGTGTCGGTAGAATCCAAGGCAGGCAAACATTTCTGCGGTGGATCTATTATTGATGAACAACATGTACTCACGGCTGCACACTGTATGTACTCGAATAAAAAGAGAATACTGTTCCATCGTGACAGCATACAAGTTTGGGTAGGTGGATCCGACCGCAGATACAAACAGTTCACTGGAATCATGAAACAAGTAACCAACATATTCATCCATGAATATTTCAACTTGACATATTCGACGAATGACATTGCAGTTCTCCGAGTAAGCATGTCTCTTTTTTCGTAGATCATTTTGAAACCAGAACAATTTATCCTTAACAGTATATTGGTTATAAATTCTTCTAAAATGTGCCGATGAAAATCAAAAGATTTTAGCAATTTGCTAGTAAAACGTGCATTCGTTGTAATGAACGAAATAAAACTAACAAACAGTACTCTGTTCTAGATAAAAGGCACATTCACGTTTACTTCCAACGTGCAACCCATCGAACTGTCATCTTCGTTCATAACTGCGGGTGCTTGCAATGTGTCAGGATGGGGTTATATTACAGTACGGTCTCAACATATGTATTACTGACGAGTTCTGTCTACATGACTTCTGCTTGCAGGCCAACACTAACCTGATGTCAGCAACATTGCGCTACACGGAAATAAGTATCGCGAAACTGGCAGAATGTCAATCCGATTACCATATGGCGGAAATAACCTCGTGTATGATATGCGCAGGTGACCGGAACAAGATGCGTGATTCATGCAAGGTAATTCATTAAAAACTATCTGACGTACCAGAGCATAAACTTACAGCTGTAAATTTAATATTAATATCAATACGGCTGCTCATTATCTTGTTAAATGATTATTATGTGAGTGTTTGCAGGGTGATTCTGGTGGTCCACTGGTGTGTGCTGGTAAACTAGAAGGAATCGTCTCGTTTGGTACCGGTTGCACGGACCCGCACAGCCTAGGAATCTATACACGCGTGTACAGTTACAAACACTGGATACACACGCAACAAACACGATCTGACAGTTCGCAACACGAAAACACTTCTCATTACATAGTTGTTTCTATAATTATATCGTACGTTATCACCGAATATCGGTGAATTAAATGTTTAGAAACTAGTTCGTATTGTAATCATTCATTTTCCCTACGGAATCCCTCGGAGGTATTTCAATTATTGAACGAAACCCAACATTGAAAAAAATCTATTTGAAAAGAAAACACGAAGCAATGGACAAATAATCGTATTACAGTATTGTACGTTGCACAATCCCTACGGAAGTCTTCACGTTACATGGTGACATGGAATTACTGTGATTGCTTACATTCCATCACATATCGAACCTTCTGAGTCCAGAATCCACGAGACCCGTTTGCTTTCTCAGCTGAACCGTACTTTGCAGTCACCCTTCAGCAAACTGCGGGCAAGGATATTAATGATATGCCCAATAACGCTACCTGACAACCCTACGACAAAGTTTGTTACGCATTCTGATGCACCACTGGAATAAATTATCACTTATTAATTCACAAATAAATAGGAATACTTGAGTTGACAGCAGCGGCTCACTGGAATCTTCTCAAAGCTTAGAGTTATTCAGTCTCTGTTTAATAAATGAAAATAAAACGTTACTGTAATCCTAAATGTATTCCTTTCATTTAGATAGTTCGTTTATTCAAATATACGAATTAACTTCATTGAAAAGGTATAGAATCAGTTCAAAATAAACATATTCTATCTAAAGTTACATAGATGGACTTGCGCCAAGGATTCAAGGATGGTTGAATCAACAGAAATGTTCGGGTTTCTACAGACAAGACCCTTGCCTAAACAAACAAATGTGAATTGCCCTTCGTAACAACCTCTTACTAGACAAAAATCAAATCACAGGATACGACAGGAACAGAAAAATTCGAGTGAAACATTATTCACGATTAATTATAATTCATGTTTAATTTCTATAAGATAATTGAATTACAAATGCATAAAACTCACGATCCGTATTGAAAGAAACAAAAATACTGGATTTTTATATATATTTTGACATTATAATATGTTTATAACGTATTTAACCTCGAATCGATAATATTCCTTTCGATTATTATTAAATTATAACACAGTTTCAACAAATAACATCGGGTGTTGGACAACAAACTTCCGCACCAATATTATTGAAGTTTACTTTTCCGTCAGAGCATCTGAAACAAAACATACTGATTAATAAAATCTCTTCATGTATCACAAAATTATCCAACTGTCAAATAGCTTGAAAACGTAGATAAACTATTTATTCGACGTCAACTCAAATGTGATTCCGTACAATTTATTATCGGACACGGAAATAGCAAACGCAATTATTTAAAAAAAATGGAACGCAAATATTTGGATGTAAGAGATAAAAAAAAAACGAATTAATTTCGCAGAATCACATTACAGTGTATGAATAAGATAATTTGAATATTCAATTTCACAACAAAAAAATATTTGGATTTGCAAATGCAAAGAAAATATCCATATTTTAAATTCTTTTAAATTTGCATCAGGCTTTTGTTCAATGTTATCGCAAAGTGTTCAAACATTAATCAACTGAAAAAAAAATTGGTTTCTTACAAATAAAATAGCACAATAGCTATTATTGATTAGTAATTCAACATACATGTATATTGCATAATTGTTTGTATAATTTGTTATAGTTATATAAAATGTACATGTAATCAATTCGCAATATATAGACACACAAACCGTAATTATTGAGCCAGTCTGTGGTATGCTATTCGTGCAAATATTTATTATTATTTTTGCGATAAAAAATGACTAGTGGTTAAGGCATTAAGGCTGCTAATCCAACGTGCTCTGCACGCGTGGGTTCGAATCCCATCCTCGCCGTAAATTATTACCCCTCACAATACCCTACATACGAAGGTATGATGTTCTAAAATGGAAATCCTTGTGAATTTCGGACGAGATTCCGGTAAAAAAACTGGATGTAACATACGTAACACTGTATTTTACAGAGAAAATAATATTTTCATATGCAGATATTTGCTGAATATCAACAGTAATCATAATATAGCAGCTATTTGGCTATCAAAGTTAGTATTAACTGTTCATAATAGTACATTATACACCAAGGGAGAGAAACCACTTATTTTTCCGGAGGTGTAGTTTGAAGCCCGAGGGCGAAGCCAGAGGGCTACAAATACATCGAGGGAAAAATGGTGGTCTCTCCCGAGGTGTATATACTATTTTTTCCACGTTCGGGAGTAGAAAAACTTAATTTCATAAATAATGAATTATAATAAATCGGAACGAAATTGCAATATTTAGAAGCCTTTGGAAATGTATCCATGCAACGCGTACCATGACAACACACATTTATTTACAAAAACCTTTGTTATAATAAAAAACTCCCTTATGAAAAGTGTTTTCGTCCCTAGGGAGTAAATGCTTCATTTCTGTCCCGCGTTTGACGCCATAGAAACCGACTTCTACTCCCGGACGTGTAAAAAAAGATTATATTGTACACAGTACGTAACGGTCATATAATGACAGTAATGATTAATCAGTCCATTGCCAAATAATCACGAATTAGCTTAATTAACATTCTTTTGATGATGTTTTAATAACGAACCATTCCAACTAAATTCAGCCAAATTATTGATGCATTTGCAGGCAATTTAATTTATTTCTGCGAGTGTTGATTGCGAAACATTGCGGATATGAAAATATACTTGCGCGAACAATCAGGGAACGTAGAAAGTAGTGTGATTTTTCTTCCACATTTCCGCTGATTTCGTTTGACAGTTTATAAGTAGGTGTGTATTTGTTCTACTGTAATGCGAAGTGTGATATACAACTGTCAAAACGAGTGTTATGCTATTACGTACCTGTGTAAACCAACAGTTTGTCTGCAGTTACTTGGTTGCGTGCAAATGCACTGATGAGATGATCCTGGTCGAAAAACTGGTGGCGGAGGTGGCGGTGGTGGTTGCATCACGTGACCTACACCTACGATCACTGGTGGACCATGGATCAGGTGAGTTGGGCCGCCCTGAATGACATGAGTCGGCCCCGGATGTATGACATGAGTTGGTCCTCCTTGCACCATATAGGATGGTCCGCGCACCACTTCTACGCGCGGTGCGATCCTAACCTCTTTCGTACCAGGGGTGAAAAAAGATGTGAAAAGATTATTAGGTGCAGCTAGACATACTGATACGAGGATAGCTGCACACAAAATTATCTGGAACACACATTTGCCTTCCATTTAGAAACTATTTCTTCTGCTTGTCAGAACACAACTTTGCAAACAACTACTTATTGAAAACTCAGGAAAATGATCGGACAAAATGGTTGCAACGCGTTTATGTTACTTTGAAACTATCAGGAATTTCGCAAAAATCTTTGTTCACATTACGTGGAACGACTCATTGATTCATTGTGTTGCTTTCATTATTAATTTAGTAAATAGTTTTTATTCTCGTTTCTTTTGCACTTCATCAAAGAAAGTTAATTATAAAAATACAATAGCTTTTGTTACGAATGTAGTATACAATAAATATTATTATGTATATTATCCTCGCACTGATTAAAACGTAACAATACGTTTCTGTCGATAAGGCAGTTCAATTCAATTTAAATACATATATCTTTAAAGTGTAGTGTAAAAACCTAATTATGGCTCGATAATGCGATAATACGCGAACTGAACCAGAATTGATACTAATAATTTTAAATTGGAATTTTAAAAACAAGTGCGATGGCCGGGAATCGAACCCGGATCAACTGCTTGGAAGGCAACTATGCTGACCATTACCGAGGGGCTGGCCACTTACAAAAATTGTGTACACCATAATTCTAATTCACAGGCAATTCAAGTAATTCACAAGTAATTCGTCGGTAATTCAAGTAATTCTCTAGTAATTCAAGTAATTCACAAGTAATTCGTCGGTAATTCAAGTAATTCATGGGTAATTCAAGTAATTCTCTAGTAATTCAAGAAATTCACAAATAATTCTGTGATCACTTTATAAAGAAATCCTGATACGCTTGTCACAAATATACGAAAAAACTAAACTATTGCACTGAAACACAACACACAACTGTTGATTTGCAATGAACTTCTACAATTGATTCAGTTAGATGTTCTATTCTAAACATATCTAGGAAAAAAAATATCATACAACTATAAATCAGTCACATTTTGTTTGCATAACCAACTCTTTTGGCAGAACCTTTTCAAGATCCTGCCTTTTGTTTTCTTCGTTTTGTGTAGTTTTGAATTGCATTAAATGTTTAAATAAATCAGAACAGTAAAAATATAAATATAATTAATTTTCATTTTCTACTGTTTTTAATGAAAATAAGAATAAATAATTTTGAAAATATAAATAACATACTTATATTTTTTTTAAATGTGCATGAGACATATGTGTATTGTCATTGCGATTATTCTAAAGGTAAAGTAAAATGTATTTAGTAAAAAAAAGAAATGCATCGCGCGGGAATCGAACCCGGGCCGCCGAGAATATTTACAACAGTTTTAAACGTCTCAGAACTCGTATAAATTTTCGCACTTTTCGTGTTACAACGCATTCAGGTGCAACTGGGTATTAATATCTTGCTAAGTAATGGATTTCCTTGTACTCCGTTCTGTATATTTGTGTTATTCTTATAAATTTTAAACACATTTCACAAGTAATTCAAGTAATTCCTAGGTAATTCAAGTAATTCATAGGTAATTCACAAGTAATTCAAGTAATTCACGGGTAATTCATAGGTAATTCAAGTAATTCCAGACATTTTGTACACCGTAATTCAAGAGTGGCCAGCCCCTCGACCATTACACCACCATCGCTTATGTCATCACCGAATTGATGAGACTATACTCTTCGAAAGTAGAATTGTTTTATTACGATATAAACATATTATACAACTAGTATTCAAAGAATGGGTTAGTCACCCATGCCTGCAGCTCATCGACGTATGTGCAAGTCTGAATATATCACAAATTATTATTTATCTAAATTCACTTTTAAAATCGTAGGTGCCTAGGTCGCAAATAAAACAACAAATTTAAAACAAGTGTGAATACATTTTCTTCTCTTGACAAAAGCAAAGCAAACTAAGCCGACTATAAATGCATTGATCTTCTTTTGTTCAATTTTTAATTAAAAAATATTTTTTTCTCCAATGGTCTTACATAATTTTTCAAAATAAAAAATATGGAAAAATATTGTTCCATTTCCTGCATATGCAAGAAAATTTTGAATACAATTGAGTGAAAAATAAAGGAGAAAAAAAATAACAACTGAAAAAAAGTTGCAAAATATTTTTTTTCTCAAGTGCGAAGGAAAATTTTGAAAAATAAAATGTACCTTGCACAACTAGACCATAACAAGTATCTGCAGAAAAAATTTCATAAAAATCCGTTGGGTAGTTTAGGAGATCTGGGTGGAACAAAAAAATCTCGTACGAGCGAGCGAGCGGACGAGCGACATACATACGGACATATGTTGTAATAGTCATTTCGTGGTCCAGGGGGTCTGTCCGGGATTTCTGTGCAAAAATTTTTGAAATCGGAAGATGCTACAGACATCGTACCGAACACTATAGCTCTTCGACAGGAGGTCGATGAGCTAAAAAGCTGGGCTCAACCGGGATTTGAACCCGGGACCTCTCGCACCCAAAGCGAGAATCATACCCCTAGACCATTGAGCCGCCATATTACCGAGTATTAGTTTTTACATATTATTATAACATATAAAATCAGGCAAAATAATATATTAATCATTTATAACATTTACCATCTTCAATCAACGTCAATATGACTTATTTATTCTTTCTAATCTTCTGTACAGGAACACACAACCAATTTTTACTACAATAATATTAAATTTGGTTCCGAATGAAAACTAAAAATGGTCTATGAAAACATTAAGGGTTGTTTTGAAGGGGTAAAAATGACGAGGTGGCCGAGTGGTTAAGGCGTTGGACTGCTAATCCAATGTGCTCTGCACGCGTGGGTTCGAATCCCATCCTCGTCGTATAATTATTATGTACTTGAAAATACTAAACCTTATTAAACTTTATCCGAAAGAGCTGTTCAATAAAAATAACAAACAGTCTAATTGTTCTCATACTTACCATAACATCATCTCTTCCTCCATTTTGAATAATCAAAATGTCATTTGACAGGTAACCTGGGTAATGGAATCAGTATAAATCATTTATATTTAGCAACAATATTCAAATTTATACACAGACACATCTTAAAAACGATAGTCTATTTCATTAGTACAACTGTATAAAATCATACATGAAGGAGTTAATATTAATAAAACAACCACACAACTACACAATGTAACATGTACATTTCCTTTCCGTAACTGCCACTACACATTTACACAACCGGTCAGTTTTTTTAGTGATACACAGTTGGCATCACTTTCGTTAACAATGGCACCGTTTCCAACACAACTGTCAAACTGAAATGTGTTCTTAAATCTAAATATAGAGGACTCTTATGTACACGATAACGCACACAACATTGTTTCTGTTGTTATCAAACTAATTTGCACTTTTTCACATTCAAATATATAAAAACAATGTCTGTCTGTCTGTCCAAGTGTTTATGCACGCAAATTGTACGGACGACTGCGACGGTAGCGCCGCGTCGAGTGTTGCGGTCGCCGCTAGAACTTCTCACGTTTCTTGAAGTTACGCTTGCTGGCACATCGGTTAATGATATCGGTCACGTGGTGTTCGTGGTCGAATATTTTCATCACTTGACTCTTGGCTTCCAGTACACTATCGTTTATAATCTTACTGCGTTGCATATTACCCTGAAACGTAAGCATTCACAACATACGTTCAACTGTTTATTTAGTTTATTCCAACCTTAATCAGTTCATTGATACGATTGAAATCCTTATCGTGTCCGCTACAATCTTTGGTTTCAATTAACTTCAGCATAGAACTCAGCTTGTCATACACCTGTGTCTCCAAATCAGACTGAAATAGAACACAAACTTACAACACATCATCCCAATCAGTCGGGCGAGCACTTACTAAATCCTCCATTTGTGTGCTTAAATGATAGATCTTCCAGCCTTTGATCTTCTGCAACACATGGCTCTGATTGGCCAGATCGATGATTGTCGGACGACGCTCGTCCTTTGGTTTAACATCGGTGTACCGGAGATAATGGTTATGCGTGGATTTCCAGGTCTGTCGGTAACTGTTCAACAATGACGCGGGCGCAGGTTTCTTAACTGTCACTTCAGTGCGGGAATCTGGTTGTAAATCTCGACCTATACACACGACATTACATGAACAGTTCTCTTAGAATCTCATTATTTCAAAATATACTAACTATGCGAAATCGATTCTTCAGGTTCTCGTTTGATTTTATTCTCGGACAAGAACTGCATATCGTCAATATTAAATTTGGGTTCGTGTAGATCATTTCCCGTTCTGTAAAACACACACAGAAGATACAAATATGTTCAGCGACAAGCTATACTAAAATGTGTATTGTTGTAATTGTTTTATATAAAACTTGTGAATTCCTTACAACTGCTGTTTGCGAGGCTTCTTCCTCGGGCTCATCTCCTGCGTTGGCCGCTCTTCATCCTGATGCAGGTGATGGTGACGCTGTTGCTGGACTTGTTGTTCCAGTTTAAAAGCTACAGCGGCAGGTGCCGGTGGTGATTTCGATGGTATAGGCATAGAATCATCGCAGTGATCGCCGAGACCAGGACTAGACGTCGCAGATATGGTTGTGCTGCCCCCGGAACTGTTCCCGCCATTGCCGCGCGAATCCGGACGCGATGGCGGAGATATGGGAGCCGCAGAGAGATTAGCCAAGACTGGAGCCAAATTCTTAGCCGCCTTCAACGGAGATCTATAAGCAAATAACACTTAAATTTCCAGAATGTTACGTTTGAAACCCACGAACTAACCCTTCATTGTCTCTCTTCCGCAGGATGCTAGGTCGTGGAGAGGATGTCACCTTGCCAATGGACGGCAACGGATTAATATGTTCCTGCTGCTGTTGATGTTGCTGTACCGGTGTTGGACTCTGTTGCAACAGCCCGCCGCCACCGGCACCGTCAAGGAACTGGTTACCGCGTTTCTGTTCGACCACCATCACGGGATTGAACTGTATCGGTTGACCGCCGACAATACCTGCACATAACCATCAAATAACAAGCGTCTGTTCGCCGTGTTCAAAACTGTTGTTGCACTGAAGGTCATTCGCAATTCAAGGCTAGAGAAAATTATACACACATTTCGTGAAATCATCTCTCAACTAATTACGGTGTAATTTACGAAACGTTATATACGCTGTACGAACCGTGAACTTGCGTAGTGATCCCGGTGGATCTAATTTGTGTTGGCGCCGATTGCGGGACCGCAGCAAACGAACCAGACGACGGTGTAAACGGTCGCGCCACTAAGTTACCGCCAGTCACCGGGTATCCAGCGCTTGTTTCATAGAAGTACGCGGTACCCGTTGGTAACGAGTACGTGGCTACCGAGGTAGTAGTCGGGTTGCGTTGTATCTCGGTTTGGCCAGAATTCGCAGGACCTGCAAACAAACACCGCTAAACATAAATAACAATGCAACTGTTATTCATCTGTAATAAACAGAATGCTATTGTTTTATTATTCACGGGAACCTAGGCAACGTAATAACAAAGGCAAAACAAAACATTATTAATAGCCAACTAGATATGTAGTACGAGGTTGTTTAACATAAAAGTTCTTGCAATTCAACAGCGGCTTACCTGGCGAGGTGGATCTGCGGACCATCGGTGTTGTGTGTATGTACACATTGGTAGGCTGGCCCGTCTGTTGCGCAGAGGTGGGTCCTTCGTCCAAGACGGCCCTGTTTGTTTGCGGGAACACTTTGGCAATCGGTATGGCTTGTGATACGTTCACAGGCCGTTGACTCACGATAGCTGTCGGTGTTACATTGACTGTAAATACACAAACAGACACATCGCAATTGAACACGTCATGCATTCCTATATTTTATTATGTTCGGATGAGTGTTGACCTGTGCTGGTACCGGGCTGTGTGATACTTACTTGTCCTTGTAGGTGTAGACGCTACTGTGACAGTCACGGGGACTACTGTGGCTTGTTGTGACGGCAGTTTGGCGACAGACGGCACTTGTGCCAACTGTTGTGTTATCACCTGCACACACACACACACACGTGAACACTGATAAACTTGTCACAATATTATTATAACCAAACTAACATCGAACAACACATTGTTTCTTACAAGTTCTTCAACCCAAAACGAACTCGATATTTATCTACATGGCATTCACCAATTAGGATATACATTTATGAAAATGACCAAATTAATCTTATCAAATGTAGATAAGCCCTATTTGATTACGAATAAAGTGTACTGTTTATAGTTGTAGCTTTTCTCTAATAAATTGTGACTGATCGTAAAGACAAATAAACACTATGTTTTAAAATATCCGTATAGTGAGAGATCAAAATATTATGTTTATCCGACCTTGGTCATAACAGATTATATATATATATATATATATATATATATATATATATATATATATATATAAAATCTGTTATGAAATGTGTGTTACATATAACCAAATTATACACTCATAATTACAACTGTTTACATTTAAAATCCGGCATGTCATCTCATATGAGACATTCTCATTGGACCGTATGGCTTTATTTTCTCACTAACGCGAAAATATGTTTTGGTGGAAATGCAACCGGTTGATACGTAAGTGAATTTGGTATGATTCGCATAATCTGCTATTTGTGTAACTGTCAGAATAGATGAACTGACCTTTGGTCCTTGTGTTTGAATAGTGCGCGCTGTTTGAGCCGAATTGGCCACCATGACCGGATGCAGTGAGACTACACTGGCAGCTAGCCGGCCTGCTTGTGTGGCTATCACTACCGCGGACGGCTGCTGCTGTTGAGCGGGGTTGTTAGGAACAGACAGACGCGTCTGTGCACCCGTCATCAACGTACCAGGCGGTGAGCTGACAGGTAACCGGCCCACACTACCAGGTTGTTGATTGGTGAGCGCAATACGAGCGGTATTACTACCTGTGAAGTACATGCTATGTAACACTTCAAATAAACAATATTATTACAAGAATGACTAAATATCATAACTATAAAAACCATGAATCATGTTTTATAAACACGAGATTGCACAAAGTAATTATTACATTGGTTGATTATAACCGGGAATTAGTAACCGATGAAAACTAAGATTACCTATAACGGTATTTTGTGTCGGGGCTGCGGATATTCTAGTACCAGTATTGTAGATGCCTGGCGTTGCTGGAGTAACCGCCAATCGAGTGGTTGCCTGGTTCACAGTGACCGGTACTGCTAACCTGGTTGCCATTATTTGTCCCTAAATGAAATCATACAAGTCATAATATGAAACTCCAGCTGAATTATTATGCTAATATTTGAAAGTTTCTTCGGACAACAACAGCGCTTCTAATTTTTCCCTTAAATGTGACACTATTCCTGTGGAAAATTGTGTATTTTCATAGCATTACTATAACAATAGCGTCAAATTTAATAGAAAACTTTAGTGGCTGTTTGTAGATCCTTTGGTAGTGAGCTGTGAATGACAGTTGTTACGTAACACATACCGGCCGTGTGGCTGTGACTTGTCGTTGTGAGTTGATCGTGCCGGTTACAGCGATACGTGGACTAGCGGTAAAGTGTTGCGTTGCATTACCACTTCCGCCAGTGTAAACTAGCGTCTGCGTACGTGTCGGTAACGCCAAGGTAACTGCATTACCGATAGCCTGTATTCCGCCCGCAGTCTTGTACGAATGGATCTATTAAGCAAAGCAATATTAGCAACCAATGTACCGTGTGTCTCATGACGATCTACACATAGGAACGTTGCGCGCTCATTTGATTTTTAAAATCAAAATATTAATAGTTTTTGTTCTTTTTTTTTGTAATTTTAATGTCAACTTGACGTTTAAATTCCTTGAAAATGTACTATTACATCGAATATGTTCCAAAATTATACTGGAATATCAAAGGAAATAAAATAGTAAACATAAAATTAACAATTATATTGTCTAGATTGTAAAAAAACTAAAACGATCAAATTAATATTTCACGATCAAGAGCGTATGCAACAAACTTATGTGTAGATCGTCATGAGACACACGGTATATATATATTTATTTATTTATTTATTTATTCGTAGTTTAATATACAAGTTTCATACGGGACCAGCAAATGTTATAGCTTTACACACACTGCTGATGAAACTGAATTCATATTGTAATTGACCAACGAACTTTCCTGAAACATAACCGTGAATATTTACCTGCGTAGAATGTAGTACAGCTTGACGGGCACCTGTGCCCGGTGCGTTCGTTTGTGCACGGGCCACAACTTGCGGGCGCGATCCCGCAACAGGCGTACCACTGCCAACGCTCGCCGGGATTCGTTGTAGATTTGTACTTAACACTGCACTGCCCGCCGCACCAATACCGCCGACAGTCTTCACTAGCTGTGCACCGGTTTGTACTTGCATGCCGCTGCTCGACACCCATGTTGTACCTAGATACACATATAAAACGATATGCATATGTTTTTATTAATATAACAACGTATAACGTGATCGTGATGCTCTAGACTGGTAATCAGGCGGGCGGCTGTAGACGTAACGTACCTGGTTGCAAAGTTGTACCAGCTGGACTGGGCGTACGCGGCGGTGCGACCTGTCGCACCGTCGTCACATAGCCAGTAGCCTGGCCCGGAGGAGTTGTAACCACACCAGAAGCTCTGATCGGTGTGGCAACAGCGCTACGTGGCGTTGCCAAATTAGCAACCACAGCGGGGCCCCTGCACAAGGTAAACGATGTATCAATACCGTAGAAGCTCTCTTAACCCTCATAATTTACATGAAAATCTGATTGACCGACCAAATTGCTATCCAGACCGCGGTCCTATCACTCAGCGTTGTAGAAAATACCGAAATGACAAATATAAACGCAAACTAACGTGAAATGAAACACAAAAGATACGTGTGTAGTGAGACACTTTCGTTTCATCGTCTTGGCGTGCGATGAAAATAGCGGAGTCGCTATTTTTCATCGTACACGGGCGCATTCTGTTGTTTTAGCATATTTTCTACGATGCTGTATGATCGGTGTGCGTTAGTGATCGATGAAGAGAGCTTGTACTGACCTAGGTACATGATATGTAGTGCCAGTGCTGGCTGCCTGGCCCACCACCGATGTAGCTATGGTGATCTGTGCAGGACGAGCCACACTCTGAGATTGAGCCTGACCATGGCTACTGATAATTCCCAACTGTGTACGTTGCAGTGTATCTACTATAAAACACAGCACATTCTTATACCATAACATACTAAAATTAACAATTGCATGTAAAGGTTGTTGCCATAGTTATAACAACAACTAAATGAATAGTTATCATAGAACACTATCAGAAAATGGCATAATATTGTTTAGTCTAAGGCATAGAAACTTGATATTTAAAATCAACACCGGTATCATATTGTTTGGTAAACTTCTACAATTTGTTTTGGCATTGTAGCTTATCTGTAAATTAAAACTGCCATGACAACCTGATAAGAATGAAGCATTTTCATTGGTTGCCAACGAATTACAAACGCAAGACATGTATTTTAGAAATGGTGTGCGGTTATTGTAAACTAACCTTGCTTGATCATTGCTTGTGGCACAATACTGATCGTCTGACCAGTGACGGACGTATTACCAGCACCAACACCAGCTGCAGGAGTCAACACCCGCATCCCACGTAAAGGCTGAGCTGTCATTACCAGCGGAGCACCTTTATTCACTTCTATAGGTTTCATAGTCAACTTGGATGCCAAATCCAACGGGAATACCTTACTGCCCTCGGGCTTCTCCTCATCATTGTTCCCACTCATCTTGCACTTCATGAAAACACACACAAACACTGTTGTAACTTATGTTGATAACCTTATTTTTTGGTATAAATATATACACAGCCCTCCCATAAAGAACGCTACACATTTTAAACTGGCCACAAATCTTTAATGATTACACAATGAACTAATCCATCGTTCAGTAGTCGAGAAATATGTTATACAATATGATTAACAAAATAATTTAATATTCTGGACAAACAAATCAATGATGCAAGACACAGTAGGCTTGGCAATTAAACTTCGTATCGTGTGTATTTAAACTGTTAAACAAATGACGAGTAATCCTTATGGATTATTCTAGTTTTGATTGGCTGTTTGCAGTTTTCGTTTCAAATGCAACTGTGGCTTTGTTGACTCGAATCAGCTGTAATACAGACAGATGTTTGATATCGATTATCAACATGGTAATAAAAATAAACAAAGCAATATGCATATTACATATCATATGATACATAACTGTATGCTTATAAACTAAATGCAATACGATATTGTTTGATCTTTAGAAAAATCGTAGACAAATAGTAGACTTCAAAAGATACTTGCATTACAAGTAATCAAATGTATACATACGTGCTTAAAGAACTGTAACACAACGTTTACTAGAAGAAACACATTTTCTCCTTGATTTTTTTTCTAAAATGTTCGCAAATATCTTTAATATTTTAACTATTTTCGTTTTACAATAGCAGACGCAACTTCAAAAGCTTGAACCTTCAGGGATTGGCTACTCACACAGGATATGGAAATTAGGAGCGACAACGCTGTGCGCAGTATATTGCGCGTAAAATCGCTAATGTCAGATGACAAATATTTAATAATCTTCAAATTGTTAAAAGAATAGAGGTAAAATAAGTTATGACGTAAAAATATATGTTTATATATAATAAGAAAAAATACAATAACTTGTTGTACATCGATGAAATGTCAAACATCATATTGATTTCGCTAGTGCCATCTTTAGAGTATTTTTTGTATAAATAAAGGCGGCAAATAGCTCATTTTCCAAATTGGCCTCATTTATGATTCATGCAAATAGATCCGCACTTTTGATATTATAAAATAATAATTAGAATGGTTAAATGAAAGACATACATACGTTTGTTTATATATTTATTCTATAATATATAAGTATGTACCTACATTATGCAAGCGTAAAAAGTGTACAAAACTAATAAATATTTCGCCTAAATATAAACAATAAACTATAAATAGTTTATACAATACAATATTCCGAGTCTTGGAAGGGGTATTTGCTTAAAGTCTACGTTTAAATATGAGATACATAGATTGTATTGTATGTAATACTATAAATAAAATACAATGTGTTATTTGGTGTCGACTAGAGGATGCAAGTCTGTGTTCACCAGCGCAGCGTACTGGTTTCCGTGGGTTTATTGTAGCGTGCATGCATCAGTACACTGTAAAAATATAAACAAAAGTTTTAACACATATAGTTTACCAACGCACACTTATTACAAACCTGCTAGTACTGGATAGATTCACTCCTTGTGGATTAATATTCACAAGAGGTTGCAAACGTTCCGTGAATCGTCTATAATTTCTCTCCAACTCGCGTTGATAGTCTCGTTGATCCATTCCGATCAGATTCTTGTTCTTCCGCAAAGCATCCTGACATCTACAAATAGAAATTTTAGCAAAAATTCATAGACAAAAACATGGAATATCTTCACGTACTTCTTTGTGAAATCTTTGAAACATAACCGCAATTTATTCTGATGTTTCGTCAGCTGTTTCCCGTCCGTTATGCCGGACAAGAACACGAGCGCCATCTCCATAGGACCTTGGTTTACTGTTGTCCCGATACATCCTTGCAACACCATCTGCAGAATCTTGGGATCGGGCGGTTCTTGTACTGTAGCTGCTGCTAGCTCTATTGTTTTCTTCTGGATATCTTCAATTGCAACTTCAATCGGAGTGAGTACAATCTGAAAGGAGCACGATAAATATTTATCCTACGAGAATGTGATGTTTAATATTTATCCTACGAGAATTTGTTGTACAATGTTTACATGCGAATGTAGAATGAAATGTAGTATATAAATGATGACGTTGGTTATATTAGTTTAATACTAACTTGCTTCCGATGAACAACTTGTATTCGCGTTTTCACATAGGGGAAATGCATTGCTGTCGTGAGAATTGTCTTCCGTTTACATTGTTCATGTAGTTCGCCGTGTGCTTTACCAGCCGGTGTAAACGGAGTGGCATAGAGAAACCGTTCTACAAAACAAAACGTATAACTCCGAAGTTCCACGCATTCCTTAAGACCACTTTTATTCGCACAAAACGTACACAAACATAAACAAATACAGGTCTTACTTATATTGAAGTTCCTATCGAAATGCGTCTGCCTGTACCGCAACTCATACGGCTCAAAGTACGGTTCCACATACGTGATCTGTATGTAAGCCTTGTCCTGCTCCAACTGTCTCACATCCACAATGTTCGAGTCTTTTATAATAATAACGTTCTCTGAGCCGAATCGTTCCGCATAGAAATTCTAAACAATATAAATTACATTCAACAAAACATCTGTTGTTTGTATAACAATGTGTTACAATATGAAGCTGAATAAAAGTATCAAAATGATTCAATGTGAAATACCTCTAATCGGCTGAATATTTCCGGTAACTTAGTCAGTGTAGGTTCCTTGTAAACGAACTCTTCTTGATCCAAGTCTCCGAACCTTTGTCCGTAGAAACCAACGCGGAAATACGTACCAAACACCCGCTTTCCTTGCAGCTGATCGATACGTGTGTAAGCGTCGTGAAGTTTACTACAAAAACAAGTACCAGCTTATAAGTTAACTGATTTTATCTGAAATGAGAAAATAAAAGTCTCTCGCCGGGATCCGAACCCGAGTCCTGTCATTTGCCGGGCGACTACAGTCGGTAGATCATACATACCCATGGATATTGGCGAGTTTCTTGAAATCCCTGTTGTGTTCTGCGATCGGTATCAACACTCGGTAGATATCGTTCATTGGCTCGTACATGGCCGCTTGTTGAAAACTGCTCGCTGCATGTTCTAACAAGCCGAGGAGACCGGCCTCGGTGAAATGTGAACCCAGACAGACGCCTTCCTGTTCCGGGCTCAGTACATCGTCCGACACGGCACTCTCGGCCAGCACATTGGGCGACACGCGCTCCAACGCTACAGCACCAGCCGGCAAATGGGACAGCGGCTCCAACATAGCTAGATATTCGGCCACCAGGGCGGCGCTATGTACCAGACACATGCCAGCTTCGGTGTGGTTGTTCCTCTGCCGAAAAAACACAATGATACTTTAACGATCGAAGAATTCTGTCTAAATGAGAGATTAAAAAAATGACACTGGAGCAAATAATATTTCGAAGAACAATGTACCTCCATATGTTTCTGCGCCATATTCGCGAGCCATGTTAGTCGCAAATCGGGCGAGTTCTGATAACCTTTGGCAATGCGATACATCAGATCCAGTAACATTTCCGGATCTTCTTGGAACTCTTTCATTTTAACGGTGTCCGATAAGATCATATGCAGGTTGAATACGAGATCGTGCACCTGCAAAAGTGTATATGTGCAATATTGATTATTAAATACATTTTATACATTTGGAGAAAACATTAACCTGTTCCGGGAATGTTGTGTCCTGTAGTTCGTTATCTCGTTCAGCATACTCCAGGATTGTTTTCAACGATCGTTTCAAGTACTCCTCACTGAAACTAGCATTTGTTCCGACCAGTGAACTTAGCGACATTGTAACTTGCATCTTGATGCGAGCAAAATTCTAAACAAAACAACAACACTCTCAATTATTCCATTTGCGCATGCGTATTAACACGAGACGTACGTTTCCTATTTCGAATGTCTGTCGCATTAGGAGGTACAGAGAGGCGGCCGCTTGTGATCTGACTGACGCAATAACAGAACCACAGTGTTTGAGTAGCAACAGACATAAATCTGCACACTGTTCAGTCTCCTCGTCAAACAGCGCGCTGTGAAACTGCACAGAGAATTTATAACTGTTTACAAATCGGAGCAAAATGGCTGAATGTTACCTTAAACACAAGAGATCGCTGTGTAGCAAACATGTGTGGCAACACTGTTGTACTTTGGTTCCTTGCCAACGCGTGCAGCAGTATTTTCAGAATCATGCCGACAATGGATTGTTGCACATCCGACGTGGACACAACCTAGAATTTAACAACATTTAAAAGTAAAAAATCAATGAATGCGAAATGTTCATATACCTGAACGATTTTCTCCAACATGTCCAGTATAACGAAGGTTGCTTCTGTAGCCAGATTGCCTTCTATATGTGCATCGGCTTCAATATCTTCTCGAGGTCGTTCCCCCGTATCAACACCAGGTCGGTACGCCATCTGATCTTTCCGCCAACGTAACTTCTCGCCGCCTACTACTTGAACGATTCGTTCTAAATATGAAGATAAACAAAGTAAAACATGCATCATACAGTGCGGACCAAATGTAAACCTTTTCTGCGTTGCATCATCTCACTACGGGCAGACCCTTGACCCAGAATCACATCCTCCAGCTTGGACTTAATATCAGTGGTTTTATGGAAACTCTGTTGTGTGCAACGTTTGATTTCTTTCTTTCCCTAAACACACAAATAATAAACTTGTATGAATTACGCAAATAACCAAAGATGTTTAGAGATACTAACCTTGTATTCAAAGCAAGTGATACAGACATCTAATACTTGCAGGAACTGGTTGAGTCTCGAGGTTGGTAGTTCTGATAACCATTGTGTCAGCATTGTCTTGTCCAAGTTCTTCAACACCCACAGCACGCAAACTAATAAATGTCGTGTGACTTCTGCATTCAAGCCGAGCTTTCGGTTTTGCTGCATAGAAATAGACAATCAGATAACGATAATACACAGTCTTATAGCTGCGTTATGATTACTTGTTGGAACGTATCGTAAGTAGGTGGTGGCATTTTACCAGCGATTGCCAGTGCTACATTCGGACTGATACCGCTGTTCCCGTACTCTTCTGAGGCGAACTTATCGCGATGCTCCAACTGCCAATGGTACAACAGAGGTAGCGCATCCATAGTGATGGATAACAGCGGGATATACAATGCAGCTACACGCATACGACATTCGGGAGCCGCATAGCGCGGATCTGAATCGTGACAGGCCAGTAAATTACGTACTGTAGCTACAACTTTACCATGTAAATTGTTACTTCTGAAACGAGCAAATAAATAAAGAGAAACCACTTTAGAAATTAAATACACAATATAGTATATATATATATATATATATATATATATATATATATATATATATATATATACAGTAGTTTAAATGAAAGAAGTCCCTTGAAGGTCATTGAAGGACAGTACGAGTTTAGATTTTAACCACGCCCATTTTCTCATATTCAGTAGCGTCGTTTATCTAATTTTTAATGGGGCATATCAGATACTGTAATTTCCGATGGTGAGGGGTTAGCAGATGACGGGGAGATATAAACAAAAGAAGAACAATGCATGCATTAGTATATACCAGATATAAAGTTTTTGGTGAATAGTCGGCTTAGCACCGGTAACAACAGAAATATGATGTTTTGACAGTTCATTACGTTAATTATTTGTGTCTCACATTTTGAATTACAACAACGATTTAGATGATGATATAATATCAGTGGTTGCAATAAAAGTGATTTATTATAACTGTGTTTGTGTTAGTGCATAATACTGGTGTTAATGAGTGGTAAATAAGACAAATTGACAGAAAATGCAGCAAAATGACACTACACGCCTATGCGACAGCTAGTAGTGTAGGGAATAAGAAATCAACGTACGTTATTGCAATAGTATCGAGTACAACGAGCCTCATTTTGTTTTGGTTGTCGTAGTATTATTCGGACATTCTAAAGACAAACGCGTTATATCCATCCTTGTCGCGCGTGCTGTTTGACAATTGAAATGAGAGAGATAGATATATAACTATACGTTAATTCGTATATGATACAGATAACCTTCATGGGACTTCTTTCATTTAAACTACTGTACATATATACATGTATATATATATATAAATATATTTCAGTACTTACTGCATTTCAAGGACGGTAGTGAGATCGGCAAGTATTAAGCCTGTCAGGTAATGCTGTTGTCTGTAGTCCAATGAGAGCTCAGCGTAACTGGACGCTCGTTCCTGATTGGTCAGGCCAGACAAGAAGGAGGTCTGACTGGCGGACGAGGCGATACTCGGACTGGGCGACACCGGAGCCGAGGAAATGGTGTACGGTGTACCGAATGGCAGATTCAGAGCAACATAGTGCTCGTGACTGCATATGATTCGTACGAAATCCAGCTACACACAGAGAGAGAAGTTTCCCAATGAACCTCGTACTTCAGTTAATCGTTGGCCATAACCTTACTTTTAATTCTACCAGCACGATAGCGTCGGGTAACGAGCTGATTTTAGCCGACATCTGTTTGCAGTAAGCTCGCACCAGGTTCAACACATAACCACGGTCCATCACGGAGAACAAGTCGAACAGGAAGAACGCCAAACTGGTGTTTAGTTGATACGCCATGCGTGGTTCTGTCAGGAAATACGCGATAACCTCCGAGGTGACGGTATGCGCTAGAGTTGTCAGATCATCAACAAACTGTTCTGGAAATCGGGACTTCCGAGCCTCGTCCATAGACTCTGTCAGTGCTAGATGCTCCACCATGCTCTTGATCATTAGATCAAAGAGAAACCTGCACGCAACAGTTCAGGAATAAGTAACAGTTGCATAGGGTAGTTATTTCATATAACTCACCAAGAATTAGACATTGCGAGGTCCTTGACCTGACCGCTGGACACGACCCATTGTAACGCTAACTGCTGGTGCAAAATACGCTGGCACTGACTCTGAGAGTAGTAGCTTACATCCATTACAGCACCTGATAGAAACACACTAGATTACAACAACAAAATACCCAAATACGGTCCACCGTAGATTACAATATTTACAGATAAAGTGCAATTATGTATCAATCAATGTAAGTGCAAGGAAATAATTGCAAAACATGCACAAACCACTAAATAGAAATCTTATGAATCATTTTACAATCTGGTGAAAGTAAACAATACGTATGCCTGCTAAGAATCTGACTTACTATCTTGATCTGGAAGGTCCTGATCTACAATTTGTGATCGCACAAATGCCAGACCATGCGTGTGGGCAGAAAAAGAGGATACAGTCATCAAACAAGAAGAGCAAAGGTTAGAACACAGGGAAATTTGACTGTCAGGATTAAGTCACAAAATAAATCCAAGAGAATTCTATAGTTTCAACATTAATACTCCAATGTACAAATGCGAGGAATCATTATGTACACAGCGTATGTGATTAGAAATTGCCCCAGATACACACCTGTCCGCATACTGGCTGTTCTATCCAGACCTCTGGTGGCGATCTGTTCAACCTCAGCATCTGCATGGAGGTCCGGGTTGCTAGAACTACGTTTCAGGCCTCTACCGCCGCTGTGGGCGACTGTTTCTCTCTCCTCCGACAGCGGATGTGGCAGGTTACACTGATACTGCACGTACGTAGCCAGAATGGACAGCCGGCCGTGCTGGTCCACAGCCAGATCAGGTAAGGTCTGCACAAATCACAATATATTATCCCAAGGTAATGTACAAAAACATACATGTAGTCTATCAACTAATATAACTTACAGAGATTTTATTCAACAACAGACAGAGTGCTTCAAATGTAGTATGTCCCACGCTGAGCACATGTCCCGATATCCTAGGCGGTTGCACCATCACGCGGAGCAACGTGTCCAACGTTACGGGCATGTTCTTAACTATGGCTTCTGGTTTAGCAGCACCCAGTTCAGTCATGGCAGCGCGTAGTTCAGACTCCACATTTGCTTCACCGATCCGTGCGGGGATATTACCAGTCTCCAGGTAATCATAGACGGCCAAGAACCGTTCCAAACACTTGTCCTAAACATACAAACATTCGTATAAGTAAAAGTAATACGCCTGGAGTGTGAAATGACCGCTAACCTGTGTATGTATGGACGAGACTGCATCAATGACAACTGTAAACAGTCCCTTATGGTTATCTACCCATTTAGTACCGGGTAAACAAACATCGGGCGGTATGTAACTGTAGTTGAGCGGTGGTGGTTCCAGCATAACCGGCAGAGAGAACTCGCCAGTAACCAGACAACCATCATGACATAATGGTAACCACTAAATGGATAAATAAGATTATTACAATTGTTAATGGTTAATAAACAATATATATATATATATATATATATATATATATATATATATATATATATATATATATATATATATATATATAGTTATTCATGGTTTGAGGCGTAGAAATTCTTACAGTATATCCAACTGGCGTATCAACTGTTGTCTGTTCCACTTTGCGTTGGCATGAAATGTGATAAAACGTGAACAGCAGATGATGTTGATCGCCCAATGAAGCTGGTAATTTCATCTTTACTTCATCATAAAACATGGGACATCTACAATCATCGCATTCATGTTTAAATAAGTCATACACGAATGTCCAGTTCAACAACTGAACTTGTTGCCTTTCTAATGATATTCAAACTTACTTGTTATGGTACGTAACAGCCGTATAAGCTTCCGTTGTAAATTCGGAACAAGAAGATTTGCCAAATATGTTACAAAGAGCATTTTCCTGGTTTTCACCTGACATTAGCTGTACGCGAACTGCAATATTCCGTGCAGAACCTGAAATTCGCATAGTGAAATTCGCACGTAACATAATAATTAATGAAATAACTTTACCTGTTCTATTGGAGAAGTTCAGCTCCTTGGGACTGACGAACATTATGTTCCTGTACGTGTAATGTGGGACAAGTATTTCGCGTACTGGATACTCTAGTAACTCTTTAACTGGCCGATTCTTATCATCTGCAGCAAATAGTTTTTATTTTTACAACCATTCTGTATGAATATAAAATATTCTCTAGTAATACTTGTTCAACCTGAACTGTGTCGATTTTCGGTGCAAAATTAGCATGGTGTGTATAACAAATTGAAAACAATACATAAAAAGCGATCAATTTCTTTGGTATACCTCGCTACAACATAAACTAGTATTATCTAGAGTAGAAAATGTGTATGATTACATGGATATTTCCGATGCTAGGTTTATAATTGATGGTGAATTAAAATGTAATAACCAATTGAGTGCAAATGCAAGATTATAATAAATACGAATCATGCGAGCGTACATAAATGAAATACCTTTCCTTTTCTTGTCACAAACAACATAACAGTGTCCAGATCTGTCGAAAATCAACTTACCGACATCGTCTTTGTAAGCGAAACAAACAGAACGAACCGAAAATGACGTGAACAGCAACAATATACGCGCATACACACGGATTACCTGGATATGGCTGTAACTTGGACAGCTCAGATGTGAGCGAGTACTTCACGTCCGCCGGACACGGAGATATGTCCAGTTTCAGTGAACCAGGAATGCATTTTAACTTTTTCATCACCTGACACGGCCGTTTGAGTTCTTGTAGAAACTTGTACAGATCCTCGTCACGTAGTCGTTCACTCTCCTGTCAAACGAAGCACTGATTGATCATATCTTGTCAGTGTTCTGTTAGTTTCACACACTTCAAATCATAATTACCAGCAGCAGTAATTATAGCGTGCGAATGTGCTCATTATTGTTTTAATATAATGCATTAATTGCATCTTTTTACTTCCATTGTGCTAGTAATTAGTTTGATACTATTATAATCTCGGTCCGGGTAGTGTAAAACATATATTTTACCATGCAATTAGTACCTGTTTGAAGAAGCTTGTCACCGTAAGCGTTATGGGCCTGAAGCTATCCAGCCCGCTGATGTAGTTGTCCGGAGACCAACTTCTACGTTTGTCCGCCCCGGAGCGCCGCTCCAAGGAGCCCCGCCTAGTTAGACTGCCCATGTCTGTGGCCCGCCGTCGCAACTGCTCCAATCCGCTGCTGGATATTTTACGTTCTACTCATAGAAATACCAGTTAGCTAGAGACTTCTATCTATAACTAAACAAATACACGTCTCATTGCTTACCAAGACTGTTCGTGTTCGACGAGGAACCTGTAGAATGCGTATCACTATCCCGTTCCAATGAACTAACTCCGTTGATAACATTCATTAAGTAGATGGCAGTCCAGGCGAAAGCTTGTCTGTATTTTCCAAGGCGTTCGCACATTATCACAGCATTTTCTTTAACTTTCTGCCGATTCTACAAGACTACAATGAATATCTCCGCGCAGACAAGTCAAAAGATTTGTAAACTTACAATTTTATCATCCTTCATATACGGTTCCACGCACTCGTTGATATCACCTTGCAACACCTTCTCCAAACGAACGACAATGAACAGATCAGGACTAGGATGTGTTATATCAAAGACACAAGAGCGGCTCAAGGAGCTCATGTCACTGAAGGGCACGTGACCGCCAAGCATTCGCTTGACATTCTCCGAATTCAAATCAAAGTAGAAATTCTCGGATAGTTTTTTCTTCTCCTTGGCGTCATACAGAGCCATGGTAGCAAAAATCGGTTCAACTTCTAGCTCTAATCTATAAACAAATCATTTTCTGACAAATATGAGATATTTAATAAACAAAAATAGTTACTTTAACTGGAGACATTTGACAAGTATACGATGACCTTGATGCTCGGCAGGTGGATCAGCTAGAAATCTCTTTTCAACCGGCTCCTCAGTGTCTGCCATGTGATACAATGAAAACAACGATTCCTGACACAAAAACAAACCATTTATGTTCTCCGTTATTTCGATACGAATCCAATTCATTACAGATACTTTGTGATTAAAAATGTTTACCTAAGTTGTTAGATACAGACCTGTCTGTCTTCTTGTCGTCTTGATTCATTTAGTTGATCGACATTTTCTGGTGCAGTACGTTCTAACAGTTCTGGAATAAGTGGATCACCTACCGAATTGCGCAAGTCGAAACTTGCCCATGAGTTGCGCGGTGTTAGTGTGTCTGTGCAGGAAGATACAGACGAGGCGAGGGACTGTCTACTACTGCTGGATATATCTATAATAAACAACAACATGATCTGTCTAAAACTTATACATTCATTCGTAATATAAACAAGAGATTAACGCAACTATGTTTGTTAAATTCAACACTGTGAAATTTAGTATTTATATTTCTATAATGCAAGATAAATTTAGTATATATGTCAGCATACCAGAATCTGCAGTCTCAATGGCGGGTGCCTGGAAGTCAATCTCAAACTCCTGTCGTGGACTCGTATGTAACACGGTATGTCTCGGTGTACATGAACGGTTACCAACACTGCTACTGTAGTTCCGATGCTGGTATCTCACTACCTTCCAGTCGGACGTATAACATCGAACACAGGATTGAACATGCGGAGATAATTCCTCGCTGCAACACAACATTCATTGTTGAATAATGCCAGCTAAAATATTACACTTCGGTATTTACAGTTTTTCTTCTGGCACAACTGGTTGCAAAGTACGAATGTGGCGCGGTAAAAGAGCTACTTCAACATCCCCAGGTGGAAAATCCAACATTGGACTGAGAGGATCTCTGTCAACGAGCATATGGTGCTGTGCCAGAAAATCTTCATAATCCAACGGTTCCACCACATCACTCGACCATCCCTGTTCACAGTAATAAGTAAAACAACGGGAATGGATAATAAAATATGTCTATTTCTTTGTTCAGCTAATCATCAAAAAGTATACAGGTATTTTTTTTATGAAAAATTAAATTAATAACAACCGCATTGCATTAGAGTAATTTAGCAATATATTAATTAATGATAGCGTTAACATAGAAGATCATTGATATATTGGTGATTAATTAAAATTCTCAGAAAAACTTACAGAGCAATATGATCCTGAAAATAATCCTGATTTTCCCGAATACACCACATTGCGCCTAACATCTGCAGCATGTAATCTAGAAGACCAAACGTGTATTAAAACTACTTAAAACAAAGTATAAATATAAGTAATTTTAAGAAAAACACTCACTTTGACAGTTTCTGGGCAAACGCCCGTTGCCCGGACGCCATTTTTAAACACACTTCGCGTACTATCAACACCCGTTTGTATACATGCGGAACTTCACTTTTATTCAAGATTCAAATTTTAATAAATAAACAATAATATAATTTTGATCAATATTAAAACTTTTATTTTATTCGAGTGCAATCTCGCGCACTTATGTAAGAAGCCAACAAATATAAATAGCGATCAATATCCTTGTCTTATCTTTAATTTCAATCAATACATTTTCATAGAAACTGCAGTACCGTTATATTTATTCAAAAATATTGGAGTAATTTGATTATACTTTCGTTTTGATTAAAAATTATATTAAATAGATCTATATTTAACAACAATTACATAAACGTATATGGGAAACAGATGATATGGTGTAATGGGAAGCATAAAAATCATGTTTAATAACATATATCTTATTGAAATTATAATACGGTTCACAATTTACATAAACATTCATTTTATAATGTTGGTGTTCTTCTGTACCAGAATCTAGCTCTGAAATCATCCGAGCAAGTGAGAAATGCAGCTTGTGTCGGCGAATGTGCAATCAGCCGTACGGGTCCGTTGTGACCGAGGGACATTAATTGTTTACGCGATGCATTGCGAGAGTTCCACGCACACAGGGACGTTGTAGCTTCATCCGGGAACAGCACATAGTCCTCGGTATGGTTAAACACGGCCTGAGCTTCGTTTTCTTGCTTACCTATGCACATTACAATACATTTATAAATCCATATTTTAGTTAAGATAACAGAAGATTATTTTCCGCATGTATTTTACCTGTAGTACCGGCACCAGTATATGCAATAAGACACCTGCTAGTGGTCAGTTCCCAAAGTTTAATCAACGAATCTTTCCCAGAGGACAGTAAATACTAAAAGAGACATCAATCAGTTCCAAATATAACAGCTGTTGAATATTACAATTTGTTAGAACGTTTCTCGCTTATGTTACCTTTCCATTCTTTGTAAATGCAACAGAGCACACTTCCGCGCCGTCATGTGCTTTCTGGAAGGTGTTGATGCACCGATTTGACACAGCGTCCCACAACTTGATTGAGCCGTCTTTACTTGCCGTCGCAAATACTTTCGCGTCATGCGAATACCTTTAGAAAGAGAAAATGCTTTAGTACGATTAACTGTGTGTAAAAGTAACTATGTTTACTTCATGTTTATAACAGTGGATGTATGCTGATGCGAGGGAATACTACAGACGAAACATTGTGCAGTGTTGACATCGTACAAGCGTACAACTGGATGATTCGTGCCTACAATCAGATGCTCCCCGCCAGGATGAAACGCTAAACATTTGATAGCTTCAGCATCCTGAAGAACAAGTATGTTAATAACCTACTTTTGACTAATTTTTAAGTATAGAGGTCGTAGTAACATTTGAAGCAGCTTTTGAATTGTGAATTATAACCTTACAGTGATTGTTTTAAACGCTTTCTTGACAGACGCCTTTGAAATATCGAATAACTTAATGGTATTGTCCTTCGAGCCGGATACGAGTATAGGCTCGCGCGGATGAAACTCCAAGCACGTGACTTCCTCCATATGGTCATAGAGAGTTCGTATAACGGGATGGCCGTGGGTCTCACGGCCTGGATCCATTTCATCCGGAGCAGATTTGGCCAACATACGATCCACATCAAGAATCTATATTCATACATATTTTATCTGGTTAATTATAATTAATGTCATTGTATAATTGTATATACTAAATAATAAATATTTAGATATTTTTACCTTAATACTAGCATCAACACTCCCTGTAGCAATCAGCTGTCCATCTTGACTAAAACATCCCGCTCGGCAATTTCCCTTATGTGACGTCACATACGCTGTCTCATACAAAGCAGGTTCAGGCGCCGGTATTTGCGGTTCCGTCTCGAATTCTAAATCTGCGATACAGACAATGAATCACTACTAGAGAATATACAACACCGATGCTCGTACCTAAGCCAGGGCCAATCAAGTTACTCCCTATTCCATGATTCACAGGCCTATCTTTTCTCTCCGGCTCATGTTCAATGCCTGCTATCATAATGTGTAACAAACGATCACTCGGTGGACAGGGAGGATCGGCTTGTACCACCGATGACAAATTAACTGCCAAACTTTGGTGACCATCGTAGAACAACTGACTGCGAAGTAAAATGGGTTCAAAACATCTATTTAAGGTTACCTACATCTAAAACAAACCTGATAATAAGTCTATACAACAATTCGCGACTCTTTATCAAGTTCTTAGTATCAACGTCTGCTTCTTTCATTTTAATAAATTGTTTTATTTGCTTTTGCTAGTAAAAAATATATACTAATCAGCACAAACAAGCACATATGTCAAAAATATATTTGTTTGTATATTGATAGGTGGTGCCACCTGGTAGAAATAATGGATATTTCAAAAAATACTTTGACACGTCAGTGGATGTCAAACATTTGTTATTTATTACACATAAGAAAGTTTAAAGAATACTGTAAAATACATTAAAACTGATAGCGATATGTGACTAGTTTTTGTTATTATAAATATATGCCCTATTGTGTGATAATAAGTTGGGTAAACACTTGTATAAATAAGTGTGTTCTACGTACAACAGTTTTATTATCTCTAATTTAGTTGGATCCAAAGTTCACGTTGGTTAAACAAGTTCAGATAGTTTTCCATCACAGAAAGCAGTTGTGTGTGGGGACCGGGTGGGACTGAATCAAGAAAGCTGGTAAAAATGTCTACGTGTAGATTATTCGGGGCTTTGCGCCGTATCTCGCACACAAATATCCAAATTACACGGGCAGGTAAGTCAACATCATGAATAATATCAGTTGTATGTCAATCTGCCGCTATATTTTTATGTAATAGTATGGCTATCGCACCGTCATTTATACGAATTTTGCCCTTTGATCGGTGTATTTAAGTCTCTACCTTTTCTAGCCCAAATTCGATTATATTCGGCAGCCGCAGATAGAGTTCACACCAAATCGAAAATCATCGACAATGTGTGCGTTATCACGCTGGATTCTCCAAATGCAAAGGTTTGATTTAGTTTTATACTTAATTAGCATAAGGAACTTGAAACTATTGCTTTCAGTTCCATATCTTAATTAATTATAGGTATCTAAACAATTATATTTATCTTTGGATCCTTATTTTTATAAACATATACGATAAGTTTATTCTGACGTAACAAATACGTTACTAATAAAATATTGCTCTTCTTTACTATATTTTTCTATTTATTCTAACCTAAAATGAACGAGGAAACGTTTTCGAAAAAACCGATACATTTGTCATTCGTTTGCTTATAACTTAGGTTAATTCCTTGGGCAATGAGGTAATGAACGAAATGCAATCTATCCTTCGGGACATCGAGGGCAACTCTCAAGTCCAGGCCGCCGTCTTAATCTCTGGCAAGCCCGGCTGTTTCATTGCCGGCGCTGACATTACCATGCTGGAGAAATGTAAAACATTCGATGAAGCTGCTCAAATTTCGAAAGATGGTCAACAGATTCTTGGTGCTATTGCAAACAGCAAGAAACCCATCGTTGCTGCTATTCAGGGGGCGTGTTTGGGCGGTGGCTTGGAGGTAGCACTGGCCTGTCACTACCGCATAGCGGTTAAAGACAAGAAAACCGGCCTCGGTTTACCGGAAGTCATGCTGGGTCTGTTACCAGGCGCCGGCGGTACTCAACGGTTACCGAAACTTGTAGCGTTACCAAACGCACTCGACATGGAACTGACGGGCAAAACTGTGAAAGCCGATCGTGCTAAGAAGTTCGGCATTGTCGATATGCTGGTAGATCCGCTAGGCCCTGGTTTAGCACCAGCTGATATCACTACACAGAAGTATTTAGAGACGACGGCTGTACAGATTGCCAAGCAATTGGCTAGCGGACAGCTGAAAGTAGATAGAAGTAAAAAGGGACTGTCCGATAGGTTGATGAACTTTGCACTGCAATACGATTGGGTTAAAGATAAGGTTTTCGGCAAAGCAAAAGCTCAAGTGATGAAAATGTCTGGAGGATTATACCCTGCTCCGCTTAGAGTAAGTACACATTGACTTCCTAGTGAATTTGTGCACTGTCAGTTGCAACACGCCGTGTGAATGACCACAAATATGATTACTAGATTCTAGAAGTCATTCGCACTGGGATCGATAAAGGTGCCGATGCTGGTTATGAAGCTGAAGCCAAGGCATTTGGTGAACTAGCTATGACGCCACAGTCCAAAGGGCTCATTGGTCTGTTCCGTGGACAGACTGAATGTAAGAAGAACAGATTCGGCGTCCCGCAACAGCGTGTGCAGACTGTCGCCGTACTCGGCGCCGGTCTCATGGGCGCTGGTATCGCTCACGTGTCCGTGGACAAAGGATACAATGTCATTCTGAAGGATACGAACGCGAACGGCCTCGGTAGAGGTGTTGGACAGATCCAAACTGGTATGGACAATGCCGTGAAAAGGAAACGAATGTCTGTGTAAGTATTGACCAACATGACCAAGCTTTACAGATTAAATTAACGAATGTTATCGGCGTTTTAGTATCGAGAAAGACAAGTTCCTGTCAAATCTGGATGCTACACTGAAGTATGACCACTTCAAGAAAGCAGATATCGTCATTGAAGCCGTATTTGAAGACATCAACATCAAGCACAAGGTTATCAAAGAGATCGAAGCAGTTGTACCACCACACTGTATCATTGCAACAAACACTAGTGCCATTCCAATCACGAAAATCGCTGCGGGATCATCGCGGCCCGAGAAAGTAATCGGTAAATAACAAACCGAATCTCAATCGAATCTACGAGTAGTTTTTCTAACAGAAAATGAAAGATTTATAATGTTGTGTGTGTGTCAGGTATGCATTACTTTTCGCCCGTCGACAAGATGCAACTTCTGGAGATCATCACCACTGACAAGACCTCCAAGGATACCGCTGCTACAGCCGTGGATGTTGGTCTCAAACAGGGCAAAGTTGTGATCACCGTTGGCGATGGTCCAGGATTCTATACGACACGAATCCTCGCCACCATGTTGTCAGAGGCCATCAGATTGTTGCAGGAAGGTGTCGATCCCAAGGAACTGGACTCGTTGACTAAGAAGTTCGGTTTCCCGGTGGGAGCAGCCACGTTGGCGGATGAAGTTGGTTTGGATGTTGGTTCGCATATTGCTGCAGACTTGTCAAAGGTATTCTAATCCTCCTTTGATTATCATCTCGATGAATGACAGGCAAATAATTGCGAATGTTTCTAAGGTATTTGGCGAACGGTTTGGCGGTGGAAATCTGGCCGTCATGAAAGACATTGTTCAATCCGGATGCATGGGTCGAAAATCTGGTAAAGGTATTTACATCTACGAAAAGGGCAGCAAGAATCGCGACGTAAACCCAGAAGCCTTGGACATTTTGAAACGGTACTCGTTGGAACCGAAAGGCGCCTTCACCGATGAGGACAAACAACTGCGGATGGTGTCCCGGTTCGTGAATGATGCCGTGCTCTGTCTGGAAGAGAAGATCCTGGCCAATCCGATGGAAGGCGATATTGGAGCTGTGTTTGGCTTGGGATTCCCACCATTCACCGGGGGCCCCTTCCGTTGGGTGGACGCCTATGGTGCCGGTAAACTTGTCGCCAAGATGGAACAATATTATAACTTGTACGGAGCCCCATTTAAACCAGCGCAAACCCTAGTCGACATGGCCAAAGATCCGAGCAAGAAGTTCCATGGCAAATAGATGAATTGAACAAAGATGAATCAGTGCCTTCCCCCCCATCAATTGTCTTTCCTGCTGTCCAATGAACAAACATACCCCGCCCCGCGCCGCTCTACACCGCCTACTGTCTATCGTATGTTCAACAAACACACTCGTACTATTTGAACAATCATGTCAAAACTGTGAAACCATATTTTTTTAAGTGTTTACACGCTCTTTTTACTCGTTTAGTCGTACCGACGCCTACTATTTTAGTTTGTTATAATATTATTGTGTAAATAAATTATCCACATAAAAACAAATGATTGTTACTTTTTTTAAATTTATGACACATGCTTTGAAGTCCAACATTTTTGTAATAAAATTGGCCTTGAAGCTGTAGTAGGATCTGCGCTTCAAGCTGAATTAGTGGGAAATATGGAAATTAATAAAGCTATCAATATTATACGCGGTGTTTAAATGTCAAACGCATATTTATCAACAACGAATTTTAAGTAAAATTGGCCCAAGATATTTGAACAGATTTGTAAAAGACAAAATACTGCAGCAGCAGTTTCATCTCATTGTCAAGATTTGAACGACGTTCAACATACTCTTTATATTTAACAAGGTAGCTTAAATATTAAACAGTCTTATTTGATCTCGTACTAGTGTCTGAAACTACAGCCCTTTTCCTGAAATATTCATACGGAATGAACGCAATTTACAACTCTGTAAAACCCGTTAAATATTAATTACCAGATCAATAATTAATACTTCAATCGCTACAGCGGAATTGCATTGAAATATGCATTTTATATTCGCGTAGGAAACATTCCATGTTTGTTGAAAAATAACAAATAAATAAAAAATTCCACGCATTAAATCAAAGCACGTTACAGGCTATAAAATGAGCGTTTATTGCCGTCGGAAATCCTGCGTCCACCAGGGACGGACTCGGGATTTCAGGCTAAGACGGGAGTTTCGCAAGGCGAGTGAATAACTTTTGCGTTGGAAACTGGGGCACTCGGTTATATCGGTGACCTGTTTCTCTGACAGAAAGGGAAATCGCAAACGCTGGTGACTTTGTAAATTCCTCGGTGATTCAGGCGCCGTTGCGAAACTGTGTTTTATCATTTTATTTTCGTCGGATTCCCCAGTGCCAAAGATCAATGTTAGCTAAGGAAATGCTACATTTACAGTAGTGATCCGAGAGATGAATGATGAAGGAACAAGAAGAACTAGTAAAACAATACGTATTGCTGTTGTTTGCAAAATGAAAGATCATTGGCGTGCTTGTATTGAACCATAACGAGACTATATATTTCTTTAGAACCACGTCTGTCAGAGTTTCTGTTGCAACGGCGGGTAAATGGCAAATTAGCGGTATTGATAAACCTTTTAACGGTTGTCTTAAGAACTCAGTAGTTGACGAAGTTGTTTGCTGCAGAGCACAACGTATCTCATGATGCAGTATTACGATGTTTGTTTGCGTTGTGCGCGATTCATATATCGCATACCCTCCAGTGAGGTTCGTACAAGTTCGCGGCGTCCCGTTCGGGCACCGTCGGTTGCGGCGACGTGTGTCGCGTCGCGACGTCCGGGTCCCGGCGGCAGTACCGCGCCGACGGCCGCGCCACATCACGAAATGGCGAGCTGATATTTATATACCACAAGGAACAGGAGCTTGTGTACGAAACGGTCCACCAGCGGACATCAGCACCGCGCACCACATAGACAGCACACGCGGGGCCTCGTCAACGTCGTGCTCGGTAGGTAAGTCGTGTGCGCGTACAATAACTACCTACCGATCAACATCACACGGAGATCGAGTTGAGAAACAAGCAGCGCGAATTGTCCGTCGGTTGTGCAATGTACCTATCCCGTAGTGGCACGATAGTCGTGAGTGTGTTAGCAGCTGGAACAACAACAACAACAGCCGCTGTACCGGACGACAGTGGTCTAATACGCTGGTAGTGCCATATCGACACTAATTCAACAGTGTAAACGTAGCAATGTTCGCCGGACCATCCGTGAGAGTGCAATCCGTGGACGGCGCGTTGTGTAGATAAAAATAAACGCGAGAGTTGGAAGTTATGCAGCAACAGCAGCAGCAGCAGCAGACCAACGAGGTGAACAGTGGCGGCGGCGGTGGTGGGCCTGCCGGTGCAGAGGCTAACGGTGGCGTGCCGTCCCCTGCGAGCACGGGCGCCACCGGCTCTGCCTCCGGCACACGACCGCACGTGAACGGTGGCCGGTTCGACTTTGACGACGGCGGAACTTACTGCGGCGGTTGGGAAGATGGCAAAGCTCACGGGCACGGTGTCTGTACCGGGCCCAAGGGCCAAGGGGCCTACTCCGGCTCGTGGCATTACGGCTTCGAGGTGTCCGGTGTCTATACGTGGCCCAGGTAAGCAGAAAAGAACACACGGGGGAACTAACGAACTCTCAACCAAACACCCCTCTCTAGACTAAATGTAACATGGACTGTCTCAAGTTCACCAATATTCATCTCATACATACATACGCCTGGTAGAACATCTAACTTCGCTAGATATACTAGGTTATACTAGAATCTAGTATAACCTAGTAACACGTAACTAGAATCTTGTCTACTCCCCCCCCATAAACTTTAACATGGACCGGCTCAAGTTCAGTGTACTCAGTTACATCAGGAAGGTTGTGTGATTTAAGACAATCACTAAATTTGAACCGAACCTTCCCCCTTCAAACGTAACTTGGACTGTTCAGTTTCACTACAGCAAGTTTATGTCCGTCTATATTACTACTAGTTCCATTTCGATATATTTAGTTTTGACAATACCGATCTACCATTTCTGTATTCGCAAATGTCAATTTTATTCTTATTATAGGCTACTGCCATAAACTTGCTGAGGAGCCTGGTAATAATGTAACATGAACGTTCTGGAATTGAGAACTTTGATGCTTAGTATAATTTAACTGCGGGAAAGTATCTTGTTGGATCATAAAAAAGCATCAGTAAAGTTTACTTTTTGCTAGCCGGTTGTATATACATTACATGTTTTATAGGGAAAACTGTTACAAAACATTTTATTAAATTTAAACATTTATTTTACTTATAAACAAGTTACCAAGCACACACGACACAGAATTTAATTGTTTTAGATTTTTATTTAACTTCTTTGAAGTTCGTACTAAACTGACAGCATTAATCTACCTTTTTGTCTTTTGTTTCCCTGCGTATATCTGTCAAAATAACGAACCAATTATATTACCATTAACGTCAAACGTACATGCTGAAATACCGATTCGGTTACTGGTTAATTTCGAGCAATGAATATCCGTGACGGCGGTTATAAATGAAGTTAAATGCTGTGAATATCGTTATTGGCTAATGAAAGTTATAAGATCGCACATTCATGGCTCCCGCCAGTTCCACAGAGGGAGATTACCATCAGCAATCCGTTAAGAGAGTATCTTTGCGTGTTTCCCGTACATTTGGGGTGGTCTGCAAGTGAAATTAATTCAATTTTACTGGGGAGAGTGCGAGAAATGTGCTAACATATTGTGCGCTAACAACATAACGAATATACGTAACACATCATGCGTAAATCCCTACCGAGTAGTCCCTTACGGCGTAGCTGACGTTCTCCCGATATTCAGGGCAAGTGTTCCCCAAGGATCTCCAAGCCAGCAAAAGATCAAAGTGGAATATCCTTCATTATGTGTTTAATGGACAGGTGGGAAGCAATTTTTGTTAAAAATATCACAAAAAAACGCAATATTCTATAAGTTATTCAAGTTTATAACACGAATGTGTAGTTTATATCATTAATTATGAAGATATCGATCATAATAAGCTTTCAGTGGATTGTTGCAGACTGAATTTTGATCTGAAACCAAGCATTCGCAACAGACATTAGTCAATGTACCTTTCACATGTGTTTTTAGTACGATTCTGACCTAATTGAACAGCTGCAATATTGTACTTATAACGATATATAAACACATCTCTACTCTCTTCGGAAACTTTGACAACATTACGGGGTCTATTCATTTTAGATACGTCAACTTCTCGACTGTGAAATTATTAAGCAAACAAGTACCTACAAACTACAAGTTTCGAAATTGTTCATAAGATATCCCCACCGATTAACAATTCAACGTGAATTAAACTTTCATCAATTACCGAACTGTCACAGCTAGTATTTACACGTGTAGTATTGTTCATCGAATGCGATATTTATCATAAACCTTTCCATATTATTACTCTAAATTCTATGACAGCGCCAATAATTTTCAGCATGCGTACATCAACTCATAAATACACGTCATCTATGAACAATTACTCAGTACGCGAAATAGCGCAATGAACTACTTTATTCAATACGGATATTTGTGCAGCAAATTGGTTAACATAGTGAAACATTTATTTGACAAACGAAAAATCAAAATGACCAATTGTGATATATGAAAATATTTGCGGATTCTAAATATAGCGATTGTCATATTAACTATTTCTGGCAATGAATATCATAAAATATAAACACATACACATACATGTATTATGGTATCGAGCTCAAAAAATCATTTCACCGTGCAAACGTATAGTTATGAGAATATGCCATTCAACATTTATACAAAGTTAGAGAATTAAACAAATTATTACAAGCTAGATATGTAAGGGATGTTTTACGGTAACTTAAAAGTTGGTTTAGTATAATTACAATAAAAAAAAAAAACAAGGTTGGACCTTGAGCCTATTGTATTTTAGGTACGGCACTTGTGCCAAATTAGTCAGAATTCGTTACACGTTTCTGCGATAACGTAATCCAGTTAATTCTAGGAATTTTATCAAAATTGCAATAATATTTTGTACTTGTACAATGAATATCACCTACTGACAGAACTTACATCGAATAAAATCGCGATTATATAATTGCCAGAAGGCCGAAATGTTTGTGTAACAAAGGACCTTACGCTTCGAAGGATCCTTTTCAAATTTTGGCAGCCGAAATCACATTGAAGTATATCAACGTTGCAGTAACATTAAAGTCTGAAACTGAACAGAATCCATTTAGCACAATGTTCCCGAGTTTTATGTGTAAGTGAAAATGGTAACACCGGAAACACTTAAGATAATGTGCCTATATTAAGCAACGTGCACAACATGCCTGTAAGACTGGTCATGCAGTACTGTATACAAGAATAAAAAGCTTCATTGGTTTTTTGTCATCGTCCAATTCAGTTATAATTATTTGTAGAACAATATCTTTTGAGATACATTCCAATAGAACATTTATGTGGCGTGCAAGATGAATAAATCAACGTATGGATGCTGTAAAATACGACCGGCTATGCTAAAATAGTGAAAAGTTGTTCGTGCTGTTCCATTTATATAGATTAATAATGAATGTCACCGCCCATAATGTATATGCTACGCAGTGCACAAAATTCATGACGAAACTAATCATAAAAATTGACCATTATGTTTCTAATCCATTACGGTGTATAAAAATGTTATAAAACAATACATGGAACAGTGTTGTACAGTGCAATTTCATTACATTCAAATTGCATAAACATATTAAAACACAGATTTAGATTGTAAAAAGAGTATAAAACATTTAGAATTAAGCAGAATTTTCAATGTACTGACGACCCTACTTGTCATTTAATGTGTAGTAATTTTTTAATAAGATTTATGTAACAAAAAACATGTTTTAAGATTTTACTTTGACATTTTCATTTTGCTGTGATAAAAAATAAATTCCTTACTGTGTTTTACGTAAATGAAATTATTGTAAGTGGATTTAATTGAAAATTAAAATATAAAAACACAAGGAATGATAACTCTTGATGCAATTTCTACCGAATACACTCCAATAAAAAATGATTTGTAGTAGAAAATCTCACTCGTCACGTGATAGAGGCGTGTTTAACACTGCGTAACTTAAAATAGCATCTAAATACAAAATATTCTACACTCTGCTGCACCCAAATATAAACTACTTAATCATTCATAATTAATGCCATGTGTTGCAATCGTATAGAAATTACATCAAAACCCATCGAAAATCGTCGAAATTACATTACTTATAAATGTAAATGCATTATATAATATTCAAACTCTTTCAGATAGATTAAATATTTTCACTGACTTGACTAAAATAACAGTTAAAGGAAATGTCAATAAGAGTTTCATTTATTTTTCACAAAACAAACATATTCAAATGTTTCAGTAGCGTGCTAAATTACTACACTAGAATTGTATATGCAATGTACATTTATGTTTACATCACATGTAGGTATCTGCATGATTACAATATGCTTATGAACATTACTTTAGGTAAACATCACTTACATATTAATTGCACAGTGTGTGTCTGGAATTCGTATCTTGATTGTTTTACAGTAAACATCAGACGATCATGTGTAGCATTTGTTTGAACAGGCATGACCTGTTACAATTGCTACTGCATGTGAACACATTTGCACGTAATGTTATCACATCAGATTGTACTGCGTCTGTATGTTTCATTCTCCAGAAAAAGAGAGGTTATATGTATGATGAAAAACCTGATACAACTTTCCAAGTCAACTGCGGCGATCAGACAATAGATTCGCATCGAAACACAAACAAGTGCGAGACTTTTATTTGCTATAATCACGCGATATATTCATTCATAGGTTATTTTCGTATATTTGTGTCTGAAGGGAATTAGCGTCAATAGATATTACATGTTTTTGCCGAAAGATACACGTTTCAGATTATAATTTTGTTAATATTTAATATTGATAAATGTAACGTAACGATTCGAGTGAGAATGTCAATGCAGAATAATACTATTATTCGCTTGGTTCATATATTGGAGCGTTTCTTACGAGTATATAAATTGGACAGCAGGAATACCTTTTTCACAATCTTACACTACCTCACATTTATATTCTTAGCTCGTAACCATTCACATACGCCTATAAATCTTATTGCACCAGATATATATTTCCGAGGAATAGAATTTCTACAAGATTTACTGCTGAAAACTAAACTTCCATATGAATTATTTTCTCTTTCACTTATTCTACATGCTGAACTAAACATTCATTTGACAGTTATCCATATTTGACCAGCCTTACAAATACGTTGTGCACGTTGCATATCCGTATAATCTTAAACAACTGTCACCTGCTGTGTCTTCACTCTCCAATGAACATTAAAGTGAAGTGTTTATTATTCAGTGTTAACGACAGTTATACCTTTTAAAACCGTTTTAATATGTGTTCTTCATTCTTATGTTAAAACATGGTAGGATATTCGCTTTAATACAAGTTAAACAGTATACTGTTTCAACGCAAGATAGGTTATGAACACTTTAAACAATCTATAAACTGTGAAGTGCCGTATATATATATATATATATATATTCAGTGCAAACATAAACAAACAGCGGAAATGAATGTCCACTTTGGTCAGGGACATACACGAATCCATGGTGAATTACGTTAACCGAACAATCTAAATGATTCATCTAGTATATGATGATCTATTTCATTGCTTACTTGCCGTTATGATAAACTACAAACAGGAAAGATAACGCTTGTGGCAAATACATATTTGCATGTAGGTATCCTTTGTGTTGTTTGAACAGTATTAGCTAGTGTTTTATTCATGTCAACAGCCGGAACTCTCAGAGTGATTCGTTCGTATTCAGTGTATTTTTAAAACGCTGTAACGTCAGTCAGCATCAGTTATGACGTGGGCCTTGCTGTTAATTTCGCTGAATAGCCACACTTGGGAACCAGTGATGATTTGATGGCATGAGTTTTTGTATTTGTCACTTGTAAATATATAACACAGGATTTTTCAAACCTGAACGTATAAACCGTACCGAGTTATAATGACGTATATCTATGTACATATATGAGAGTTTGATGGTGTGCTATACAATGCACAATGAAGGTGAAATTTGACGTGCCAAATTCTCGCTAATATTTATATCTAATGAATGTGTGAATAAGCGAAGCGAACGATGATAATAGCAGGTGGGAAACATGCAACATGTCTACATTCTACATTTGTATCCATTGTTTTACTAATAGTATTGTACATACACATACATTCCAATCTCAATGAGCCATTTCACTTATGCTAAAAGCAACTATAAATGGATTTTAATAATTATTGAAACACTGCATTGTGTAAACAAATTACTTAGTCTAATATTAGAAGCGTAATAATAGATACACTGACTGTACCCTGTAAAATTATCAGAATTTTTTACCATTTTCTGAAAGCTAAAAAACTATTGTACAGTTTTAGAATTTAGTATTTCATTAGCAGTCAATTATTCCAACCTATCGGAGAGTCAATATTTTACAGTTTGGTTATCAGTATAACAGTATACTGTTTCCAGCCAAACAACCAATTTATGGCATCTATGGAATATCACTAGAAAATATGACGTCACGTTTACACGAGTTCTAAAACGGATTAAAACAATGTTCTGTTACACGAAATCACATTTACAGTATAAGTCGTTAAGAAACGTCGACTATAAACGTGTAATATTTGTTTTCTGCGTTGCCATTGGTAAAAAACAAAATAAAAATAATTTGATGAGAAATGAACGAAAAATAATTTAATAGAAATATTTATTAACATTATTAGTTACATTAATGGTTTTTTTCGTGCATATTAATAAGGAAAAACCAATAAAATGTCAATTACAAAATATATTTACAAATATGTAGTGATATTTACACTTGTTAGGTTTTCCTAAACGATGCCGTAAATTTGTTGTTTGGTTGGATACAGTGCATATTAAATGCATAACGCTTTTAGTTAAATTGAAACATATTTGAACTATGTTCGTGCACTCTATCAACAAGTAACAATATTAACTCAATGACAGCACACATTTTTAATTTCCGCAAGTACGTTTGAAAAACGATATTCTACAAATATTTTCGTTACAAATACTCATGTTTCATTTCTTGCTGTATTGCTAATTGAAGTAATATCCATTTAGGAAATGACTGCAGTATTTATTTCACTATTTATTATCTTATTTGTAAGATCTACAACCGTTTACTCGAGAAGGTCGTGGGTTAGATAGTTTCAGCGAAAAAACAGTTGCTAGACAAGTTGACAAAACTGTCACTATGGTGATAAATACTTTACGAGCGATTTACACGCTGCAATACAACTGCATTCTTGTTGCGTCACACACAGACAGCCTCGCCACTTCATATGGACATTCGCGTAAAAACATTTTAAATATAGCGTGTTCATTGATGTCTAATGTGTTAAAAATATCATCACAAATAACAATTCTCGCAGTGAAGAGTAAGGCGTCGTTTGAGAATTGCACAAGGAGAAACTAACAGAACTGACACACACACACACAGCTGATTCGGAGAACAACGATCACTGCAACACACACTGGCAGAATCAAAACATTCACTACACTCATGCACCAGGAATTCGTGATGACGTACTTGTCTGCCAGTCTCCTGAATGGGAATCATAATCAAAATGGCTAGTTCGTGGAATAATCCGAACAGTATTCCGAAGTGGACGTTCTGTGAAAACTTGAGGCGTCAGCGAGTTAAAAGTATTGCTGATGATGCGCTGAAATGTACTGAGGCAGGCAGAAAAAGCACTCTTGTTCCATATGCCAATGCATCCATCATTGATCAATTCTACATAATAGTATCTTGACAATAATTCTTAGTTTTCCTGGATTCTTTTTTAACTTTGATTGATATTATTTATATATTGACGGTTACGAGATTATTTGTTATAAGGAAAAGTAGAAAACAAGATTCCACAATATATGAACTTAACCTCGAAATTGTGTGTATTTATGACATGTCATTTTATAATATCGTAACGAAATAAATATTTTGCAAATTTCAATGTCAAATCTAGAAGGTTAATGCACTAATATGGATCTTACGTCTGGTCGTGATAATATGTGAAAATAATTTTTACAATATTAATAAACACAATAATAAAACAATACAACGCATGTGTATATAAAAACTCTATTTACCTTACGGTTGACTGTAGTTCAGTAACGATAATGGCCAGGTACAGTTTGTCATTTGTCGTTCTGACATTGTTCATAATTCTGCTGCATCGAAGCTACTGTATTCCAAGGACGGTTACCAGGCAACCAGACACCGAGAAAACAGTTGCAGATGGTAATAACAATTCGTCAAACGGTAATTTTGTAAGATATGTCCTAACATTCGTATCAGACTTGATGAAAAACTGGCACCATCCATCACAAACTCACCCGCTGATTGGTCCAGCAATGAACAAAGATGGCGGCACCAGTATGACCACGAATGGTTCAAGGTCAACTGTAAAAGGGGCGTGTACAACAGGCGACATAGATAACGAAGTATACACGTAAAAGAAACGGATATTAAACATGTTACAATATGCCAATCACCAGTTTACGTTAGAAGATTATCAACGCGAATCAAACGTGAAAATGAATTAGTTGTTGACACATCGAACAAACAGTAATCAATAGTCGTTGAAAATGACATAGCTTCGGACAATAACAAATGGATCAAACCGTTTGCCTATGCAGACAGAGAACATTAATCAACGTATGAGAAAAGTTTACACATTCTTTGGTTCGTGACAAGTGAACGAACAGTCATGTTATGTTTGACATTTCTATTATTGTATTTTAGTAATGTTTTTTGTTTAGTAATAGTTGCTAATAACGATAATTTGTAACCCGGAAATGAAAACCAAATAATATTATAAGACATTTGTTTATTAAAAACTAAACAAACAATGTCTGTTTATAAATAAATGATTACAAAACCTTGACAATTGTGTAAATAATAAATACAACAAATAACATAATGTTCCAATGATATTATTATAACGATACGGAAGAATCAAACAGTTGATTTTTTTTCTGCAAAGCAAACATACATTTATAATCATATGGTTGGCGTTATTTTTAGTCGATTCTCTTTTCAAAATATAGGCGTGTATAATCCATACACTACTCAGGTTTCACAACGGTTAATAGGTCTAAATATAGACAATTTGTATACTGTCGTAATAATTGTATTTCAATGGAAATTTTTTGAAATTCCCTGCGACATAATCTGTGATATATCTTTGGTTAAAGACTGCATTGAATGACACATTCCGAGAAGTTGTCATTCTCATAAATATGTTACATTGCGTAATGTAATTATCTAGACAAAGTATAGTATCCTTCGGTTCATAGTGTAGTACAGTCTTCTAGTCCACATGTACTTGACTTACTACGTAAGCCAAGATTCGTACCGACATTCCTCTCTTCACTATTACAGTTGTCCAAGTTTAAAATAAAACACTGAACTACGGTCCCACGCAACGACGAATTCGCTGCGTGACTATTTCTACCGTCGTCTTTCCACAATGACATGAATCATTTCATCTTTCACACACAGCGAACAAGAAGAAGAAGAAGAAGAACTGACGTTCACTGTAGAGGTTGAAATGTAACTTCCGTTTGTACGAAGGATATCACTCATACATTCAGTGACGGGTGTTTCTACGATCATGAGCGAATCATTTTCTCTTTGTACGTATGTGTGTGAGGCAGCTATGTGACCTATTTTTAGTCTGCCACAGTAAGCTAGTAGGTTACATGTGAAACAATTGCTAGGCCCGCTCTCATTTCGGAAACTTCAGTTGGCCAACAGAATCAACCCAGATCTCTACACAGAATCATCGTGCTCAACACATCGCACGCTACTAATTTTAAACGGTTTTTTTCTTCTCTTTTTCATCATCGATATTATATCCCCGGTAGCTAAGTCAATGAGACACAGTTTTTTTTAGAAAAAATATACACATTCTTGAAGTGTTCTCATGAAATACCAGAAACATTTGGTATTACTGCAAGTCTCCTACTGTAGATAACCAATATGATTCTTAAAAAACTAAAAATGTATAACCAACAAATCATCTCTTATATTCTAAATACCATGCTATAGTCATTATTTTACTAAAGCGACAACTGATTCTGAACTATCCAACGATTCATTTAGGCTAATTAATTTATCTGATTAGCGGAAATGTGTCATTATAAAGAACACAGTTAGGATTCAGCATTTCCTGGATGGTCTCAAGGTTATGTGTGTTATGGTTAAAACACCAAGTGCGGTGTATTTGACTAAAAGGCACAGAGAGAAATAATACTATTTTTAGGGACCAAATCCTGAAACAAAAATAAACTAGATTTGATTTACATCCTGCGAAGAATTTTATCGCCGAACGGAAACATTGTTATAGGAATATATTCGCCGAATTTATTGCCTGCTAGTCTCTAGATTAGAATTTTTATATTGAATTATTTATCATTACTTAATCATTGATTAGATAAATGTAACAAGGTTTACAAGGTAACACGTTGCTTGTTCTCATTTGTATTGAATAAACACTAAGGGCGGAAACAATAACTTATAGCTTTTTTCTTTTAATTCTAAATAAATTTTCATATTTTATTCTTGCATATCATGCATTTTAACTGTTCTAGTTGGTGTTGCATGCAATATGAAATATTGAACTCTACATGGTATGTGTTTGTTACATCTATAGAAATATCCTTACAGCAGGAATTGTACTCACAATACGAGGGAAAATATTACGGGTTGTGTTGGTTCGTAGATAGGTAGTTTTTAAAATGACAATGTCATGTATAATATTGTAATGTTAGGCACGTAATTTAGCATACGTAAGCGCAACACCTGTACACCAGCCTTGAACAAAGTAATTCTAAACAAACGCACTAATAATTGCAAACAAACAATGAATAAACAAACAAATATATACATATAAATATTCGCGTAAGCTAGCAGACAATCAGTCACAGTTCCAGTGCATCTAGAACAATATGGTACGGTACGGTGTGATTGCGTTGTGCCTTCTGGCTCTTAGTTCGTACGTCCTGGTCGCCGAGTCGGCACCAGCACCCAACGCAACGGACATAGCTGACTGTAATGCGTGTCTGAGCAAGATCATACCACCGGAGAAGTTGAAACATTCATGTCTAATGGGCTACGTGCTGACATTTGTGGCTGACCTACTGAAGAAATGCAACTACGACACAGATCTGGACGGTGTGCTGAACTGTGGATGTTTACCAACCATCCCACCACCATGCCCCTGTATACAGAATACCACAGTACCACCAACGAGTACAACAAGTATACCACCGACCACAGTACCAACCACAACAACAACAACAACAACTACAGAATTACCACCGACAACAACTACAACTGAACCTCCAACCACAACAACGACAACCACCACTGAACCTCCAACAACAACCACCACTGAACCTCCAACTACAACAACGACAACCACCACTGAACCTCCAACCACAACGACAACAACCACCACTGAACCGCCTACAACAACAACGACAACCACCACTGAATTACCTACCACAACAACTACAACTGAACTCCCAACGACAACATCAACAACCACTACTACCACTGAACCTCCAACTACAACGACAACAACCACCACTGAACCTCCAACCACAACAACTACCACCACCACCACTGAACCTCCAACCACAACAACTACCACTGAACCTCCAACTACAACAACGACAACCACCACTGAACCGCCTACAACAACGACAACAACCACCACTGAACCGCCTACAACAACGACAACAACCACCACTGAACCGCCTACAACAACGACAACAACCACCACTGAACCGCCTACAACAACGACAACAACCACCACTGAACCGCCTACAACAACAACGACAACCACCACTGAACCGCCTACAACAACGACAACTGAACTCCCAACGACAACATCAACAACCACTACCACCACTGAACCGCCTACAACAACAACCACTGAACTCCCAACGACAACATCAACAACCACTACCACCACTGAACCGCCTACAACAACCACTGAACTCCCAACGACAACATCAACAACCACCACTGAAGCTACAACCACAACAACAACCACTGAACCTCCAACCACAACAACCACCACTGAATTACCACCAACCACAACAACTACAACTGAACTCACAACGACAACATCAACAACCACTACCACCACTGAACCTTCAACCACAACAACTACCACCACCACCACCACTGAATTGCCTACTACAACAACAACATCGACCACCACTGAATATATTACAACTGATGCAACAACGACTACCACGGTACCATCAACAACTACACATATTCCGCTATCCACTGTAACTACAAGGATACGTCAAACAACTGAACCTGATGAAACTACAACTGAACTTTTAACCACAACATCAACAACCACCATCACCACCACCCCTGAATGCATAACCGAAATAGCTTCAACGACCACCACTGAATTACCCACCACAACTACCACTGAACCTCCAACCACCACAACTGAACTACCAACTACAACAACCACCACTACTGAATTACCCACCACAACAACTACAACTGAACCTCCAACTACAACAACAACCACCACCACTGAATTACCCACCACAACAACTACAACTGAGCCTCCAACTACAACAACCACCACTACTGAATTACCCACCACAACAACTACAACTGAACCTCCAACTACAACAACAACCACCACTACTGAATTACCCACCACAACAACTACAACTGAGCCTCCAACCACAACAACAACCACCACTACTGAATTACCCACCACAACAACTACAACTGAGCCTCCAACTACAACAACCACCACTACTGAATTACCCACCACAACAACTACAACTGAACCTCCAACTACAACAACCACCACCACTACTGAATTACCCACCACAACAACTACAACTGAGCCTCCAACCACAACAACAACCACCACTACTGAATTACCCACCACAACAACTACAACTGAGCCTCCAACTACAACAACCACCACTACTGAATTACCCACCACAACAACTACAACTGAACCTCCAACTACAACAACCACCACCACCACTGAATTACCCACCACAACTACCACTGAACCTCCAACCACCACAACTGAACTACCAACTACAACAACCACCACTACTGAATTACCCACCACAACAACTACAACTGAGCCTCCAACTACAACAACAACCACCACTACTGAATTACCCACCACAACAACTACAACTGAGCCTCCAACCACAACAACAACCACCACTACTGAATTACCCACCACAACAACTACAACTGAACTTCCAACTACAACAACAACCACCACTACTGAATTACCCACCACAACAACAACCACCACCACTGAATTACCTACCACAACAACAACCACTGAACCTCCAACTACAACAACAACCACCACCACTGAATTACCTACCACAACAACTACAACTGAACCTCCAACCACAACAACAACCACCACCACTGAATTACCTACCACAACAACTACAACTGAATGTCCAACCACAACAACAACAACCACTGAACCTCCAACTACAACAACCACCACCACCACTGAATTACCTACCACAACAACTACAACTGAATGTCCAACCACAACAACAACAACCACTGAACCTCCAACTACAACAACAACCACCACCACTGAATTACCTACCACAACAACTACAACTGAACCTCCAACCACAACAACAACCACTGAACCTCCAACTACAACAACCACCACCACCACTGAATTACCTACCACAACAACTACAACTGAACCTCCAACCACAACAACAACCACCACCACTGAATTACCTACCACAACAACTACAACTGAATGTCCAACCACAACAACAACAACCACTGAACCTCCAACTACAACAACCACCACCACCACTGAATTACCTACCACAACAACTACAACTGAACCTCCAACTACAACAACCACCACTACTACTGAATTACCTACCACAACAACTACAACTGAATGTCCAACCACAACAACAACCACTGAACCTCCAACTACAACAACAACCACCACCACTGAATTACCTACCACAACAACTACAACTGAATGTCCAACCACAACAACAACAACCACTGAACCTCCAACTACAACAACCACCACCACCACTGAATTACCTACCACAACAACTACAACTGAACCTCCAACCACAACAACAACCACCACCACTGAATTACCTACCACAACAACTACAACTGAATGTCCAACCACAACAACAACCACTGAACCTCCAACTACAACAACCACCACCACCACTGAATTACCTACCACAACAACTACAACTGAACCTCCAACCACAACAACAACTACCACCACTGAATTACCTACCACAACAACTACAACTGAATGTCCAACCACAACAACAACAACCACTGAACCTCCAACTACAACAACCACCACCACCACTGAATTACCTACCACAACAACTACAACTGAACCTCCAACCACAACAACAACCACTGAACCTCCAACTACAACAACCACCACTGAATTACCTACCACAACAACTACAACTGAACCTCCAACCACAACAACAACCACTGAACCTCCAACTACAACAACCACCACCACCACTGAATTACCTACCACAACAACTACAACTGAACCTCCAACTACAACAACCACCACCACTACTGAATTACCTACCACAACAACTACAACTGAATGTCCAACCACAACAACAACAACCACTGAACCTCCAACTACAACAACAACCACCACCACTGAATTACCTACCACAACAACTACAACTGAACCTCCAACTACTACAACAACCACCACTACTGAATTACCCACCACAACAACTACAACTGAGCCTCCAACCACAACAACAACCACCACTACTGAATTACCCACCACAACAACTACAACTGAACCTCCAACTACAACAACCACCACCACTACTGAATTACCTACCACAACAACTACAACTGAACCTTCAACTACTACAACAACAACCACCACTACTGAATTACCCACCACAACAACTACAACTGAGCCTCCAACCACAACAACCACCACCACTACTGAATTACCTACCACAACAACTACAACTGAATGTCCAACCACAACAACAACAACCACTGAACCTCCAACTACAACAACAACCACCACCACTGAATTACCTACCACAACAACTACAACTGAACCTCCAACTACTACAACAACCACCACTACTGAATTACCCACCACAACAACTACAACTGAGCCTCCAACCACAACAACAACCACCACTACTGAATTACCCACCACAACAACTACAACTGAACCTCCAACTACTACAACAACCACCACTACTGAATTACCTACCACAACAACTACAACTGAACCTCCAACTACAACAACCACCACCACTACTGAATTACCTACCACAACAACTACAACTGAACCTCCAACTACTACAACAACAACCACCACTACTGAATTACCCACCACAACAACTACAACTGAACCTCCAACTACTACAACTACTAGTACTTCTACCACCAGTACTGCAGTACCGCCAACAACCACTACAGAAGTAAGCTTGTGTCCGTGCCACTCAACCCAACCTCCAGTTGCGACACCATGTGATTGCGCGACTAAGAAGCCCTGTCCACATTATTATATCCCTATATTCATGCTCAACAACAAACACTGCAACTGTACAGACAAACCATAACAGAATCTACACCAACCACTGAACTGGAATATGCGATGACAATTTGGTTTATTTTATTTTCTTGTTTTAGGATACAGTTAAGTAAAGAAATGTATTAGATATTAAGAAATGATATTTACTTTGTTCCTGTTTAAATGTTATTGTTATAAATGCTATTAAATTGTTATATTATCAAATAAAGTATTAGTACAGTATATCAGTATTTTTATTATCTTCTCGCGTCGGTAGAATTCCTTTTGGCACCTGGCAGTTTCATTAAAAATGGCAGAGAACAATTTGAGTAGAGCAAAAATGATACACATTACACCTATTACGTGCCACCTGTGCATTTTGTTCCTTTTGATCAAATATGAATTTGTAATAATTCACGAATCTTTTCTTTCAGTGGTAGCGCCTTCGAGGGTCAGTGGCAGAATGGAAAACGACATGGCTTGGGTGTGGAGACACGTGGACGCTGGTTGTACCGTGGCGAGTGGACACAGGGGTTCAAGGGTCGATACGGTGTACGACAGTCCGCCACGTCAAATGCAAAGTATGAAGGAACCTGGGCCAATGGTCTCCAGGATGGATACGGTAGTGAAACATATGCAGATGGAGGTACGTGCATACACAAGTAAATACTTGCTCATAGCAAAAGATTCTCTTCTGTCGAACTTAACAAAAATACCTGGTTACGCATTAGATCGTCTTGCGAAAATTTGATAGCTTGCTTCGTACGGATCCTGTTTTGGTAAATGCTTATTCGCATGTCACGAGACAGCATATCCACTAAATATAATTAGTCACGCAAATCTACGCGGAGTGCTACCTCTTATCCACGTAATCTAATCTGAGGTTTATTAATTGGATAAACTATAATCGATAGCGTGTGTACAGACAGCAACGCTCCTCGTTGCCGCTACTCAATCGGCTGATGGTTTAATCTGTCGGATTAGGAATTAAAGCTCATATTGGAGAGTCATGATACATTGGTAAATCAATGGCATATGTAATTTAAACAATTAAACGCGGAATTTATCTATAAATAATAAACAGATGTAGAATAGGACTTTCTACTAATACCAGAATACGGATAGTTTTTCTTTTCTAAGTTTACACTACGTTTATTTATTTATATACGATATCAAATTGGGAAATCTTTCGATTTAAAAATTTCAAAAGCTTCAATCACAAAATGAACTGGCGCATCCAAAGATAAGAAAGAAACCAAGTGAAACAAAGTACGATAAATCACATCTGGTTGACAAGGCATCCACTTATCTCTCAAGGCACAGCACTGTCAGCGAACGCGGCAAGAGAAACGAAAAACAACACGAAAATAACGTCAAAGTTAAAAATTGAGTACCATTGAGCACAGAAACCAGTGGAGCGGTACGTTGCAACCAGCACGTAAGGCAGTATTAGTAGTATATCCCTGTCGACCTTACAATAGACTCTACCAAAGTGGATGATCCCTCGGGAGGATGAGGTACAACCATGTACCCTGTCGTACTACTGCTGCTGATGAAGCGCCCAATGGTGGACTTGTTTATCAATGTGTGTTTATATAATGTGCCCCACGTGGTACCGTGGCAAAACAGACACCCCCGTGGCGCGAGCACGTGGACTCGCTGACGTGGCCGACGCTTATCGATCCGACTCGCGCCCGCAGAGTGTCCTAGACCTCGACACAAAGATGAGTTGTCTACCGCCCCGGGAACGAACAGAAACCAACGACCACCGCAAAGGCAACCTTCAACATCAACACCGGTACAAAGTACAACGGACTGCAGGCACTACAATTGTACCGCATTGCCGTGCAATTAACCAAGTACACACTAACGACAAACATAATAGGATAATGTGTTTTTATTCTACCCAGTCCGTATGCACCAGTTTCAACTCATTTGGAAACGCATTACCTGAGCGTACAAATGCAAACTAATGCGCTCATTTGGAACGCAAGGAAAAGTTAATTAAACTGAAAGGATTTTAATAAAAATGGAACATTATGATGGAATAAAAAGGCAAGTAGAAAGTACGTACATTGTATGCGATTATTCGCTGGCTTGGACGTGTCATGACAAATTGTACTCGTGACATCTCATTGCGTTATATTCGTTGGACTTGTTAGTGAGACCATGTGGAAATATCAACTTACATCTTCATATGATGCAGAATTCAGACGCTCGTTCACAAACACGTTGACGACTGACATCCTTGGAAATTTCTGAAGCACGTGAAGCTTTTCATATTCTGAGCGAGATGAAAAAAAGAAAGAAATATGTACGCATACTGAAATATTTACTTATTCCTTACTAAAACAAAGATTATTTGTCATGAAGTATGATTTCAATAGACACTCTTCACCTAAACGTAATTAAAACATATCTTCACAAATTACTTGGTGCTGAATTGGAAATGAAAAAACATAAGTGCGATGGCCGGGAATCGAACCCGGATCAACTGCTTGGAAGGCAACTATGCTGACCATTAAGCGTGCATTACACGATGAAGTTTTTCTTTTCAAGTAACCTTAAAAGTTTTCTCTCTCGCACAATTACGTAAGTGTAAGAGAGATAGTAAAGTCGACTTATAACGAAAAACTTATAACGTAAAACTGCAACATGCACTACTTTTTCTTAAAAGTTCCTTCAAGTTCTGCCCGTGGGCATGCGCATCACTGCTTATACTGCAATACCAACTTAAGCGTGTTTAAAAGTTGCTTCCATCTATTTTCATCTGTCAGTTTGTTTTGTTATTTGTTTATTTTGTTATTTGTTTATATTGTTTAAACTGTAAAATGGCATATTGGAGTAGAGAATAAATTGAAATTTAATTAAGTTAATTTATTAAATTAAGAAGAAATTTAATTTATATTGGTATGGCTGCTTGTTTGACACTTGGATATTTTAATTCACGTAAAACTTGATCGTGTAAATAAACTTGTAAGGTCACTTATAAAGACGCTTTTAAAGTTACTTGAAAAGAAAAACTTCATCGTGTAATGCACGCTTTACACCACCATCGCTTATAAAACAAGTGATCATGTTCAGAATAACTAAACATGAAAAATCATTTGTTCCAGTTTGCATAATTACTATATAGGATATATAATTTGAATTTGTAACATAACTATGTATCGATGGTAAGGTAATTGACCTCAGCATGTCGATAGCTAGTCGGCAACTCACTTAATAACGTAATTGTTACTTTCTCGTTACATTACATGTACGTACCTACATAACATAACAACCAGCACTACATCATTACTCACGGCACAGCAAAATAACACATTAGCTGTTACAAAATTGGCTGACGTATTACGGCTAGTGATACTTTCAGAAACCCATTGTCATATTTTTAGAAACTACAGTCGGAACCACCAGCGCTGAATAGGTTATACGAGTAACACTATGTACGCTTGCCAACATAAAGATGACAATAAATACCCAACTATATAACTACAACTCGTCGAGTACAGGAGAAGGTTGTTTATTGCAATTACCGCTTTGTACAATGTTGTTTTACTAACCCTTAACGACTGGTGCACTGTTTTCTTACAGGTTATGTCAGAACTGTCATGTTGAAATACCTATAAAGATTTACGTCAAGCGAGAACGGACAGTGACAGTTCGTGCGATAGAAAACGAACCATTAGCAAGAAGAAAACAATGACTGACACGTAGCAAACACGAAACATAAATAGTGAATGTCATGTTCATGTACAAGAGGAGATCATTCTGCATTATAAAACGAACGATGTTGATTCAGTGTTGCAGTATTTCTTTCAATATCATTGAACAAACATCATAATGATTCGACAAATGATGAACAGACTATGCTGATTGGCATAATTGGGATGTTGCCGATCAGAAAACGATGTATGGATTACGATTGGTCACAACAAAAATAGTTATACTCATTTGATGTCTAAGGTGTCGTTACTGATCATTCATCAGAAACGTAATCTGTTGAAAAGTGCATTTGGAAACCAAGAAGTCAGGCAATGGATGTCATTAGATCATTCGAGGATGTAAATTATATGCGTCTTGATATGAAATGCTGAATTGGCAACACACTGCGTTGGATATTACAGTGTAGCAAAACGTAGATTATTAAAGCAGCACATGGATGGGCGACAAGTACAGCTGACCGCAGATCTCATCTTATTATAACCAGCGTGGCGCCCTCGACTAGACGAAAATATCCCACAGATTGCGGGCCGCGCTACCAGCCGTTCCATTTCTTATCAGCAAACAACAAGCACAATAACTAACAAATGGATACTCACTCACCGAACACGGCATATCCTGGCGAAGAACCGCACAACTCCTTCCGAACGACAACTCCAGTTAAATAATACGGCGTTTTATCTGGAAAGAAAATACTGCTTCAGCACATTTCTTTTCAAGACAGCATAGTCTCCTTCCCAAATTGTTAAAACAAGTGATGGTCCATTTATATTACGCAAATTTCCGCTGAAAAACACGTCTTTCGAACACGAAATTGGGGGAAGCCTGGAATTAGGTCATGGTCGTTCGTATGAAGGACCGAGGAGCTTATCAAAATAATCAGCAATGACGGTAAATTTTGTTTGTATGCGCTATCACATCGATCAGGGTGTATTCATGCAGTGTTTGTGGTATCACAGAATCAGATACTTACGGATTGGTACAATAGCAGAGTACAACAAATGAAGGTGCTATTTTTAAGTGGTGTAGCCAGTATATCTATTGGCATATGGTGGGTCTGGTAAAATTGACTGAGTCGTGGTGTGTCTATCAGCTTTTTTAATACATCGTAGATATACTCAGAAAATAGCTTGTAAGTCATCGACCTTCTGTCTTCCCCGCTTATTATACAGAAATATTTTCTACTCAAGTTTGTCAACGACATATGAATGCTAAATAATGTATACGTGAAATTTAAAACGCATATATAGTATTTATAAAATATCATTAATGTATAAAATACAACACTAAATAAATATAAAATTAAGAAAAGAATGAAGCCAATAACAAAAACACTGCTTGCAAAACATTTACGATTATTTTGAAAACGGAAATTGTATCTCAAGAAACTTTTCAGCGTCTGATGTTGACATTTAGCCGTAACTTTCGGCAGTTATTTTGCACGGGAACTATTCAGACCACAATACGCTTATTGGAAGACCAATTCTTGGTCTATGCAATCACATCACATACATGCAATCGCCGGGAAACGAACCAGGATCAATTGCTTAAAAGACAACTACGTTATAGGTATATCTGTAAATAGACGCGGAAAAGGATAGATTAATTTTTTTAATGAAGGAAAATACATTGACGCGTTAATGTACACATGTGAAACGCAGTGTATAGTTTCCAATTTCCATGATAACTAATTAATCTCCATTCAGATGAAGTACTATTTGACTTTTATATCATCCGTATTGAATTTCGTACAGACTACGTGCTTGTTTAATTATAGACATGAACATTCGATATTCAGAAAATTGTACGAATACCGAATTGTTCAAATCAGGCATCATTTCTCGGAACTTCATTATGGTTTAAACTTTTAATCAAGCAAAAACAAAGGCGTAAGAAACTAGCGTCATTTGCTATCGTGGTGTTCCAGTTGAAAACAAAAGAAAAACTTTTTTAATGCGTCGCGTTCTTGGAAAAACTTCGAATAAAAAGTTTTTAGCTCCTTATTTCTTCGTAAAAAATGTATGACTGGTTGACAAATTGTGATATGTGTGGAACAAGGTACAAGAGAAGGGTCTGTTTGAACTCTTACTCAAGTTCAAACCTGTTGCGCATATATGTAGATCGTAACCTTTGCCCTTTTCGATGTTAATGTTGAAACGTGTCAGTAGTATGAAGTACCAATAAGTATGCACAGCGCTTCAAATTTCCATAAACTAAACCTGTCAAAGTCATTGTTAAGAATTGAATTTGTAGAACTGACACAATCTTAGTTTATTGAAATCAACGCCCGTAGATTCTCAATTGTTCTAATTGTAAATTATTTGTATATAAATATTATACTATAGATGCTGGTAATTCGGATTCGTGTGTCTTGTTGTCTGATTACGAATTCCGGTAGGTACTATTCTCGCTGAAGAGTACTTTTCAGTCATATACGCGTTTTCGCTGACCTACTTTGGATAAAAAACAATGTGATCCCTATCTGTATTAATTAGCAACGCTAATTTAACCACCAATATGCTTAGGGGAATTAATAGTATGCATAAAACAACTTGTAATCCGATTCAAACCCGCAAAAATACTTGTCTTTATTGATAGAATACCTTGGTTAATTCAAGAATTAAATACATCGCCAATAGTTACTCTCAGAACGGGTCTAATCTCGTCACTAACACTTTAATGAATAAACTAATTTTCTTGGGTATAGACTGGTCCACGATACCCATTCCGCACTTCTTGATTTGTAATAATTAGTTTATTGAGGGTGGCAATAGAAATCTTGTGAAATATTTCAATAGATACTAAGATCCAAGCAAAATTGTAAGCCTGTTTCGCTACTGCATCTACTACATCTTAGATTCTGTTTACATGTACGAGAAATAAAGACGTTGATTGACCTGTGTGTGTGTGTTTGTTACAGGCACGTATCAAGGACAATGGTTAAGGGGCATGCGACACGGCTATGGTGTACGTAACAGTGCTCCTTTTGGCCTTGCATCGCATTACCGACCCAACAAGGCGGTTAGGGCGTCGTTGACGTCGCTTCGTAGCAACGAGGCGACGGGCGGCGCCGCGGGACCGGCGCCCGACCCTGCAGAACGTCGAGACCGACGCATTGACGATTCCAGGGGTGGATTTGTATTGAAAGCACGGTCGGATGAACCGCCCGTGCGAAGAAGTTCGCTGGTGGAAAAGACGACCAACATTAAAAAAGGGTTGCTCAGTGTAAGTACAAAATATTTGCACGAAAATTGCACCCCCAAAAAATTACAAATAGCAGAACATAAAAATATGCGCATCGTGTAATAGAACAAAATAAATACTTGTGTTCTCATTTATGATTAGAGAAAACGTATCAAAAATATCTGTGTTTGCATCCGAACTGCAAGTTTGTAATATTTAGTTTTAAATTATGGAATACTGTAGTACAAAGTCAGCATAAACTATATTTGTCTACACACTGGGTAAATAATTTGTTTTCATTAAAATATTTACATACCTGCTGGTTCTGAAACAACGAAATGTTTGTTTTTAAATGCACAGACGGTAAAATACATTTTTTACGCTAGACTGAAATATGGTACAATACTTCGAGTGCACAAGCTCTTGAAATAGGCGTTTCTTCAGTTTTTAAACTACGTACAAACGTAATTAAACTTGTCAGTACTTGTATTGCTTAGAATTGAATACAATTTGTACTATACAATTATACACAATTCATTTCCAAACTAGGTAATCATCATCAAATTAAAAACATACTAATTTGTTTTAGGTTATTATTATAACCAAACACCTTTGAAGATTAGCCATGAAACAATTTGTTTCTTTTTATGATACAAATTTCAACATAGAATATTAAACTACTTTATTCACAAATAAACTTGTATTACAGTTCGTGGCTATGATGACTAATATTTTCGTTTGAAAACACAGTTTTTATTTGTTCTACGTCAGAGAAGCACTAGAGATCTATATGATTGATGATCTCCCACTAGAAATCAGACAAACAACTTTCGAACGACGAGTATATCCAAGTCCGTATGTCAATAGTACAAGGGTATCACCAAATTTTATCTTTCCTTGTGAAACTCGAAACGAAATTCGCAAAACTCACGTCTGCAAATGGCAAAATAAAAAAAGTTGAAGTATCACAAAATTATTCATGAGTTTCAGAACTAAAACCTCCGTTCTGTTCATTCTGATTTGATAACTAAAGTTTCAGAATGAAGAAGAATCTCAATGTCACTCAAAGATGTTCAATTTAAATTGGCAGATTGTTCTAGTTTGACTTTAGTATTGAATGTTTCTTGTGTGTGTGTGTGCACAGGGTTTGAAAATACGAAAACAACGAAGTACCGGTGACCTTGAGAAACGTGGCGGTGGATCGGGGAGCATCCGAAGTACCGCATCGTCTGCTTCCTGGGTCAGCACAGATTCATCGCATTCAGCCATGACCAATGCATCGGTGCACACGGATTCCAATGCCAGTTTTGTCGTAGAAGTATGTACAACCCGCAACATCCACTAACACAATACATAATGTTCGGAAACTAGAGTTCGTTTTCATGGAAACACATGTTGTCTGTTCGGTATTAGGATGAACAAATGGACGCCAGTGTAACGGAAACGTATATGGGCGAATGGAAGAACGATAAGCGATCCGGTTTCGGTATCAGTGAACGTTCGGACGGCCTCCGGTACGAGGGCGAATGGTTTGCGAACAAGAAGTACGGCTACGGTGTCACCACCTTCCGAGATGGCTCTAAGGAGGAAGGCAAGTCCCACAAAGCAACATAACCACACTCAACACCAGATAGCTAACACACAACCGATAGGCAGAACCCTACAACACATCTGCTATTTTATATCCTTGCTTCGTGTATCGCTTGTCAACATTGTTCACTATTGACAAATACGAAAATGTAAAGAATTTACCCGGGAAACTGACGACAATTTATTGTTATCAGATTCATGATAAAAACTGATTGATCGTCGACAATTGTGTTACATGTTTTTTACATCAAACTCTATTATCTTTAGTAATGTAATCCACTTTTATATATGTATTTCATTGTCATCTATACGTGCAATAATGGATTTGACCTTTCTAAAACAAAATTACCAGCTGTATTTGTAATGTAATGCTATACTATAGTATTGCTATAATATAGTACTGGGTTGATATTCCCTAATGATTATTAATAATATTTACTATAACTGCACCGTTTGTTAACAGGTAAATACAAGAACAACGTATTGATCACAAGCCAGAAGAAGAAACACCTCTTCCTAATCCGATCAGCCAAGTTTCGGGAACGAATAGATGCGGCTGTGAATGCTGCACAACGAGCTTCCAAAATTGCACTCCAGAAGGCGGACATTGCGATATCCAGGTATAAATAAACGATCATTGTCCGTAGTTACACAACTACAGTAATTTTGCTCGGCAACACATTGTTTGAACAGATTTAAATTGGAACTTTCACGTTCCTTATTATAATTCAGAATCTTGGCCAAACCTTATAATACCTGCGTTCTTATAAACAAAGTATTAAATCATAGTGTCTACACTTTGATCCTTTCATCTACAAAGAAACAGGATGATTTAACAGATTAAATATTTGCTCTAGCATCAGAATCTAATATTCCAACTTTCTGTGCGAAAAATATGATTCGTTTCCAATTAATATATGTGGTCAAATATCAAACGTATGACCGATAACTTATTGACCTCAAAAGCTCAAACCGAACCTTAGTTATATGTCTATAAAATCCGTGCTTGAACCGCACATGACGTGAATGATGCCATAAGAAACGAATGTCTAGTGGAAAAGCCGATACCATTTACTGTTCTCCGTTGCTACGATATCGATTGTGTGTGATTTAGTTTAATGCGTAGTGCTTTTTGAAATCAACGCCCACCGATAGATATACTGTCGCCGATTTACCTGATAGAAATAAAATCATTAGCAAACATCGTGCAATACGATCGTCAGTTCTTGAAGTATGTTTATTACATGTTTCGGTAGCAACGCGTTACGAACTTTAAACAGATTTAAGAGTGTAATTGGAATGCGAATACGAAATCGATGTTCGGATAGACGTTGTATTTCTTGAAGCGGAACATCGTTTGTTAAAAACTTAGAACGACATGGGACGATTTGCAGTAGCATAAATTTTATCAATGTTACACTCAGGGGGCACTACTGGGTTATATGATTGCAAAGTTCGTTTAAAATAATATTCATTCTACTTTATTTACAAATAAAGTCAGTAAGGATGAACAAGGTACACAGAAATCTTTCAAATCGTTTATAACCAAATGGAAATTACTTACTGCTGTCACGATACAAGATAAAGCTTTTATGAGAACTACTTGAATTAGAAAAATAAAACTGACGGTGTGTATTTGCATGTTTGTAGGACTGCCACTGCTCGAGGTAAAGCCGAGCAAGCTGATATGGCAGCGGACCATGCCCGTGAAGATAGCGATATCGCCCAGGCGACCGCCAAACAATTCGCACCCGACTTCAAGCAACCAGGCCTAGATCGACTGAAAGCTCGGGATCCATTTAGACACAAAGCGTTACCGGCCGAGAATGCTCTTCCACTGAAATCTATCGTCCCAAATGACATCTCCGTCAAACAGATACCGAACCAGATCCCACCATCGCAGGCGAATCAAACGTCCAAACAGAATCCACACCACCAGATGCAACAACAGCAGCAGCAGCAACAACAACAACAATATGCCAAAAACCATCCGCCGGACAACTATGCATCGAACAATCCAAACTATACGTCACCCACGAGCAATTTTAAACCGAACCAAATTCCCTCGTCCAACTACAATCCGTCGTCGTCGCCGCCGCCGCAGAATTACGCGCACATGAATCAAACGCAACAAATTGTGCAAAACCAGCAATCATCGCCAACGATGCACGAACCCGTCCAACATAACAGCGATCACAATCGACTACCGAACTCGAATTCGACCGAAATGAATAACGTCGCCAATGCGAGCAATTTGGCGTTGAGACGAAACTCGAAGATGGTGCACGGTGACCGGCCGAACTTGGGATCCCAACAGCTGTCCATAGACCACTTTGATCATTACAAACGACCGCCGAGTAGAGATTCCAGTGTGGACCGGTATTCGAAGGCAGCGGGCAGAATGAGTATCGGATCTCGACAACCGTCCGTGGATAAGACAAGTATTGAACCGGAGACAAGGAGTATGAGAGCTCCGTCCGCAGTGAGGGGCACTACACCCGTATCAAGTACCGGCAATGGATCTGTTTTAACCGGAAGTGGAGCTAAAAGGTTTGTGTCTCACATACAACAGCATAGTAAGTATCCTAGTGAACTAATTGTATTCATTCCCATGATTTCAGAACATCACAAGCCAACATATCGTTAGGCAGCGGTAATCCCCCGTTCGAGGAGATCATCCTCCGAAAACGGAACCTGGGGCAGGATATTATTCCATCAATGGCGCAACCAAAGCGTACGGAGAGTCTCTACATCAACCCTGGTCGAGCGGCCCCTGTTCCCAAGGTCAGTGAACTACCACCAATTTCCTAAATATCTATATTTGCGCACACACACGAATTTAAAAATGATGTCACAGAGAATTCGGAAGTTGACACTGTTCCACGAATGGTCCGTATCCGGCGAAATCTTTTGAGGACACCGGCGTTTATATTTATATTCGAGAATTTAGATTAGAAGTACAGTTCTATTTTGAGTAGATTTGTAGGTAAATTTAGTTTCGTTTTTGTGTGATTTGGAAATGTTACAGTTTAAAATTGTTTTTGAATTTGTATTCCGTCTTCATGTCATGTCTGATATACAAGTGGCCATATATTTTGTAGACAATTTACGAGGGGGGGAAAAACCGTATTGGCCCGTTGCCAATTAAGCAACAATTATATATTCCTATCTCCGTACCATAATAATCTGTCACAAACAGCAGAACATTTATAATAACAAGAGCCTGGCCAAAGTTCAAAACCTGGACCGCGGCAACCATGGAATCCTAGTTTTTCATGTGCCTCTGCGGACGGAAAATAACATTCCGTAACCATAACAGACACCTATCGGGGTCCAAGTTGTTTTCCTAAATGTTCCAAACTCATTGCCATCGCGAACTTTTGGGCACAAGGTTGATGGTGCGCAGTGCGAAGAGAAAAACGTACCTCAGATGCTGGCTTAATATCTCTGGGTAATTACATTGTGGTGATAATTAGATAGAGGTAATTATCTGGAAAGACATTCACATGGTGCAGTGAAGTTTCTGGCGTTGAATAATGGAACGAACGAGGTCAGTTGTACAAGTTTCCAGGCAAGAGTACTATTTAATTAGTCATAATACAATCTAGTTTCTGTGCTAAGGTACCGACTAACTTTTGCTAATCTCCCGAGGGTATTTCAACTATTTACAACGTTGCAGTACAACGTGAATATCTTCCATCTTTATTACCTGGATGCGTTTGGGAATTAATCATGTTAGCCATGTTACGTAATGCACTCCATCACGTAATGCATCTTATGGCTAATTTAATGATTTTGATGTTCAATGAGGAATATGTAATTTGTATTACATTTCATTCCTATTTTTCCCTCGGTTGCGTGCAAAACTCGCATAAAACGAAACTGAATATCGCGATCACTATTACGTTGTGATCGCATCGAAATGAAAGTCAAATTCAAATCGATACAACAGTCTCCTTGGATATGAATTTGTTCGGTAACTATATACCGGATAGCCGTGAAGATTTCGGCAATGTGACAAGGACGACCGTTAACTATTCCGCACACCACAATATATTCTCGATTGTATTGGGCTTTCTCCCAAAAAAGCGTGACTCATCCGCACCAACCCGGGGACACTCAGCTCAAGGCAATGGCAACCCACTCTTGACAACTCGTAATATGCAATAGCAATTATGATTGACGAACATTTCGAACAGTTAAACAATTGTCCCACGTATAAACAGAATTACATTTTCATCATGTGACAGATTGAAACAAATTCACCTAAAGGTTGATCGAAATCTTATGGCGGAGTCTTCTCTATCGACCAGTGAACGAACAGACGCCAATGATCACCAATTCTAGTCCAGTTCTGAAGTTGTGGACTGCAATCGGTTATGTAAATAAATCACCGTTTGAAATTCACTCAATCCGGGCCTGTTGCTACGTCGCAGCGCAGTGCCACATCTAAAATCGTCCCGACGTCCGTGGTGCCGGGCACTGACGACGCGTGTGCCTCTCTTTAAATATAACACTAACATCGTCAGGCCGACCAACGCGGTCCGCTCAGCTAAGCACCAGCTAGGTCGTCTCCATTGTTATGGTAACACCAGTGTATAACCTATAACCAACTCAGAACGTACCTGGAGAAGGGGAGTGTGCGTGCGTGTGTGTGTATCACCACAATGTTCTGGTACCAAGGTGAGGATGAAGACGAGGAGGAAGACTTGATGTTCTCGCCGGCGTTGCTGGCGCGAAGAGCTTCAGAAAGCTGGATTAATACGCCACCAATTGAGGTATATGGTTCTACGCATCTTGCCGTGAAAAGACATCACAACGTCATTTATTCGTCATATGATCACGTGATAATAAATACGTTACTTCAATTCAATCACAAGTATATCTCTTGAGAAATGACGGCTCTTCAAATCGTTTCAGTAAAATGGCTTTCGACTTGCTACACACATGTGATTTTGTTTATTTGAATCGGATCTATAATCGTCAAGGAATTCAATAAAAAACTGGAATGTGCCAGTTTACTTTCGTTAAAATAAAATATATCGCAACAATTTAATTAGAAGGGAGATATAAAATCGAAGTTGTGTGTGTTAGTTTCAAGTTAACACGTTTCCAAACATTTTGAAATTCAATTGGAAATAAAACACACTAATGCGAACTTAATTCAAACGGTACTTTCTGCGTTGTTTACAATATCTGAACTATAAACCAGATTCCATCCGCTCCGTTTTTATCCTGCGCACAATTATTCCTATTTCTCCAAGTGCTTTCTGTCAAAACAGAAGTCATTATTGCCAAATGTTCACAACAATTCATTTTCCTCTTTTGACAGTCTCTTTTCGCTTCCATTTTAGGCTAAGCACATTGGTTACCTTTATTTCCCTTTGTAGGACTTCGCTTTTTGTATATGTGTCGTATTTATTGGAAATACGCAATAAAATTTAAGTCTTTTTTGATGACTCATAACATGGAACCGAAATGTATCTAATAACAGATTTTATCGAAAGTTTATTATACCAGTTTTGTTTGTTCAGAGAACCATTTTTCATAGGTGTTTACGACAAATATTCTGTAAAATCGCAATTGATTTGAATACCTTTCACAGTAATCGTGGTATTGATTTTTGTATTTGCTTTTACGCAGCAGTTTGTCGTAATGTTTTACGCATTGTACATTCTGTTACTGCATCAACTATGTTCTTGATTCCTTCGCTTGGTTTCAACTGTTATTAGACAATGTTTTCTAATACTGTTATTATTCTCTGGTTCCATTAGAGTCTACCGATAGCACAGCCATTGCAACGGAAGAAATCGCTACCGGATGTGCAACAGTTACCACGTGCCTCGGACAGCATGTCCAGAGAGGAAGTGTCCGCACTGGGCTCGGCCCGCCGTGAAGAGATCCGACGACAGATCGACGAGAACGAACGACTGCGGGCTAATCCGCTGCTGTACTTGGTCAGTCCACAAGTGAAGGTACGCGACCTGGACACGTACTAAAAAACAGGAGTGTGACTAACAACGATTGCTAACCATCTCTTATTCATTTATTCACTTCTTTTATATATATATCTACTTACATATTACTTATTACGAAGCCGTTTGCTGATCTTTATTATCATTATATATTTATATATACTTGTCTTGCGAATTCTTTTATTTCGAATCTCAACTCTCTGACCCAGACTTAGAACCTGGCTGGTTGTACACGTTTTACTCTCTTCCGTTATATTTATTATGGACTGATTGATTCAAAGACAGCCTTGCACTTGTTCAGCTACTTTATTATTTAGTTGTTTCGTTCATTCGTTCCGTTCAGTTCCAATGAGTTCAGTTTTTGTGGTTTGATGAAGTTTCGTTCGTTAACCAAATGTGACTACGATGTCGACAGCGATTATTACCTAATGTTCTATCGATAGCTCTATCGCGATACGATATCCCAGCTGAATGTCGGTATGTTGGAAAACACACGTAACAAAACCAAAATTGTAGTGGTTACAAGTAGATGCATAGTTTAACTAGTTAAAACACATACGATCGCTGCATACTCATTCCAGTAATAAACAACAACAATAATCATTATCTGTCAGTGTTTGTACAAAAGTCTAGTTAGATTACAGTAAAATTGTAATTCCTGAGAGGTGGCGCAATTATAGATAAATGCACACACCACCACCAGATTCAGCAGTTGCAAGAACATTGACAGATCAACGTTAACATATCAGGCATGTGAATCTGTCTGGTTGCATTTTGATCATAACCAAGTAGATCTAAAGCGGTGCTACTTATATGCCAATAGATTATACCAGTATTATATTTGCTACTATCGTGTACTGTAGCTGTCGTACAAGCCAAACAATCTAGTGTTTACAATCATCTGCAAGAGTATTCCAACTACTGTAGAGCTATACAAACTATTGATACTATTAGACGTAAGTCCTATAAGAGACCAATATATATATATATATATATATATATATATATATATATATATATATATATATATATATATATATATATATATATATATATATATATATATACTTAGAAAACAGCTAGAGAGTATGCAATGATCCATGGTAGGTTTTAGAGACAACAATCTTAGTTACAGTTACAAATATTGCGAATGTATGGATGACTGGCGTGACTACTTCTATGTTTAAATGTTGTATGTATGTACAGTAGATTGATGTGTGTGTGTGTGTGTGTGTGTGTGCGTGCGTGTATAAATGCATATATACCCCACCAGCACCCTGAGACCCCCTCTCGTACAACAGACGTGAGTGTAACCCAAGTGTTCTGTTCTTGCTAACCGATTTACAGAGATGTTATAGGTATGTCCCAAATAAAATTTCCTAACAACAAATATATAATCAGTGTTATTTTCATTTAGTTGATTCGTTGTTCTCATTTGCGTACGTTAATAATTATTAGCTCGTCTCTCTCTCTCTATCTCTCTGTATTCTTCTTGTGCTAATTCTGTTCCACACTATCCTTGTGTTTGTTTTGTGTTCAGTTGATTTGTTATCTTCTCTCCTATTGTGCCAGTAGCTATGATAGTGTATCTTGTGTGTACACGCTTTTTTATTGAATACTGCTTATATAGATAGCGAGCTTCTATTTATAGTTTGGCAAAGCTTTGACGTGTTAATGCACTGATGTCACTCATAACAGCGCACAAATATCTCTAAATGATACACTGAATGTTAATTGCTTATTGCAGTACGCAGAGACAAGCTTACGTTCTGTAATATACATTGCTATTAATATTGCAACAATAGAAATCAGTGATTTGTACCAACCAGTAGCGTATCCAGAGTTTTGTCAAGAAATGAGGTTAAAACACAGATGAAATCTGTGCGCTGATTATGACAGAACATAATATGACGAGATAAATCCTTGCATGGCGTTTGTTTTGTAGCACCTTATATATGTCTCTATGTGCACCCTTATTCCAGATAACAGTAATTAAATCACATGTTTCACACAGACAAATCATATAGCGTATAAGTTGTATTCACCATTTACTAAATATATAGTCGAGTACTACATGTTTGACATTTCAAGGTCAATTAATAATTCCATTGCAATTATTTTCTTTACGAACTTTTAGCCTTGAATTATGTAAAAGTATGTACTCAACTGTATGAAACATATCATTGGATACATTGTATATATATATATATATATATATATATATATATATATATATATATATATATATATTAAATAGAAATATTATTGCACAATAACACAGTATCCAATGAATAATGTTAGACGATTTGTGTAGTAAAATAAACATCTATTTAACCATACTCTACTCCTGATATCTATTATAGTTGGTAATGATACTCTAACGTTTTATATATGTATAATCTAAATGTGGTGTGATGTTTTTCTGTGTTTGCAGGATTGGTTTTCGCGTCAACAGTTGGTGATGCTGGTCCTGTTCATCAACATCTCTCTGGCCATTATGTTCTTCAAAATGCTCACGTAGTACTTGCTGGAGGCCTGCTCGTCAGGCATTTGCCTAACTTAACTCAAAACAACAGTCATTTTACTTGACACCACTGCTACCAATCAACCCGAACCGAACTTAGCCGAGCCGAGCCGATCACCATTCGGAAACGAATGGCTCGGCGCGAACGTCACACTTGTGCGCAGTGTGATGACGTTTTACTCTTTATTATATGTTTCGTTTCATTTGTTTTTAAATGGATTCGTAGCGAGCTGATATTTAGAACAGCGAGAATTTTCATAATTAAATAATATCGTAAACTACATAATTATATATATAGTATACAGGTGTAAGCTAGACGAATATTCTACATATAATTGTATAACGTGAACATGCATCTAATTAATGAATTAATTAATTAGTGTAACATATTTTTACACATTGGAAACGTGGTTATTTACCAAAACCGTTTCGATTCATACTACATATATATACATATATTCTATTACGTCGGTGGGTATGTAATATTTAATTATTCTTAAAGTAATGATAATTTCAATTTTCTAGTTATCATATTGCATATTTGTTGTTATTGTCAAACGTTTCAGTCGTTCAGATGTGGTAACGTGCCGGAACACTATTATTAATAATTAACTTTGTGGCCCTTCCGTAATATATTGTCTTGTGAATGAGCAAGGAGCAGGGGGGAGATAATAGCGTTTCGACACGTTACCAATATCAGGGCACACACACACACATACATACACATATATTTACTACATACATGATTAGAGTATGCTTTGCTGTTGAATTTTTATCATTATTATAATATTATATCGTGTTTATGTATCATGCTGCTTTCTATACATACATATGTACATATATTATATATATAGAGAGAGTCTATCCCTGCTGTAATATACCATTAGTTATATAGTTCTATTTATTGTAATATACTGAAATCTTTTACGATATTTTATCTACTGGTTCTACCAGATTGGAGGTTCATTCTGCATCATAGCGCGTTACATCGATAGCTACATTCGCAAGATATTAGTGAATAAATAATTCGTAATACTAAAAAGACATGTACTTTCTAAGGTGGCATGTGCATAACAAGTAGCATTCAATTTAGTATAAATACTACTAACGAGCCAAAATATCAATCAATCATTCAACGAGATATTATTTTACTTAATAGTTTCACACACATCATTTTGTTTGCAGAATGAATTTTCCGACTTTTGTAAGATTTTTATCCGATCGAAAATGCTGCCGGCGGACGTATTTTCACATGAATGAAGCATTTTTGAATGTCATAGAAGCGTGCTATTAATGTTTTATCATAAAAAGACTTCGAATTAGCAAGCAAACAATGGCTTAACTATACACTGATTATTGCTACTGTCCATTCGGCTCCAGTGTACGTCGTAACATAAATTTTGACATTTGACATGTTCAGTCGGATCAATAATACGTTATTTAATTGTCAATTTTCAAGTTCCAGTTCTCTACTTTAGTTAATACATAATGGATGGTAAAGCTCTATGACAATTACGTAGATACATTTGAATTTATTGTTTCGTCCGTCTGACAGCAGATGTAGATGAGGTGCCTAAATCACTGGGAGCAATCACATCGAACTATTTATTGTATTTATATAAACTCAAGATGTTTCTTCCGCACTCTGTCGTATCAACTCAAAAACTTTTCTCTTGCAGGCAGGAGACCCAAATGATCATTCAGAATATTATTTACACACAATCAAACAAAAGTACATACACACAAGATTACCATAGTGACAGTTTAAATTTTATCTTTGTGAAACAAAATCCTACACACAAAAAAACAAGCACATAGAAATCAATTGCTGATTTTTTACTTTTTACTACTCAGCCAACAATACAAAACGAACATTTGTTACAGGAATTTTTTTTATTACAAAACTGAATATGATATTGTTGCAAAAGTAAACCAATAGTTTCATGTTAAAATGTGCTTAGTTTGAGGTTAGAAGTTTCATACTGTTTATCAGGAATATTCAACTAAATAATTTAATGCTCCGGGTTTGTCAAATTGAAGTAAAATATAATTGTATAATTTCTGTTCAGTTTAAGCCGCCATACAAATGCATTATGAATGTACACTCGTACGTATGTTGTTAGTTCTTAACGTGGTTATTGATTAATTAATTGATAAGTTTGACATTGATCCGTGAATGATATGATACGCAGTTGGCACTGAAATGACAAACGGACTGGATACTACGTAACCAAAGACACATAAACACACACACATACATACGGACATGACACTACACTACATGTAGTATTCTGCGTGCCTTGTTCAATACCGTTAATAAAAAAGAAGATAATTTGTAATTTTTTGTCGTTTGTATTTTGTGCGAACTGTGTGTTTTGTATGAAACTCATTGAATTTCTAGATTTGTATATTATGGGCATGTATATTCTTACAATTCGTATGCCTCGTGTTTGTATTTCAAAGTGGCAACAATTACTTCATCAATAAACAGGACTGAACATATTAAAAATCCATTGTGTTTTTAATTCAGCATGACAATTCCTGTTATCCTTACATAAATACGCAATAAAAATTATTATGTTCCTGCATGCTGCAAATTTTATTTATATTATAAACTATGAAACTTTTATTGACATTAAAAACATCAATAAGTTATACAACACGCATAACCTATATGCCATGTGGTTACCGTACGCTTAACCACACATTTTAAGTAAAGACATACGTCTACGTGACGTGGATTGTTGATTCACGACAATACTGACAGATCCAAGTACAAATTTTTGTTTTTGTAGTTTGTAGAAAGAAAAAATGTACTAAAATGGTCAAGTCAAATATAATAGACAAATTGCGACGGTTCGATGCGTATCCAAAGACATTAGAAGACCGAATAAAGACTTACGAAGGGGCGGCAGGTTTGTTACGCCGGGGATATATAACCTACAAGTGCCATTTCATTATCGTTTGTTTTGTAATTATGTTTTACAGTAACCATAGTGAGCGCCTGCATCATGGTTCTATTGTTCTTACTGGAACTCAATGATTATTTATCACCGAATGTTACACAAGAATTGTTTGTTGACACTTCGCGAAGTCCTATTATGAGTATTAACTTAGATATACTATTTCCAAGCATCTCTTGCGAATGTAAGTACACGTTATTCACACTTTTATTTATTAACACATATTAAATAAGTATTCTACGGTTTATAGTTCTTGCATTAGATGCAATGGACTCCTCAGGAGAACAACATTTGATGTTACAACATCAAATATACAAACGCAGGATGGATTTAGCTGGCAATCCAATAGAAGAACCTAAAAAAGAAGGTATTTGTTTCATCCTGATGAAAATATTCCACCTAGATAATTCACTTTTGTTTGTGTTACAGAAATAAACTTGAAAGGAAACGAGGCGAGTACTTGAAGATCTGATTGAAAATAACTTCTTTACAATTTGTATTTTTTGTTTTTGTAGGTTGCAGTTGTGAATAAAACTGAGAAAGAATGTGGCAGTTGTTATGGAGCTGGTCTACGATCTGATCAGTAATATTCTCAAACTAATTAATCTATTTCTTATAAATAAACGATATTTGTAGATGTTGTAATACCTGTGAAGAGGTTAAAGAAGCTTACAGACAACGCAAATGGGCGTTCCCGGATCCACAGAATGTAACACAGTGTCAGAATGAGAAGTACGCGGATAAATTAAAGAACGCATTCTCGGAAGGATGTCAGATATATGGCACGTTGACAGTAAATAGGGTTAGTATACGTTTTTTTTTAGTTTTCTCAAATGCAGTCGGCTTTGAAACTAAGTAATGTGTTTCAGGTAGGAGGTAGTTTTCATATTGCACCGGGCCAGAGTTTCTCAATCAATCATATACATGTGCACGATGTGCAACCGTTCGCATCGACCTCATTCAACACGTCACATCTCATTAAACATTTGTCCTTTGGCCATACCATCGACAACGCCAAAACAAATCCACTAGATGATGCATCAATAATAGCAGAAGAAGGTAAGGTACAGTGATACAAAACGCGCGCGCAAAATGTCGCGCCAAAAGAATCTTTTGATTGAATTTTTAAAGAACAAAGAGCGTAATAATTGTTTTCGGTGATTGAAAAGAGGAATTAGGTTTCACAATAAACATGGTTCTTTATTTGAGCGAATGAAAGTCACCAAAGTTTCAACATATCGACATGATTTCCCAAACAGCTATTGTGCGTATTCGAATTTTCATCTTAGTTCAATTGAAGTATCATCCTGGCCTAAGTTAGTAACATGATTAAAATATCTCAGACTATGTTACACAAATATTGCAATGTCGGTGAATCAGCATCGCAAACCAGAACCGATGGCAAGGAACGTGCCGAACGAGCCACCGCCTTGTAACATTACTTTACCAACGGTATTAACCAGTTCACGACCTCGGTAACCGCTCCTATAAACATAATATGCATTAGCATCTTACAACATTTATAGTTATTAACATTGAAAATAATGGCCGAATTTAATCTTTTCTATTACGCAACTATACTTAAATAATATATTGCCCTAGTTTATTATTTATTTAATAAAAGAAACGGAATACATATTCTAATAAATCATACAGATTACCGGTTATCATCATTTGAATATGATACATTTTAACTTGTTTTTATGATGAAAAAAGCGTAGCATATTAATATTTATAAAAATAGAAGGATATATTTTATGATTTGTATTCACTGCAACGGGATTTTAAGTAATTTGTAATGGCGTAATATTTTTTGACATACCGTAATGCTGAGAATCCGCCGAATAGAGCCCCACTAGCCATACCGACACAGAATCCAAGCATGAATCCCATTTTCATTCTATCGACGCACGAGGGGCCTTGTTGTTGATAATAACCCCCGGGTACCGGCATTTTGTTATCTGAAAACAAAGTTTAACACACATTTTCTCTGCTAACCTATATCTTGCACACGTACAAAAAGTGACACTTGCGATATTCGCAATGTATTATGAAAAGATTGATATAAACTATACTTACGTGTGTATTATTACGTGTAAATTTACTAGGAAATGTTGAAATTGTTGCTAGATTATTAAAATATTTGATAGAATTTTCGGCGACGTGATCGAAGTGACATTGAACTCTTCTATCAAATGAGCGCCATGTTAATTTGATATTTTCATTCTATAAAAATGATATAGATGTCGCAATGGTCAATAATAAAGTATAAACCATTTATTACCTTTATAAATTTAAAATATTCTTCTATAATTCAGTATATAATTGATATTTATGTATATGAAAACCGATTAATGGAATTGGTTTTATATTTTACTTATATAATACGATACTTGTGTGGCTCAATGGTCTAGGGGTATGATTCTCGCTTTGGGTGCGAGAGGTCCCGGGTTCAAATCCCGGTTGAGCCCAGTTTTTTTAAAATTTTTTTCCAATATCGAATACAATGATTACATTAGAATATTGTTACATTTATTTACTATTTCAGGTGCAATGATGTTTCAATATCATATCAAGATCGTACCGACAGCATATGTGAAACACAATGGTTCTGTGATATTAACCAATCAGTTTTCCGTTACCAGACACAAGAAAGTAATCTCAATACTTAACGGAGAATCCGGTATGCCGGGGGCGTTCTTCAGTTACGAGTTATCTCCGCTTATGGTTAAATTTACAGAACGAACGAGGTAATATTTATATAGTCATCTTAGGTTATGTGAAACTGAACATCTGTTTCTGTTACAGATCGTTCGGACATTTCCTCACAAATGTTTGTGCAATCATCGGCGGGGTATATACAGTAGCCGGACTCATAGACTCACTGCTCTATCACTCAATTAAAGTAATAAAAAAGAAAATGGAATTGGGCAAGGTGAATTAAAGCACACACACATCACACAACGTTTGAAAAATAGTATTATTATTACACTTGATTATTACGGTTTATAACGATTTGAGAAATGTGTTGTACACGTGTACGGACGACTTGGCAACATTGGCACAAAATTCACTGTCCGTTCCGGCAACTAGTTGTTTCAGCGGCACGTAATTCTCACACTTGGGGTCGTACTGACCGCGGCCCAACATCTCCAAGAACAAATGTCGTTGCTGAATACGAAATTTTCTACTTGTCAGAATCCGTGGCATTTGCAGTATTTGCTCATGTGATATTTTCATTGTTTTGTGGACGTAATCGAACCGATTTAAGATTGAATTTTGGCCTGAAATTTATTATGTTCCATTTGGTTCGAATAGAAATTTACCCGGAGAGTTGGCAACACAGTTATTTGACAATAACTCGAACGAAGTTTCAATATTTTCAGTTAGATACAATTATGTTAATACTGTACTTTGAACTAGTAGTTTACTTCATTACTATACTGATGTAAATTATTGTATTAAATATATTTTTCTATAAAACTATAAAAGTTCACTAGACTAAAACAAATCATTTGTTTTAGTCTAAATTGGCTTTGCGTGTAGTGTTATGTTAACGATATTTGGGTAAGTTTACCGTAATGAATACCATTTATTTAATTTACTCTAATATCTGGGTAAGAATATTATGTTCCTTGTTTCAACAGCCAACAGCACAAAGCAATAACCGACGTCAACAATAATTTCTGTGTTGCCGGCTCTCTGTTGTTCATTCTATCACGAACTGTTAAATTATTTTTAACTTATGTTTGTTTGTTTTTATCAAATATTTATCAGAAATACAGTTTTATCAGAATACAAATATAATTATTTGTGTGTGTGTTAGTATTGCTTACTCATCATCCACAGTTTCGGAACATCCAGTAATAATTGTTTCATCTGTTTCTCCTCAAATCCCATCTCTTCTTTCATAGAAAACGTATTCAGTTTTACATGCTCCATATTATAAGTTATAAGCTTCGGTTGTTTCGTCGTTAGCGCACGCACTTCATTGCCTGCTAAGCCAAATGTCTTTTGAAAATGTCCCAGTCGCTTATCAATTCTTTTTGTACTAAAAACAAAATACATTCTTGTTTAGATACACAAATAATACGATATTTATTTTACTATACCTGAACATTAACCAAAACGGATTCGCTGTGACAATCCGTGTTATCGAGGATTCATTAAATTGTTTCGATTGTAAATAGTTAATTTGAATTGCTAAAGTTTCGAGATCTTCTTGGAAAATATAAGGGTTTTTTGTAATAAAGCCACCCAATTGATCTGCGGTCACTCCCAAATCATGCAGGTAAAATATATGTGGTTTCATGTCTTTTTCAAAATCTAGTTTCATAATATACTCGGGCGCGGTTTTCATTTTCTCGATTCTATGCAAGTTTACACCCAACTGTACTAATTTTTGCAATGTTTCGGATTTATTTATATATGCAGCAAAATTAAATGTTGGACGGAAATAAGGTGCTATATGAGAAATATCTTCTGACTTTGCAGGTTCCAAAATTGAATCCCGTTCAACAATTTTCAAAGCTTTAATTTCACTTTCAAAATCAATGTCCTCTGGGACATGTCTTGTAGAAATCACTTTTATATCAGATTCATTCGTTTTGACTAAACTGCTACATTTTCTTCGTAATAATTTGTTGGCTATATGTTTATTTTGGTAGCTATTAGTTAATAAACGTGTGAAAAATGTTACTTTATTCATTTTACTACAGAAATATGTAGTTGCAATTGATTTTAAAGGTTATGTTTAACTTGAACAATTAGGTGACTCTATTTACATGTATTGTATCCGAGAATAAGAAGCGCACGTGTATAAATTAATAAAACATTAAAACGATATTATAACTATTTACACAACATGTAACATCATATCACGCAACTGTCAAAAATTCAGTACGTTTCTTGTGTCATATCATATTCAATTTATGTTTTGTTTATCGAAACAAAAGCTCAATTTTTTTCTCGTATTATTACATTTGTTTTATGGGGTGTATAAAATAGTATACAATAAAATTAACAAGTCAAATTTTCCGCAATTAGTTTTGTGAATTGTCAATTATGCACTCTATGTACTGGTGATAAAACGCAGTTCTTATGAAATGTTTTGATAGACGACCACGCACATCGGCACTGCACAATCGCACTTGGGCGCATTCTAGTTTTAACCTATGAAAGAATGATGTGAGTTAAGTGGCGTGATATAATTCAAGATCTTTTTCAAACTTCTAGCTATTTTTAACGTGCAACAGACTATGTGCTTAGTGAAATTACGAAGTGCAGTAGTAAATGTTCGTAGTACCAAGTGTATATAATTATCTAAAAAAATTAACATGAGTAGACAATCATTTAGTAAAATCCGATACGACTCCGAGAGTGTGGATAGTTTTTCTCACATCAACGAGAGGCCTGTTGACGATATTTCATTAGAATTCTTCTATAAACCGCATACTATTACATTACTGCTCGTTTCAATCGCTGCAGTTCTGTATTCCGCGTTTGTAAGGTAAGGTTATCAAAACGTCAATAAATATATTCATATTATGCACCTAATCGAATGTACATCATATTTCATTTACGGTTTTCCTGTTCAGATCATATCGCACACGCGGATCCAATTATTCTCTGGTAAATGCATAGAATGTTTTATGTAATTATCGAATTGTAATCTCATTGACAGTCATTCATTCATCTAAATCATTTTAGTATGTGTTGTATATTAACAGATATTCTTAATCATTTACCGCCATTTATATTTGCCTAATTATAGAAGCTGTTTCAAAAAGTTCTATCTCATCAATTCTGAAAAGTGATTTTAACTAATCTTTGTCAGCCAACATTTGGACATTGATAAATTCAATACTCGATAATGAACACAAACATATCAAAAATCTTAACTTTGTATAATTGATTTTTATTGACATATCTTGAGAAAATCTAGTTTAAATTTTCATTCAATTTAATAACAAAATTAAGAGCATGTCTAATTGTAAACTTAAATATTTGATGTTCCTGTCAATATAATGAATAATATCAATAATTTATTTCTGAATCATCGCCCTGTTTATATTCAACCAAGGTCTCGGTGTAATTGATTATATTAATATAAACGAGGAAAACAATTAAACATAAACTATCTTCTGCAATGTTCGTTATGCTTATCATGAATAATATTCTGTTGTTTCCTTATCTGTTTTCATTCCCTGTTGCATTGAAATCTGCACATTATGTTTTACTTGTATTCTAATTTATACTATCTAGTTTTTTTGTCTTATGTCGTATGCTTACGTTTTATTCTGCAATACATTTGTACTTATAGCAGGCAAAAAATTACAACAGTCTACTTGGTTCATATATAATACAACCGCAAGAATATCCCGCTTGTTCTGATCACAGATATTATCTTTCAGAAATGATGCAAATATTGAAGACAACATATGGACGGGGATCTGTTCTGTGGTGTTCTTCTTCTTGATCGTGTCCGTTCTTGCGTTTCCCAATGGACCATTCACCCGACCACATCCGGCCGTGTGGCGGATAGTATTTGGACTGAGCGTGCTGTATCAACTTGGACTGCTGTTCTTGCTGTTTCAGAACTACAAAACCATTAACAGTATTCTGGTATGGCTGGATCCGACGTTGAAGGATTTCCATATAAACATGGATAAGGTAGAACAGTTTTACATTTATTTCTTTTCCTGCATTATGCTAAATGAAAACGTATCTGGTTGTTACATAGTTGAACTTGCAGTTAAAAGTTTATGTTACCTTGGCACATTTTCTAAATGATTATTCCAACTATTTCTTAAGCCATTTCTTCTCCCAAGTCTCAATAGCTACTATTATTATGCGAGTTTAAATTTAGAAGACTGTAATACATTTTTGGCAAACTCTTTTTAAGAAACAACCACTGTATTCTTGTAGTTGTTCATTCATACCGGAATAGAGGTGTTGAATTATTGTTGCTTAACCATTTGTTTACAGAACTGACATTTACAATAATAAACGTTCATTGTAACTCCAATTCGTTCTTTTTCATTTGCAGTTATAAAGGTACGTCTTTTATTACAGGAGTACGGTGTAAATTGCTCGGATATTACCATCGAACGAGTATGGAATCATGTGGACGTGTTTGCGATCGGTCACTTCCTCGGCTGGATGTTCAAAGCCGTGCTGATCCGGCACATGGGCATTCTGTGGGCCATCAGTGCAATGTGGGAGGTGACGGAGATCGCATTCGCTCATCTGTTGCCCAACTTTGTCGAATGCTGGTGGGACGCAATCATTCTGGATGTGATCGTATGCAACGGTGCTGGTATTTGGTGTGGTTTGCAGATCTGCAAAATACTAGAAATGCGCGAGTACAAATGGGCGAGCATTCGGTACGATATTGTCGTCGATTATTCCGTGCAAAAATTCTACGCAAAACGTCAGTTGTAAAAGTGAGGTTATACTTGCAGGGACATTCATTCGACTACGGGTAAAATCAAGCGTGCCATGTTACAATTCACGCCCGGCAGCTGGACACATGTGCGATGGCTCGATCCCAAGTGTACTTACATGCGGTTCTTCGCCATGTGTCAAATGGTGATCTTCTGGCAAGTGTCCGAACTGAACACGTTCTTCCTCAAGCACATATTCGAAATGCCGCCATCACATCCGTTCGTCATCGGTCGGTTGATACTGATCGGTGTGATTGTCGCGCCATCTGTTAGGTAAGCTACGAACTACATATTGTACATTGTGTAAGGATCGTGTTTGCTCGAGACATTTTCAGTTTATCGATGTTCATTTGTTTGCAGACAGTATTACAGCTATGTGACGGACACTCAGTGCAAACGGGTGGGTACACAGTGTTGGGTGTACGGCGCCATTATGTTCACCGAGGCGATACTCTGCATCAAGAACGGCAAGGAACTGTTTGAACGTACACAAGCCATCAATATCATAGTGTGGCTGCTCATACAGATGTTCGTCTCGGTGCTGTGCGTGTACGGATGTGTATTATGGAACAGGTACCTTCAGGTAAACACATGTTTGTTGTATCTAATTGTAATTATTCATATGTGCAAGCGTGTAGCATGTTCTATAGCATTGAATAATGTCAAAGATAATATCGGATGTTTATGTAATAATTCTCCGATGATAAGTTGAAATTTATGAAGGTTAATTCTGACAACTTTGACTAGCCAGTCATACGTATACATTTATACATATGTTGCTTTGTTATTTCAGAGTGAAGCCGAAACTTCACGGGAGAACTCACCAGTGAAGGAACACAAACCATTTAGAGTAGCTACAAATTATAAAGGTAAATATTCGAATTCGCATGTTGCGAAACTAATATGTACGTTAATATATAATTTAGTTATAGTCTCGACCTTCGCGATTAACAGTGTACACTGTTAATCGAGAAGGTCGTGAGTAAAGTAATAATTAGTTGGTCGTATGATGTTTTTATACAATCTTTATTTTCCAGGAGACATGCAAACAAACTCACAAGTGCCATTGGATGCGACCCAGGAAACGAAGAAAGAGAACTAAATGTAAGAGTAAGAAGAGAATAGGACGCGGCAAGTACCTTTTTGCATCTACTAGTACTGTATATCTGTCACTATCCCACCTATATATATATAACACACAAGTTCACACTGTTATGTCTCTTTTGTTGTAAATTTTTCAGTATTGCATTTAGGGTATTCGTTCCTGTCTGACGTAAATAAATTTCTAGGTTAGACTAACCTAAAAAGAAATCATTGTTGTTGTTTGGTGTAAATAATTTAGCAGAATAATGCCTGTGCATGTTACGTTATAAATAAATAAATGTAGTTACCAGCTAAATGATAAAAAAAACAATACGTTCATAGTGGAAATACGACAAAAAATAAAAAAGCAATTCTAAGAAATACAATTCGAAATGTACCAAGTTCAGGTATGTGTCACATAACCTATAAGCAGTTGTTCTCACATCAGCATTTTGTATATTTCGTACGCACATTGATGTGTTACGAAGATTTCAGGACCGATTTGAAGACTCTATTAATTTGTTGCACAATTTTGTTTAGTATATTCTAGAAGTGCGTTTTACATTTGTCAAATTTTCACCAAACAAATGTCAAATTCATGTTTTCATCAGTGACCGTGGACTGAAATGAAATACTTTTAATTTATTTAGCCGTATATTTTGATTGATGAAGCGTTTGAAGTATTCTCCGTTGTTTTCAAGACCAGCATAGTCAAATGAATTTGTAGTTTGACAGATGTAAAACGAACTTTTGTATTGATTTCACTACATGTTTATTGAAATTGTGCACAAATTCCAACTTGACATGAAGTTGGTAGATTAATTTTACATTTCTGCAAGAAAATCAGTTTTGAAATCTCTGTAATGCACTCTCGAGTATTTAGTACAATGACGTTTATGTTAGGTAATATTTCATCGCTAGTCCACGTATTTTTATATCGAGTCGAGCTGAGAGCTGCTCTAGTCGGGTAAAAATCCATCACAGTCCAGGAACTGTAAATCATATCACTCGATCATACATATAGTATACATTTCTCCATGATACAAATAAATTTAGTATTGATTTAGTTTTTTTTTTTATTATCATTATAACTGTTGTGTATACACATTAAGCTAAAACTAGAGTTCGGTACGGCACTGAATTTTAAAAACTTCGATTTTATAATAAACTAAAATTGAGAAGAATTGCGAAATTATCGAAGGCAACTAAATTATATTTAAACAAGTTCTGACAGGTTTGAACTTACAGTCACTATTGATATAACCTAGCAACTTTGACGTATGCAAATGAAGAATAAGAAGAACTAAGTTTGTACAGGTTAATGAATGTTGCTTGATGATGGTACATCGTACGCTGGCTATAAAAACCAAATGGAAATATAATTCATTTTTAATTATATTATTTTCACACAATAGTACCGCTATAGTTTGACGTAGAAACTCCAAGTTATTCTTCTTCGTCTTATATTACGCATATGTAAACCTGAAAAAACCTCATGTATGTTTGTAAAACTGTTGTTAAACATCTTTTGTTATTAATAAAAGTAATGGGAGAAAATCACCATGGTTTTATTTACACTGAAAACAAATGCTAGCACAATGGAATAATCAAAGTGTGTGTACATGTCGACCAGATAAATACTGAACATCGCCGTGCAAGAAATGTAAAGAAAGTTGTCGAACATTTGCTTGCACGTTATTGTAAGTTATTTCTTTAGAAATGTGCCGTTTACGTAGCCGAAAGGGCAACAGAATCTGAGTACGCGGAGTAATAGTATTCCAGTCAGGACCGCATTCAGATGTAAAGTTAACCGAAGCGTACATCAAATTGATATTTTTTTTTTTGTACCGTGGATTTTAACAAAAAACGTTTCAAATAAACACATGGATTTTAATGTACATTCGGACCATTGTTTACGAGGGTAAATGGTGAGTACGGTACTGTTGCATGCAAGGGGGATTCGATCGCATGTCATTGTGGCGTATGGTGCAGATTTATGTAAACTGTGTCACATTTTCAAGGGCGTAATTGACGGAACGGCATTAACACGAACACATTTTGCATTTGCTAGTGAATAATTACTGAAAATATCACCAATGCACACGTCAAAATAACACGAAATTCAAATGGAATTCAATCGACCACAGAATTACTAATAATATGTACAGATATTTATTATTAAAATGACAGTTGTGCTGTCAAATTATAACCTCCCATGATAATTGTTAATTATTGACAGTCATCGACAGAGTGCAGTTTGATTTAGAAGTACTAAAATGAAAATCTTGTATAGTTACAGTTCGTAAAAGTAGAATAAGAAGAATAGTAGTTAAAGTAAGGTTAGGTACGATTATTTCTGCGTAAACAGCACTGTGATTACGGACGGTTGCTCAGATAGAACCTGTTTTTCGCACGTACACAGAACTTATACGTGAACACTGGCTAACTCGTGTTGATTGTAACAGTGTATGCATCGTGATCAATCTGTCACAGATCGAGTTACGAATGACGTGAAACAACAGGCTTACTGCAAGTCACTGCGTGTAACAATGACAGCCAGCCATACGGGCAATTATTTCCTAGCATTAACTGTAACCATGGTTACAGATCTTTGTGTGTTATAGATCAACTGTTTCAATTCAAAGCCAGTCTGTTGCGCATAAACTAACCTTGTTTTAGCCTATTTTACGTGCAGTTATACTTAACCTGACAGTGAAATAATACACATTACATACGTACGTAGATATTTTTTCTTATTAAATTGTTTCACAAGCCCAGTGTAGTTTAAACAATATAACTAAATAATGATGGACGATCTGATGAAAACTGTGGAAATGAATTTCGAATTTATATCTCGCGTAATCAGCAGGCCGTGTTTGTGTATGGATGTCTGTGACTGTACTGTACTGCAGAGATTGCGTGTATTATGTTAGTGCTGTATACCGGAATAGCGGGTGTGCTGGACGAGGGTGGGGCGTCCGTGACTCGGGGAAGTGGGCGTTACCGGTCGCCGACCCCCGCCCAGACGACGCGCCCGTCTCGGTCCCCTTTATATTATGTGTATGTGTGTGTGTTGGACTAAATGTAGGATGTTAGGCGAGGTACCCTAATGCCCGGCCCCATATACAGACAAGCGACCACGTGCTTTGTCTCCGTCACGTCAAGAAACGCCAAATACAATTTATCGCTGTATGTGTACACAAACACGTACTGTTACTATGGTTACTGGCGGGAAAGCTACGCACTGTCAAATGTTTCGTAGCTTATTGCCGCAAATCTAGAATACCAGTACGTACAATCACAGATAAACTAAAAGCGAGCGATCTTTTTAGTTTATCCATGGTGTAATATTGTAAATATTGCGTACCAATGTCAAGTAGAATAGAATTGTGTTCATCTTTGCTTAATTAATAACAATTAATGTTGGTTAAAAAGCATCGTTTATAACGGTAGATCCCATTGGTATTACAAAGTGCGTGTGGTTCTTACGTAATGCGTTGCATCGCTTACGTCAGTGAGCACGGATCAAGTCTGCTTTGAACTTGGGACAACACTCTCATAAACCCTGTCGGTCGATTTGAAGTTTTGCCGTAATGAGATATGCTGAAGGGCGGTGAAAACCCGAGGAGGACGCCGAGGCCTGCCCCTCGCTAATGCCACAGCCCTGAAGGCAAAACAAGAGAGAGCAGAGACGCGACCCCCGTGTGCCTGATACGTTCGCGCTACACTCTAAGGTCAACGGCTACAAATACAAAACTTAACATTTATATATACCACTACGGATTAGTCTAAAGTTTAGGCTCTAAACTGAAGAAAATTAGAATTACACATTCCTAGAATTGTGACCTTCAATGACAAACTATTCTAGATGTCAATATTTCACCTGACGCACTTTGGTTAAAATAATTAAGTATTATTACACTTGATAAATACACACCCAGAGACTTTTACGATAATGCTTGACCTTGTATGTAAATTATTGCAATACTGATTGGTATGCAGACAGTTTTACACATAAATAAAGGTTGTCCTCATTATTGTCCGTTACCATAGCGCAGTAGTAAACAGGTCGGTGTATCGCGTTCGTTGCGCAGTCGGTCGAGGAGGCCAACCCGCGCAGCTGCCAACACGCCAAGCCTCTCGTCTGCCAATCGGCGCATCCGTGGTCGGTGTTACTATTCCGTATGCACGCCCAAGCCGAGCAACCGAAACACGAATATTCCCTTTGATTTATACCTCATTACTGGGTCCCGATCATCATTTACAAATCTCGTGGAACGTGTGTTAGTGATGTGTGACGTTGTGATGTCTCAGTGCAGTGCAAATGTACGCGCGAGTGTCTAGGTTAGGTACAACGTACAACAAGCACAACGTGTGTGACACAAAGGCCAGTTGAGCGATCGATTACACGTATAACGTTTTGGTTAGAGAGCCTGTGTTGTAACTTGCGTGGCATCTCACTGTTTTTATAGATTATACATACACTTGGCATTTACAGTGCTTGTGTGCTCGTGTATTTCGTCATACAACTGTGCGTTACTTGTGAAGGTTATGTGAACGCGCGACCGTTTTCTGACACTGGATGTGAATACGAAGAATGACATCTTCGCTTAAAGTGAAGCAAGAGTACACGGCTACCACAACACAGGTACGTTATCGCTGTGTACAATAAGTGTAGTGTGGTGTAGTGTAGTGTGCATCAGCATGTAGTTTCGTTAGTTTTGGGCCGGGCAACAGTTAGATTGTGGGTGTTCCGCTTGTCGCAGATGGGTTGTTCCGATAAAGCCCACCCATTGAATTACACTTTCTTTCCGACACAACTCTCGGCTCTTCTGCTTTGGTTCAGGGGTGTATGTATGCATGGTAACACAAGTCCAGGGAGGAGTAACGGTGGGATAGTTCTTACTTCCTACCCCCACCCCTTTCATACACACACACACACAGATTCAATGTGGAACAAACACAACATAAACTCAAGGTTATGCATACATATTTAGAACTCTTATAAAGTAACCTAACATAAAAGTAATAGGTAACCAATTTTTTTACATAACTTGTTTTTTTTTTCTAACGATTAGTACTTCTACTGTTAGTATATTTTCTTTCGAGTTTATTGTATGTATTTATGTGAAGGATAATTTATTTCATCAGTAAAAATTATATAACCAAACATTTCATATATTTACAAGATAAGGTTCGAAATGTGGAATAGAACATTTTATAGGCAATTAAATGTTGCATACGATTATTTAAACGATTGGCACTAGAATAAGTGGGGATAAAAGTTAGAATTGATGCGATTAAACTTTGTTCTTTATGATACAAACTTTACAATAATATCTCGCGCGGTACATCGTCAGTGTCTAGTACAAAAAGCGGCTTATACGAAAGCGCTTTGCCGCGTCGCATACTCGTTTGTCGACCACAGCTGAGGAAATCTTAATTTCACGTTACCGGATCACCGTTCCTACTCGCCAGCTCCATGGGTCAAGCCACTGTAGCTTGTTCATCAGAGCACCTGTGTCCTGTGAATTTGAATAATGTATCGATGTTCCGGTGAACAGCAAACAGCTGTCAACCGGGTGCGGTGAATCCAGAATTAAGAGAATACTTCCAGTCTATATCGACCAATGCACACATAACTTTCACATTGATGAATTCAAACACGGAATGTTGTAATTTATTGATCCGTACAGCTTTTTTTTTTCTTCTTTATTCTTCCCTGCCTTTTTGCTGATTGATTTGTGATTGCTCAAGCGAAAAAATACGAAGAGAAAAACAAATAAAAAGCAATGGTTTGTGGCAGTACAAGTTCCGGATAAATGTTTGTCTAGCAGATAAAAAACTTTCCTTGTTTACCATACTGAAAACCGCAAGGAATATTATTACTGATGAATCACAAACTGGTGTTTTATCATCTCGTAATTTTTCTCTAAATTATTCATCTGCTTTTGCATATTTAAGAACCGCAGAAAAAAAAAAACGACGCGATCTGTTCCCATTTCCTTCGCGATTGCACGACAGGAAATCGTGAAACTGTTTCCTGTAATCTTTTCTAATATCCTGTACGATGTGAGAATATTATTATGCAATAGTGCAAGAAATATATCTTGTTTAATAAACTTTATTGTTTCTGGTTTGGTTAAACTTTCGGCTAATAAATATTCTTGCATCAGCAATTTGATTCCGCCGAGCAAGATTTGAATACAATGATAGCAGATTTAGTCAGCGAACCCTTCAAAATGTATAAGAGAATAAATGTTATATCTAAAAGAAACTAGAAGCTTGATACTGTTATAAACTAACACTGCTACATAAAAAATTAAGCACTGGCAAAGAATCATCTAGATTCTAGACAATTTATGGTTAATTTCAATGCTTCATAGAGATTTTAAACAGATACTGCATGAGATTTAGTGTACCTTGATGCGTACTGATGTATAATACAATATTGGTGCAATGGTATGATTAAACTACAGCCTCCTGGTGTAGGAAAACCAACCAACACCTTCTCCTCTCGCATTGTTGGCTGCAACCTGCAGCAAAATCGGTAGCAGCGTGGCTTCCTCCGATCAGCAACAGCATCACCACCAACAACAACATCAACAACAGCAGCAGTTAGCGCCGCAACAACTCACGGTAACCACAGCGGATCAACAACAACAGCAGCAGCAGCAGCAGTACGGCTTAGTACTTAACCAACTACAGATGTCAGCAGCGGCGGCCGCGGGCCAACAGATTCGGATAGTGAAGAGCGAAGATGCCCAACCACAAGTGATCACATTGTCCCAGTTACAAAACTTCTTGCCACTACCGCAAACCGTCTGCTCAGAGGCCGGCGCCTCGGTGGTGGCGTCCAGCATGTCCCAGGCGCCCGGCCTCAAGACGTTTGTGTCCACAAGCGCCGCAGGAGGAAGTCCCCAGGTTGTGTCTGTGGGCCTACCGCAACAGTTCCTACAGGTAGAACAACATGTAGTTGATTTGGTTTTGCTTAGAGTTGACTTGACGAGTAATATTTGCATCATAGAACCAGATTGTGACATTTGATAGAGACGTATTGTACCATATTCAAGCATTACCGAAATCTATACAATGTGAATGCAGTAGAAACGATAGATAAACTTGGATTATTGCTAATATGTGTGTTTTTGCTCTACAGCAACAGGGCACTCAGCTGGTGAATGCCACAGCGGCAAATGGTGGACAAAACTTGACGTACAACGTCATGCAACCCATGCAGACGGTCACAGTGGACGGCCAGGAGGCCTTATTCATACCTGCTATGGGCGGTGGCCAACATCAGCCAATGCAGCAACTCTTCTCGCCTTCAGGACAGATTCTCCGGGCACCTGGTATGTTACCGTCAAACTTTCTGCAAAACATGGCAGGACAAACAGTACAGTTACCATCAGGTATGAACATCAAAACATTATACGTTCATTGTCAATCAAAACTAACCTTACATTTGATTATTTAATAATATGTTAATATTCCCCTTGAATTATCTCATGAATGCTAAGTTTCACCGAGACGTCGAGCTGTAACGATGTACTGCGTTATGTTACAGGTCAAAATGTCTCTGTTCGACCCTCAATGCCACAAATGGTACAGTTTCCCATGCAACAAACCATCCCTGTACAAGTTCCTATAACATCTAATAACGGACAAACGGTGTATCAGACCGTGCACTTCCCAGTTCAAGCCTTCGCCACTGCTATGCCGAACATCATACAGACTCAGGGTAACCAGATGCAGATCATACCGCAACTAGCACAGGTACAAAACACACTCAAGATTAGGATAATTGCGCTGGAAATGTGCTAAGTTCTCTTGATCGGTTTCAGCATCAACAAGTAGCGAGCATAATCACACCGAACGGACAAATACAACAAGTTCAACTGGCCTCCGTCGCTCAACAACAGAATGTAATGGCCCAGGTGGCAGCACAAGTAAGTTAACCTCAAATAACGGTTGGAATAATAGTGTCTATAATGATGTACAAGTGACAGGTATCGGCTGCCAATTCCAATGCTCAAACTTCTGGTACCTGGACAACTACCACGCCGTCTTCTTCCAGTGTCACAGTGCAGACAGTGTCTGGGAGTAATATGGCGGGCAGTGAAGCGAACAACGGGCAGAATTCAACGCCAGTGAACCTGCTTCAAGCGGGGAATCAACCGATCACATTCACCAGCGCTGGTGGTCAACAGTACACTGTGATACCAGCGTCTAGTATCAATCTTAGTACACCAATCAGACACGGCACAAATATCATTCAAGTAAGCTATGATTATATATACAAAAAGTGCGGTTATGAAGTGACACTTTGAATGCTCTTGAATCAATACTGGACTTGATTGCAATAATGTGTGTGTTTATAAATACATTGCAGGTACCTAATATGAGTACGTTACAATCGATACCTGTGCAGAATATTCCCGGCATAGGTAATGTTCAAGTAATACCAGCGAGTGCTCTGGCGCAGAGTCAGCTAGCACTCAGTCCCATACAGAACCAGCAAGGTCCCGCAACACCAACACCAGCACCAGCACCCACAATATCCACAGTGAGTACAGCTGTTACACAAGTGTCATTTACAGACTTAACAATGAGTTGTTGCAGGTACAAACATTACCGGCCGGTGCACAAATCATCGGTCAACACATTCAACAAGATCCGAATGATCCTAGTAAATGGCAAGTGGTGCAAAGTATCAATGCGACGGGCGTCGCTAACCCAGGCGTACCACCACTCACACCGGGTCTCGTGATGAGTAACACGCCTGGACCACAGACCAGCCCCGATCCGAATCAGATGGCCGAAGGAGCCACGAAGGCACGCGTTAGAAGAGTAGCGTGTACATGTCCGAATTGCAGTGAAGGAGAAAGGTAAACCAGGTTGTTTAACGAATGTTACATCATTAGTTTATGCTTTTGTCTCCTTCATATAGACATACCGATCGGAAAAAGCAACACATCTGTCACATAGCTGGATGTAACAAGGTCTATGGTAAAACCTCTCATCTCCGGGCACATCTGCGATGGCACACCGGCGAACGACCGTTCGTTTGCACGTGGTTGTTCTGCGGAAAACGGTTTACCCGCTCGGATGAGCTACAGCGGCACCGACGAACGCACACGGGCGAAAAACGGTTTCAGTGTCAGGAGTGTAACAAGAAATTCATGCGATCGGATCACCTGTCGAAACACGTTAAAACACATCAGAAACAACGGATAACGGTACGTTTTGTGGTTGGAATCAATGTGTGTAGTGGAGTATCAATTATTAGTGTTTTAATTCAATGTATGTATCCATATTTTATGCATGATTGTCCGAATTGATGACAGTTATTAGGCTTGGTTAGATAATTTCAATTGTCAAGCATGACAATCATATTCTGTTCTGTTTTCTTGCATGCATCATAATTATTTATTATTTTGTTTTCGTTCGTTGCTTTATTCAGTCTGAGGCTGGCGATGTTGAAAATGACAAATGCAATTGGGACGAACCGGAACCGATCAGTAACAAAAATCAAATTTGGATCGCCGAACAGCCTAACGCAATCCATTACATAAAACAAGTGCACTTTTCACAGGTAAATAAGCAGCCATTTTGTTGCGTGCGCGCTACCAAACAATGTACAGTCTGCGCATGTTTACGGAATATCTATGTGTGTATTTAATATTTCAGTAGTTTGTATAAACGGTCCGGTATTTATTACAGGAGGCTGCCACGTCGACACAGTCCGTGTCATCAGACAGTTCGAGTAACGATGAAAAGATGATGATCACAATTACAACAGAAGCCGATCAGTCAGATATGGCAATGGCGGACACCTTGGACTCGTCCATGTCAAATTAAGAACTAACGCGAATATAGGCATAGATAAAATTAATACAGATATAGTGATTAACTTGTATATAAATAAGTAGAGTTGTAAATACTATTTAAAACGATTCTCATAGAGTAATTCAATTGTGATTTAATGCATAAAAACTAAAATAATTCGTAACCGCGATACGATTAACTTATTACATTTAAAATGGCGGCCGGCAGTACTGAGACGTGTGAAGTTTGACATTTTATAATTTTATAAACGTTTCTAAACAATATCAAACGACAAAATGAATCATTCATCTTATATTAACCCTTAGAAAATATGTTGGTTGATTGTTAAATGAGTTTACACCGAATTATTTTCCAACTCTTGATTGATTGATTCTGAGACAACGAATATCACAGAATTTCGAAATACATATTACTATTGATCGGTGCATATATTTGTTGAGAACTGTGAATGTTTACACTTACGTTATACATATATGTAGGTATATTCTAATAAGTTTGTTTATAAAATATTATCGAGTTTGTCCGTTCGGGACGTTTTTTCGTTCGAATGTATCTTCTGTAAAGTAATTTCATTAGTACGGTTTAAATTTTATATGTTAGTTTGATGTTAAAACAATGTATATTGAAATTTTTATAAATATAAAATATATTTTTATACTAATTACTGATAATACAATGTTTTATTATAAACATACCCCACCCTTCCCTACCTTCAGCTTATCAACGTACGTACGATATTTGAAATTGTGTTCTGTGACCAACATTACATTTATGTATTGCGGGTTTGCCTATCCTAACGAATAAATATATATATTTTTTGTTATTGTCCTACATTCAACGGTAAAGAGGTTTCCTAAGTAGTAAAATAATGGAGTGCGTCTCTTACGTTGCAATTCTCATTTGTTACAATTCTCATTTGTTACAATTTCTCATTTGTTGCAATTCTCATTTCTTACAATGCATCCCCACTCCAAATACGCTTGTATCAGTTGTTGCAATTCTCATTTCTTACAATTCTCATTTGTTGCAATTCTCATTTGTTACAAGTCTCATTTGTTGCAAGGCACCGCCCACTTTTCTCAATGTCAGGCGAGTCTATAGTCGCCCAGTTATTATATAACTATAACTAGGCAATAATTTCTTAGTGTATTTTGGTACAAAATATATACACCAATACAATTACATATGATGTAATATATACAGCAACATTTTACTTTATTAATTATAAAACTATTCGTTAACCGCGAATTTTCAATAACAAAATATAGAAAATTATTACCTGGTCATAGTTATACATATAACAACTGGGCGACTTTAGATTCGCTTGACATCGAGAAAAGTGGGCGGTGCCTTGCAACAAATGAGACTTGTAACAAATGAGAATTGCAACAAATGAGAATTGTAAGAAATGAGAATTGCAACAACTGATACAAGCGTATTTGGAGTGGGGATGCATTGTAAGAAATGAGAATTGCAACAAATGAGAAATTGTAACAAATGAGAATTGTAAGAAATGAGAATTGTAACGTAAGAGACGCTTCGAAATAATGAAGATAAAATATATAATGAACTATCAACTGAAGAAACTTGCACAATATTTGATTGAAAAAATTTATTATGCATTTGCCCCTGATTAAATGACATTTAAGAAACAAACTTTTATTTATTTGACGCAGTTTATGATTCTGCACAACATTGATATAACTTTTGCTTTAAATAAATATACATAAAAAGAAGGAAGAAAAAACTTGGAGGTGCCGGGTATCGATCCCGGTACCTCTCGCATGCTAAGCGAGCGCTCTACCATCTGAGCTACACCCCCTGTGGTATATAATATTGTAAATTGGTATAAATTATAAAAAGTCATATTTATAAAAATATTTTAAATATTAATTGTTAAATTATTATGAATTTTAAACAGACAAAGGTCAAGCAAAATAACATTTGTTATCATTCTAGGATGTTATTGTACAGGGTTGTCATAGGTTGAGCTCATTTTGATCATGCAAGATAAATTAATAATAACATACATATTTTAAAAACAAATTTATTTCTAAAACAATTTTAATCAACAAACAGTAAATTTTGTTCGACAAACAATTTGAAATATGTACCTTTTACCAACTATTAAGAGAGTGACAGTCAGGTGTCCGAATGTTTATAGTATGTTGATCATGGTGATATAGAATTTTCAGGTTCATTATCAGCTTTGCATAATATTCCGTTTACATTACTAATTCCATGTGAATTTCCCGGCAATACCGTGATATTATGCAATGTAAACACATTAACACTATCGGTTAACCAATCGCACTTGAACTGGTTATTATCCAAATGGATATACTTCAACTTTGTCAAATGATTAGTCATTGTGTCGACATCAAAAGTCTTTATAAAGTTTTCCGTAAGATCCAGTTCTTTCAGAGACTTCAGCGGCTGGAATACTTTGGATTCCAACTTGTCGATTTTATTGCAAGATACATTAAATTTCTCCAAACTGCTCAATCCATTGAAGAAACCCATGTTCAGATCTGTCAATTCATTGTTGGACATGCTGAGCGACGTTGCACTGTCAAGATCCGTGAATGTACCGGCCGGTATAGTAGGGATTTTGTTGTTATCTAGAACCAGTGCATGCAGGTTATTTAGTCCGGCAAAGGTTGCAACATTGATGTTCACAATGTGGTTATGGGACAAGTCCAAGTATTCCAGTGATTTCGTTGCACTAAACAGAGCAGTTGGTATATTGACAATGTGATTGTTTTCTAGGTTAACTATACGCAGTTTTGGTGTTGTTGAGAACAACGTGACACCCAAGTTAACCAACTTATTGTTTGACACATCCAGTGCTTCCAGATTGATCGTATCTGAAAATGCAGTCACGGCAATGGTATTGATATTGTTGCTCTCCAAATCTATATATTCCAGGCTTTTTAATCCGGTCAGTGGTTTCAGGTTGGTTAATTTGTTCTTCAATATTCGCAATTGCTTCAATTTGATCAGAGCACTGAATGTGTCGGCTTGAATGTCTGTGATGCTGTTATTACTTAGATCTAGTGTTTCTAATTTTACCAACCCGTCCAGAGCTGCTGGTGCAATGCTGCGCACTGCGCTGTTGCTCATGTCTAGATATGTCACCGAACCGAATCCGTGGAACGCACGCGCGGGAATGTTGTTTATTGTGGACGATCGGAATATTATACTTAGTGCTTTGGTTGCTTCATTGGCATAGTCGCCTGATATATAAGCTTTCAATGGTTGGCCTGTTTGCAGAGCTGGCAGTTGACATTTTACATGGTAATCGTATTCGGTTTCATACGGTCCATCTCTGCTAACACTACAGTCAGCTTGGATGAATGACGCCTGGAATATTAGTAGTTGAACAACTAACAGCCAAATCATTTGCCGGTACTGCATGATTGTCCTGTGAAACAGAACTAAATATATTTCAATTCAAATTAATATGACACTATTAACGACAATTATGTAATATATAAATTGACAATTCCACGTATTGTATTTTAATAACAAGTATACTTACAGCTTATCTGTTGTCTATGCAGTGTTCTTATGAAACCAGTAATTACTCGTTCAACTGACAGAAGCAATTAAAAGCTAACATACGGCGCGAGTTATTTTATATTTGGGTCCCTCTCCTTTTGACATGATGTTGAGTTATGTTATTCACAGATTATTGTCAATCAGAGGCTCAGGGTCAAGGCCAATGATACTTATTATCATACGATATATAGATATGGGGTAGCCATACATTCGGTTTTTTTTCTATCCTGTGGGAAAGTCCAATATTTTTTACCTGTGCACCGCGAGATAAAGATGTTGTCAAGAAATTTTAAGAAAACATGTTTTCTCATTCTTTGTTTACGACACAAAATTTTTTTTGTTACATTTATGTTACATTTTTAGAATATGAGTCAACTGAGAGACTTTTATTTTATTAAAAATTCCGGCTTCATATCATAAATATGATTATTAGTGATAGAACTCATTTTAAACGTTGGCTAATTGGGTTACTAATAATAAATATATATTTTAAAAACAAATTTATTCCTAAAACAATTTTCATACAATTTTTATCATGAAAAAAACACATTTTTGCCTGACACATATGTACACTATATGTAACTGCCACAACTGTTCATAGAGGGTGTGTGTGTGTGTGTGAGTTGTCCGAATGTTTACAGTATTTGCATGGGAAGGGGTTAAAGTTAGTGAATTTAAAACACGCCTACTATTAAATACCTAGATAGGAACATAATAGAAACGTGAAGAATAACGTAACGATGATAATCATCACGGCCAGCCACGCTGGTATAGCAACTGTAACACAGAAAGTACACGGGTTAGGTTATGTGCATCAGAACTGTCAAATGTGCAAAAATAATTCACCTCTATGCGACAAACTGTGTATACACACTCTGTTATCCACCGATATCGATAAAACAGCTGCTTCCGTTACACTCGACACGGTCTGGTTGTCCACTACCGGTAAGAATTCCAGTCCGGTTACGAACATTGAATGTGCACCGGGAACATGCAAGATACGCTGTGAAAATATTCAAGTTTAACCAACACTACGCATTGCTAAGTCCCGCTGGAACAAATGACTGATGTTACCTGTAAACTGAATGCAATGTATATTGACACCGAACCACTATACATGGTTCCTACGGCAACGAATCGACCGTCATCGCGCACAGCCAACGCGGATAGACTTTCTTCAATGGCGATACTCTTGTTTAAGGTACCTTCGCCTGGCGACCACTGTTGCAGGTAACCTTTCTGTTTACTACCACGAGTAAGCGGATTGGCCAGCGCAAATAAAGCGCTTTTCTTTTCGTTTTCAATTTTACCAAACCTGACATAAAATTATATTATTAACACACAGGCGAGATAAAAAATGTGTTGTGGTCGTACAAATTTTATAGCACAGACATTTTAAATGAACCTTCTACGTGACACTTGTGTATTTTGATTGTTAAAATTGATACTAATAAAACGAAATAAGTGTACCTGCATCGTTTATATAAATATCTCTGTCCGTCACCAGCATTCCAAGTGAGTCTCTTCAGTTCTTTGCCTGTGTGGTTGTCCCACAATATGGCAAGTCCATCCTTGGCAATTGTTATAAGCCAATGCTCGCACGGACTAAAGTCCAAGTCATCGATCTCTTTACTGTGCGCTTTGAGTACATGCTTCGGTTTGAAACTGGGAAAGTTCCATAACCTCACAACACCGTCTGTGCCGCCCGTTGCCATCAACTTGCCACTGGGATTCAGCCGTACCACCCGCTGCACGGGCTCGTCCCCGCCAAAATCTGTTTGTACACTGTCAGAAGGTTTAATAACAAACTTCAAACGTTTACTGTTTCTATTGTCGTCGGTCTTCTGTGGTTTATGACTGTTCCTGCGTTGCCTAACTGTCTGCTTGTCAGACTTTTCATGTTTATCATTCTGTTCCTCGTCAGTTGTATCTGTAACCACTAGAGTTTGAACGTTGTACAACTGACAATGGTTCTCCTGGCCTGCCACTAAATAGGAATGTTTCGCATCACTAAATGTTGCACAGTTCATAACAACACTTGGTCCTGTCTCATGTCGGATCACTTCTTCAGCTATAAAACGGTCACCGTCGTGGGAAATTTCGAATATTTCCTGAAAGTAGCATACTTAATGATTTGTCTTACATACATAACCTTGTCTTTAATTAACAACAACAAATACTCATATTTCAATTACGTTAAATGCAAAGAACAAGTCAGAAATAAAGTAGATGCATGGATAATTATGTATTTTCAAATACCTACAAAACCATTGGCAACTCCAGTCTTTGATGAACCGCCGCCACCAGCCACCAAAACATGTCTGTTTGTTAACATTTGCAGTGTGTATAATGGAAAATTCACCCTGGCCAAAAGGCCATCCTTATTTCGTCTTGTTGGTGGCATTTTCTAAGCAAAAATCTGTTTTTTTCTTCAAAACTCCACGTATGACAACTAACGTGTTTAATAATAGTGGTGGGGGGAAATGTCAAGCATGCAGTGCTGTTGCAAAACGAAAAAAACACTAGGTGAAAATCTGGGGAAAAAGTTCGTCATTATTTAAAACAAAGTAGTGTTTGATTGTTACAATGAATTTGTTAATAAATTTTGTAGAGTTCAACAGTTGATATTTGTGTAATGTGTGAAATGTTCAGTTTAAACATTTGTTGTTACAGTATGGTAAGTTTTAGCACCAACTATTAGCAAAAACGCAATTGTATGGTTTGTTGTTATGACTGAGCGAAATGTGCACCAATGTGCACATTTACTACCTAAAAGTATCTTTTGTTTTATGCGCATTTAAAATGTGAAAACACAAATAATGTAAATATTTTTGTTTGACAGTGGCATCTGTTGCGTTTTACTTGTACTTATAATTTATAACATTTATCGTGAATTGTACCGGAGTTAACCGTTATTTTCAGAATTTCCAATATATTGTACAAACACAATAGCTTATTTATATACCGTCAATAATAAGATAAGTAGGTGTAGGTACAAAATGTACTTGGCTTTTGATTTATGACAATGTAAAATGTAAAATAATTGTTCATACATTTCAGTTGTTAGTTTTGTTAAAACAGTATTGTTTATTTAACTCTGATTTGGTTAAGTGCCTCGGTAGATGTCAGAATTGACAGTTGGCTCGTGCCAGGTTTGTCATATCTATAAATAAAAATATTCTCTATATTTCAGTTCCTTTTGAGCCGTTGAATATTTTTCATTTACGTTATTAGTAAATGCAACAGAAAGTGATGCAGTTAAAACGGATAAGTCGTGGTTGATATTGAATTTATCGGTATATAAATGATAATTTCGTGTGAGACGTGACAACAGCGCATTCATTTTTGCGTTTGCCGGCGGCAGCGCGATCTGCAGTGGTGGGGATTGGCCTTGGTCACTCATAATTGCGATTTCATATCGTACCTTGCTTCGCGATCACTTCCCGATCAGCTGATTGGAATCGTCATGTTTGTTGTCTTGACGAAACGCAGTTAAATGCAAAGAAATCGTGCGTGTTACAAGTGATCTGTGAATATCTGTTCAGTTTACGTTGTATCGGTTGAGAATGATATTGTTAGTTGTCTGGTGAATACAAGTGAATACCTGTCATGGCAAGGGTTCGACGGTTCGTGAAAGGTTGGTGTACAAGTTTTCGTTTATTTACAGTTACCAATTGTCACTGGCTTTTGTTGTGCCAAAATCGTACGTTCATTGCGTCACGTCTACTTGATCGTATTTATTTATTTTTCTCATCTCATCTAGTGTTTTTTCTTACCTTATCTTGAATACTTTGCAAGTGTCGTTCAGGGTAAACAATAATAGTCTGTGTGAATTAATTTCTTTACGCGAAACCAAATATTGGTGCAGATTTTTAAACGTGCATTGTAAACAAGTCTTGTAATAAACACTCACGGTCGTTTTTTGTTTGGATCAAAACAAATTATTATGATGGTAAATACATTTATATTTTAATCTTGTTCGCAGTTGTCAACTGAGTGTACATTTTGTTAATTGTGTGTCTGTCTTAATTGTTATTGTTTCTGTATTTTTTGCATATGAAACAAGGTATTGATGAGACTGTTTATACAATAATGCATTTGTTATGTGGAATCAGTGTATATGTTTATGGTTTTAACTGTACTCCCATATTTTTATCAATTGTTTTCCTATACCAGGTATTCTAAAACTGTTTGTGTAACGAAAATTCCTTTTTTATATTGATACAATGTATTGTGGATAAACAACGTTTATTATCTTTTTGTATACATATTTAGAATAACAATTTTCATATCAGCTTGTATTTGAAAATACGTTATTTCTTTATCCATTAATTTAATTGTAAATTGACACCTACACAAAATTGTATATATTGCAATGTTACTTTGTAAATACATAATTGTTTTCTTCAATCAAAATACAAATACAAAGTGCCGTAATGGTGTTATTGTTTGACATCCGTGTTAATAAATAATTAAACTTTTAGAAGATTACTTTTCCGGAAAACATTGGGAATGTCTGGAATTCTGATACAAGTTTGTGTTTATTTTGTTCCAGAATCAAGAGTGAATGTTTTATTTATTTAGAAGCGGCCGAGTAGATTTGAACATCTGAAAATGTTGTACATATTTCATGTGGATACCGGTACCATGATGACATTCGATATGAATATGGCGTTAGAGAGGTGAGTACATTTTAAACATGTGTCAAATCCGTGTTTCAAACTTTTTAAGTATGATTTCCTAGTATTAAATGATTCGTAACCAAACTATTTATATTAAATACAGTATGTATCGCTTGTTATTTGAAACTATTGTTGTTAATATTTCTTAGTTCATGTCCCTTATATTGCAATGTAGCCATTTTCTAAGAACACGCGGAAAATTAATACTTTTTCCAAACATCGATAATACACATTTTGTGTAATTCTTGTTTCTTGGAAACATTGATACGATTCACACAATTTCTTTTCGATAATCTAGAAAGATTATTCCCAAAGTCGGTAAAATATACAGCCAATAATTCAACCTCAAATTGTGCACAATAACCGGAACAGAATAATATTCAAACGACAATAAGTGTTAAGCAAAGAAATATTGATTAGATATGTATGCCCTTGCAAACTAATCAACAACAATTTGAACCTACAATATTCTGTATTTACGAGATAACGCTCATTTTGAATATAATTGAGTAAAATATTCTATTTTTACAGAATCTATAACAGACGTTTAAAGTAAAATATCTCTTTTGATTTCACAGCACAGATTCAAGCAATCACTTGAAACGTTCTGGTCATAAATTATTCGGTTTTATTTACAGAAACTGATTAATAATCAATAGTTTTTCCGTGAATACACTGGTATTTCTAATAATTTATATTTATTTATTGTTATTCGACAATAAATCGTTATGATTTATAGCCAATTATAGAAACAGGTATGCGTATTAACGTGAATGATACCTTGTTATATTGCAATGTGTTCATTGTTTGCATTTGTGCTATTTACGGAATTTGCATTATGTGATTTAAGCATTATCACTACTGGTATTGACAGTATTTGTTCCACATTTATGTAATTTGTCAATAAATATGTATCCGTGTCGTCTGTTGCGGTGCGTATTTACTTGCTATAAGAAAATAGATGTTGTTTTTACGTTTGTTCATATTCATGTATTTACAATACAATGTAATGCAATGAGAAAATATATAATAAAATAAAGTTTGCTCAGATTGATCACAAATCTAAGAACAAGTACATTGTCTTTAAGTACATCTGAAGTTTGAAATCAATGCAAGTCGATTGGATTAGTTTTTCTGCGATTGTGTTTGAAACATATGTAAATTTAACATGGTGCATGATTACATATATGCATCTCGGTGAAGGTTTAAAGGGTAATTTAGTCTGCAGACACTTCGGATGCTTTACAGGAAATAGGGGTGCCACCTGAATATCATATTTCACCAGTTATAAAGCACGGTATAACTCGGTATTGGTAAACGAAGAACAGGTTGGCAATCTATTTCATGTAACTGTAGTTAAAAAGTCATATTCGAATACGGTTACCGCAGAAAAATCACTTGATTTATATCTGCCAAGTCCCAGAATAAGGTTTTGTTTATTATTTCAACCTTGAGATTTTGTGTATCGTCTTGTTCCATAAATTGCTAGTATAAGCGTTTAAATACCTTGTAAATGATAAACGCACCTGTGTAACGTAATTTTACCAAGAAGACTTCTATGTTGATATATGATCAAACTTAATATGTTCCGGAATACTATTTTCTTTGTAAAAAAACAATTTCATGTATATGTAGCTATTAGGCAGGTGATATTTCGTTGAATAAACGTAATGTCATAAGGAAATGTATAGAAGTAAATGTGAAACGCTAGTTAAGAGCAGTTTAAGGCAGTCTGTATGAAATACAAACGGAAGCGGTCGCACATGTCGTTCATTAGATAATTCATTTGATAGGTAACATGTATCAAATTCGGTATCCGGTTATACTTTATATTTGCATAGAATCATTATTATAGTAATGATTAGTAGTGAAACAATTTACAAATACGTGTATATTCGTTCTTCTTTCAGTGTATCACAACTGCAATTGGTGATCGACAATGCTTGGCGGATACCCGTGGATAAACAAGTATTATTGGTTAGCGGCGGCGAGAGCCTGGATCCAAATGCTCGCGTATGCAGTTACTCGGCGGGCACCGACACAAATCCGATCTACCTGTTCAGCAAGTCCGTCATCGAGTCCACTAACCCGCCCACGCCTAGCATTGACCCTGGTGCAGACTACGATCTGAAGGAACAAGTGGAAGCGTCGTCGAACATGCCCGCCATGTACAGCACCGTGGTGGCGCGAGCTCAACTGGCTCAACAGTTCTGTGAACTGGCCAAGGAACAGACGAAGATCTGTGAGAAACTCGTGCACGATCAACATCTACAGCAGCAGGGTTGGGCCGCGGTAGTCGCCAACCTGGAGGACATCACCGCCGAGTTCAAAGTGCGATCGGAAAGGTTCCAGCTCAGTTTCAAACAGTACCTCGATATGCGAGCGTCGTACTTGGAGTTTTTACAAAAGTAAGTCTGAGTCAAGTCTGTTGATCTTGCACAATACTTTATTATATATGATTGATCACTTGATAATGAACGAGAGTTCGAAACGCGTCGTGATCATAACTAAAATTAACGAGTTCATAATACGGACATATTACTTGTTTTTAATAATATATTATTGCGGTTTAAAGCATCAGGTTGATGAAATGTCAGTGATTCATTTGCTATTATTGTCTATTATTCTACACATTCAAGACGAAAATATTTCGCAATATTTCAACATATGTGCAATGCGTAGTACAGATCTATGATATTTAACAGATTACTGATTATTCCTGGTAATTGTGCTTGAAAAAGTGTAAATTGAAATCAGTGAAAGTTAGTTTATATCCGCAAGGTCAAATAAAACACGTGTACTGTTTTACAACATTGTGGAAATAATTTTACCGGAAAATTGCATATTGTCTCATTCAATTAGAGTTGCTCGTAAGTTGTCATAAATGTGAACGATTATTAAAAAGTAAAGATATGTACGGTATTTTGTCAGTTAAAAATCCTTATCGCTTCATCATTAAACATAAATGAACTATCTTTAAATATTATAGCCTGCAAATGCGATAAAACAATCGACAAATACATATTTCGATAAAAAAATTAACGAACTTTGTAAAATATTCATTGTGATATATTTATCTGAAATATATGCATTTTGTATCGGAATTTTAAACGGCATTTTCAAATGGTACAGTTATTCGTGTAGATTTTCTGTTATTGATTAATGTTTTACTAGATTTCTGACCTTTCGAATTTGATCAAGTGAAATGTCAATGTTTACTGGCAGACATCAGTACATGAAGTATTTCGCATTAATTAATTAATTATTAATCAGCAAACATTGACGCGGCGCCCGATTGTAGAATTAGGAAAATAAAATAAACTCGAATGAACTTACATACAGGAAGTTCATTGTTTAATTGTAGCCTATTTGATAAGTTTTTTCTAAAAATAAAAAGTCGAAAAATCCTAGGGTCATACACAGGTCAGACCATTATTAAATCAGCCAGTTATTATTTTTAACATATCATTATTTCGTCCGTATAAATATATATAAGTTTTGAATAAAATAAGATTAAATGCTGAAAATTCTATTCACTAAAACTTGTATCTAGCTGAAGCCAAACTGAATTGAAATGACTTTGATTCTTTGTCTGTGTGTCTATAGTTTCAATAATGATTTGAAAACGCTGTCCAAAATTCCAATACTGCCTGTTCTGCAAATGGATTCAGAGTTCATTGTAGAGAACACGGCCGCGATGGACCGCACCACTGACGCATCCGCTGTTGCCACATCGCACACGGACAAGAACATTACACTGTTGCAGTGGATCTCGGCCGCGGACAACCAGAGCTCGCTGGATCAAGTAGCAGAGCAGTGTTCGCGTGGCCTGGAGCAGCTGGATGGCCGGGTGATCGAGTCACTGTGCAGTGAAGTGCGGACGGCACTTGACTCCGCGAATAATTCGCAGATGAAAGAAGTGAAAGGACTGGGCGACCGGCTGTACGGTCTGGAGCAGCTGATGTGCGAGAGCAAACGCTACGTGCAGGAACAAAGTGATCTAGCACAGGCGTTCTTACAAGTATGCAGGCTTCGCTTGTAGTTTTACTAATGATAATCTTCATACTACATCATCGTCTGTGTTGTTACAGAACCAAAATAGAGCCAGCAATCTAGGCGACACGTCCATTCTGCCAGATCTATGCGCCTCACACCGACGTCAACTGCTGGTGATGCTAGAGAACCATCAGCGACTGCGCGACATTCGGAGACGATGTACGCGCGCCAAGGAGGAGCTCAGTGTGAACCTCTACCATCGGCTGAAATGGATCATGTACGTGGAAAACCTCATTCTGGAGACTGACCACAAACTTATGATCTACCATGAGAGTTTGAAGCGATTACGGAGACACGTGGAGATCATACAACAGATTCATCTAGCGCCCGCCATGTATTTGAATGCTGTAGCAGAGGTTGTCAGACGGAGAGCATTCTCGCAAGCTTTCTTACTTGTACGCACTTCATATTATTCACTTGTGTCCAGTGATGTTTATAGCTTTTGTTCTATTCACAGTGGGCTTCGGAACTAGCCTGTCATATATTAACCATCCACAACGATGAAGTAACGCGACGGAAAGAGTTTCAGACGCAATTCGAAGGTCATTTCCTCAACTCTTTGTTTCCTGGCATGGATGATTTACCGCCCTCGTTTGCTACACAAGCACCATCTATATTCGACTCGCGACTGCCGAAACTTACCACTGAGGATATCGAGAAACTGAAGGGTGAATTGCCCGAGCTGACACAGAACATGCCAATGCCGGATGTGTCGGCGATCGCGCAATTCTTCTTCGTCAAATCGCTGGGCAAAGAGGACAAGTCGGATGAACGAGGTGTTGAGGAGAAATTAGTGCAAGCTGTCACTGATGCTGGCCTGGCGAGTAACTTGGACAGAGGATTGTTGAAACCGACAGATAGTGAACCATTACTCTCAGCGCATGCAGGATTGCCGCATCTCAAAGATTTGGACAAGTAATCAGCGCGAATTACTTCGGTTTAAAATAACAATTGGTGTAATTTGTTTGAATGTGTTTTGCAGAGGCTGTGAATCCGAAACCGACACGGAAGAATTCGAGAATGTCGGTCAGAGTCCGTTAGAGTTACAGTTTGAGTGTAAGAATATCACTACAATCTCACCGCGGCCCCGTACACACGATGCTGCCACTCTAACAGAGGTTGGTCATCACATGTGCTGCGTACCACCACGTAAACCGCCCCGATCCTTTCACAAAACCAATGCGACGCGTCACCATTCACCACATCCAACCATTGATACACCGACAGCCACGCGACAAAGTCAATCTCTCGCCGTGTTACCAGTGTCTCCGTGTATTGAACATAACCTCAAACTTGACACTACCGAGCAACAGAACAGTGCACTAGGCACTGCTAAAGACGAAACAGATCACGTGACTGTGGGCGAAGAGACTGGCTTTGTCGTCGGGCTGAAGAAATCTATGTCCTTGTCCTCACACCACCTTTCAAAGGGAACGAATCCTGAAACGGTGTCCCCCTGTTCCCCCTGCTCGTCTCAGGGCCACCCGCAAGGTATAGAGTTTGTCACCGATGAGTTTTATATCGACGAATCGATGCCGTCAAGCCTGAGCCTCGAGGGCACGACGCAATCGCAAGGAGAACTCAGCCGGCAACTAGATCAAGCCAACACGGTCATTGCTCTCTTCCAGGTACACATCACTCGATATTGTGTCTCTCTACTGCTATTATGATTTGGTATACACTCAGTGTTATTGCTTATTTGGTATCCTTGGTTAACCCCCCCGATCTCTGTTTATTTTGGTGGTGTACCATTTTTCTGGTTTCGTTTTGGAGACGTCGATGGTAAATGTTGACCGCTGATTGAATGACATGTGGTGTATATTCCAGTGTATGTTTCATAGTTTAGTATATTTGTTTATATAGAAATATTGACGAGACAATCTCATATAGTTAGAAGCAAGTAGGTACAATATCAGACAATCATTTGCATGCTTTATTTTATTTGTCACACATGATTTGCTTGACACTCTTAGACATTAGTTTAGACAGCATTTATTACCTACACATTTTTGAATTGAACATTAGAATTCTTTATTTGTATTGTTTGGTTTTATCGTAAGTATTGGCAAATCACTTCATGCTTGTTTAATGATTTTTATTTCAGACTTCAGTTACTTCTAATTTAAACGGTGGCCCTGATCTCCTGACATTCCTACATTTTACAAAAAAGAATCCTCAGTCAGTAATTAGTATTGGAATATCCTGTAATTGACAAACACTTATTACTAACGATAATTAGTGAATAATGATTATATTACTAACAACTAGAAACGTTTAGCATTTAAGGGATTTTTGTCATTGTGCTGTGTGTTATATTTTAATGTTGCGTTTCATTTTTTCCATTTGGGTTGAAACATTTTTTTTATTATTTTTTTTACATTCATAATGAATTAGTACTACAGTTTTATAATACAAAGTAACAATCAATGTTTTTATAAGTTTATTATATGATTTAGATATTGAAAACTACATACCTACATGGATATGTACTAATTCATTTCTAGTTTTGGCAAGTTGTTCATCTTTAACAGTTTTTTTTTTTTTATTTAGTTTTGCTATTAACAAATGTATACTAACGCGCGTATGAAATTGATTGACAAATACAACCTGCGCCATATTATGTGTTAGTGTATCGTACATTTGCAGGATAACCTGACTTCGTCGAAAATGGAAAGTGAAAAACTGAAATCGTCGGTAGTGCAAATGGCCGTTCTTGCACGCGAAGCGATGAGTCAACTCCGGGCGGAACTGAGCGATCTCCGGACACAATTCTCATCGGAACTGAGCTGTGTACATACACACTGTACGGACGTCACCGCGAATTGGCAGACGCTGGTCCGAGAGAATGAGCTGAAACAACGTGAAGCACTACAACGATTAACGGTGGACCACGAACTGGAGCAGAGTGATCTGAAGAAACTGATCCAGTGTCAGGTGGAGGAGATACAGAGTTTGCGGTCGGAGAACCAGTGTTTGGAGAAAACATTGCACAAAAATCGTGAGGAAAATCGAACGCAAAAGGATGAGTACGAAAGATTGTTACAGCAGAGCGAGGTGCGGTGTGAGGAACTGATGAAACGGGTACAAGCGATGAGCGAAGAGAAGGAGAAGGCTGTGAAAGAAGTCAAGGATGACTTGACGAAAGAGTACAAAGCAGAAATGGAATCCATCAGGTACGGGTTAATGATGATAAGAATAATTTTGTATATACACAAGTAGTAGTAGTGTTATATTACGATTTTGTTCCCGTGTAGGTCTCGATTCAAGTTGTTTACCCTGAAGGACCGAAGTCCGTCAGATTCTAGTCTGGAGAAAATCGACCACAATGTCATAGATGTCACGAAACATACGGAGATTGTGCAACAATTACGCGACGATCTCGACATGGAGAAAGACAAGGCTGTGACTGAAGCTGTCCAACAGGTACACACGTTCGTTACAAGTTGAACAATATTCTAAAACATATTTCATTTCGCGTGTGCATTGTGTGTGTGTGTAGGAAAAAGCAAGATGGGAAGCTAGGCTGGAACAAGAACTGACGCACAGCAGAATACGCAACGAACAGGAGAAACAAGTGTTGTTCAACGAAGCAATGCGACGTGTGGTGGACGAGAAGGAAAAACAGATTGATTGTCTGCGCGAACGTGAAGCTACGCTGCATCTGGAGTGCATCAAGTACAAGAACACGATACAACAACTTGCGGAATCAGAGAATGACAGTAACAATTCGTTGCTGATGGAACGTGTCGAAGCGCTGGAACGGGATAAGACGCAGTTGGAGACAGAGTTGTGTGTGGAACGGTCGAAACGTGTGTCGGATCTAACGCAGGACTTAACAGCATCTGTAGCAGGTAACAGTGTTGATAATAAATGATATAAAAATCCATAAATAGTCACTATATTACAAGTTTTGATGTCTACAGTGTATGAAGGCAAATGTGACGCGGCTACGAGTCCGACTAGGATGCGGGACAAGCTCACACGCAGCCAGACGACGCTTATTCAGGCGGGCAAAATCAACATCGCCTCGTGCAGTACCGGCGATCCAGTTCTGGTTGTGTGGGACGCTGGGTATCAGAACTATGTGATCCTACAGGAGAGCAGTGTGCTGTACTTCTTGCATTCGGATTGTGTAGAGACGCTCGGCTTGAAGCCGGCAGCGCACGACACCCAACGGAAGCTGTATTCTACGGCAGAAGTTGTCGACAAGGAGTACTGTCATGCAAGGAAGGTATGTATTTCTGTTTCCACATGTACACAGGGAATAGTTTTACTGATCGGCGAACTGTTCAGGCCGAGAACAGGTATCACGTGCCGAAAGGCACAAAGTTCTATCGGATAAAGGTGAAACCGTTGCCGCATTCCAAAGATCTGATGCGCAGTCAACATCAGTGTTCGATTCACATCGCTGCTAGTTCCATGACCGCTACCGCGGTTGCTGCGGCGGTGGCAGCACCTGTTATGAGCCAGAGTCAGAGCACAGAACAGACGTCCTCAGTCATACTCAGTGCAATGCCAGCCGTCGAAAGCCAGTCGGTACCCACGTCACCTACGAAAGAGTCAACCATGTCTTCAACACCAATCCCTCCAACACAACCGTAGATTGGATAAGTTATTTGTTCATGCAGGTTTGTGATACATGCGAACTTCATTTTCGTAGTTAATTGATCAATTACGGACACGGTGTGTATTTGAATGATGTACTACAATACTGAGATAGATGTCAAATGTTTTGAGGTTGTTTTCAAATTTTGTTACAACAGAACGTAATATCTGTGTTTCAAAAAGTTTAAAACGAAAACAAATTATAAATGGAACGACAAATAAAACGCTGTTCAGTGTTTTTTCAATTAAAAATTCGTGTTCAACATTGACGGTGACCTTGAAACAGCCAAATGACACGAGTTGTAGTGTACAACATGACAGTAAAATGACGGAACTTTGGAAGATAATTTGTAATACATTATTCAACATTCTACACATTACAAACGAACTCAAAATGTGAGGAATTTTAGTTTAAAAATATCCATATTTTTTACCGATACGTGTAAAGTTTCCCGACATTTTTGTTCGTCTGTAATACGACCGCGGCCGTGATTGTGTTAGTGGATATTTTTCAAAACAGAAACAGAAAATCACAAAACCAGTGTTTGATGCGCAGCTAAATATTTTTTATCCTAGATATGCATTCGTTATTAATTAATGAAACACGAATGAATTACTTGATATTAGGTAGAAAATACACCACTTATACTATTACATACATACAGTTCATATTGAGAAATCGTATAGGAAGTTTTTATTTTCTGCAACAAATAAAAACCCATCATAGTTCGACAACTGTGGCTTGCTTCTTTCAAATTAATTATTGAGACTATTTATGGCCTTAAAAGATGCGAATCAAAATTTCTAGTGCAGTGCGAGTGTGTGTGAGTGTGTATGTTTGTCATCGATGGCAAATAATTTTTTTTTTTATGATATTTTTATTTATTTTTATGTTGCGAATTATTATTTTTTTACATAATTATTATTTTGATAACGGACGCTTAGAATGTTCAAACATCACTATTTATTGTAAGTGCAGAGGTTAGTTTTAACTCAAGTTGACGGAAGGTGTGCAATGTGAGAAGTTTATTAATTTTTTAAATACGAACGATAGACGACTAATGACATGTTTGTTAATATTACAAAAAATGTAGTAAATTATTATACAACAGAACGTGAAATTCATGCAAGTTGTGATTCTTTGCCAGTGCCGGCTTATCCTTATTTGCACACGCTGTGGTTTATTTTCAAATGTAACGTGTAACTTGTAGAAACCTATCGTTATTCCCATAATAAAATAATACGAATTGATATAAACTAAATATAAAGACATGCTTTGTTGTTTCACGCAAATACATGTAAATATCGCTTCTGTTCGATAGCAATCGACTATTTTTGATACATTTTAAACAGCATTCGAGAATAATTACTTATTTTGATGCGTGCGTGTTGATTATATTTGGTTTGTGCAAAATTCATATGATTTAGTTGTTTGTACAATGCTTGAGTGCCGCGATTTTATAGGAAAAGTATCGGTAAATTTCCAAACAATACTTCGCTTTTTAAATCATATTCTGTATTTCGGTTTTGATACTATATAATATAAACCATATTCACGTAGTGAAATAAATTTATACTTGTGGTATACATGTTCACTTATACAAAGGATGAGCTTGCACGGGAATTTTCAATATTAAATTTACTCCATATGATATGTTCACCGCTGAACTTGTGATTTGTGCGAACACGATAATAATTAGATGACGTTGTGTTGTGATCTGGGTGCAATTAGTTCACAACACTGTGTACAGAGTGTGTGTGCGCGCGTGCGTATGTCATTAATATAAATATAGGTTATGTTCTATAGACGAACGAATACACTTGTGAACATTTGACATTTTGTGTACATTAGGTACTTCCGCTGTTGTTCTGTGTCTACCCTACCCAACCACTCCTCCATCATCCTCTACCCCTCGCCACATTTAGTGTTTAAGGTTTCTATTTAATGATGATAAATGCGATACTTGATTCCGAGTATACATACAATGTTTATAAAATATACTTTGTGCTGGTGATCGTATATGAAAAGTGAGATATTGTAGTTTTACTTTATATATTATGCAAAATTCGAGCACCGAATACTGTAATATTGTTCAATTTTAAATATATATAAAACACTTTCGTTTTTAAGAAAAAAATACTAATCAAATGTCCTAACCTCTCCTAGAATGATCCTTCACGAAAATCATGAAAAAGTGCGTGAATTATATTTTCATTAAGTATTTATTTAGCGAATTATTTTCAAAACAAAATAATGTGATGCATTGTTTATAATACGATACATTTATATCACAAATATGTACAGGACACTTCTTAATAACTAGGAAATTTACTAATGTCAGTTTCAATCGGTGGAAAAGGCACTCAGTGCTTGGTAAGAATATACAATTTATTTACACCCGTGCACTTAATTATTCGTTAAAATATTAATGTTCTCGTACTGGTCGGCAGTGTAGTGTGTATTCGTCACTAGGATATTATTACACTGCATGCGGTAATCGATTTCATTGATCACCTCCATACTGTCATTCAGTGTGATCTTGCTCTCGTAGGAAACATTCGTGTAATCCACATACGCCGGCAAGTCCAGATCGACTAGTTCATTTTTCTCCTGCACCCGGACATCGACGGGATGCCGGTAATTCACGTTATTCTTAAAATCCACATTGAAATTGTCGGTGAAATTTTGCAGGTTATGTTCGTCTTGTCCGTAGAATATTCTCGTGTCGGAGATAATGTCAGAGAAACTCTGTTGTGATCGATAGTCGGGTTCCACTTGCACACAATTATTATAATAACCACCCTCTGTACCGTTTTTACTCGGATATTTACAGGTTTGCGATAAATCGTTGATTTTCGTTTCGAGATTGAAATGAAGCTTCTCAATTTCCACGTTAGTTACACTGTTGTTCAGCGAGATGTCTCTGCTGTCCGGCGGTGATTGGTTCAAGTATATTCTACTGCACGAGCTGGTGTTGCTGTCATCGTTGACAATGTTTGACATTTGCGATTGGTTCTGGATCCAGTACTCTTCGTTCTTGAACTCGCGATGGATGGTACCGCTGCCCAGGTCTAACAGAGTAGGCGGTGATCTGGCTGCATCGTTTGGTTGTATCATGTAGTCGGGTCGTAGCGGTTGATCGAGTTGAAATATCTCTTCCGGTTGGAACAGATCAGTGGAGAATGTCGTGAAATCGTATTGCGGTGGTGTACCGTTAGTTGAGGCCGCTTCTGGGTACGTTGCCGCGGTGTGGTTGGGGTCGGGGGTCCAGTATGGTTCGTACGATGGTTGTTGGTAGTTGGTTGGCGAGTGGGCGAGGTATGGTTGCGGCACCATTGTTTGGTAACCGCAGACACATTCAAATGGCGGACAGGAACAAGAGAAACCTAGCGAGAAGAAAAAGAAGAACAATGTAAGTACAGTTATTTTCTGTAAGTTAACGATAATTTACTGTGTAAATAATATCAATTCTGGACTATTACCTTTTTCCTGGTCAGTTATCAGAGGTGGCGGTGGATCGTTTCGTGAAATTTGGTTAGATTCTCCACAGTGACGTTTTGGACCGCGCAATGACATTAACTGTAAATAATAAATTGATTTGTAGAATAACGAATCGAAATATTAGGTTTTTTAATATGTCAGTTACATTGTTTTTGAATATATTTCATGGAATTTTACGAAATTGTCGCACGAAAATACCAAGGACGGTGCTGGAATTTATCATTGGTTACTCGGCTACTTATTTAACACTTGTGTAATGCTAGGTAGTATACTCTCAAGGGGCAACTCGAATAGGTTTAATGCATTACGTAAATACAGATTTATATTTATTATCTATACAGTTATAGTTTAATTCTGTTAAAATTGCGTATTAAATTGTTATTACAAATCATTGGCTAATCATTACTGTTAATTTTAATCCACTTATACTGGTGTCACTAACAGTTATAACCTTTTAGAAAACTTCTCACATTAATCACCCGTGTGTCCGAACAGACAAATTCTCCTATAATTCATCGGCAGCAGCACACACAAATCAACATTTCAGAACCGGTAAACAAACAAATTTTAAATCACACAACTGTCATTAGAGTAGAAAAACCGTTTAATAAATTTCCCATTCGCCTGTAGATGTGTTTGTGTGTCGATATGTTGGTAAAGCGTGCCTCGGGAGTGTACACTTAATCAATAATCAACTATTAATTACACAGATCATCTTTAGTTTAATTACAAGTCTGCCTAGAATATGTATTTATGCTCGGAGCCAGGCTTGGCTGTGCTCGCGTCTGTTTATCGACAGATAACGTGGATGGGAAACTAGCAAAGTATTAATAATCCAGACCACACACGACGCCAGTGATATATAACAATTAGTGCATCGGTGATTTGCGTTTCTGTTTAATTAAACCCAACGTAACACAAGTGCTGTTGTGCGCGCGCGCGTAAGTCTTCAATATTCCATGACTGTTTACTATTTTTACATTTGTATAATGAAGTCTCTGATAGATGTAGTTACCATTTCCCCGGTGCATTGTAGGTGTTAAACTATGTTTAGTACAAGGAATTACGTGATGGAGATTGTAGATTATAAACTGGATGTTACCTTTGTACCAAGTGCTGCTTCACGCGCTAACAGTACTGCGAGACCGCGTACTCTACGGCCGGCGCCTAGAGATCGTCGTGCTTCCGATGTGCTCTTCGCTTCCGGCCGGGGATGATCATGGACACCCTTGGCTTGGAAGAAAATCGCATGGTCCGTGTGTCTCCAGAAATGTGTCACGGGATATCCACAATGCCCGCGACATGCTAGAATCTCCAGTCTTCCCGTACACTGACGATTTGGACAAGGTTTACCTGTAAAACAAATCCTAGTTAATATTTTACGTAATACTTGATTTAAGAAATGACGTAAAAGTTCGTACAAATAAAACCTATCTAATATTCGACGTAAGAACTGACGTAAATATGTTTATAATCCGGCGTGGCACGTTCACGACAGTACACATTGTGTTATTTGACGGTTGAGTTTGTGCGTTTGTTTGGTCAAAATTTGCAATGTACCTTGTTGTTTCTTCCGCGCCTTGTCACATATCGCGGGCCGGAGGTGGACACGCTCGCCGGAGGGTAGGACACAGCGTACGGAACACACCAGCACGCCGAGACAGCTCTTCTTCAGTATGTGCACGTTATGATTGTTGGTATTCCGCATTGCCCAGCCGCTGGCGTGACGCTTGGCTTCTTCACTGTTCGCAGGGTACACCAGCCTTTGACCAAAGAGCAAAACACATTATAAGTACGATACAAATATCACAACAATCACTTTTTCATTTTACAATCATTTTTATTAATAAAAACAAAGCCAATTTTTTTTAATATATAATACTAAATGCACGGTTTGATTATCAATTTATGATTTTTAAAATTCCTAGTTTTGACATGTCAAAATAGTAAAATTGTTATCGGCAAATCTAGTGGTGTTAATAATAACTAGAATTTAAATTGTCGTAAATTATTTATGAATAAGATGGTATTGCTAAATGGGTGTAAGAAAGAATAAAATTTCATCAAAGCAGTTACGGTTGTAGGAGTTTATGTAGGTACAATTTATGTAACAGATAGTGACAGGTTTGTTCAGTAAACAATTCTAGTATGGTATAGTGTATCCATAGATATAAGAATTTGACATGATTCCTTAATAGGTAGGGGGGTACCCTTCACAGCAGGAGAGGCCATAAACTACTAGTAGTGGCGGTATTCAGGTAAATTTGTAGACTGACAAGTTTTACATTTTGTTTATAATTAAGACGTAATAATAATAATAATTTATTGAATATTACATTTATTTATGTTAATTTGTATTGTTATTGTTAAGATGTATATCATATTCATATTTTTGTTGTTTTTATTTTTCAAAATGTATTTATAAATATTTCTGAATACATCTCTGCTTTTTATGCATTTACTATGTCGTATAATCTGGGATAATCCTCTGTTAATAGCATGCTGCGTTTAGTCAAATTCTTATATCTATGGATGAACTATATGTATGGTATGTATGGTGTGTGTACCTGCAATGTCCATCCGCCCACTCGCTCCACGCATCGAACTCACTGATCCTCGGCACGGAACTATCGTTAATATCCCAATCAGCACTTGGGGTAGCCGCCCCCGAGGCCGCCACTGTACTGGACATTGCCCGGCATTGTATACTCATCGCCGGGGACGCTGACCTGTGCCTAAAAACAAACAGAAATAAATAAATAACAATCCTAGAATGAAATAAAGAAATAATAACACTCTTATAATGAAATAAATAAATAATAACACTCTTATAATGAAACAAATAAATAACAATAATCCTATAATAAGATAAATAAACACTCCTATAATAAAAATATAATATCAGTCCTGGAATTTTTAGAAGTTTCGTTGGGGTTTTTTTTTTTATATAATTATACACCGTTAAATACTACATTTAATATTTTCCAAACATATGAATATCGAATATGTTTGCACATGAACACAACCACGAATGATTATTTACGGATATTTTACATTCATAACCGGTTATAATTACGGCGTAACTAAATGCATTCGGTTTTTCGTTTCACATTGCGTACGACGTAAGTGACGTGTGGCGCGCACGCGCATCATTACGCCGGGGCGTAGAGCCTACTAGATAGAATTATCAATCTAGTCTGTGTAATTCTCGATTTTCTGCATTTCGTGTCGTATGTACAAGTATGCAAATGTAATGGGACCGCAGCAGGTGTAATGCCGGATTTGCCTATATTTTTTTTTGTTGCTCTGCGATAACTTGTAATTTCATATTTTTATACGGATTTTTTACAATGTTGTAATTTATTTTATGTAAAATATCTTGTTAAATGTTTGAAAATTAATTGATCGCTGAAATATAATAATGATTCTGTTCGGACTTTATTATCATAAGGTAGGAGTTTATATATATATATATATATATATATATATATATATATATATATATATATATATATATATAGTAGAATCCGCTTATAGTGAACTTGGAGGGACCAGGCATTTGGTTTACTATAAGCGAGTGTGCACTATAACGAAAGTATTTAGTATGTTATGTATTTCTTTCTGACTCAGTGACACGTTCATTATAAGCGAGGTGCTACTATATGTGGGTTCACTATAAGTGCATGCCACTACAGTAACAGCAAATAAGTGCAAGTTTATTATTGTTATTATCTATTAATAATTACGTTAATTAATTGAATCGACCATTAATCCACTTTTTTTATGAATGATTATCCGTCATATATATATATATATATATATATATATATATATATATATATATATATATATATATATATATATATATATATGATGAAAAGTTCGCCGTGTGACAGGTAATTAAATGACAATAAAAAGACAGAATCACAAACGCAAAAACACACACACAAAGAGCGGGGGCTCGTAAAACCAGAAACCACAATATAAAAATACAAAAGTGCAAATAAGACATTCACTGCAAAAGAAACGGCCACTAAAATATGACTGCTATGGACATATAAATGTCTGCAAGGTTTTTTCTTTATTTATTTATTTTGAATACAACATTCAGCATTTCAATTTGCATGTAGCCCTGATTCTATGTATGTAATATATATATATATATATATATATATATATATATATATATATATATATATATATATATATACATAGCATAGTAAATACGTTCGTTATAGTGAACTACATTCATGGTCCCTTCAAGTTCACTATAAGCAGAGTTCACTGTATATTTAATTCCTTACAGAAGGATATCTCCACTGGTTATATTTATATTAGTGGTTACTCGCTGACGTGAGCATTGAAATCTCCTGCGGTGTTTTACTGTTTTTCAATCATATTACTCAACGAATTAGTTATTTACACAGCAATAATGAGTGTAATAAATTATTAACTGTCATAGTGTTCGTATTGGTGGATAATTTCCAATAACTATAATTACATCCATTCATTATTCATTACTTATTAACTATCATCTTTATGTCATATTTTTATCGAACGATATTTGTATTAGTGAATTATTTTAAATAATATATTTTATCAAAGCTTGTTAAAAAAATTTCATAATAATATTTTTAGCAGTAAGCAAAATTATTTATAGTTCTGTTTTATAGATATATATATATATATATATATATATATATATATATATATATATATATATATATATATATATATATATATACTCTACTTATAGTGAACTCGCCTATAGTAGAAACTCGCTTATAATGGACGTGTCTCCAAGTCCTAACTAAATTCATAATATACTAAATATTTTCGTTGTTACAGTTTATACTCGCTTATAGTGAACTAAATTCCTGATCCCTTCAGGTTCACTATACGGCGGATTGTATTGTATTCAAGGAGAATATATAATAGAATATTACAAAGCCCAGCCCGGCACAATATCATAAATCATTTAATAGTTCATTATCTATAGTTATCGGGAGACCTGTTGTGTAATTAATTAGTATCTAGACGCCCGACTAGTTGACTGGTGCTACCTGTTTCGTACCCGTTAAGGCCTTATATTCACCGTATTCTTTTTATTAATTTAGCGAGTATTTTCTAAACATAGTAATGCAGTGACTTTTTTAATCGTGGTTAATTATCGTAATTACAAACTAAAAAAAATACTTATTAATCCAACGATATATTCCCATATGGGATGTTCAAAAACAACTGTCATATTCCTGTTTTTTGTTTCATTCTTATGTGATTCATATTTCATTGTGAACAAAATGAATAGCAAAACAAATACGAAATGATCTTTTTAAACTTATTTTACTAATTTAAATAATATCAATTAGTTAATTGTTAATGACGAATTAACAATACGAATCAACTAAATATATGTTTATTTTATTTTCATTAGCTAATGTTACTTTTAATGTTAATGAAAACAGACTTTAAGTCTATTATGATTATTCCGTGTATGATGTTACGTTGCTCAGTGGTCCATGTCGCCACATGCAGTGCGAGACTCGAATCACACTAGACGCCGTCCGGTTAGGTCGCTTTAACTGTTGTAAATTATCCAACACTGGAAATTACACCGTGTAATTAACCAATGATTAATATCATCTTCACCTCCCCGTGTATATCGATATTGACAATGTACATAACTCTTTAATTCTACAGCAGAATTACAGCTGGAATGCCGGCATTTCTTCATCTTTTGCTCATAGACATTCCTTCAGTACGTTTATATTTATTACTTCTTCTTTGTCTATCATATACTTATATAAATCATATAGTTTTAAACAAAAGTGAGTTTAATAGTTGGTAATTATCATTGACAGAATACAGATATTTTAAATAAAATATTACATTAGATTTTTATATCGTAATTTACAAAAATAATGTACTTACAATATCACCATTTCCACAAATGTAGTGCCTCCGAAGACAGATCACTTCTTCTCTTCAAAACCAACTTCACAGTTACGCAAAAAACAATCTTCAAATGAAATGTCAAATAATCAAATTGTTTTCGTTTCCACTTAACATAAAACCATTAGTGCATAACTTCGTTTACTACTAAACACAATGGGCAGAATGAACATTCGCATTTACTACAACAGGTAAATATTATGGTTTTGCGCGAATGAATCGCGTGTTCTGATCAGATGATCCGCGCGAACGAAATCAACCTCACCCCACGAAGTCTGAACACAAACTGTATGTGCGATTCGGTGGCTGCAACCACCCCTGTCTTGCCCTTGCGCCGGGCCCCGCCCCGTCACGCCCCGTGGCCAATCAGCCGGCGGTCCCGCCTCCACCGGATGCATGATGCAACACACCGTGGTACCTGAAAGGTGAGTATTGGTTGAGGAAGTGATATTTGGTATTTGGCATCGGCGCGCTGGACTGAAAGTTTCGGCTGTAGGGGGCGGGCTCCCGAAACTGCCGTGTTGGCCTGTTGAAAGTTTGGTGGTTTAAGGGAGGATTGTACGATGTGTGTACAGAGTACTACATAAGTTATTATTATTAAATAACCCGTTGTATTTATAACAATTGTCCATACAAACTATAATAATTTATGAATCTTGGCAATACGAAACGTCGAAGCGGGAAATGTTAGAAATTATTTTACATACTACACAAGATAAATACAGCAGATTCCGTTTATAGCGGACTTGACGGGACCAGCAGATTGGTTCACTATTAGCGAGTGTACACTGTAACGACAGTTTTTTGTTCATTAGGTATTTAGATACGTTCATTATAAGCGGAGTTTCCATTAGATGCGTGCTCATTCGAAGTTTCCACTGCAATTATTCGTAATTAATTGACTTTTATTCAGAAAGTGCAGGTATTTTCAAAGGGAAATCCAACTTAAATCCAGATAGATTTGTAATATTACCGGATTACGAAAAATAATAACTAAAGCCGATATACGTTCGGAAATACCGCAATTCCGAAATTTGCAACAAAATATCGTATCATGATTTTCCCTAATTTTCGTCTAAATATTAGGGTTTTTTCTTCTCCAATAGATTACAATTACTGCTTTTCAAAATAATAAAATGAAATATACAATGAAAACTTTTAGATTTCGGAAAAATGTAAATACATATCTAAAGCAAAATATATTTACATTTTGTTGCAGTTATTTTCTGATACATTATAATTCTTAGTAGTGGCATCTTATTTTGAGCTGTAGCATCGTGTGTTAAATTGATTTTTTTTTGTATCAATCGGTCTGCCAATAATTTCGTAGAATGTCCTTCAGTACGTCCGGAGTAATAACGTTCTGCTTCATTTATTCTGTATATGATTTTCTTCATATCATGATTTCGAAAAAAAACAAGCTCTATATAGTACTACTTTTTTATTGTTTTTATTATAATTATTTAAAAAATGTTTTCTACGGCTAAATTTTAATATTAACTGAATTCTAAGTCGCATGTTAAAATCCAAAAGAATTTGAAGCTTTTCAAAAATATACAAATAAATTATTACAAAATGATTTCATACTTGAATCAAAATACTTATATAAATTAATTCTATTTTTAATAGTATTATTTGAAACTATGTATGTTTAATCAATATATGGTGTTAGCGAAACCGTGCAATCCTTTAAATACTGTACTTGTTCATTCTTATAAGTTTATTCCGTTTCAAACTGCTAGTTAATGTACACATAAGGGCAGTATACATTTGCGTGTGTGTGTGCGCGCGCGTGTGAGGCGCGTGTGCTGGACGCGAGCCCCGGCACGGGCACTGTAAGAGCCAGGTGCTTGGTCCAACCAACCGCTCAGGTAGTCAACTCATCGACCGTGAACGGCGCTAGTTACCATCAGCGTACATCAACCAGTTCAGATACATTATATACATGTTAATGTATATGCTTACTATTTAATTTCCTTTGATATTCTAGTATAATTTTGAAACATATTCGATGTAATAGTACATTTTCAACGAATTTAAACGTCAAATTGACATTACAATTACAAAAAAAAAAAACAGAACAAAAACAACCAGATTAATAATTTAATTTTAAAAATCAAATGAGCGCGCAACGTTCCTATGTGTAGATCGTCATGAGACACACGGTATATACATAATATGTACATACATCATTACTTTCATCCGTCCATGTTACACTGCTCGTGTATATAAACACAGAACCGAATTCGGCGCCGAATAATAACAATAAAAAAGAAGAACTTACATGCTTTTATGAGACACGTTTCCAGGAAAATTAGGGTCGATCCTAAAGTTAGAAAAGAGCAGAACTCCGTCCGCAGTATTTGACATTGTATGATATTCTTACTGATGTAGCTTGATTGTGAAATTAAATATCGAGATCGTTTAAAGACACCGAGTGTGAACATTTTGAGACGTACTGGTATCTTGCACGTGGGCAGGTAGATAAGAGGCGCCACGCTTTCTGGTGGCGCACGTGGATTACTACAAGGATAGTCTATGTTCTTGCTAATGGAATGGTTGTAGATATGGTTCGTTATCGAAACTACTAGTCAGTTTAACCAACTAATGTAACCATATAGGTACCGTGTGTCTCATGACGATCAACACATAGGAACGTTGCGCGCTCATTTGATTTTAAAATAAAAATATTAATCTGACTGTTTTTGTTCTTTTTTTTTTGTAATGGTAATGTAACTTGACGTTTAAATTCCTTGAAAATGTACTATTACATCGAATATGTTACAAAATTATACTAGAATATCAAAGGTAGTAAAATAGTAAGCATAAAATTAACAATTATACTGTGTAGATTGTAGAATACTAAAACGATCAAATTAATATTTCACGATCAAGAGCGTATGCAACGTTCCTATGTGTAGATCGTCATGAGACACACGGTATATTAACCCCGTTGATTATCGGTAATGTCTGAAGCTGTATTTGTATTACCACCCCGGTTAGCACGGCTCGAAACCGGGTTAAACCAGCCCTTTTTGGTAAATCTGTAAGTTGCTGTCATGTTCAGTATTACTGTTGTCGTGACTCGCGCAATGAAGAATCATTTGTAAATGTAGGACAACGGTAAAGCAGTGTTGTAGTGTCTGTAATTAAACTCATCTGTAAACTTCAGCACTTGTATGCAAACTAAAGTTTCGAGTAAGGCTGATTCAATATAAAGCTGTTTTTCTTGAACCCAAAACGCAGTATATTTACAATGATTCGTTATCATGCGGTTTATGAAGACACAATTCCGAAAATTATGGATCAATTTATAGAATATGGTCCAGTATTAAAATGATCTCGTACAACGCTCAGCGCTAAACGAAACCTTATGTTATATTGTGTAAAATGTTGAACTAACAATATTACCAGTTATTCATGTTTGAAATTCTTGTTAATAATTATACATGACAACTGTGTAAATTCGTCAGCAAGTACAACATATATGTGTATATGTTTTGTATGAACTAGTGTAGAGAATACTCCGGGCTCACAGACATATGTATATGTCGTCGATGTGGTTGTTCCCGTGGAAGCGGGTGAGACCAGTACCAGCCGTGCCCAGACTCCCCGGCCGCCTTTGATTCCTTTTCCACTCACAGAATCACTCATTCGTTCTCGTGTGCTTGTTCAGTGAACAGTGCTTCTTAAACAACAAGCACCACCGCCCGTATCATCATTGATACCACTTGCCAACCGTGCAACAGTTCATTCTCATATCGAACATTCACCTCCTTGAACATTTACAGAAGTGTATGCAAATGTATTTCAATTCTATCGTAAGCAGTACAGCTTTTAAAGAATAATGATTATATTTGCAAAACGAAATAGAGTGACACATCGATTGTATTCTACGGTCGACAATATAATTCCAGTAAGACGATGATTGTACGTTCAAAGAGAATTATTACGCGGTGGAAGATGACGGGTACAGTTTTAGTACCGCTGTACGCCATCCACTGTTTTAGCTTGACAAATATTTTGCGACTAATTAAAGAGCCGCTTCGACACTAGGATTATTTGTTGAGTTTGTTCGACTGTAAATGCGTTTGAATTTGAAAAGGGGATCGTTGCTGTGGGGCCTTTCGGGGTTGTGCTTCGTGCTGTTCCGTAACGAGACGAACACAGACGACGGTTCACAACATCGTCAATACACACTTTGATCCACCGAAAAGATTATACAAATATTTACGCTAAACTGATACAAGTGTAATATTGTATCATTTGACGACGAAGTCCATCGTGTAATATATTTTAAAACGACGCAATGATTGCCTGCATAACATCACTTCCGATTGATGCAGTGTTCGAAAAGCTCGTAATGACCATTCTAATTGGCACGTTTAGACTATAAATTTCAAACGCAGTGGCGTATCATGGTTGAAAATCAGCCACGTTCACACGGTACAACAATCGTCGATCAATTGTGCCTGTCAAATAGCATGGATCTAATGAGGGCGCTCATCTATTAGAATGACACTGGCTGGTTCTTTTTTTATTTTACAAATGTAACACGCGCCACAATGCAAAGGGGTGGCTCCCGCCCCGTTGCATACGGGGGTCGTGATGCACTGATTTCAACAATTGTATTTATTCAAGTGCAATAAACAGACCGAGAAAGAACTGGCGATGATTCGTGGGGCGTGACACCATTTAGATGCATAACAACAGAATTATTTTTTAGCTGAGTTTTTTTTTTCAAGTTATTATCAATCATCTAGCGGTTTTTTTGTTTTGCCATTTAAAGAGTTTATCGAAAGGGTGGGAACTGAATTGCTCTTGATAATGGTCAAGATTATTTATAACTGTTGTTGGTAACAAGTATCGATTTGCAAACTAGTTGCGTTTTTAGATATTACAGATGTTTTCAAAGTTTGGTTATGAATGCGTATGATACAGACATCATTGCAAACATATGCAACTTCAAATGGATATTGCGTAATCCTGTTGACGTGACTTCGTCACACAATAATCCCCCGTACAATTGGACTCTCAGGATTGCAGCCCCGATGTTCCAACCCTTCTGGTCACGCTGGTTCTTAATTCTGTACAAGTCGCGACAAATAACTCCAATGGGAGTTCAACCCCTCACGCGTAGAAAATGCATTCGACCTGGTGGAATTGATAGAGTTGTACGGCTTACGAAAATATATAAATATATTTGTAACTTATGCAATGCAGACCATTCCATATGCGAAATTTGATATAACTTATGCATAGCAGCAAATATGCACAATAATTCAGCTGTTCTTCAACAGAACCAAATATGCTGTAACCGGTGGTATGTCGTAGTGTCACCCCCTTGCTTCGGGGGCTAAACATGGCTATTATATTCCGTAAATACGTATTGTCAATCGCGTACCCTTCGGGGTCGATGGCATACACCCATTGACATATGTTATTTGGCAAAGTTAATCCAATCACTGTATTATTTTCTCGTTTACGTGTCGGCTGTCCGTTGCTATTTTTCGTGTGAATATCCGAACGAGGGGGTGATCATTGTGGTCTCGGCCGGCGGGAGTTTATCGGGGTTTATGTTTAATGGGATAAACCACTGGTACTAGAATAGATCGTTCATTGTACCGGGAATTGTTGACAGATTTGCCACTTTGCATATGTTGTGTAACCGAGCTCTTTGTAAACAAAACTTCAACAGCAAAACATTAGTTAGTGCACTACGAAATTATTGGCAATTTTTCGTGAATATTTTTGAGGAGTTCAAGAAATGCCGCGTTATTCAGGATAGCACTAACCCATGATCTTGTCTCGAATTTAGTGTTCATATTACAGGAACATGTAAACAACGAACTTCTGAATTTCGAAATGTGTTTCATGTAAATTGCTCGTATCCGTTTCTTCCATCTCGTTCGATATATCTGTATGCAAAACCGGACCAGCATGACGAACCTTTTGAATTGTTGATTTTTGTATTCAAAGTTGAAATTCCTGAGCGGCACCATATTACAATAGTGTGTCGCGTGCCTCGTGTCAGAACAGTTTGAACGATCTGTGTTGTGGACCTACGGTTAGGGTAGATGAGTGCCTGAAGATGACCACAACAATGGACAGTAACAAGCATCTGGTGATCGATGACGATGACTTCGTAATCATTGTCGACGATTTGGATATGCCTGTGTACGAGTAGTTTATTATTTGAAATCTAGCAGAAGCTTTTTCTAACGATGAAAATATTTATGCAGAACTCACTGTGGCCTCAAAATGTTTATCTGGACAAGAATCATCTGCGTATTATCAAATGTCGTTCCTGCAATTGGGCAAAATGATAACAGAATTAAAAATAACATTTGTCCATGACAACCGGAAGCGATAAATTGAACGTATAAATATTCATCGCACCAACTTCTCTCCCACCCGTCCATTGTCATTTGCATAATTCGAAAAGGGGGCTGCTCATCCGATAATGGTCACGAGCACTTGGTATGTTCGAAATTTTCACATCATAAACTACAGCAACTATCAAATGACAAAAAAAAAACGCCAAAACAAAACAAAACAGTTTTTGTTGTCGTTGTTGCTATTTTCTCAACACGAATCATTACAGGGTGTCCAGTAACTCCCCCCATCGCGGCCTCCTACGATGATGTAAATTAATATCACGGGATTACAAAGACCCGATTGAGGGTCATCAAGATTTTTTTAAATTAAAACAAAAGATTGATTTATGTCATAGCGCGGCTGAAAAGGGTTAACGGGGCCACGTGACTGGTGCAATACGGGGTGGATTACGTGGTCAACGGAGGGTGGACAAGCGGGTGCTTTTGGGGGGGGCAGAAAGGACTTGACGACGGGCGGTTATTCAGGGCAAACAAATGAAAGAGTTAATAGCATCTGATTGTATATTGGTGTAATAGTGAGGATGCACGCTATGGATACACATAAGTGGAACTTACTTTCTGATTCGAGCAGAATCATTAATATACTTGCATTCTGTTTAGCAAAGATTTAGAAAGAGTGTTCTTTCTTGAAATGTTATTAATACATATTTACTATTTATTACAAAATGTATATTGTATAACTAGCTTTTTGCTAAATGAACTATAAAGTACTACTTATAAATCCATCAGGAAGAATCTGGATGATTATACATTGTAGAAAGAAGTACTAGATGCTTGTTTTACCAGTCAACAATAACAAATCTCATATTCGTCAGACTGATGATCAAATTACGCGTTGGAAAAAAATTCGACAACAATTATTGTCTCGCGCCCCATTTATAACAAACAGATGGATATCATCATGATGATTGATGGTTCAATGATGAACCCAGGCTCACACGCACATACACACATTGTCAAAGAAGACTTGGCTTTAAGTTGCAAAAAATAAAAACTCCATACATTGAAAACAACACTGAGGGTTTGTATTGGTGGGAATACGGTTTAATACCTCGTCTCCTCTTCCCTTCCCCCTGAGTTCACCTAGTCGCCGCGCGGGTAAAGGGCACACGCCTGATTGATCGAATGTCAACTTTGACAGCAACTAATAATGTATGACAGCAAACAGCCATGCTGCACTCAATTATACCATATTTACACTCGTCATTGGGCTCGTTCAAGAGAGTCAGCACTCAGACAATGTTCATTACATTCTGTGCATGGGTGTACACACATGTATTGGTTAATTATGAAAGTCACCGAAGTCTGCGGCTCAATTTGTTCATCTTGGAAAGACTGGAATATTCAACGAAATATATCGAAATATATCGGCTTGAAAATAAACTTGGCGAAAAGTACATTGGTTTATCATCATGCGTGACCAAATTGTCAAACAATTAAGCCTGATGGTATTCTGACGCGGCTGACTCTGCGCAAATGCTTCGACCATATTGCTCCATGCAGGTAATGAAATCGGCTGGCTCGTGTCATCATCGCGCTCATAAATAATATTTCCAAAACAAAACATTTCCACAGAGCAGGGGCCTGGTCGCTTCGGACAATTGCAAGGGAATGCGTCATCCGGTAATGTTATCAAGCACGCTTTATCTAAAATAGATGCATTTTAGATCAACAGCAGATTACCACGGTCTCTCCATCGGTCCTATCATCCGTGTTACGGGGAACAGTATGGTCTATGGTCCCGATCAAGATTTCAGCATGTCCACAGCTGACGCGCAATTAAACACATGACGCCATATTCAAATTGGACTATTAAGTTACACAGTTTGTATATTCGGGCTTTAGTTCAGCGCGAGGGTGGGGCTGCCGACGACTAATTGTTATTTTAATTTCAGCGTCGAAATGTATTTATTATTTATTACTGCTGCTAACGCAACTCGGAACAATATTCGTGTAACACGAATATTGTTTGGTTCGCATTGATAGGAAACAAGCTTGAACTTTAAACTCACTTTGATGGCATGTAGCAGGCGTACCAAATGAAATCCTGGGGAGTTTTTTTTTTCCAGCCAATCGTAATTGTCTGCAGCAGTCACACCGATATACGTCACATTAACCAGTTGATCTGACGTTTATTGATTAAATGTTTTCTTCTCAGCTAAAAGTGTACACGCTTGTACACTGTAAACACAAAGACAACACAGACATTTCAGTTTGTTTCACTTGACAAACAAAGTTAACCTCACTTTCTAGCCATATTTCGTCCATTACATGATCAATTCAGGAATTTCTTACTGAACTACTACAATAATTATAGATATTCTGCATGGTCATATTTCTCTACACTTAATACAAGTTGAAATAATGCCGTGTTGTTTACAGTGTAGCCCGCCGTAGTACGGTGTTCACGTCTATCAATTAATTAACAACATCGTTAATGGTGGCTATAATTTTATGTTTGCTGGAAGCATAACCGTCGATATTCCTGTAGCACTGTGCGTGATATAATGCTTTACTAGCCAGCTAGCAGTTAGTTAGTTAGTTAGTTAGTTGGTTAGTTGGCTATGGAGTCAAGCGACAAGGAGTACATGTGTGTGTGTGTGCGAGTGTGTGTGAGGGGTAGGTTTGTGCTTTGTCGGGAGATGAGTCACTCAATTAACGTTAAGTAGAAGTGGCAGCAACTGATTGCCTAGCAGTTAGCATACAACTACCCTAGTCCACCTACTCATCGACAACAAAGTACTTCTCTTTTCTTTCTTCAGAATGTGTGTGTGTGTGTGCATCTTTTTCTAGAGTTCTCTCTTTCAATGTGTGTATCATACATACAAATGTATACACTAGACTCTCGATTATCCGCGGTAATGGTGAGGAGAATCGGCGCGGATAATCAAAAACAGCGATTAAACAAAGTACACATTCACAAGCCAGATATGCTGGTATAAAATGTACACTAAATAGAGGAAGACACGTAAATGAACAACAAAAACGACGAATGTTTAGCAAAAGTAGTCTTTTATTGACTTCTGTTTCAAGGACACTGCTTCTTTCTTCCTTATGGATGCTCTCAATCTGCGTAACACCAATTTATCGGAAAGTAGAGAGTCGCTGTGTTTGCACCAGAATTGCTGCGGTTCAGCTGCAAAGCGGTTAAACCACGCGCGGATAATCGAGAGTCTACTGTATATGTACGTGTATGTGTGCGTGTGTGATCATTGTCTGCACGAACTAGTTGTGACCCTACTCCATAATATCGTATAAACTTCACTTAACGTCTAAGTGTGTTAATAAATTTTAATTACCGTTTTCGCAGAATTAGTATCGTTAACTGACACAAGTAATTTATTGCAGGGCTAGGTTATCTAAAGCTTTCAACTGTACAACTAAGCTTCTTTAACGATATTTTCCAAATTATATTATTTACGTTTTATCTGCATTTATATATTTAAAATATCCCATGTAAATCTTCTGTTTCACGCATTCATTATTTGTTAATGTATATTAAATACTTGTTTCTTTTGTATTGTGTTCTGACGATGGTGAATCATAAAATGGTTGTCTAATCACGGTTGTTATTGAAAAAGCTTTAAAAGAGCACCCTGCTGTGCATCACAATGCTTTGCTAGGGCTCCGTCAGACATCGGTCACGAGGGGTGCAGAGGGAAGAGACTCTTATGTGCGCGCGACGCAAGTGAGCACTAGAAAACGCGTTCACAATGGACTACAATAGAAGCAGAGCTTTATAACTAAACATTGTAAGCGTTTGGGTAACGCTTACAGGCTTGTCATACTACATAAAAACAATATTGCATTTAGTATTTTCTTACACTTGGCGGGTCTATCCTATAATGTCTGTTCATTTCTAACAGTTGTAGATGGATCCCGTCGGACGATAAACATACAAGCATGTCTCTATGCTTGTTTACGTATTCATTGGACGAGTGACAGTACCTTTCGGGCAATACTGAATACATGTATGTATGTAATGTTGTAAGAGCTATGTGGCATGATACGCGTGTCTGACGTCAGCGACTGAATAGCGAATTAGGGGTTCACGTGTGTGTGTGTGTTTGTAGCTGCCGGAGTTGCAGGCAGCTAGGGGTCACGTGCCAGACCAGGTGATGCGCACCCTATGTTCTAGCGGTAAAAAGCAGGCGTGGGAGATGGGTTACCCTGAACTTAGGGCCCTTAAACCACACAACAAACAGTATTAATGTTCGTAACATTACTCTTTCCGATGGAATGCAATAATAACAATAATTTTGGTCTTTTTCATTCGCATATTTTTACTCTAAAATGTAGGCCCAGATTTCCTCTTGCGACACCCGATATAGATATTCGAAAATAAAACATTTTTTCGTTTTCCCGGAAACAATATAAACTATATTACATCATTTACTGTTTACAAATTCACGTAAAACGATAGGGTGTTACCCTTGTGTGTCCGGTGTTTTTTTAGTTTAGTATGTTGGCAGGACGTATTTTAGTACTTGTGGCCACATTGTGTTGCACCCCATTTGTATGTATTTGCGACCGGAAGATTTATTTGACCATCACGGAGATAACACAATAAACGGAAATAATACATATGAATATTTTTGCATGATTTTCTAAGCAAAAAAATAAAAATAAATAATGTGACACGGGTCTTTTAGCTTCGTTATTCGTGTATTCATATTTTTTTACGTCTAGAATTTTCTAACATTGTTTTTTTTTCTACATTGATTTTATAATTCCTGAAGTTAAAAGTCCTAAGGATAATCTGCTTTAAATTACATATGAATTAATCCCAGCGACGTTTAGTCTTTTGCTCTTTTTAATTTACCAGTGGGGTGGTGCTCTTCCACCCTTTTCTTCTCTCCGCCAATGATGGGGAGTGAACGCCGTGTACACACATACAGACTGGTCCTCAATGTAAGTACATTCAATACTACGGTTATACATACGCACGTTTATAGGAAACATCAGCCTCCATAGAGGATCGGATGTCACATTGTGTTATCTACGAGTTCAACAATTACACCCGTAATACACCATTGTGTAACATTCAGCTCACTGGAAAATTCCCATAACTTTATGCTACATTAAACAACGGCGGAATTGTTCATTTTTCAAAACGACGTCAATATGTTTGAAATTATTTAATGACACACTTGAAAGATTCAAAACCGTTTACATCGGTACAACGTGCTTCTTCTGCACCGAGTGTGAGGATTGTAAAGGTTGGTAACACTGAATATACACACAGTGTAAATGGAGTGTGTAAAGTTGGTAATAAATTTTGATTTCGTGTTCTTCTTCCATCGCGTATAGTTTAATAATATGTTCAATGTACAGTTTTATTGTACACACATGCATTCTTACTTTTCATAGTTGTGATGAAGCAGATCGGATGTGTGTTTCCGTTTGAAGATCAGCCTACGTACGTACTGGACGCCTGACTGGATGCTAATTCGTTTTGTTTGATTATTTTGTCTCCTCGGTACGAGATTGAGACACTTCATTTGCTCTGATTGCCTGGCTGCGAGTGCCCGATAATTTAATATTTTTACTGCATTTTAATTCTAACCCAGCCTTGTTGTAATACTCCGTGACATAGTGCGGGCAAATTGACAACATCGGTTGCTGCTGTTGAATCTTCTTGCAAACCTGTTGTTACATGAATGTTTTAATTAAATGTACGTAGAGAAATTCTACAGGATTTATTCATTTATTTCCTAAAGTATATGTGAATGTTCGTTCAATGATTTAGAAATCGGTGGAATGACTACCTCCAGTCATTCGTTTAATCAACTGACCAAGAATTAATCTTCATCAATGCTGCATTAGCGTCTATGGGGTTGCCTTCAGTATTTAGTGGTTGTAGGCCCCAATGACGTAACTTCCGGTTATCACTGCGGTGTATCTGTTGGACCGGAAGTACTTCGGCACTGGAAGACATATTGAATGCGTTCCCACACTTATTAGACCAAAGGGCTCTAGATTCTCTCCAAGAGACAATTATATTTACTTAAGAATCAAGCTACTTATTTGAGAGACTTGTGTCAGCAAATAATAATACATTCTTAATTCTCTGTATTCGGATATAGATTTGCAAATATTTTGTTTGTTTATCTAGAAATTTGTACTCGCCAAGTAAGTACAGTATGATCCGTCTATAATGAACTTGAAGAGACCCGGAATTTAGTTCACTATAAGCGAGTTATCTCTATAATGGAGGTATTTAGTATGCTAGTTGACACACTCGAGCGAGGTTCCACTATATGCGCGTTCATTATAGACGGATTCTACTGTATGTACAATTTGTCTTTACAATTAATTACAATTCCAGTGTTGCATGGTATATGTGTGTAGTTGACAAAGAGTTAATTAATAATTATCATATACGTATATCTGGGGCCATAACAAAGAAACCATGTGATGTGCGGTGAATTGCAGTGCGCATGTGCAGTACACCGTGGTATCTAGTGGGTGATCAGTATGCACGTGACAGGCTGAAGAACAACAACAACCACCACGCATTAAACCCTCTTTGATTAGAGTACAACATACACACACACACACATAAACATACATACGTGTACACTTGTACAAATATGTACCGAGGTTTTACAAAAAACAGCCGTAAAACATTGCTATAAATACACGAACTTATTAATCAATACTTGTTTACATACCAGACGTCATTACATGCTCCATATAAGTATTTATAAATACACCGTTAAGTACTGCAATATATTATCCGCCCGTTAATAATCTAAAAAGAATTAAAACATATTCACTATGCTGGACACGCGGTCAGATTTAATTACAGGTCCAACCAAGCATACATACCGTGGTTAAACAACCATAAAACCACAGTATTGAATACCGGTTGGTTCCAGTTGAACCGGGAATCAAACTGCTGGAATTAATCAACGGTTAATGAATGACAAGGACACGACAAAATATCGGGCGACCTTGAACCACGGTGCAAAGAAGAGATTCCATTGAAAAAAATTAATTTAAAAGACAGTTGATTTATAAAAATATATAGCGCGAATTCATCATAATCTAGTACAGGGATCGGCAATCGTTTGTAGATGGCGGGCCGCACACGTTATATATTATTAGTGATTTTTTTTTTTGTTGCTAATATTCTCCGGCAGAGGTCTTTTGTTGTTGCTAATATGCATATTATTGCTTGGCGGGCCGCACCAATGCATTTGGCGGGCCGCATCAATACATTTGGCGGGCCGCAGGCTGACGATCTCTGGCTGTAGTACATATACTTGTAATATTCGAGATCGCATTACTAAGATTGTGAAATTTAATATGGACATGGGTGGTAGGTTTCTTTAGGAATGTGAAATATTTTGAAAAGGATTTCAATTGATTCGAAGTATTGCTATGTGATGAATCGTGGGCACGCGCCTCGCAATGTTCACTGAAAAACACTTATTAATTATGCATCACAGCACAGATTCCTGCTAGCGACAACAAGAACTAACCTGTCTTAACACACACACACACACACACACAGAGAGAGAGAGAGATGCACGTAGCGTAGGTAGTTTATAATTAAATACAATTATAATTGAAAAATGATAAAGTATGTTTGGTTACCTTGGCGACATTGTAACAAACTGAAGAGAACCTCCGTCAATGTTTTTGCTTGTTAAGAATTGATCATTGATCTTGTTTTACCGTTAATGCAGGCGTAATCAATTGACTAGATCACACAGTGTCTAATCAATGAAAAGAAAAATATTTCAGAACTAAATAAATCTATTAAATGATGATGACGAAAAAAAAAGTGCCTATATAAAATTATAGACATTTAAACACAGACCGTTAAGATAAATTTGACACTAAAATTGCCGTTAATAAAATTTATTGATTGTTATTTTTATTGAGTTTAAAATCGTTTAATCTCTGTAGTCGACGACAATTAGTATCGACCTAATAAAAGTGATTTAATATTCTTGACTATGGACGAATAAAGTTAGTACATCAAATACTCGTACTACTAACTGCTGTTACCAATCTTATCACCTGAAAAAATACAATTAACAGCTGTCTGTCTGGCGTAATACAAGGCCAGTTGTGCCATATCGATCACTTACAAAAAAATGTTTGTTTTCAATTTAATTCTATACATGGTATCCTTCGTATTAATGTTGTTTTTTTTTTTGTTCTCCTAATATTTATTTCGCCGAGGTAATAGTAAACAAAATTATCGGCCCCAAAAGGGTACTGGGTACAAAAGCCCACTGTGTGTAGAGCCAAAACTTACCGGTTGTGACATCTCGGGCAGCAGTTATGCCAGGTTTGGTTTTGTTCTCGTCCTGTAATTTGATAGATGATTATCCGCACTGTTTATCGCGGCTCAAAGGCAAGTGGCACTGGTACAAGAGGTAGGGCAGCGTCCCCGTGTACTCAGTGTAATGTACAAAGAGGAATTGTACGTTAATTCAACGTTCACTACTCACATGAGGAGCTGCCGAGTGTTATCTGTGCCGGATAACGATGGATCCTCCGTGCACCCTGAAACATATAGATAACGAAACGTAATTAGGAGATTCGTTACCACATACACGCACACAATGACGCACACACAGAGATGAACTGCTTACTGAGACTCATACATGATTCTATAATTATTACCAAACATAGTTGGTTAATAATTGTAACTTGAATATTTTGGGGAGAGGTCAGAACACTTGAAAATGTGTGATAATTTCTGTGGAAGACACCCCTAGATTCTGCGGCCCTGGAATCGAAAAAAACCCACCCTAAATTTAAAGTTAATCATCCGTTTTCCCACAGTAATAACGGCGAGGCGTTAATGAAAATTCTAGAACGTCCAGCAGCATTAGACGTTGGATGTGTTCTGATAGTAATCCGTTCCCACCACCTATCACACCATTTGCCGTCGGTGTGCGTATTCGTGTTTGCGAGAAATAAAAGTGGCAGGTAGCAGACTCGTTCACACCATTAGTTCGCCATTAGACAAGACACGGAACCGACTATTAACTGTTTAGGGTGACACGTGTGCCGTTAAGGACTTTTAATTGTTTCACACGTGTATCGCCCGGTAGATGTCGTTAGTGAACGGGGCCCGGTGGTCACGCGAATCTCTGCATTTGCTCAGTCAATGGTTCTCTTCTGAAATAACAAATAAGTTGTAAATAAATAAAATAAAGATTCAAATGGTGTTTTAATGTTATCTAAAACAGAAGACCAACACAAATAGCCACTTCAAGGGTATCAGTTCTAATTTGTCAGCTTCAAAATGGATGTTCGCACTTTACATTCATTTATACCGAATGCTTTTAGTACGTGTGTGGCCGATGTTTTGTACATTTTGACATCATGTCGTAATGAAATATGGCACAGTTAAATGCGCTAAAAGCTTAAATGCAACATGATTCTATTTGTCACACAGATTCGTATGATTTCTAACCCTATATTGCCCGTTTAGTGCTTGATATAACCTTACTTTTATTTCACCACGTCAGCGGATTCTATGCAAATACTAATTCAAATCGAGGCCATTCGCGTTTCTATCTGTTATTCTGGAAATTTCCCAGCTTTCCATGCACAAGCTGCTCGGTCTGGTGTTATCTTTACGAGCGATGCATTGCGCATGCGTTGATAATGATTAAACACCGCGCATATGTTGAAAGTCCTTGCGTGACACTTCATGCGTGACCATCACGTGATACACAAGTGTTCATTTGGGAATGAATCATTTAAATTTGTGTATGTATTTCATTACAAATGGGTTTGTCGAAAGGGTAGCGGCTGTGTAACGATTTGTTGTCATGCAATTTGTGCATTATGCACTTACTTGTTGATTGTAGTTTTTTTTTTTGGTAATAATTGTGATGTCTTTATTTGTTTCTACGTGTCACACGTTAAGCAAAATACTCACAATCAGTATATTATTACATGTTTTTACCTATAGCCAGGGTGCTATTAATAAAAAGTCAATAAACACGCTGGGATATATTCGGGAACATATGCTAAAATCCATTACTAATTTCGACCCTATGTATTGGAACATTTCATTAGTGACTTGCAGAGGTCTCTGGCTATCAGCAGTACCCTTCAACAAATAGGTTATGGTCGCGTTAGTTCCATGACGAACAGACATTCAAATCGATGTTTAATTATACGATTACACCCCTTTCAGACGATCGCGAATAGGGCGTGTGGAAAGTATCAAGTGACAAGCGGGGCTTTGAAACAGTTTGTTAATTTGTAACTTTGGGCAAATGTAAACACACACTCCGAACATTCAAAGTGTACATATGTGTAAACATTGGTGTTGTGTTTCATTGAAAGCTGATTAAAGCATTGAAATGACACTTTTCTGTAACGGATTTCTATCCAGTCCACGTTTGAGAATATTTCAGACCGAAAGATTCCTTTAACAAAATTATAATATCTAGAATAATTATTAACCATCGTTATATTCGTTATACTTTCTAGTATTTCTTGTTTATTGAATTATACATTTCAATGTATTGTTATAAAGAGATGTTGTTTTGAAGTACTGTTAGGTGATTTATCAATAATTAACCCATTGATCCCGAGGGGAACGGATTTAAACACGTGGGAATTGTCATCACCCCTCTATTTGAATGTGTATGCACTTATTCGAAACATATTTAAATAATAACGCCATCGTTGCTGCCGAATATAATTTATTACGGTGCCTGATTTGAATATTATCGTTCTTCCAATGCAATTGAATGTGCTTGAAATATGGGGCCGGGCTGGGTGTTGTTTGTTGTACATGCAGTGGCGTTCGTTTACCACTTGTAACTCATGGATTTGCCATTCTTGTATTCATTGCGAAATACTATGTATGTCTGAAGTTTGTTTTGCAAATATCGCTCGCAATATATGGTACCGTAAATGGAAATTTATATCGCGGATAGATTTTTTAATGATACCGGTATTAATTCTGACAGATATAGTCTAGGTGTAATAAAATAATGGTTATATTTCCCGGCTCATTTTAACCACAAGTATAACACAGCAAATGCAGACCGCACGGAATCTGATAATTGATACAGTTAACGGAAGGTGGCTCGTCTGTAAGATCCCTTGTATTCCGCCGACCCTATTCTCTATAGCTATGCCATATGTTTCCTCTTATCCAGCTTTGCCGTATTGTTCACGACACCAAAATTGATACGATCATCTCTGACTATTATGTATAAATTGGACTATATATATACATACATCTGTATGTATGCATGTATGTAGGTTCAGGGGTTATATCCATAATCTCCCCTTGTATATGTAAAAGCTTGAATGTATGTGTGCATATCGGGGTTGATTTTTAAATGAATCTTCCTGTTCATCAGATCCTTTAAATATTCGTCATGTCTTCTGTCAGTAGTCTATAACAAAACGATGAAACAAATTTTAGTCTAAAGTGAAGGCTTGATGACAGGGCCGTCGCAGAAGCAGACAAATTAATAATTTTCTCACATAATTTTTGTTTTTTAATAATAGTTGATAGTTGGCGATACTTTTCAGTGCGAGAGACGTGTGAATATCCAGTGAACGTATACGATAGCATGTCTGTGCTGGTTTGTGTACCAACGAGGGCGAGCACACAGACATTTTTCGTTGTCTCTCAATGTAGTAATTGTTTAATTTATGTTCTGTGAAACTAGACGTTCTTTTCAAAGAGTCATCCGTAACATCCCTAACACTTGTGATTCATACTTGAACACCCAACGAATACAACAGATGCAAAAGAAAGTCTCTAATTTAACTCGAAGATTGTTAATTATAAGTTTCACAAATTCAATGTTCTATACAGTGCATACATCGAGCAGCACCTGTAGTTTGAATTCGGAAAAAAGGAGTTCTAATATCTAGCTAGCTACGTACAAGCCCACACTGGTAAATTGCGCAATCAATAACCGGCTATACACATATTGGCGACTACATCCAGTATAACAAAGAACAATACATCATTACAATACGATGCCGTCAGGTAGATAGAACATCGTGTAATAAATAAAAACAGACATTGCAAACCATTTTCTAACCATCATATGTGGTGTCTCGCCCTGGAGATATAGGGAACTAATGAAAGTAACGGCTTAATCATTCGCCATAAGGTGATGACTGTCTTGCACGGTTCCAGAAACGCAGTTTTAATTAAACCAAACATGGCTGCTGTATCCGTACACTGAATACTTCTTTATAGTAACACTCTTACCATTAAGAGTGTTACTATAGAGGCCTAAATGTGTCTCAACACGCTTTCTTTTGAAGGTTAGGATGTGCGCTACCGAAGAATAACCAGCAAGGTTTGTAGAAAAACGAGTAGAAAACTCGTAAGAGAGTAAAGAGATTCGCAACATATCTCTTCGATTAACCTGAACGAAAGTATGCGTACATACAATCATACTAATTATGTTTAACTCGTCGGTGTCAGTTTATTTCAACAGGCTACCATAGACGATCTGTTGTCGTGATTGTTTCACCTGCTTGTACAGTGCACGAGCGCTCGTGCGTACACGCACGCACGCATACAATCGCAAGGTTCACGTGCAAGCACGCTTCATGGAAGTTGTTATATGCAGTTGATGCTGCACACACACATACTGGGACAAAACTTAGAGAGAAGATATAAATAAAGGAAGAGAACAACTACAACATGTCCTATACAGAGTAGTATGTAACGAGCACAAGAGCCCCCGAACAGATGATAATGAAATTAATTAAAATTGTGGAAACGAGAAACGTCTCGACAAGCGCGCGCGCGCGCGCGCCATCTCCGTACGACCGCGGATTATTGTTCAATTATTTATTAAGACAGGCCAGTTATAGCAAAGCCACACATGGTTCCATTATAAAGTACTTAAAACACACAAACACATATACACAAACGTACACGATCAAGCTTCGTACATATGTGGTATGTAGTTAAATTAGTACACCGCGTGCATTTATAATCCTCTGTCAAAGATTCTCGCTCGCCATTCTCGTTTACGTGAGGCTTGAGCATTCAATTGGGAAGATAAAATTATTTACGCGAGTAATGTAATTTACAGTGACGGCAATCAATGCGACGCCAATGAATTCTTCCAATTCCAAACTGGCTTGTTTCAACATTCCACATTGGTTATTTGAAAAGAATAAATCGAAATAAAAACAATACCAAGTTCGGTGACAATGTGCAGAGGTTTCAGGTAACTGTCTGGACATGTACAAGCACGTGGTTCAACCAGGATAATACCTGTCACTCGACGAAGATGCGTCCGTGAATGGGTGGAAATCGTACACCGCGTAACACAGACAATGGCACGGCACCAACACACACTGACGTAATTCTGTAAGGTTAATATCCAGCGACGGCGGTGGTCTTCTTTTTATTTATCTGTACACCTCTATTTCTTCTTCTTCTTCTTGTCTCCAGTGCAATATAACATCCGTGAAATATTACATCCTTCTGTAGACTTGAACAAGCAGGTTATATATTTTGACGTTTCGGTCGTATATCGCGACTGTGGCTTCTGTTTATTATAGGTTAAGATCTTACTATCAACCTGTTTAGCTCCAGTGCTCACGAATATTACGAATGCTAGCTCAGTTAACCTGTGTTGTATTTCGGTTTAACATTATTTGTATCTGAGCACGCAGTATCGATGAATTTTTGGTTTGTAAACCACTTATTCGTTGACGGGCCATCATAAGTCATCCGGACGTGACTTACAGTGACCTATAGCTGCAGGTATCCGGCCGACGTGATGTTAACATTCAATTACACCGTTGCATCTCATTCCATATTGCCGCGGTTCTACACAACACTTTAACCTTTCGACGATGGTAAAACGTCCGTTTAGTTCTGCTAGGAACGTTGCACGTGACGCTGCGCTGTCATCTAATGTTGTAGTTCACGTGTCCCGCCGCTAGTCGGCGCAGCATACCATGTTTACGTCTGTCCTGTGTCTGTCTGTACGCCTGATCATCTTTCACTGTTCGTATCTTATTTCTATCATCATACTTCCATTATTTTCAATTTGTTTTTGTATGCGTGTTGTTTTTTGTTTTTTTTTTTTGTTAGGTCTTTTGTCTATGGCGAAGATGAAGAAGTTACCGAGGTACACAAATGATTTTTCGTTCTAGTTAAACGCACGTGATAATTTGCAGTGTGGAGTATTTTTAATATTTAATTAATAGTCTTCCTTACAATAGGACATTAAACTAAATTTTAATAAATGAAATATCACAAAAGCTACAACTATCCAATAATATTGCCATGTGTAATTCTTTTCATTGATGCTTTGAGAATTGTCAGAACAAAGCAAAATGCAGATTTTCTTTTTGTTATTTATATATAAGGTGTTCTCGAACTTTTTTAACGATACTGTCAACTAATATGTTCTTTTATAACATAATCTTGATACTGTTAGTCTTTTCTTTGGCTATTCTAAGTACCTATTTCAATAACGTAATATTTTTTTCTCACGAGCAACATACATTGTATATTATAATATACAAGAGGTTCTTGTATTCTAGTTCTTGTTCTTTGTTTTCTTGATGTATTCTCCGTTGAAGCATAGTCGATACTTGAAGCATGGTGCGCATTTAACAGTTATTTGTTTAATATTTGTATCAATGACTCGGTACAAATGTGACTCATATGACAGTAGCGTACGTGGAAATATTCTTATGTGTGCAGCATATATTAATAATAGTACATACTCCCGCGCTATGGATGCTGGTACGCCACTGGTTGCGTGCCCGATATGCAATCACTAGTTTATCCCCCGATTAGCATTTGTACTGTACCATGATTAATGATTATTTGAGTTTATTACAATATCTCTCTCGCTCTTTCCATGTACATACATACATATATGTAGACGTGTGTGTTATACGGGTAGCAGATAATATACGCTGTTTCACAATTGATTTTTGGAAAGTTCGATAAGTTTCTTTTTTTTTTATCATCAACACGTTACCATTCGCAATGTTTCAAATAAAACACAGTAAATACAAGTGAATGGTACTTTTATTTCTAGATCTCTGTCAAATGACAAACGAAACCGTTACAATATAGAGTAATACGTTTAATAATCGTTAGATTCTTCAGCGGCTAATATCGGTAAAAACACTCGAAGTTAACGGTTCACTGGTCATAAATAACATCGCTGCTTGACACCTCGCACAAACACGGTATCAGATTGGTTATTCGGGGGCGCGCATGCGGTAGCTACCGTTACTAACCACCCCGTGTGCGGTCACACAGCGGGGTGTTACCTTTTGCACAGCCGGTAGTTCCACGCACAACCTATATTGTTCCGATGTGCATAATTCTGTTAAAAGTTTGCTGCAAAACACGACTAGGAAGTTTCATGTTTCAGATCTAGATTAATAAATAGCTAGCTTAGCACAATTCAAGGTGGACTCTTCCACTGTGTGTGGACCACGTGATCCTGATCGGTAGCTAGAAGCGATTTATGCAGTAGCTTGAATATAAATCTACATTCGTTAAGGAGCATTTAAATCCAGGAGAAAAAACTAACCTAAAATATAAGATAATATACTGTGCATGAATGTATTAATTACTTGACAGTTATAGTTAAATACAGGTACTAAATATCGCAGTACAATTCTGCAACAGTTTGATACATAATTTGTGTGTAATATTTTATTTATAACTGCAGTCCTGTTGATATATCGTCTGCAGATCTCTTTAGCAGTTAAATCACCCAGAGATGCACATGTATTTTGACAAGCTTTTTACAATATTCCTCGATTTATCACTACACAGAATCGTACCTCTAGCCGAAAAAAGATCGTTACCACCTACAAACTTGTCAAGATTTCTTTTGACATCATTTTCCACCAGCTTCCAACGAAAACCCCATACCGTGATTTGTTTGACAATAAATGTCATTCGGATCTCCATGCGTATAGAAGCATTTAGTAAAATAGAAACGAATACAGTTCAGCGTGATTAGCGTGTTTGTATTTTACGTTTGCGTCACGGATCAGTGCGGCCAATTATCCAAATATTGATTCCTGCTCATTAGTAGTCATTAACATAAAGTGCTAGCTCGTATATCTAGAGGTTCAGTGCAGGTGCAAAATGTCTCTGAGCCCTCGTACCACAGTTATCTGTGTGTTCAAAACACAATTGTACATGGGTTAGAAACAAATGATAAACAACCGCGCGCTGTCAGAACGTAAATGTACTCATGCTCTGTACTCACGACCTTTGTACATTCCCTCAAGTTAGGGCAGGTGTTTTCAGGAACATTGTCACGAGCCACAACCAGTCACAACGTATGCGCGCGCACGTGCTAATGTTGTACGTGTGTCTATTTATGTTTGTAGTAACAGTGGATATATACATACATCGGTGTGTGCATTTCAAGTATATGTTATGTTTATACATACGTGTGTGTGTATACAAAAGTATGTATAACACTAGCATAGTTTCTGACACATTGCATCAAGAATCTACGGCCCCGCAAACGAGCGACATATTATTCTGGTTTATAGAACAAGCAAAAATAAACATGTATCCTGTTGTTACGAATGACAGTTGCCGACCTAAAGATGATTTGCCAACACAACACTTTGTTCTTTCAAACCAGACAGATGTTCTGCGAAATAATATTACACCACGTACTTGGATAATTTATTAATAAACTATACACTGATTCACGTATATATTTTACAATAAGTATTACAATATTTGTTTTAAAGAATACAATTTTAACATCCGATAATAAACAGTTTGTAAAATTACTTGGCTTCTTACTCTGTATACAATATTCTATAGGTGAATTCTCACTAGAAACGAATTAAAAAATTAGCACCGCTAGTTAAATAAACATTAACTGAGTTGGAGACTTAAGGCTTTCATCGTGCAGTCGAGCGGGTTAACGCGCGCGCGGAGGGTGAAGAGTAACACGGTGTATATGTATAGCGTGACGCGGTCGGTAATTTAGCATCAAAGTAAGCGCCTGCGCTATCTGTAAGCCTGCGCACTGATGGAATTCGGCGACCATTAAAATGCGAACCACATTCTGGTGTTATACATACATACAAACATCGGTGTGTATGCGTTTTACGGCTTTATAAAGAGTTCAACTGGCGTCTGCACGGAATCACACACACACACACACACACACACACACACACACACACACACACACACACACACACACACACACACACACACACACACACACACACACACACACACACACACACACACACACACACACACACACACACACACACACACACACACACACACACACACACACACACACACACACACACACACACACACACACACACACACACACACACACACACACACACACACACACACACACACACACACACACACACACACACACACACACACACACACACACACACACACACACACACACACACACACACACACACACACACACACACACACACACACACACACACACAGACACACACAGACACACACAGACACACACAGACACACACAGACACACACAGACACACACAGACACACACAGACACACACAGACACACACAGACACACACAGACACACACAGACACACACAGACACACACAGACACACACAGACACACACAGACACACACAGACACACACAGACACACACAGACACACACAGACACACACAGACACACACAGACACACACAGACACACACAGACACACACAGACACACACAGACACACACAGACACACACAGACACACACAGACACACACAGACACACACAGACACACACAGACACACACAGACACACACAGACACACACAGACACACACAGACACACACAGACACACACAGACACACACAGACACACACAGACACACACAGACACACACAGACACACACAGACACACACAGACACACACAGACACACACAGACACACACAGACACACACAGACACACACAGACACACACAGACACACACAGACACACACAGACACACACAGACACACACAGACACACACAGACACACACAGACACACACAGACACACACAGACACACACAGACACACACAGACACACACAGACACACACAGACACACACACACACACACACACACACACACACACACACACACACACACACACACACACACACACACACACACACACACACACACACACACACACACACACACACACACACACACACACACACACACACACACACACACACACACACACACACACACACACACACACACACACACACACACACACACACACACACACACACACACACACACACACACACACACACACACACACACACACACACACACACACACACACACACACACACACACACACACACACACACACACACACACACACACACACACACACACACACACACACACACACACACACACACACACACACACACACACACACACACACACACACACACACACACACACACACACACACACACACACACACACACACACACACACACACACACACACACACACACACACACACACACACACACACACACACACACACACACACACACACACACACACACACACACACACACACACACACACACACACACACACACACACACACACACACACACACACACACACACACACACACACACACACACACACACACACACACACACACACACACACACACACACACACACACACACACACACACACACACACACACACACACACACACACACACACACACACACACACACACACACACACACACACACACACACACACACACACACACACACACACACACACACACACACACACACACACACACACACACACACACACACACACACACACACACACACACACACACACACACACACACACACACACACACACACACACACACACACACACACACACACACACACACACACACACACACACACACACACACACACACACACACACACACACACACACACACACACACACACACACACACACACACACACACACACACACACACACACACACACACACACACACACACACACACACACACACACACACACACACACACACACACACACACACACACACACACACACACACACACACACACACACACACACACACACACACACACACACACACACACACACACACACACACACACACACACACACACACACACACACACACACACACACACACACACACACACACACACACACACACACACACACACACACACACACACACACACACACACACACACACACACACACACACACACACACACACACACACACACACACACACACACACACACACACACACAGGCATATCTTGACGGTAGCAACATTACAGAGATTTCGCTAATTTTTTTTTATTTGCCTTGGTTTTTACTATGCACGTACATATTTTGTAATTATTTCTTTGAAAATAATAAATAGGAAACAGCTGCTCAACGGACGTGGCAGTTAATATTAGGTTACCGGTATTGCACTTGGGATGCAGAATGGAAGATGATTGCATTTTCAATTAACATTCCCCGCAATATTTGCATGTAACGAGCAGGTTTCTAAATAAGAATCTAAGCAAGACGATATAAAAATGATCCCTTTGCAAATGTAAGGAATTACACACTATTTAAATAGTTCACGAATAATCACACAAAGATGTATAGTTATTACGATTACACATACACAATTACACAATATGAATATAGACACTATTACGTAAGTAATTAAGCGATATTCTCTTTAATTGCTGTAATAATGATACATTCAATTATTTTCTACAACTAAAAACATGATTGCTTTCTGAATGTTCATTATCTGCGCCGGTTCTCAACTGTTCACCACTGAATAATGTAGCCAACAACAACGAATATGACAGTTAGTGTCTGTTTGTGATTTATTTTATTCATATTGGAAGGATTTACTACATGAATAATACAGCTGTAACGTGTTTTTTTTTCCATCTAAACACCACAATACATCTAAAATCAAGCAAGTTAACAATATTTGAATAATACCTAGCTTAGTTGACGTTTTTATTTTTAGGTTAACACGTATACGATTATTCTGACACAGGGTGCGTTCTATGGTTGGCGCACGTGCACAAGTACGCGTTCGTTTCACGTTCGTACATATAAAACACACCTTTCATATACAATTACTATTTTAATACATCTAAATTGAAGTCGTGTGCCCGGCTACTTCGACTCATGTGGGTACAGGTGCTGCGAGTGGGATTTTTTTCCAAAACCGTTTGAAAACAAGAAGACTTGGAAAACATCGGGCGAGTGAAGTGTGCTAGGCATCGCGCGCGCGCTATAAAACACTCGTTAAAAATAACCGGACGAACCCGGCGAGAACTAGTAGTTGTGTACAAGCACACTAGATGGTGCTTGCGTACACCGGCAACGTTATACGATGTACGGTATAACCTCTTTCTTCTGAAATGTCACTTGTCACAGAATACAACAGTCTACAAATAATATCTCGTGAACTTTACTGACGTTTCAAACATTACATATACACAGTGTGCGTTACCAGTGGTACAGAAGGCAGAAGAAATTACTTCTTTGGAAATTTAATTAAAACGTGATGCTCACATAGAGCTTGCTCGGGTTATCTCTGATATATCGTAATTAAATTTGCTGATTTTTCTTCTACTACAGGGGAGCTTGTCTTGCATTTGAATCGCGCAACCATGGAACAGAGCAGTGTTTTGTTTTTGTTTTTATTTGAAAAACAACAGTGCGTGGTGCGATATGAGATATGTTTTGATTTAGATTGTAGTAATTTAATTTTGTACACTGTTGGTGAAGATGTCCGATTGGTGTTGTGATATTTATAGTTAAGAAATTATAACCGCTTGATGTTAGATTGTATACGTTCGAAACGAGCATTGTCTAATACAACGTACGCACAAATATGTATAAGGTAACTGTAATATATGAACACAAGTACAAAATGATATATAGTTGATGATGTCCTTGAGTTGTACGATTATATTTTGAAGCGTATTGAAACGCTAAATCTCACAGACGCCTCTAGATTTGTAAATTCTGCAAACTCCCTCACGGTATTTTTTTTCAATATTTTCAATTATTAACCCTTGAGCTCGAAGTGAAATATGATAATGAGGTATGGCAAGAGAACGTGTATGAAAGGATAAATCAAAAAGTAATTGAAAGTAGTATCTTCCTAGGGAAATTTGCCATTTTTTCCCGTTTGAATATCCCTAGAATGACAGCACAATCCGCCATATTGTTAGTATCCGTGATTTATTCAGCATTCATTTGCGCAGCTAACTTCACGGCGTACTCACAAAACGGTGTAATTTAGTGGAACGTCTTTGATAATTTCGAAATTATCACTCATTATGTACCAGGGTTGGGGCGGTTCTTTTTTCTCGGCATGCTCATTAACACTTGCCGACTTCGTTCGACAACATTCTTATTAATCAACCGCCGTAGACAGTTGAGTAGCAGCTAAATATCTGCCGTGTGTGTGTGTGGAAACTCGTGTCCACGGGCTGCGAAAAAACGTGTTAACCACCCTGTACTCGTCTTCACGACTTCGCGCACGACCATTGCCCATAAACCGTGTGATTACAGTTAATACGGCGTACTGCACAGTACAGCCTGCGTAAGTGCATACTGTTTAATTGCCGCCCGGCAAACGCATTGCGTGTCGACAGCGAGGGCCCCCGCGGAAAAAATCCCAAATACGTGCCTGTACGCGACGAGGAGCGCAGGTATTTTAAGTAGGATGTGCGATGGAAAAATGATCGTTTCTGTCAATTATTAAGGATTTTTATTGAAACCATTCGTTGCACGCAACGGAAAAATACGACGTACAGTGTACGAATCAGGTTGTACCTGTGGTTCAAGGTTTACGTGTGAAGTTTTCACCTCCAACGGCAGTGATACGTACAATGTAAGCGCTGACACTGACTTGAACTGTTAATTTTAAAAGTATCCTTGAAATTCGTACACTCTAAGTGCTATATTCTACTTTTTACGTCAACATCATGAATATATAGTGTCAGTTTTTGCTAGAAATACACGGAATGTGTAGGTGCAAATCTGGGCGAAATCTGTAGTTTCTGCCGCAAAGTATTCACCTCAACTCACTCAACGTATAACATGCGTAGTTTCGATAAAAATACACCAACTACAAGGTCGACTTTTGAAGGTGCACGAAACAAATGTTTCACTGTCATATATATATAAACTTTGTTGTCACCTCGTTTTGTAGAAATTTACGTGAAGGAACGCCAGTACACTGGCTATCAAAACTATTGTTCATACTTATTTGTGTCTGGAAGTGTTTCGAGAATTAAATGTGTTAAAATTACAAAGAGGTTGTTCAATATCTTGTCTAATATTTCTGCATTTATAAATGCTATGATAGATAAATGAAAAATGGTGCAGTTTTCAGTGTAGTTTTGTTCAGTCCAGTGTCCTGTGATCCTCTGATAACCTCTGTGGCACGTGGACAACTGTCCTAACAGTGTACGCAGCTAGAGATCCATGATTAACGCATACAATCCAGAGCAGATTCCGCTGAACAGTATGAGGCTCGGGATCTTCAATCAGCAGACAATTGTGTACGTACTTCGCCGTTATTAAACAAGTATACAAGTAATTAAACAATCCTCAAGTACGCAATTGTAATTAAAGAACGTAAATAGACTGGTTCGTAAGTCGTTAGCGGTACTTTTGATGGAAAACCAACGAGACCTAATTATTGTGAAGAGTGGATTCAATTTTAAAGTCTATAACGATGTACAGACAGACACACAGAGAGAAGGAGATAGAGAGAGAGACAGCGATACTCATGTAACAATTGATGAAACATATTACCTGTTACGTAACGTATTCAGTGGAAAGTTCTTGTAAATAAAATCTTCAATTAAGAACCACCACATGTAATAAACAGGTTCTTACACATCCAGTATGTCCTTCTTTGTCTTTTATTAAAACGATTCTACAGGCAGACGACACTATGCCGACGAATCGAATTTATTTTCAATACTATTTGCTCGTTATCAAGTAAATACGTACCTAGTTCAATTATTAAAAATGATAATAGTGGTTATCGCATTAAAATATCTAGATGAGCCACAAGGAGCCAGGTGATAGGATTTTTATCCTATCCTAGTATTTTGTTATTCCTGTTTGACACGTGTATGTACGGCCAGTTAAAGAGCTTGTTTTTTGCGCAATTTATTGGCGATGCAAGCATAATTATATTGGCTATTGACAGTCATGTTGCCATTTTATTTAACCCGGTATTGCTGGTAAGAATTTAAGGATTGTAATTGTATAAATACATAACTATTACATTAATATACCGTACGTGATTGCTCAGAATTCACTTGAATGTTATCTATTGTTGGATTAAATTGTTTATTTTTCACAACTGTGTATTGACGTGTGAGAATGATACAAGACTTTTGTTACATTGCCGCAGTGTCACAAGTCAGTGGATATATCCGATTCAATCCGACAACATAATTAATCAACAAACATAGCCAATCCAGTACTAACATTTTAAAAGAATCTCCTGGTATTTATTGTACCGGATTTTTGTATCCGCATCTCTCGTTGAAGTCTCCAGACTTTTATTTAAATAAAAGCTTGCGGTATTATTGTACATTTGGGCGATTAATAATTGTAAACTTTGAAATTCATATCTTGTTATGGGAAACAGTCATACTGTAACAGTTTATGCAAGGATCGGAGCCAATGATTTATTACCTAGTGTGATACATACTTGACGTGTGTGTACTCGCGTGTATACATATGTACGTACTTGTAGTTAAAACAAACGTACACACGTTTCCTTGCCTTTTTGTTGTCGTCTGTGATTGTTCGGTGTGAGATCAAGTCAAGATGGCGCGTGTATGAAATATGATCTTTAAATTACAATACACACGAGCATTGCAATGGTTGTACCATTGTTCCAGGTTGTAGTCTGCACAGAATGATTGTACTGTACGGTACAACCTGTCAACGATTCAATTAATTTCTAATTTATAATGTTCAACAGAATTTTGTACACGTATACTGATGTTTTTTATGTTTTCATAAATAAATGTATTATAAGCGAATATACAAATGGTTGAAACAAACAAGAACTGTAGGGTTTAAAGCACGCTTTAGACTGTTTATGAGACGAGCAGCAAAGTTTAATTGAAACTAGTTTGATGAATGCTTGTATTAGCGAATGATGAATCGTTGTGAATGGCATCGGTAATGAGCGGTATTAATATTGGTTATACAATTGTTTATATGTCGTTTATTTATGATTGTTATCCGCACAACTACAGCATCCGACAACAATGACTTCTAAATGGGATGCGTAATAGCTTGACATACGAGCCATACTGCTGTTCTTTTCTGTTTTTCTTTTGCGCGAGATTATATTTACTTTCGATCAATTGTTCTATTCTTCGCCATATACTCAGTTCAAATGGATCGTAATTAATTGTTTGTATCTGTTCATGTAGATAAATCAATTGCTATACGTGCTTTTACTCAACTAGTATAATTTATGCTTCGTAAGTAAAATCATTACTGATGTTTTTTTTTATTCGGTAATTTTATAGTTATGAATGAAGCTACACAAAACACAGATGGCGTACTGAAATCTGTTGATTTGTTTTTGTTTTGGACCAGTGGCCATCTGATCGGAAGTAGAACTGACCTGGTGTAAACGGCCTTTACACGTATGAAATTACATTTTAAAAGCCGGCTGGCCTTGAGGATGAACTTTTAGGCTGTCGTGTGGACAGGATATGCTAACTGAAAACACCACAATTACATGCGGTTTTTTGTAGTCAATGAATAAAATATTCATCCTTCAACAACATCGCTGCATATATATATATATATATATATATATATATATATATATATATATATATATAAATCTCCAACAACTTTTTATGCAACTAATTATTGAAAACGATTTTTGTTATACAATAATAAAAACAAGTTATGATGAAATATTATAAAAATGTAACAATATTGAGATTGCGAAATCATCATGCCACTTCAAAATTCTTGTGTTGTTCAGATTTTCCAACATTATTTATATTCGAATAGCGTGTTATTACGATTTAATATTCCAAATAAGATTACAACAATCCGGGCTGTGTTTATAATGAGTGTCGTTACGCTTACAAGTGTGTGGCATCCGTTTGTCAAGTTCCGCCGAGCTAGGTTATGTTGGCTGTTGTGCAGTCTAGACCAGCGACTAGACTAGACTCGGCAGCAGTCAGTCAGTCAGTGAGCACGTCTACCAGCTACAGCATCCCGTGTAAGACTGGGTCTCTGGGTTAGAGAAGCGAGCCGCTAGATGGCTAGCCGGCGACTGGTTATAACTGCAATGTACCGTGCAGAGATTCCTCAGGTGTTGCCACGCGAAACCTGTCGTACCACCCGAGATGGACATAAGCCTCGGACGTCTGCAGTCCACGATGAGGACTACTCGCTCCTCGGCTATTATTATAATAATTAATAACAATCAACGAGTATCGCATTACATTGAATTACGTTTATTCCAAGTCTAGTTAATATTTAATTACGAAACACACGAATTCGTAATACTACCCTTATAATTTAAACAGAGCGGAATTAGTACGAATGGTTAATGAGAATGTATTTGAATTTTACATACGTAAACAGAGCTGGATTTCTAAAGCAACGCGACTAGCTTTGCAACCAGCGAAGACTTGTGTGGAAAATAGCTGAAGCTGACGCAAAACTAGTTTTTAATTATACCTATATGAGTGCAAAAAAATGCAAACTGCATTTTGAAATAGTTGTACATCATAATTACAATAAAATAAAAAAATAGATACCTAATTCATATGAATATATATATATATATATATATATATATATATATATATATATATATATATATATATATATATATATATATATATATATATATATATATATATATATATATATATACCTATATATAGTTTTAATTATTTTTAGTTTTACTTTTTATTTTATTCATTATGATGTTCAGTGCTTGTACTAATATGCTTTTTTCCAAGGTTCTGGTGTAATTTACTGTAATGATACAGAACAATTGTGGAGTGTACGTATTTTTAGTTTTCAATTTACCCGTTGCACCTGTACAACATGTCTCAAAATAAATGGTACCGCAAATTTTCATTAATACAATCTCCATTCATACCAATATTCGCAAGATTCAAGCATTGATATTATTTATAAATGAAATGAAAACACAATTTGTCGGTGTACGGTTATTTTTTACACGCAAAGTTCAAATATTCCACCGTTTTATGAAGTTGAAGTTTCTAGTTGTAATGAATAATGCAGGTTGAATGCCTTGTTAATCAGAATTTTATCGATTAGTTTATGATGATAAACAGAAAAAGAAATGCTGGATAACTTGGTAATTATGAAGAGGGATTTTCTTTTCAAGACGTCTCATTAATGTTCTAAAGTCCAGCTGATTTTATGTGAGGTTGTAACGCCACTGCGTATGAGCGAGAGAGAGAGAGAGAATGAATCTCTTTACCTGCATGTGTGTGTGTGTAAGTGTGTGTTGCCGGGTGCTCAAGTCTCGATCGCCTTGACCATGGCAAAGAAGTTTTGCGTTGAGGCAGGTCGTCTGCTGGCTTGTGCAGAGCACGAGTCCCACTCCTCACACCGGTACTACGACAGGCACCCGGCACTGTGGACTGGTAACATGAGCAACACAACACATACACACACAGACATACACACAGACATACATACAGTCATGTATTGAGAGTACAACTCAACATCTGCACCGCTGCATTGCACGCACTTCAATTTGTGTCAATTACAGTATCCGACCGACTGATCTTCCATCTCTTCTTAACGTTCCTACTTCACTTTCACACAAGTTCATCCATCCCCATTAATCGTTATAGTTCATGTGGATTTCCTTTTGATTTAATCAGATATACTTGTGTAAAATAATGTAAGTTATTTGGAAATTCTAGGGATGACTCTAAGGTTTAAGAAGAAATAGTCTTCTGTTCAGAGACAACATCATTCAACATCATCAACGAATCTTGTGGATATGTTGTGACCACTTCAATGCAATCCATCCGCTGTATCTAACTGAATCAAACAGTGTGAATTCTGTTCAGTCCAGCACATTCAGATGTCTGTCATTTAGCGTTACTGACATTTGCCCATATTATATTCACAAGAACTGTCAGTTCCACGAGCTCTCCACCGTGATCATGGGTAAGGATTAACGAAAGTAATACAAAAATAAACACACTTAATAAATAATAAACCTACAATGGTGTCGAATATTTCAGAATTACATGAAATACATCCATAAACGAAACAAGAAAACCATAAAGTATTGTTATTTGAATGTAATATGGAATAAATCGACAGCATAAAAGCCTTGTTTAATCGAAGCAAATCACGGTTGAAGCCATGAATATGTAAATAGATTTTCAACTTTAAATGAACACATGGTAATATTTGCACCTCGAATAGTTTATTTGTCTAGATTATAAATCGTGCTATATGCATATAAGTATCGGTAGAAATTAATGGTCTGCAGTCACGGTACCAAAATAATTGATTTCATAATGGGTATCAATTGTATTTTCTGCGAAACACTGACATGTTTAAATCTATTGGGAATTTGTGCAAATGGGATGCGCGAAACCAGTTTCTCAGTAGCAACAAAAATTTGATAATTAAACATCGTTTTCCCTGTAAAAATGTCAATAGCACGCTCCTGAACATACATCATCGGGTAATGAATTATTCGCGATGGCTTTTCATTTTGAACGACGTACGGTAATTAATATTTACTGACGTTTATTTAATTGCTCCTGTTCAATTTTCAGCCTGTCTGTGTCAGACATCACTTTAGATGGTCATCATTTGATGAGACAGGCTTATCTTTATACCTCCAGATTCACATTTTTTTTGGTTAAAACTTGTGTATACACTTGAGTTATTCCGACGATCCGTATTTTTATTTCCTGCATCGCAAATACAATCATTAACATAGTTAGCGATCGTTTAACATTTGTTTCTTTTCTCATGCAAGGTAATTGTCTCAAAAACAAACACGGGACACAATTTAAAATCCGATAATCGCGAACATAATATCGGCGAGCAATTTAACAATCAAAATAATTGCAAGAATTTACTGATTTTATCCGTCAAAATGTGCCGGCTTCTTGACTTTTTTTTCGTAATTACGTTTGACCATACGAGGGCACATATTAGGCCGCGTCAATTACGGATCATGAGGCAGAGGAAACGTGGGGGGTAGATCGATAAAAATGTGTAATAACATTGTACGGACGCTCATGACTGCACGGGTACACACAAGTAAGGTAGATAATGTTTATTGTATTAAACGATTTTATCGCTGTATAAGGTAAGCTGCGAATAGAATTACAGTAACGTACAAGCGAAATAGTTTCGTCTGCCGGTACCTGACTTAGATCAGTGCAGATAGTCGCCGACAATCTCAGCAGAACGTTACTGTTTTCCCGTCAAGATCTCTGACCTATTTGTAATCTATGCGAGCATATCTCGGCAGTGTGTATCTACGATCGAGAATCTATATATTCATTACTTTATATATTATATCGTACATTGGAAATTATTCAGCAGAACTTCAAGAGCTGCTGCTGCATCTAAATCACCTGGAATTATGCGTATTTAATGAACATGTTAACACTGTCAATACACGTCAAATAGACGAGAGACTAGTGCGCAAAGACAGGAAATATGGTTTCCGTTACGTGGCAGAATTTTTTACATCCGGTGCAGTTTCGGTTCGGCCTTTGGCGTATCCTGCATTATGTATGCTGGCACGCGAGAAACCTGCTGAACTAGTTTCGCATCATGCAACACTGTTACCACTGCAATACTGTGCACTAAACACACATACATTCACATTCACTTGCTTGCATCTTCATGTTGTTGTTTTTTTATAGCTCGTAGCATCCTGCTCGAGAAATACCGTACTTTACGACATCTGTACATTTTTCACGAATTTTACAACGTTCTGCTGCTTAAAAGCAGAACACCATATATTTTGCTAATCTAAATTGCTGGAGCCTTCTACACCAGGTTATAAACAGGATAGCCGTGTCCGAGTATCTCAATACAAGAAGAGGCCTTCATTAAATCCATAATTATATTAGATACTTCAGGTTCAGGATTTTAGTGTTAATTAATTTCATCCTATACTCCGGTATTGTATATTGTGATGCGCACTATTGTTAGGCAGTTTTGCGTCATTATTATATTCACTTTAACATCAATAAACTATGTTCATACATTATTATGTAGTTTTAGAAATTTCTTTTCATATTCATATTTGTTTTAATAAAGTATTAGACACTTTCTTGCCGAAGATGGCAGAAAAGAATAACAGAGATATTATTGCACAAAAGTGGCTTGTAAACTGACCATTTGTATGAAAGATTTATTTGTAATTAAATTAATTATTCCCACTAAATTTATACAAACAATTTTTTCTAACGTAATGCATTTTATGTTACCGCCCCTATACGATTAAAAATACTATAGAAATAAATTTGAAATTCTTCTAATGCGAAACTGGTTATAAATCTTTTCTAACAAAAAAAAAAGATTTAAAAAAAAACATGGAATAAACATTGAGTTCTGTAATTGTTTATACATTTCAGTCGAACGTAAACAAGTGTAGAAATAAACTTTATTTATAAAAAATAGTAAATTCCTTGGTACACATTTTTTTTTACTCATGTGATGAATTGAAAGACGAACTGCTACAACGACAAAACATGAAATTCCATGAAAAAAACATTGGTGAATTACAATTAATCGAATTCGTATAAAAACGAACGAAGTTCAATGAAAGCTTTTATAGAATCTGGTAGAAGCTTTTTTTTATAAGCGTTTGACATTCACGTGAAGCTTTACTTTCAGAGTTTTATGAAAATTTAAGTAAAATTTCCTACTGGATTTTTTTAATAACAACGTACATTAATTTCAACATTTAGTAAAATAAATAATTTCACAGCGGTACAATATACCTGTAAGCAGAAATATATTTTATGAGACATGAACAACATAAATAGATTTCTTCAAATTGTTAGAAGAAATAACCTATAAATACATTCATTCCGTATCCTTTTAATGGATGACATATGTCATCGTTGATGGTAGTTATTGGATATAACAGTTTCTTCTTCTTCATAGCACAGGGCCGCACTTGCCCCAGGGCTGCAGCCCCAGGGCGCCAGCCATTCAGGAGGCCGCAAACTTACTTACTAAAAAATGTGAATCTAAATAATGAAAACGAAAAACAAGTATAAATGTGGACATGCGGAATTTGACTTGAAAATGAAATATTCTGCTGTTTTCGTTTAAAGTAAAATGCTATTTTGACGGAATATAGCTGAAATAAAGATTAGAAACAGATTAAAATAAGAAAATAAAAAAAATATATTACCATAATCTTTACTCGATATTTAATGAATCCGCTTTAATAGATTTTTACTTTCTTATGTACAGTATAAAGAAAATATAGCTATACAAATATATATATATATATATATATATATATATATATATATATATATATATATATATATATATATATATATACCGGGTGTCTACTTTTTTTTCCGAACATAGGAAATTCAATGTTAAAATTTTGATTTGGCGATAACTTTTTACCTATTAATTTTAGAGCAAAAGTGTAATGAAGAAAAATGTTCAGAATTAAATACTGCACCAATGAGTACTAAGTTTGTTGTTCAATTGCTTCTTATGTACGAGTTAGAAGCAAAAGAAAATACACGATTAAAGGCAATTATCAGAGTGCCATGAGAAATAAAACAATAATTTATATCTGTTGTTTCTGACAGATTTGACATTTCGTTTGATTTTATTAGTATTAGAATCGGTGATTAGAAGTAGAATTATGGAAAGAATTAATCTTGAAGAAAAAATTCAGCGTTTTACTGGAACCAAAATTAAAACTGACTGACAATAAAATAAAACAAATTAGATAACTTAACAATATTTATTTATTTAGCTTATGCACAAAAAGAAAATAATACTTTGCTATATTAGTAGTAAATTCCTTGGTACACATTTTTTTTAGCTCATCGACCTCCTGTCGAAGAGCTATAGTGTTCGGTACGATGTCTGTAGCATCTTCCGATTTCAAAAATTTTTGCACAGAAATCCCGGACAGACCCCCTGGACCACGAAATGACTATTACAACATATGTCCGTATGTATGTCGCTCGTCCGCTCGCTCGTACGAGATTTTTTTGTTCCACCCAGATCTCCTAAACTACCCAACGGATTTTTATGAAATTTTTTCTGCAGATACTTGTTATGGTCTAGTTGTGCAAGGTACATTTTATTTTTCAAAATTTTCCTTCGCACTTGAGAAAAAAAATATTTTGCAACTTTTTTTCAGTTTTTATTTTTTTTTCTCCTTTATTTTTCACTCAATTGTATTCAAAATTTTCTTGCATATGCAGGAAATGGAACAATATTTTTCCATATTTTTTATTTTGAAAAATTATGTAAGACCATTGGAGAAAAAAATATTTTTTAATTAAAAATTGAACAAAAGAAGATCAATGCATTTATAGTCGGCTTAGTTTGCTTTGCTTTTGTCAAGAGAAGAAAATGTATTCACACTTGTTTTAAATTTGTTGTTTTATTTGCGACCTAGGCACCTACGATTTTAAAAGTGAATTTAGATAAATAATAATTTGTGATATATTCAGACTTGCACATACGTCGATGAGCTGCAGGCATGGGTGACTAACCCATTCTTTGAATACTAGTTTACTCATGTGATGAATTGAAAGACGAACTGCTACAACGACAAAAAATGAAATTCCATGAAAACAACATTCGTGAATTAATTGAATTCGTATAAAAACGAACGAAGTTCAATGAAAGCTTTTATAGAATCTGGTAGAAGCTTTTTTGGAAGCGTGGGACATTCACGTGAAGCTTTACTTTCAGAGTTTTATGAAAATTTAAGTAAAATTTGCTACTGGATTTTTTAATAACAACGTACATTAATTTCAACATTTAGTAAAATAAATAATTTCACAGCGGTACAGTATACCTTTAAGCAGAAATATATTTTATGAGACATGAACAACATAAATAGATTTCTTCAAATTGTTAGAAGAAATAACCTATAAATACATTCATTCCGTCTCATTTTAATGGATGACATATGTCATCGTTGATGGTAGTTATTGGATATAACAGTTTCTTCTTCTTCACAACACAGGGCCGCACTTGCCCCAGGGCTGCAGCCCCAGGGCGCCAGCCATTCAGGAGGCGGCTAAAAAATGTGAATCTAAATCATGAAAACGAAAAACAAGTATAAATGTGGACATGTGGAATTTGACTTGAAAATTGAATATTCTGCTGTTTTCGTTTAAAGTAAAATGCTATTTTGACGGAATATAGCTGAAATAAAGATTAGAAACAGATTAAAATAAGAAAATAAAAAAAATATATTACTATAATCTTTACTCGATATTTAATGAATCCGCTTTAATAGATTTTTACTTTCTTATGTACAGTATAAAGAAAATATAGCTATACAAATATATATATATATATATATATATATATATATATATATATATATATATATATATATATATATATATATATATATATACAAATCCGTATATTAATAGGTATAATATTACCTAAAAAATCCCAACTGAAAGAATATCAGCAAAGAAAATTAACACATATTAGCCGAATATATGCCAGGGCCCTTTTATTATATATATATATATATATATTTATTTATTTATTTATATGTATTGTTTTTACTGAGCTACAGTGTTTGTCACTTTTTTATAGAATGGTGGATATTAAAAACTCAGGTAGGTTTAATTGAAATTTTTTATGGCTTACATGAATTATGATCATAGTTGCATTACGTGATAAGAAATCCATAAATTAATATTTATATGAATTAAATTCAGCGGTCCCTAAACTGTATTTCGCAGAGTTCCAGTGGGTTTTATGACGTGGCACCATGTACACGTGGCACTTCATATGATGAAGATACATCGATACATCAATATGATAAATAATAAAATATAAACTTTCCTTGCGTTTTAAGACTATTACTTCAAAATGATAATTATATTTCAAACACTTGATATTATAGATATTATTAGAGACCGAAAGGTTACTCAAAGTAAAGATTTTGAGAAATACTGGATTATCCTTTACGATTTCTAGCATTATTTGACAATCTGAAAAATTCAATTAGAAATTTAAATTGTGAAACTTTAAAATAAAATTTCAATTATTATTATCAATATATCTAATTTCCATATATTTTTATTATTTTCGTTGGCTGCCTATTTATATATAAATACAGAAAATACATCCGTAGATACAGTACACTACTGCATTCCACCAACATGCATTTCAGTGCTCTATTTCTTCTCTGTGCCTTCTTGGCAGTCTGGTGAGTACACGAAATTAAATTAAATTAAACGTAACAGAATTGTAGCATTGAGACAAAGATCTAATACAGTAGAAAAATGCTTCAGAATGTATCTATGTAAGTTAAATTAGCTTCGATTGATTTCAAATACACGCTATGTATGTATACTGTCATATAGACGAACCGATATGTTATGATCAATGTATGTAAGCAGAGAAAATACAGAGTATATTACAGTCATGTATAACATGAAATGCAATACAGTAAAACGGATGGGTAATATGATTGGTTGCAGCTCTGAATTGTCAGCGTACCAAGGCAATGGCTATGCCGTTCGAGGAAGATCATTACGAAGATCAATAAACCTAGTTCTCGGCCAATCTGGACATGGTGATGCCGGATATGCTCGACGCCGGAACGCTCATACCGGATATGTTCATCCTCCATTCGCACCATCAAGACTTCGGCGTCGTTCACAAGCGGCCGAAGTCGAACAACCTACAGAAGTACATGTACCCGTACCAGATGTGCATGCAGCTGTACCACAAGAAGAAAACGTACATTTGGTGAACGACCCCGAGGTATTTGTACATGACGCACCAATTGAACAAGAACAAGAAGTTATACCGCAAGAAATAGAACTGTTCCCCGCGGAATCAGAAGTGACCCTGGAAGCACTTGTGGCGCCGCTAGAACATGAAGAATTACCGTTACTAGAAGAACCAGTACTCGTACATGAACCAGAACTGAAATCCGATCTGTCCGTACTCTACGACTATCTGTACCCGATGGTTCTACGAAAATGTCTGGCAAGCGCCATCACCAGTGCCATGGGCTCGAACAGCGAGGACTACAATGTCAACTATAAACATCAACTGAAGTACATCGATCATCCGTTGATCCAAATCTCTGGCCTGGACACATTGGAGGAACTCCGCAGAAATCTCACGGCCGTTGCAGTTTCCCGTCGTCGATTCAGCAGACTCCCGAAGATGACCAGCGGGTGTGTGTTCCACTTCAGTGAAATCGACGCGGATATGCAAGCCGCCAAAGAGGACCTTATACTGTCGCACGACGAGTCACTATCCGAGGAAGGTTTCCGACTGGACAACAAGTACATTCTGAAATACGAGCGACTATTCAAAAAGGACTTCATGATGCATCTCATCATTAGGAAACTGTACGAGTTATTGAGAAACCGCACCCCAATGTACGATATAATTCTCGCGCTGGACGATGACATGGAGAAGTACATCAAATACTGGAACACCAAGCACTAATGATTTCGACCATCTTTAACTGGGGATTCCCCCAAATATATTAGACCCTGCAACTATTACACGGACACATTATACATTAATCGTTAATTGAGTAGTTATTGTAAGAAATTTAAAATGCAATAAATTAATTCTTCATTTGGGTAATCTGTGTGTGTTATTTATTTTGAAGCTCAAATGTGGCCCGCTTAAATTGGCGTCGGGAGCCGCCAGTTTGAGACCCCTGGGCCACACTATAAACAAATCAATTACAACCGTACGAACATTGTAATTTAATATTTTCTATTTTTCAATCAGTATTATATTAGTAATAAACATTTGCTAGATACAGTTAAATATCATTCAAGAATTCATATGACTTTCGTCTTCAGTTTTGATTTCGTCCTCAGTCGATTCTTTCCCTAATGTGTCGGACAAATAAATTTGTTTGGTTTTGGTAAAAGTACTGTTTCAAATCCGTCAGTCGAATGGATATTAGCAACAACAAAACCTCAACCGAATATATGTTCCTATTGGCCCTTTTTCTAGTGAAGTCGCTCACGGACGCCAAATTCCTTAGGACGGCCCAGCAATGGACATACTGGTGGTGTCGCCATGCGTCGTGATATAAAACTACATCAGCCACCCCACTGGTTCGTTACTGCTGTATAAATCTGTATTTATCCATTTATTATCGGTGTCTTTTGATCCCATGCTGCGTTTATGAATTTATTTACGATAGAGGAATCGACAAAAAAAAAAAAATTACGTCCATCTCGTATTTGCCGGGTGTAATACGTTGAACGTGTGTATTTTTATAGAAAAAAACAACAACAAAAAACCGATTTTAATGTTCCAGTAGTCGCATGGACTCTGGTTTATGGCTCTCTAAAATATATGTATTTGAATGTTGTTGCTAATATTCTGTGCTGCGTGAATTTATCGATTGGCTTCAAGTGAGGTTATGGTGTGGGGCATAAAATGATTTTTACCTCGTCTATTGGTATTTGCCAAGAATGCGCAAAGAATGGCACCGGTGACTTGATATAAATAACATTTTTGTTTGCCTATTATTGGATGGATATCAATTGAGGCCGTGTAACTACATGTATGTTTATTTATTAATTATATAAATATATCTAACACCATAACACAACTAGATCCGCTAGTATTTTTATAGTAAGAGAAATCACACCGCATTCATCTTAGAATATTCAAGTACGAAAAAACAATAACAATCTTGATTAAATTCTTACACTCCGTTTTCAAGCCCAACCACCTACGGACTATTTAAAATAATCTACAAAAAATTAGTAACAGAAAATAAACGCCGAACCATTAGTGCATAAAACCAGATAAACATTTCAAAATTAAAATCCTATTGTGTTCTTTCGTACGATTCGTATCGTACCGCGTTGGCCGGGTGCGTTGTGCCGATATGCAGATTGTGAACACGCCTCCGGGTTTTGCGTACTCGCCGAGCGGTATAGTACACACAGAGTGCGTATACTTGTGTGTATATTATTCGTCTTTCTACCGGCGACATCGCTAACTAAATGCGACAACCAACCACGGTACACGCCGATACGATTGTGCACTTGTACCAGCTAGCGGTTGGAATGTGCGGTTGATATGTGTGCAAAGACAACGCGAGTACAGCCGTCTCATTTAGTCTGATAATGTAAGAGCTTTATCACGGCTGAGGTGCGAGACTTCTAGAAGAAACGCAACAGTCTACGAACCCAGTAAGAGAACGCGCTTATTTAATTAGAAAAAACGCCCGGCTAGTTTAGTACAAGCATCTGCCACGGTGCATGGATGTGGCGCTGCATGACAGGGCTCGTGGTTGTTATCATATTTACGTATTTATGACTGGTAGGATCTCGTACGGAGAGAGGCACGTGCTGATATACAACCACGTGGTGGTTGACGTATCTGAACGTAAGTACAATGCTGCCGACGGGGTATTTATTTTATAGGCGATTGCAAATTTGCCAGCGTGAGATACAGCATCACAATACGTACATGTATACAGGGTAGGTATAAAGTTGTGTTATATATTACAATACATACACAAACACAACTTATATACATCAACATATACAAACATACTTGCCACACAGGTATAAACATAATAAATATTGGTAATTTACTGGTTGCAAATGAAGAATCTAAATAACTGAAATTTAGTTCAACGATACAACAATCGTTACTAAACAAACTGCTGTTCAATAGAATCATAGATCTTCATACTCTACAGTTGTACAAATACATACATCCACATTGCACGTCAGCGAATCTTTATGTCGTCGCCCGGGACGGTTGTTACTTTTTCCACCGCAACGCGGCGCCGTTGTATCGATTCGTTTTATTCCCGAGTTGTTTTTCTCTATCAGTGTTGTGGTGAATGTGTTTTCACCGTAATAAATACGTACAGTATTTGTATCGGCACGGCCGTCACATTTGGCCGGCAGTTACGGACATGAGATATAGGATTTAATATAGTGATCCGAGTAAAAATCAGAGGTAAATACAGTAAGCTCTCTTAATCGGTCGCCGCTCCGAAATGTCTTTCTTCCGAAAACCTTGCCTCCAGGAAAACAATTGAGAAAAAGAAGAAATAACAGACTTCTTCTAGGTCGGTATATGTATTAAAAATAAAAACTTGTAATTTGTAATGTATTTTTGTACATTAATTTTCACTGGTATTTGCCTATAGAGGTCGGGGTCCTGTAGTGGCCGGTTAAGAGAGCTTCTACTGTAACCATAAACCTTATGCTTATCTAGACAAAATATAACATTTTGTGACGGAGCAAAACCAATGTTGATGTTATGACCTACGTTTTTTTCCAAATTCGAAAAATGCAATTCCCCGTGTGGTTTTGTACAAAACCATAATAATATATGTGAGTTTGGTACATTTTTTTGTGTGAAATACGTGTGCCAATATATATATATATATATATATATATATATATATATATATATATATACCGTGTGTCTCACGACGATCTACACATAGGACGTTACACGCTCATTTGATTTTTGAATTCAAAATATTAATCTGATTGTTTTTGTTTTTTTGACGTTTAATTTCTTTGAAAATGTTCTATTACTGTAAAGACGAATGTGTTCAAATAATAAAATTTTATTATGGAGGATATTCGGATATGGCACCTAATGATTATTTTTACTGGGTATATTTGAAAAATTCAATTTACAATCTAACTGCGTATAGACCTCAAACGGTAAAAGAATTCCAAAGGAAAATTGTTGAAGTGTCAAACACTATTACTCCAAATGTATTACGAAATGTTCGAAAAGCATTGAATATTTAATTTAAATAAAATTATCCATTTAATTATTATTATGTATTTCGTAAGGTTTATAATTTGTAATGATTAAGTGAATGCAGAATTTTAAATAAACAGTTATTTCACAGTGCACAAGCTGTTTTTGATTGCATTTTCTTTAATTTAGATTTCACTTTCTGTTTGTTTTCTTGATAAAATTTGTTATAATGTCACAAATAAAATAAAATAGTAAACGTCAAATTGACAATTATACTGTCTAAATAGTAAAAAAAAAAACAAAAACAGTCAGATTAATATTTTGAATTCAAAAATCAAATGAGCGCGTAACGTCCTATGTGTAGATCGTCGTGAGACACACGGTATATATATATATATATATATATATATATATATATATATATATATATATATATATATATATATATGCGTGCGTGTGTGTGTAATATGTAGGATTTACATTACAGCACGCTACAATGAATGCTTTTATTTTAGCACTTTGCAAGTTGTCAGGTCACATTTCTTTTTGTAAACGTGTTCGTTTACGTGCCGCTAAATTATCATATAATTAGCACAGATTTACAGAGCCGTAACCACTAAATTACAACCTCGTAAATGTACCAACTGTGTATATTTTTTTTGTTTTCGATATCTATTTCTTTACTCTAACATACAAATGTATTGAAACTGGTTAGTTAAAAATAAGAGTACATTTTAACACTATACGGAATAAATACGTTTGATTGCCAGATTATAATACAACTTTGTATTTTCTCTGAACCAGCATTGTTCCTTAGTCATCTGAATACATCCCCCTGTATGGCTAATTCGTAAGCGGTTATATATATATATATATATATATATATATATATATATATATATATATATATATATATATATATATATGTATATATATATATATATATATATATACATATATATATATACATTCATATTTACGTGAAAGAATTAAGAAAATCTGTGTGTAAATGAAATAGCGCATGCATTCAGGAACGTGCAATTATAATAAACACGTTTGGATAACGTTGAAAATCCAACGTCGTGATTCCGCCTCGTTCATTGCACATTTATTTTATTTAAAATTATTTCAGACTAACATTATTTTTTAGTTAATCGTTTCCAAGAATTTGCCGCGTTTACGCTGAAGCCAGCCTTACACTGTCGTAATTTAAACGAGACAAAAAGATTAATGTTCACTTGTATGTTGAGTTATGTGAAACGCGGTCGTGTTTAATATCTCTATCGTATTTCTTAATTAATTTACGGAATTACCACACATTTTGCAGACATATTTCTTCAGCAGCCTCTTGATTACGTCCAAAGATATTTATAATTTTTTGACAGTGTTTTTTTTTTGTGTTGCAGCAGTTGTTGTCCTAATAGAGTTATTAAAATGATGGAGATGTTTTTAATTTTTCGGGAAAATAATTTCGCTATGAATAAATTAAGCTAGCTGATTTATGTTCTTGTAGAATGTCGAGAATGCAAAATAAAAATCGTTGAGGTGTGAAACTGATACTGAGGCAAATTCGGTTTCAACTTTAACAGGAACCTGCAGTATTCGTAATAGAGAATTTGTTGCAATAAAAATCACTATTGTAGGTGTAATGAAAGTGAAATTGTGACAAAAAAAAAGCAATTTCTTACGCATTTGTCGCGGTCTATACACGTTTTCATATCTTGAGCCAAGACATCATCATGTCTCATCATTATTAATGCATAAAACTTGGTACCGTAATAATAAATAAATTTATTACACTCTGACAAAAACTCTCCTAGACAGAATGCCATCTGTAAAAAACAGAATTACCATGACGGTTGGTTTTCTATAAATTGTGTCTGTAAAATAAACACAGTACTTTTATTCCCAAGCAAAAAGTGTTTGTTGGAAGGAAGTTGCCAGTATTTAAATAAAATATAGCGCGCACCATTTGCAATGAATGAGGATGAGTTAAAAAGAAAAGTTGAGGCGCTATCTACCCATGTCGTTGTTGGTAGACTACGCATCCTCTTTGTCGTAAGACTTGCGATAAAAACCAAATACTCTGCGGTCAGCTGTTCGCCAAGTTGACGACACGTGCTAGAACATTGTACTACTTGCAGTAATTCTAAGAACTAGCTTTTTGTTTCGGTAATTTAGATACTAATGACGCCGAACTGTCATTGACTATCATTTCTTCTTCTAAAGATAAATAAATAGTTATAAATTGTAACCTACAATGGTTATTGTAGTTTACAATTGATACTAATGCTACTGGTTAGTAGCATTAGTATCACGCATACGTTTGCTTTCTAACCAAAGTAATGCCCGTTCGTTTTTGCGCAGTTCGTGACTATTTATTTGAAGATTATGCCTTCGCATCAGCTGAAAGATATAACTCATAGTAAACCTTTATATTCGCTCGACACTCCATACATTATCAACACTCATTACTTCTTCTTTACCAAAACACGTTTCAACGCTTTCGATCGCAAATTATATGGCTGGCCATTCAAATACACACACACACACGTCACCGAGTCTCACAACAAATCTTCACAACGCATGCGTGCACAAGCAGGGATCGACGCATGCGCAATGGCGTTTATAAATCACGGTGACTTTCCAGAGGTGCAATTATTATTCACAACATTACAACGGCAGTTATTCAAGTAATTAAATGGCTATAAATATGATTTTCGTGTTTCGAAAAGTCCAGCAAAGACGACGTACATGCTAACCATTAATGCATGTGCGTTTATCTCGTATAGTCGCGCCTTTGGGATGCAAATCACAAACATTATATGCACGTGATCGTAGTTGGAAATGGTGTATGAACCGGTGTTATTGCTAGTTCTTAGAACAGCATGAATTTGTACAATTCTGACGACCCCGCTGGACATGTAATGCTACTACACCAGCTAAAGTAGATGTGAATGCATTACAATGTTTGATCACGTAAATTATTAAGTTTGACAATGTTGGTTTGAACTATTTTATAGATTCCTTTGCATCTAGACATAAATCCACAGAACTTATGTGTGCTGATCCGTCTGTACCTCTTACTAAATAACTCTCCAACACCAAGTACCTTTTCCACCGAAAGTTATGCTCAACATGTTTTGACATTGATGACTGCAGCCATATGGTGACATGACATTAAAACACTTTTGAAAGGTCCGTTCACAGTTACCTGAATGCAATTCCCACGGTCCCACCTCACATTTACAAACGTGATTTTGTCCCGAAAAGAGCAAGCAGACGAAAAAAGAACTACATTCTCCGGGATGACATTTTCATTTCGTAATTTTTTCGCTAATTTATGAACGTAAATAACTTAAACTGCACTGTAAATTTATGCACGGATCCTTGAAGATTACGAAATTATTCATAAGTTTATTGAATTAATTGTTATTATTTTTGCATCGTGTTTATCACACAGTAGCCGAGGTGACATTAAAAGCGAGAAAAATAAACGACAAACTCATGAAAAAAAAAAGAGAATCAGAGAAACACGATTATGAAGTGTGCATCTTAAAAAAAAAAAAACGCCAGAACTGGGAAACATGGTACATGTTTTCTTGCCATTTATTTCACAAGATACATTCTTTTATGTGTGAAATTTGACACCGCGTTCAATTTTTACTGAAGAATTATGTGCGAAAGAATGTCTGAACAAAATCTGTATGCATCTGGGGAATGGGAAACGGCTAGACGAAAACGAATGTTGTCTACTGAATTCGGTGAATTATTCGTAGACATTCAAATCATTGCATACGCGAAATATTTTACCAAGCATTCCTAAAGATTTGAATGGCAGTCTGCAAGGTAATTCGTCTGTTGTTTTGACACTAAAAAAACATATCTTATTTGGTTGTTGAATTCGTCACATAAATTATGCAGCTAGTTTGCAATTGGAACATTCATATTCGGTTCTGTGAACTAGCGCGAAAGATAATACCTGCAGAGATAGGAACCGAAAACAGTTAATGCAGAATATTGATGTCACAATGGAGAGTCAGGGGTGAACAAACGTTATGGTAGATAATTAATAATAACAATTCCGTTATCAGCATACGGGCATCTATATCATTCGTCGCTAATAAACACTCATTTATACACACACACACACGTTTATACTGAATTGTCCACTCGGCCAGGTTACGTATCAGCATATGCAATGAGGTTGCGCACGCGTGCCACGCATATCCGGGGCTCGTGCGACGACGCACCCGCCATCTCTACGCCAGTGACGGCGTTTGTACTAGTCTCCTTTGGCGTTAAACTTGCGTAGTTTATGCCTGAAGTTAACTGAAATGTACCACCACATACTGTTAAACAAATTAACCACGTACCATCTCGGATGATTAACCATTATACTGTCTTCTTCTTCTTTCAGCAGTAACCAGTGGCACCCGTGTACAGGTACAGTGCAAGGGCACATGTGTGTGCCCCCTCCCGACCCTGTGTCGACGCTCCAGGATGTCATACGGCTGTCTGACGATGTACAACGTAACGAACATACCCGCATTCACAGGCACGCTGTGTCTACAGAGTCCCTGCACCCCTTGAACACGGCAGAATGGAACAATCTAATGCAAACTCGCGATAGATAAAACTTCAGCGTGTGCCGCGACTTGCGACAGACAGTGCAGTACGTGAACAGTGGGAGCCCACACACACCGTGGACAAAAAAGGAAATATTTATCATATAACATTATTAGAACCCAAAGTTGTAAATAATTTTTATTTGGCATTATAATTACAGAATACGGGCTGGTATTCATTGTTGAGTTATGGATATGTTTGATGGGAAAATGGCTGAAGTAATTAGTAATTTTTCTAGGTTAGTTTTCACATAAGGCAACAGTCGGATAATTGTCCAGCTACCTGTGTGTTCCTGTTAATTAGGAGGCGCTCCATACCTTACCATACTTAGACGCCTGCACATTCCACTTTTCAACGGCTATGCTAGAAAATTTGTCAAGTGTCAAAAAATAATGAAATTCCCTTCTTAAGGTATCTGCTAATGTTGTACACTTGCAAGCTGCATTAGTTACAACTAATAGAGACATTCGTTTTACTATTTCTTTATAATGACAATTAGATGCCGGTCAACATCGAATAATAAATGAAAATATAACTTACGTTAGTTAGCTTTACACGTTCTAGTCATATTTCTACCAATATATGCAGCAAAGTGCTTGCAAATTTCTTGTGTCAACTAAAAATAGAATAAACCAGTGCCAACATAACCTTACACTACTTGTTACCGCAGACGTCATCAAGCTTACACGCAGAATTGCCAACAGTGACATTCCAAAAAGCGGCACAGATCATGGCTGACAATCAAACAGCTGATAGAAACAAATGAAATGATTCTGCAAACGTGTAACCATGCAGCGGAAAACATAAAAGCAATAAAGTATTGAATAATTACACTCGCCCATGGCCAGCGGTGATTTTTTGCGATTAATTATGTTCATTATACGCGCATGCGCAATAGAATCGGCGGGAAACACGTAGTACAGGTAATTATATTGTGTTATCTACATGTATAGGTAGGTCTCAAGCATCAGGATTCAATTACCGTACGGCCATATCATATTATATCAACGAAATGCGCAGGATTTAAGTAATTTAATTAGGTTTTTTCAATGGTTATCCGGTTGATGGATGGGGAGTATTGTTATTGTCAGTAATTTCAGTGAACAGACATATTGTGCGGACTGGTGATTATTTTACGTTGAAACGCATCGGCTAATTGTGTAGATTGAAGCGTGTTCTTCAGAAGTCAGTCGATTCATCTGCTACCAAGGCCGATGAAGCTTCTGCAGGACACTGCAATTTATACAGAACTATATTATGGAGGTTACTGTACTACAGGACTATAAGTGCTTTAATGAAGTATAAACAATTATGATTTAATTAACATGCAAGCACATAACGTAATTAATTTAATAACTCTGTTGTATAATTAAATATAATCAATCAAAAATAATAAAACCCAAATATTACCACGAGAATATTTTGTAGAATTGACAGTATGAAATGGTTCGTTGTGGAGTATAAATAATTCAGTAACTTGAACGGCTTTTTGGATTAAAATACTGAAAGGTATGTTAGGCACGTACGCTACTGACTTTTCTATTATTGCACAGTGTGCATTATAATAAGTTGCTAGTTTTCCTGGTGGTGGCAGGTGCTGTGCAGTAGTTAACGGACATTGCTCACTAAGCACATGTTCCGAGTTAGTGACCAGCAAGGACTATGACCATTGATTCATAACCAGTTTCACCAGCACCAGAGGAAATTAGTAGGGTTATGTGAAGCGAAGATCAGTTTGGCTATTTCGCTAACCCGGTATGTGCTATGCTCCGTAACCAATGTGCACTTGTGGCTGGGCGAATTGTAACAGCAACCAACAACCAACCTCAGCAGATCATTACTGACCAGTATCCCTAGTAACCGGTTGGTCTAGCAACCCATTTTCACACACGGCGTTTGGCACGCGTACGCAGATAAGTCACTGGTACAGCGCGTGCCAACAACTACACCTTGCTTGGAACGTGTTCAATGCACAGTCTGTCGCTTGCACTGTCATCTGTACCACATGGTGTTACAATTATTATACATAGCCTGTGGAAGAATATCCGCCTCGCTAAAACGTGTAATAAATGAGCACAGCAGAACACGATGATCGTGAACCTCACACTTGTGAAGAATGTTCTACAAAGTAAGAATCCAGTTCTGAAGATTTGATTAATACATAACTGCGTCAGTTTGTCCAGCATGCAAGTGGATTCATAGCGATATTAGGCCTTAGAAATACTCTTCTGAATGCAATGATGAACGAAATGAGATTTAAAAACGACTCTGCTGTTAGTTCTGTTGCATATCAAACATTGAATCCGCCCGAGCTGTGTAATTTGATTGCAGCTAACTGATGATTTATACAGAGTAATCATTGCGAATGACGTTGAAGATTTAAGAGTATTAATTTAGAAAATTGCCCATTACCATCCAATGGTAGGTACTTTACGATTTCTCGAAACCATCCTCACATAAAACATATTTATTACAATCCCTATTAATATTGTCAACTGAAATATAATCGCTATGCAAATACGATGCAAGCGGAGAAGAACAAGAAGCGCACGAACAGCGAGAGACACAAAGAACAACAACAACAACAAGAAGAAGAAGTAGTAGTAGAGAGAGACTCCCATCTGTGCGAGTAAGTAAAACGTGAAACACAAGAATTATACAGGTTAAATTACACACATAACCTTACATTCTACATGCCATTAGGAGCGCGTGCGCGTTGTGGGACAGTAAATTTATAGTGATGGCAGAGCTCTTTATTCTGCCGCATAGATGGCACTGGTATCTCGCGTATGACCACTGGTACATATGGTGAACCACTGGTACAGCCAGCAACTCGGCGTGGTGGACTTGTTCGTATAAATCGCGTAATTATCAAGATTGTAGCCGATATAAGTTGGCAGCGGGCACGTTGCTACCCTCATACAGACACAGAAGAACAGAAGAAGTGCAGCTACGCAAAGAGATAGAAACGGGTGTGTGTGTGTGTGTGTGAGTGTGTGTTGCGCACGAGCCGAGCATGCGTCTGCCTGCATATACAGGACATCCAAGAATTCACACTTTAGTACACGATGCATGGAAGCATTGACAATTCCCTTAGAAGTTGTCAGTATCTTTCAGTGTTCTTAATCAGGTCTACATCGCATCAAGCTTTTATTTAAACTAGACTGTGCTGACAGTACCGTTATTTGAAGGTTAGCTTGGGAAAGCTGACGGAGAGTATTCGCTATAATGCGTATCCCTGGACTATAATATAACGATGGATGGTTCGAGTTTGTGTTGGAACATCCTGTAATTGTAGATGTACAGAACCCTGTGTGTGTATGTACCGCAAGCAAGATGCACCTGCGTTCTGTAATGTCAGTCCGTAATCGGTGCCACGCCTTCGGCATTTTATTATCGCAGTTTGCCGCTGCACGGCGCGGCGGCGCGCGCGTCGTTTATAGTGACTGGTGCGCAACTCGAAGCACACACACACACACAGCAACGAACAGTCGCCGCTCGTGTAGCCTGTGTGTATGTCTTAAAATTCTAACGCGTTATTTATGATTCTACAAGTGGATGATGCGCTCCCGCCAAGGTCGACATTTTTCTTCAACTTTCAGCTGTAAGTAAGTGGCTTATGATCGAATACGTGATTTCCAAGTAGTGTTGCAGCAGCTATAGTTAGAGCTGATGGTAGCTGCTTTTGCTGGTGCTGGTGCAATAGTACATGTCCTGCTACATAATTAGACGGAATTCACGTTAACCATATACACTGCAAACTAAACACATCATGCGAATAATTGAAAAATGTAAGCGACTTTCTGAATCACCTGCATTTCACAAGCAAGTCAGTAATGATACTACCTAATGATGATTAACTTGTCAAGCGACGAACAGCAATGATGAGTGACACAATAATTCTCAACTCTGACGTCTATTCAAAACCACGAAGAATTTCGATGATTACTCTCTCTGTGTGTGTGGATTCATAAATCAATATTTTTCTCAACCGCTTGGATCAACAAACAACAACTGCATGTGCATTAAACAGCCTGAAGAGAGCACCATGAAATACCAACAATGAAAGTGAACGATTTACGTCGTCAAGTTGGCACAACTAGTATGACCACTTTATAAACAAATTCCCCTGGTCGGCCGGTCGTTCAATGAATCCTGCTTGTGCCGTCGGCAACGTGTATATGTTCGCATAAAATCTTCACTATGCTGTTTCGTACGTGCAACGGGCATTTACTTACAATAAATAAACGGAAAAAAATGAACAGAAAACAGAAAAATATTGTGCAGTTATATTTCCTATCGACCATTGTGTTCATTCATGGAAAACCAATGGAGATGTACGGAATGTTAATCGCCTTACACTTCTGGAATAACACCATGGAAACTGGAAGATGACATACCACAAACGGAACCAGAATCAGGCATTTTTCTTGCTTGATTGCGGAGTAGAATACTGAAATCTTGTGGCTCTAGTATTCAATACGTAAAAGGTTAAATGTACTTGTAAATTACCCAGCGTATGCAAATATCCCCTGTCGACTTCACAATTACACATTGACAAGTTTTATTGAACACTCTGTGCACCATGTACGACTGAGTAATTAGTACATGTGTGTACCTATGTTCTAGGTTATGTTCAGTGTATGTGTCACGTGACGCGAGCACCTTGTACCCGAGCAGCATTAGTATTCCAGTAACGTTTGAACGTGTGTCAAGTGAGCGTGGAAAAAAGAGATATATTGGGATTCTTTCGTTGAATGCAGATCAGTCGAACTCACTAAGCTTTACATTGTCATCGCCATTTCGAATGCAATACACGGCCGAAGTGTTTCAAGAAGCGCTACGTGGGGCGCCCCGATTAACTAGGCCATTGCTAGATCACAATCGAGTTTGATGAACCCGAAAAAATATCGATAAATAAGTTTGCTCAGTGTCTGTTCGTTTTGCGAAAACATTTCTCCTTGCACATGGACGGTACCGAGTTGAAAGATTAGTACAGCAATTTGCGTGTTCAAACACGGTGTACAGAAAGTTTTCAAATACTTTACAATCAATACCTGTATCACGCACACAGACGATGGTACCTACCGACAAAGATGACCGCGTGTTCATGTTTTGGCGTTGGCATTTTTAAATCACGCTCGCGTTAACCCGTCAAAACAAATTGATAAACATTCTCGCCATGTACACGACTCAACACTCTAACTAATATCTTCAAATATCCGCTACATAGTTCACCGGTATCCAACGTCGGATACATCAGGCGATATCTGTGCAACAAGTTTATCGGACAGCGTTCCCCATTTGGTTTTACAAATAACGTACACATTCCCGCAACAAATAAGCGAAGAATCCCCCCCACATATCTTCTGCGCCATCTTGTGCACGCACATATGGAGAGTATTAAAAAGAAAGTATAAAAGCGATCGTATCTCCTTGTTGAACGTGAAAACCCTTTGCTTCTAAGACCCACCCGAAATACAAAAGGGTAGTGTTGGGTTATATTTGGTCTTGACACCTTTATTTAATGAATCAAAATTTAACGTCAGTCTGGCTGCAAAAATCCACCCCACGTACCAAAGTAACAGGGTGGGTTTCAAGTGCAATCATTGGTTCTAAAACTACACTGACCAAGATCATCAATGATGGCTGAATCCGCGGACGAAATTCATCGTAAGTCTGGACTCTGAACAATATCGTAGTGATTTAGGAAACTTAATGTTTTGTGAGGAGAGGTCAACAATGCAGTTTGCTTTTGAGAATGTCTACTGAAACCGGCGCTGGTAGACACTAGGTCGTTCGTTATCCGATACAGATCACTTCTGGTGACGTACCCTAAGCTTACAGATGTTTTTCTGGCTACACACACCGTCCCCAGTTATTGTTGGGCAATAATTTGTACATTTTATTTGTTGTATATTACAGACGATACGTACGAACAACATGTACATTCACATTCAGAAACGGTTGCAGAAGAGCACCGTTTCTAAAACAATCCATTGCCTGCCGATTACGCGTTATTATCGAACCGTTACCTTATGTGGTTGTGTTAATTTATCTGGTGTGACCAAATGCTCTTCGACCCCTATCAATTTTCGCTAATCTCGTGCGAAAAACTACAACTTTTTCTTATCTATTGATCTTGGAATTGCACTGCCGAATATAATTCCTGGTTCGGCTAGCCTCCGACAGGGTATCATGCTGCGCGCGCACACACACACACAGATACTCACCCTGTTTCCTAATTGCTTACGTTCTATTTAACGGTTTCTTTTTGTGCAGTGATACCAAACTTACATCGGTGATTCTTTCTTATAGAGGGTCAAACAGTTGGTCTTATCGTGTGTGTGGTATTACTGGGTGTAGATTGATGTCTGGTCATTGTGTAAGATCACGAGAGTCCCGTAATGACAGCAGCACCACATATTCTAGGTTATCTAACCTGTCAAGGATTAAGTTGGAAGAGAAAAACATTCAGAATATAGTGAAGAAAATCAAAGATCCAATAAGCGTATTAGTTATTTCTATACTTACATTTACAATTTCTAAAGATGATTGGTTAAGATTGTACGAAAAGAAAATGGAGGAGTTGCAAATGTCATGTTCTAAATAGAAACACGCTTTATTCGAGTTGTGCTTTTCGTATAGTGTATTACAAACTTGTAATCGGATAAATTCATTTACTGCATCCATAGTAATCGCTAATATAAATGTTCGTCTAGCAAATGAAGCAAGCAGGTAATTTAAATTTTACATTTGTAAACCTCCTTGAGCGTCAAACATTAAATGTAATCGTAAAACCTAGAACGGTGATAATCTTTAGCCGTAGCTTATCAACGATGTCATCTATTAGTGTATGGTGAATACGCGTCGCTCGCCATCACAATATAATTAAACGATACTCTACAAGCATACACACTGTTACCTATATATGGTAACACATTTAATGAATTCGCTTGTTCTTATTTTAATTAATGGTGCAGCGACTATCCATGACAAGCTGAAGCTTCTCTTAGCATTCTTCCTACAAACTAGAAGTAAATGCATATTTTAGCATACTCCGTATGGGATTTTATGATAGTACGCGATTATTTGAAGCATTTGAAGGGTTTATGAAGGTATGAAATGGTACTCTGCAATAACGAAGATGAAATTATGATGGTTACTTTGTTGTTAGACTCTGAAAGAAATGCACGAGGATTATGTTACATCCTATAATGACGATGTATGACATGTTTATAACAGTACTAGGGAAAAATCAAACACTTATTGCTTACAATTTATAGCCTTTACATTCTTCAGTCTAATTATTTTTAAACTTTTCTATCGCATGGTCTATCAGGCAGTTTATCAAATTTTAAAAGCGTCGAAAAAAAAAATAGCAACACCCTTTGGCTTTTGGTTACCAGTGGTGCCACAATTGTCAAGGCCCGCACTGCCGACACCGTCATTAACACTTTTCGACGATTGGCAGCACTGATACGGTGTTACTTTACACCAGCATACCAACCAAAGTGGTTAATCTAAACCCGCTATCGACACCGACGAATGCATATTTTGATTTAATTGGACTTTTTGATCCAAAGCACTCGAGTGGAAATCGAGATGCTGGGTGCAACGATTATTCAAATGGTTTGAATCATTTCCATCGTGACAGAAAGCAATTACATACGTTCAAACTATTTTCACCAATGAAATCATTTAACGTTTCAAAAAGAATATGTGTTAATAAATATTGCTACGAATTCATTGCACAAGCTGATGCTAATCGTACATGTGTTTATTGATGTGGCAATATTGGTAGCCGCGGACGGAGATGTCCATAGATAAACCACGTGTGTAGAAGCACCAGGGGGTGCTAGTATTCACACGGAGAATTGTTCATTTGTCACAAGTGCCTTATCTACACGTGATTACATCACGATGATGTGTTGCGTTCGTTCGAGATTTTTCAGCTAATTTGCTACTTTCCCATCGCGCCCAATGAATTGGAATAATTCGAGATCAAATATCCTGATATAATTTTCCACAGTTAACCCTACTGCTAACTTGTGAAGTATTTTTTTCACACAAATTTTACAGCTACTCTTATAACGGAGTTTTTCCTTTTAATATTGAATACATTGTAATGTATTACAGTGTTCTTGTAATAAGTAACGGTTGTAGTATTTGTTACATTCAAATAACCCTTTCCTAACGTTTATATATATATATATATATATATATATATATATATATATATATATATATATATATATATATCCTTTTGAATAGTACACATGGCATTTACTATTATCCACGTATCCTATCCTATTTCCCAGGCCCAACAGTAGCGCATCTATTCTCATTAAAATGGCAAATAATTTACAGTAATTACATCGTAAACAGTCATTCCCCCGCGTCGCCCTTTGCGTCACGGGTACACGTCTTTATATAAACCACCGCAGAGAATCAGATTTAAATACGGTATTATGCCGTCTGTCTCATAAAGCATGCGCCAAGTAAAACTAAACGATCATCGCCACCCGAACAATGGACAATCGAGCGACCAGGGGTGCCAAATAGTACGGTAAGTGGAGTACCGTGTACAGTGTTGCTATGCAAATGTGATGGCGGACCACCCCTGGCGTCCACAAATTGTACCATCCGAATCTGTTAACACGTTTCAGACATAAATACATACTGTCAAACAAGGAAAATAATCATAGTCTTACGGGTACACATTTGAATCCCAAAACGAATATATATATATATATATATATATATATATATATATATATATATATATATATATATATATATATATGTATATATATATATATATGTGTGTGTGTGTGTGTGTGTGTAGATGTATATATAGTTTTCTTTCATCCCTAATAAATATCTGAAAATTGACAATTGCAAAACGCTAGACAATGGCCAAGTATCATTTGTTCATTTGAACATTCGAGTGGTCAATTCTGGACCAAAAAATCACCCCTGCCATGATCGAATAGCTCCACAGGATATCAACATATTGTGCTAGTATATACCAGGGGTGACAGATATCATTGAAACAACACACAACAAACGCGACCCTTATAGCATACTGTGCATACAGCACAGAATCGCGTACACTGTGTCATTAGGAGACAAAACACTCCATAAATGATTCACTTTTGTTTCTTCAAGTACCCAGAAACAATGGGTAACTGTATACTGCTGCGGTGTATGCGGAAAATAGGGTTATGTTACACTGTGCAGGCCTGTGCGTTACACAAGTAGCCAACGGAACCGTGAGAAATGTGTAGGTCCCCAGCTCATAATACAGTCTCTACAGATATCCACCTAGTGTGAAATATTAACACTTGCAGATGTAAAACTCCGTGAGCAAATTATATATAAACATGTAACTATTTTGACAGATCATAGAATACAGTTATACGAAAACTATTATCAATGAAACTTTGTTCTAGAACTTTACAATAAAACGATACTGTAACGTATGTGTAGGTAGTTTAAAATATTACATTTAGATTCCTTCTCTGCCAGGCTGTAGTTCATTCTAACCTCTATGTCCATTGAGTGATTACGGTTAATTTAATATACCAAGCGATGAGGTACGTACGTATAAATGTTTGTGTGCTTTTTGTGAACACCATGAGGGTAGTTTGGTCTCTCTTTCTCGTTCAACCCTGTAATTTGCTCGCTTCTAACCACACTATAATTCAACACAATATACGGTGTATGGCTACGTGTGTGATCTAACCCTTCACAATTTCAATTAAACCCTTTTACATATACTGCTTATTTCACAATGGGTTCCTGTTTACTGAAACCATTCATTACTACACTATATTAATTGATATATCTCTCTGCGTGTTTTAAATCTGCAATAATTATAGTTCACTGTCGTATGCTGCATAAATGTCACCTTCAATACTCTGTCGTCGTCAAACCACATATGTAATTTAATTGTTTTTTATTATTCAAACACACGAAGCCTTCAATGAAATAAACAAACGAGTAACAAAGAAGTCGATACGAAAAAAAAAAAAAACGAAGAACGAACACAAATAAGTCATGAGGTTAAAAATACAGTATAGCACACACACAAACATTGCATGCTGTAATTAATTTTAATATTCCGAACCGCAGTTGAATACGTTTGTGTTGTTTGCAAATTATATATTGCATATCGACTGATGGTAACAATTAATGTCTGAAGATATTTATTAACTGAAGGACAGTATTTACGTAAAAAGAACCATAAGTTTGAATTATCGAACGATGATGGAATTTCGAAATTTATTTTCGCAAGAGCGGAGAATAAATATGAAGGTGAATGTCTGAAATGACAGATTATATTATTAAATATAATAATACAGTATTATCAGTTTGACCGGATGACGAAGATTGATTAAATTGAAGATTGTTTAAGGGAAATTATGGACAAATATTTCAGTAAAAATACGTTGCAATTGTACAGGTAATTTTCTTCATAGTTTTGCCAACCCCTCAAAAATTAAGTTCTTCGAGAACACGTACTTATCGAAATGAAACATCCACATTAATTATTAACGGATAATTAAACATTTTATGTACAGAAACAGTAATTTGTCTGCAACCAATCTATCATAAATCAGTTGTGGTCTGGCATAAATATATTATTAACTATTAACATATGAAGCAGTTGATAGACAACTTTCTCATTGAGTTTATGATCTCTAAATCAATCTCCTCTAATGAGTAAAACATTCTCATAACCAATTATTAAATTCATATCTGCATTGAGAAAAATTTAACTTCTTAGTGTTAGTAATTTTAGAGAATATCATTAATTAATAACCATAAGATCTTGTAAATGTTATAGAAAACGGCTGCAATAAAATGATTTCAATTCCAGATCATATTCCAATAGACTTAACATTTAATGTGTTGGTACTGCACTCCATCATTGACAGAATTGAGTACTCGTAAGTTCTGTATACGTAGAATAATTCTCTATACTGGTACACACTAGAACAAACCTAGTATATAACTAAAAAAAAAAAAATCAAAAGAATTTCACCAATGAACACAATAAAACAAACACAAGATCACATGTAATTCAAATGACCCACATATACATACATTTGCTGCACTTCCTTTCACATATAACCTAAAAATATCTACAAATAGAAACATATTCGTCTAGCGGCTCCCACTTGAACACAAATTCACCCTCCAATTTACACAAAACGCCACAATAATAATATAAAACTGTTATTCGCAACGCACAAAAGGCCACTTACTGACTTTATCTTTCGGGAAAATCAAGTAAAACCCTCGGAACAACGACATTTGTATGTCAAACTGACTTCAGTGGTGTAGTCGGTAACAATACAGTCACTTGAGCATACATGTGTGTGTGCAGTGATGTCGGTAATGTAGAAATTCACACAGTTATTCGTGTTTGTCGCAGAGATACAACTGTGCTACACAATTGTGGACTGCATTGCGTGTACTCGACATTCAGATAAGTGAGGTTATATATGTTGCATGTACGTTAGAAATGACAGCGTGTGCCAATGCGACACTTCTCTCATTCATTCGTACACCGGTAATATCTTGAACACCAGCTGCTGATTGTATCATTATTATCTAATATTAATGTAAGCGAATGGATTTATGAAAGTTTAACAAGCACTGTCGATGTAGTACTGACCTAAGACTATGTCGATCACGTGACGTAAACAATATACACGCATATATAGATATGTTATTGGATCGTAGGTTGCCGTGTATCCTCGTTGGACACGGGTTTTACTAATTGGTCAACGCTTAAATAACAACTTGCTGTTTCTACTGCTGTTGCTGCTACAGTAGGCTGAAGGCAAGTGCAAGCAAGAGTGGTGACCGTGAAACCGGACCAGGTCAATGTCGGTTGCATTAATTAAGAACCAAGCCCAAATATGGGCCACCGCTCGACCGGTTCTTCGCTCACACATCATTACGGAGACGTGTCCCATTCAGTGGGACTTCGCGCAAGACACATACGGTGGCTAGGGACATGTGGGAGGAGAGGGGAAGCTCCAATATTCACATTCACTTTCAAGACATCACAGTGATCTACGTGTAATTTGCCTTTTCGGCAATATGAGACGCGGCAACGATACTTTTTGTACAGAATACATAAAGAATAATCACCGCCAGAGATATTAAACATATACAAACAAACATTACAGTCTATAGTTTCGTAATAATTTCATATACAATAATAAATATTAACGTAATGTGCAAAACGAAAGCGTACAAATCGTTTTATTAGTTTTACATGCGTAGGTTGGCACTATTATTAATTTGCCAACAATTATGCGTTATTAATTGCTTTATGTTTCATTTTAATTGCAGTCTATTAACGCTAGACAACGCCACAAGCTTTGTCTCGGCCGTCCGTAATATATTTTATAACTTAATAATGCATTTGCACATATTAAACGTCCTCTAAGTACATACATATGTACCATTCACCGAGCAATGAATTGTCTTGAACATCCATGTTTCGATTCTCACCAACTACAAATGCCCAAAGCAATAAATTCATTTATACTGTAAAATAGAGAATCATTCTATAAATAATTAGATTTTTGAAATAAAATACCACATTTTTCACAGCTACATTTAGATGTTTTATTAATAATAATACCTGTAATTGATGTTAAATTGTAGTTTATCTAATTGACCAGTGAGAATTATAAGTGGTGGGTTGCATTGGCAGACCTATAAGGCTCAGATTCCACTATCGTACGCGTAATAATCTTGTACGATGTTTTAATATGCTGCAAAAAAAGACCAATAGTCGGGAGCATCTTTAATTTATCTACTGGGGATATTTACAAGTCGTTAGAATGCAACCAGCCTTTAAGGCTGTTACAAAGTTGTAAAATCTATATTGCTACCATCATAGTGTGCTTTGAGACATAACGTGTTACGTTAGATACGTACATACACGCCACCTCTACCGTGCAATTGCAATACGAGAGTTGTGTATCTATTTGCGGGTGGTTACATTGTAGGTACAGTGATACTATTTGTATCATTACATTTTAAATTAGACACGCCGTAATTTGCATCAAACACTAAAATGTAATAGCACATTAAGTTTACCCGAATGGTGTTTGAAAAATAAGAAACTAAACAGTATGCAGATGTTCATATATTTGTCTTTAATTATTCACGTTGCATTCGAACTTGTCATTCTTGCTAATGTATTATTTTACTAATACAAAAAAAGTTACGAATGGCAAAATAAAAGGATGTTTATTGCATTTTAAAATACTGGAATATGTTAAAATATAAGCCTAAATTCACCAAAGCAATTGACAAGAAAGGAAGATTAATATTGAAAATAATGATGCAATAGTTTCGCTTAAATTAAATGTGACTGTATAACAAAAAAATAGGATGAAACATACGCGTAAGATTGTCTAGAATTTATCACATTATAATTCATTGAAATATAAACGCTTCTTAGATAGATATATACAGGATAACATTTCCGATAAAATTCATATCAATGCGCTCTTATATGCAACCAACACTACCGTCGCGCACTGCGGGTTGCATACCCATGCGCACGCGCCAATGTGGCAGGTGGCTAGTCCTCGAGGTCGTCTAGTTATTACCGGCAGGTGAAAATAGCGCAAGTAGCATGTGTCTACTGCATACCTGTAACTATATTTTTCCCTTCACTCGCCTAGTCCTCTCTCTCTCCATATACAGTACACTGTACTTAGATCAGTAAATTAATCGGCAGCGTTAGAAAAATGGAAAACTACATAAAAATACGCACTTGCGCACGCGGAAAAAAAGTACGCTTCTTGCCACATCATTTAGTTCTGATTACCTACCGTATTCTTTTAGCTTTTATTTCTGATCAAATCACTCTGATTACATGTGATCCGGTTTGACATTTTTCAAGCGGTTTTAATCGAAAGAGTTTTTCATTTTGTCTACCGGTTGACAGATGGCGGGGTGTTTTATTTTTGTCTGTGAATTTTAATTGTAAATATTTTATACACATATTATACATTGTTAGTTATCGGTTTTGCAATTGGTGTTTATTATTTTGAATCAGTAACATTAGTTTTGAGGTTTTGTTTTTCTATATTAATTTTCATTTGACACGTACGAATGTATTATCATCCACGATGCGAAAGATTTCTTTTCTAAAGTTCAACAAATCATCGGCGAATCTGCGGCTACTCTCGTTATGCAGTCGTGCCATCACGGGAGCAATTGGTTGGATCTTGGCAAGACTGGACAGACTGTTGTAATAAGCTTCCTGTTTGGGACCCATCATATGCGCATGCTTCTTACTAAATCCGTGTTCAAACAACACATTCAGCTCTTCATTTAGTTCGAGTAGCATCTCGTCTTTCGACGGCACTTGGAATTCACCGTCTAGATATGCGAAGAAGAATCTAGCCTAGCAGTAAAATAAACGTGAATGAATGTACACTGCTAATCTATGTGTCATAAACCGTAAGAAATATCATTACTGCACATACTTACTTGCAAATCAAACATTGAAAAAGCACAAACATAGAATGGAAGTCCAACAAAGCACATTGTAGGATAATATATGTTCATCAGCTGCTTATAGAGTGGCGTGACATGGTTGTTATCAACGCGGATTCGACAGCTCTCGTTTAAGAACGGAAACGAATACAGGTATCCTAAAATATATGTTAATATAAACACAGATTTTTACAGCAATAATACACGTACCTGTACAGTACATGATAACATCTATTGGCGTTCGTGAATCATCCCTGAAGACCACTTCCTGTTCCGTCAATGATGCTACATCGGGTTTCATTGTGAGATTGTTGGGGAAGATGGTCTTTATAGTTTGTTTGCAATGGTGACTCAAATAAACCTACGTAACCGAAAGAATATTTCAAAGATAACTTCGAGAAGAATTAGAAATTTAGTTACTGCTTTAGCTGTAGCTGATATCTGCAGTGCAATGTCCATACCAGAAGGACCAGCTCCAATAACAACCACTCTTTTACCAGCATAGTCATTGACATCTCGAAAATCGTGACTGTGAACTTGCTCACCAGTGAATATTTCGTTTCCTTGTATCTTCGGTACACTCGGCGTATGGTAGTGCCCGTTACATATCATCACGGCATCATAGTCGTACACTTTATCCACTCCGCGATTCAAATCGGTTACTGTCACTTTCCATCCCAGTCCTTGCGGCTCGACAAGCCTAACGCGATGAAAAAACTGCAAATTGACAGTTGTGTATTATGACCATTACTGTCGATCTCCTCTTATACCTGTATGAGTGGACGTAATTTAAAATGATCCGCGTAATCATTTATGAGTTTTAATATTTCCTCTTGCGTTACGTACGATTCTTCACAATCTGGAAGCGGATAATCTGGGAATACCATTATTTCCTTTGGCAGATTCGTTCTACAAATGTAAAGTTTCATGAGATAATTTGAAGTTATTTGTTGGAGATCTAAGACAGCCTACGAATTTTAATAAACTACTTGCAGTAACAGAATTATTTACTTAGGTATGATTATATTGAAGACACATCTTGATAAGGGAACAATTACATCTTTAATTGGAAGTCCAATGATAAATGTTGTTCGATATTATCAAGATGAGCTATTGTCGAGTGTTCATTATGATTAACTGATATTGTACACATTTTTTTTAGGTTATTTGGTTACCTTAAATTCTTGTACATGCTTGTATGGACTGGTATACCAAACTCGTCCAGTCCAGTTTGGTCCGTGTACACCCAAGTACCGCCAATGGCACCCGTCTGTTCAAATATGGTACACTGGTGCCCATATTTCGGGTCTGTGGCCTGTCTGGCAGACACCAGACCTGCTGCACCAGCACCAATAACGCACACCTTCATCACGATCACCAAAACTGTAGTCTAGAACACTGTGTTCTTCTAACCGGTTAAGCACAGACGTCTGTCGCGGAATATCTAAGATCTCTGACCGTTATATCTAAGTGATGATAACATTCTGTTCGAGATTATATGGGTCAAGATAAACATACGTACTGTTTTCATTGATAATAGTAGTGTTACCTTGAATGTAATGTATTCCGTAAACATTACTGCTTTATAATGATCATCGACTTTTAAACTACCTTGATTTAGAAAATTTATGACTGTTGTCTGCTATTTAACTAGTGTGTATTCCATTTTTAATTAAATAATATTTGCAGCAACTGAAGAAAAATCAAAAATAGGAAATAGATTAAATAAAAAAATTGACATTGATAAACAAAGTACACTGATAAGATACTTCTTGTAAAACATAGAATAACATTGTGATTTTGCAAACAAGATAATTTTTGTTAAAACTAAAAGTATAAAAACATGATCATAAATAGATTATAAAATATGCGATTACAGCACTTGGTAAATTATTTTGGTAATAAAACTGATTCTTGGGTCCTGAACTTGTTACGTAATACAAATAATATCTACTTAAAAATTATTGATAAGAAGTGAAAAATAGTTCTGTGCAATGCAACCAAATGAACTTTCATGAAAGGCTGTGTAGTATCTTCATTAAAACTCCAAAACAGGGTAATATTATGACATACCGATATAAATATAAAGAATAAGACTCCTATTGAATGATTTCATTTTATTATTTCATTAATATTTACATTAAATCGTCACTATACATGAATTTTGAGTGATATGATTAAGTATTTATAATATTAACGCAATTGTAATACCCGTGGCGCCATCTCTGCGCCAACTTGTGAACTATATGCTGAAAGCCGCCATTTTAGTTGTTTCAAAGTGACAGTCCGTGTACAATCAAACACAAATTGGTAATTCTTGTTTATTATAAGTGCGTAACACTAATAATTAACATGAATATCACACAATCAACTGATAGTAGTGATGATAGTTCCACTGATATTCTAGCCGATAGTGATTTAATCAGTTATTTATCCGGTGAATCTGAACTACAAGAAAAGGTAGACAACTCAATATCAAAGTTAACACAGCACCTATCTGATCAGTATTCCACTGACGATCCCGGTACACCTTCATCGTTGGATCCTGCAGAAAAACGGTTAAAAATAATTAAAGATATTGAAGCGTTGTTTCTGAAATTAATACGCGATACTGTTGAAGAAACCCCACTGAAATTAGTGTTGAGAAATACTAGATCCTGGGAGAATTGTGTATTCGATGAACGGTAAGTCAAACAAATCATTTCTAAACGTGGTTGTTAATGACTGCATTATTTGTAAAACGAAAAGGTTGAGTTTGAAAACGGGAAATGATGCGGCCGTAACGGAAGTTAAATTTAGTGAACAGCGAAGTATGACAAAGTTTTCGTTGATATACTTTGTGCTTAGTGAAGTTTACAAGTTATTGGTTACGCAAGAAACGTGTACTAAACGGTAAATATAATCAAAAAAATAACTAATATCTTCTTTGAAAACCTTGAAATTACAACTGTGCATGCATCATTGTTACTGTGGTTGCTTTATGTTCGGATACAGACAACCATAAGTGTTGCTTTGTAAATTTAATTTCGGTTGAAGGGAATTATATTACCATCATGTTGATCGCATCCGCTCGCAATCGGTGCTGGATGGCCTGTTGAATGATGTGTCCTGTTTGCTGGAAGTGCCCCTATACGAGCTAAATATCTTCGCTACCAGCAAGGGACTCGTCTATGGGCCCCTGAAACTCGTCATTGGGAATGATGAAATTGATTGTGGCAATGCCAAAGGTGTGAAACAGTTCAGTCTATACGAGAAATTGTGTAAAAACTAATTACCGATATTTTAAATATAAAATAGAGCACATATTTTCATTTATATTGTCGTTGTCTGTGATGAATATATTCTGTTATCACTGATATGATAGGTATATTGATTCCGGACAATGTCTGTAATATGCGTGAAGTGAAAAGTGATGCAACATTCATACTGGTCGTCGAAAAGGACGCAATCTTTCAAAAGTTACTCGACAATGGCGCCCCAAACATATTGTCATCTTGCGTTTTTATTACCGTAAGTTGTGAACCGTTAATTTCCGCAAAGAGATCCTTGGATTTACCGGTAAATATTCGTGTTTAGGGCAAGGGATTTCCCGATATCAACACACGATTGTTGCTGCGCAAACTGTGGGACGATCTACGCGTCCCTATAATGATCCTGGTCGATCCAGATCCTTGGGGCATTGAGATCATGTGCATTTACCGGTTCGGATCACTGGTAAGCGCATACCGATTCTTAGTGCGCGACGGTACGATGGTAAATACGTGTTACATTGTAGTCCATGTCACACCAAGCCGATCAGCTGGCGGTGCCCAGTATTCGTTGGCTAGGAGTCCATCCGACGGAGGTGGAGAAACTCTACGACAAGAAGCTACCGCTCCTCCGGCCGGACGTGGCCAAACTGAACGATCTACTGCAACGGCCATACATCAAGTCAAACGACAGCATCCAGAAGGAAATACAATTCATGCTGGACAAATCGTTCAAAGCGGAGATCGAAGGCGTCGAGATCACGCAAGGATATCTGGCAAATGTGTATCTGCCCCAGAAGATCGCATGCGCCGATTTCAAATAACATACTTTATACTGTATACTTGAAACGAATAAAGCAAAATAAAAAAAACCACACTTTTCATAAATTTAATAATGCAAGACTCACACACCAAAAAAATACTTCTTTTCCCCCGGGTCGCTCCAAAAAGGGTACGAAAAATAAATCCAATCCGAGATTCATTTTTTTCTCTGTGGATTCTGCAATTACTGGACGGTTTTGTCGAAGTTACACAACTGCAACAATTCCCGCATATGCTCTCGCAGCTCACTCGCGTTCGACATCAAGTCACCCTTGATCTCTTCAATGGACCGCAGCCGTTCCTCGCTCCCGATGACGCCGTGCGATTCCATCAGGTCCAGGATGTCGTTGATGATCTGATCATCGTCGAGGTTTGCATAATCTGATATGGACTCTACATTGGTCCTCTCCACGCCGTCACCCCCCAGTTCGTCGGCGTCCTGGCCGTCTGTTATTGCATCGGACGATGCCGTTATATTAAACTCACTCGGTTTCATTCCGGTTTCGTACAACACTTCGAAACTGCCGCTTGGTTGTGCTGTATTGCCATCGCCTTGCTCCAAATTCGCACCCTCATCGAGGGTTTTCTTGTTGCCGGTTGGCGTCTTCGTACGCAAATGATGATTGTTCGACGTTTTCTTCAGCGGTATCGAAGAGAAACTGATGAAATTCAACTTCTTCGCCATGGATCTGGTCATCCGACGATTTGCACGCGCAATACTGATAATACTTCGTATTTTCTGCGTGATCGATCGACTCTGTAACGACAATTCATTTAACACATTCGTATTTCAATGTATTGTAAGGTTTGGTAAAGAGTATTCCAGAAAAGACACGTACAAAATATAGATTAATAGTCCATCTAGATGCGAGAAGCACAAATAATGTATAAAATATTATTAATAAATCAGAACTATGCATTGACTGATTTTTACATGTGTACAATGTCAGTATTTACAACCGTTTTTATACCGTATTGTATACAATTTTGTTATGAACAGGACTGCTAGCAGCTTTCTGGCAATGCAAAGTCATCTACGTAATATTTTTGATCACCTCTGTGTTTTGAAATATGCTATGAGCTTCAAAGGTATTGAGAATATTATTACATACACTTATCTATTGTTTCTATTTGACAAGGAGGCTGCTTGAAATTGATGAAATTATACACAACATACATACAACATCAAACGATATATATATTTACACACCGTTTCACTACCCAAAACAGTGTACAAATGACACAATTTTAGATTAATTAAACTGAGAAAGAACGTCACAAGATCGACTGTGAATTGTATAATATTGAACGTATAAAATAATAAAATAAAACTTACATTTTTAGTCCTTTTCCGACGTTTGATTAAACCCATTTCGTTAACAAAAATAATATGTAAATAATAAATAGAGTATACGAGAAATATATCTCAAAAATGTATACGCGTTACACGCAATTTCGAAAAAAACATCTATTGAATATCTGTTACTTTATTTACACTTATCACTATGGAGCTTATTTTGTTTTCATATACTACTCCGATTTGAAATGACACGAAGGAATACCCGACGTGTATTCATACAATGCACGTGCCGTGCGCGTCGCACTGAGCATGCGCACATCTACACTGTGCACTCATAACCTATAACCTGTTTCAAATGTAATCAAAACTGCATGATTGACTATTTCGAAATACGCAATTGTTTGAATCAAACCGAATAATTACACAATATTCAAGTTAGATAAACAGTTTAATATGAAACTCTTCGAATTATATATATAATATTATATTATTTGTTTATTTAACTGCGCGGTACTAAATTTTTAAACAGATATTTGACAAACAAAACTTTGTTCAATCTATGCTAGATGTCACCCTAGGCAATCACGTGAACAACATGGGCGCCGTTAGGATTTTCTTTCTGAAGGGCGAAAGTTTGTGTGTAATGTGTAATATTGATCTAGTTTTTACTTCGATAGCTTGATTTACAATGTATAATTAATTTAATTGTAATATAAGACGATAGTGTGAAATAGGAGAAGGATGTGCAGATCCGTATCGTGGGCTTTTCCCAAGTATGTATATAAATACTAAATGATACGTATTGGTCAACACTTATAATATAATAATAAACAAGTAATGTTGCTTTGTAACGGTTTATTGTAAATTGCATTGTTTTTTTTTTTTTTTGTTTGTTTAATTTATAATACAAAAAGAAACATTTAACATTAATTCAGTAACTAACATTTTGCCGATTGATGGGTACTTAATTGATTGGTGTTCTGCTCATCATTTTATATTTTGTTTATAAACTTAACTTTTGACAAATTTATACAACAATAACAGACAACACACCCGCCAGTTACACTTCCTGTCGTTGCCTGCTCACACCTACCACTGACACCAGTGTTTGCCAGCTCACTAGTTTCTATTTTCATTTTATTATCTTCATTTCACTATTCGAATGGAGCGGACTGCAAATTTATATTATCGTTATACATGTATGATTATAGCAGAATATGAATACATATTTGGTTATTTCTCTGAATAAAGAAAAATATAGCAGCAGAATTGAATATAAGATTAATCAATGTTGTTGTCAGTGGTGTTACAATAATTGTAATGTGTAATAATATAAATATTGCTGTCCGCGTCCACAGTTATTAACCGATTACTTAAGATTTACTAATATTTAAAATGTGGTTTATCATTTGAGAAAGTAATTCGTAATCACTTTGCCGTAAGATTGTATTAGAAGATGACATATTATGTGGAGAACCTATGACGGAGTAAAACGTGTAAATACGTTATTTGTAACGAATAACACACCATAACATAATGTAACGTTAGATTCACACATAAATGGTGTCTGAAATTCACAAAATCTATTAATTGTTAGCAACAAATACACAAAATATAACAATATTTCAAATAGGGGCAGCGTATTGGTGTGTGTACGTGTGTTTTATGAAATAGAATTTCATCCAAGTCTGTTTAGGAACATCTAACTTTGATTGATAGGGAATATTATAATTAATAATTTTATTCATTAATATCACTTTAGTTAATTTCTGGCTGACATTAAATAAAAAGCCACTGAGACACACGTTCCTTATGAAACACACTGTTATTCGCCATTTGCAAACATTCATAGTTAATTATAAATGTATGGTTAGTTCATTAGTAACATTCCATAAGCCGGTATGCACGCCCTAAATCGCATTTCATAAGGATTCCAGAAATTGCTCTTAAATTGTTTCTACAACAGCATATTTAACCTCACTCTTTGTGCTTCGCCATCTTGTGCAACCAAACTATAAATGCATCTGTCAAAATTGAAACGTAGTTTTCTATTCTACATGTTTATGTTTGTTTAAAAGAACTATGTGTAATGGAATAGAATTTCTTGAACAGTTTCTTCCAAGATGACGAAACCGAATGTGTGTTTACACATCACATGAATCCTGATGAGGCAAGGCGTGTTCGTTGGAACAATAAGTGTTCATTCGTACATCTGACCATTCATTTAATAGAGTATATTTTAGTTCAATTCACCTAACAGCTTTAACAGAACAATTACCGTTTATAATTAAATGTTTTCTTCTTATTATTCTTGGTATCAGAAATATAAAATGTGATCTTACATTGGCCAGAGTGTACGTACTTTGATACAAAACCTATTATTCCAACTACTATTTAGTAAATAATACAACTACAGTCCCGCAAAATTACATTTCTTATGCATTTAACAAAATCCAATTAAAATATTCACAAAATGTTTAATTCGTTGTTAATAAATGATCAGTGCATTAGCAAATGTTAAAAACTAGATTTGTACTGAAATTGTATTGCTACTGCGTTGCGTTAAACGTGAAATAACATTGGATGCCGGGAGAGACTGGAGTTATAATATCGACTATACTAAGCGCCCAACCTTTGCACGTAAGAAGTTAGTGTTTAAGAGTTAGGTTAGTGACCAGAGGTGTGAAGAGAAAGAGATAGATAGAGAGAGAGAGAGAAAGATAGATTGTCTTTGCTTTAGCTGTGTTTTAAACGATAGCCATATCGTCACAGCGTCTTCATAAGAAGCAAAACACATTGTTTTTATATGTTTATATTGAATACGTCTTAAAATCTATGATTCACAACCGTTATTATTGATTTAGAGTTGTTTCATGTCATCGGTAAGCTTTACACGAGATTCCTAGCCTACTAGATCATAATAAAATTTAGCAATAAATTACCAATCATCCGTCATCATAAACATCATCCAACAAACAGTCAATCGTCAGTAAATAGTTCTGATGATCCTATTTAAATATGTGGATCATCATTCCGTTGCTGCTAAAACATTTCACCAGCTATTATTTATTTATTTATATATATAGTCGAACAAGTATAATTGACCGTTTTCAAATTTAGTAAACAAACTCTTAGATCCATGTATGTGTGTAGGGCCCGGGGGGGGGGGATGGTATTATAAAGATAAAATAACTGTCCATCACTTCTTCCCTTCATCTTCTACGTATATCCTTCTTCAATTCGCCATCTTCTTCTTCTTGTTATAAATGAAGCCAGAACATTGTCCATTTACTAATTACTATTACATTATCCATGTCCCATCATTTTCCAGCCGTCCATTTCACACTAATAATTTGCACTATTGATATTATTGTTTGATTAACTTGAAATTGTATTTAACTGTTGATTGATTCTTTGTAATTTACGAGGCAGCTAGTAACTTTTCCCTGCCGATTTATGATTCTCTAGTTGACACTGTCCAATTTATTGCTATTTTATTTTTTTTACGTTTTTTTTTTGCTGTTTTTTTTTTCGTTTGTCACTTGTGAAAAGTCTTCAGTTTGCTGCATCGAGTTTGGTTGGTGGGATTTTTGTTTGTATTTAATATGTGTTGTGACCCGAACTCCGAAAATTACTAGATTTAAAATGAAAACCTGTCAAATCTAATTCTCCTTATTGTTTGATCAAATTTGCATCGTGTTTTGTATTCACTGTCAGTCTTGATAATGTCACTAGTTTTGATTTGATGGTGCTACGTTATGTGTTTTTGTTTTTACTTGGTATTTTCGTTGGTGAATACAGGTTTCATTTTACTTTATATAGTAGTTGCATTTTGATATCATAATTTCACATTCCAATTATCTAGACGAAACCAAAACTGAATCCTCAAAATACAACTGTATATAAACTCGTTTTGATCGAGTGCCTTAGAACGTTAAATTTGTATGCAGTCTTGAAATGTATCTAGAAGATGTTGACGGTAAAGTGTAACTCTTAGCAATAAAATAGTATCCATAACCGTTGTACGCATCGGATACTGATAGTAAAAATGTGGTTATGTAAACAGTAGCTTTCACTAATACACTACGAGAATACGCGTCTAGAGAAGTTTTACTTTACTTTTAGAAACAGTGTACGTTAGTTAATATAAAACAAAACAAAACCGTTATCCTCGTTATAAGGTGGTATGAACTAGGCACGTTTTGACAGGTTTCCATTGTGTATTTCACATCGCTGCAGTGGTAATATGTAGTGTATAACGGAACTACAAGATGTCGCTAGCTGTCACCTGTCACTTGTGTAACGTGTAACGTGTGAAGTTACTAGACTGTCCCTCGATATTCTGGTACTTGTTTCACTACAGTGGTGTAACGCTGACGAAGACACGGTAAATGCACTGGACTTCTGTTGCTACTATTGTTGTATCTGTCGGTGATTGGTAATTCTATGAGTTCGGCTCGGCGGGCCTCGGTTCATCCGTGTCCAGGCTAAGGCACTCCGTCCAGTAGTCCTCCATGGAGCGGTACACATGCTCCAGGACGCCCACCAGCTGGTGTCCCTCGTCAGCGTAACTCTAAACAAACAAATATTATATATATATATATGTATATATATATATATATATATATATATATATATATATATATATATATATATATATATATATATATATTCATATTCATATTCATCAGAAATGGTAAACATTTATAAACATAGTGTGTGGTGAATCTCGAGAACAAACTAGTGTTTACCTGATATCTGAAGATGACGCCGGCATCTGTGAGGGCACGGGCCAATGCTACACTGTGCTGGTAAGGCGCGGTCAAGTCGGCGAGCCCGTGCATCAGGTACAGCGAATGCGAAGGGATGTGGCGGGCCCGTTGCGTTGCATCGGCCTCCACGTAGCCTTTGTAGTTATCCCCGGGTAAACCAAGGATACGTTCCGTAAACGCTGAATCTATACGTCAACAAAGAACAGTGATTGAGTTGTGTATTATATATATGTATATATATATATATATATATATATATATATATATATATATATACATATATATGTATGTATATATATATATATATATATATATATATATATATATATATATATATATGTATATAACAATTATGTCGGTTAGAATACAGTGTTTTGATACGTACTGTAGTACAGCCAGTCTGTGATTGGCGATACAGCAATGCCACATTTGAACACTCGCTGCTGGGAGCCCATCACCATGGCTGTGACATAACCACCATACCCCCAGCCCCATACACCGACACGCGTTTCGTCCAGAAACTTCATCGTGTCCAACAAGTACCTGCAAGAAAATATTATCTAACTTATAAAGTTAGTTGAATCCACAGATAAACTAAAAACCAACTTTATCTGTGCTTGAAAATAAGATAATGTACTATGTATATGAAAAGTATTATCCACAATACTAAAGATCAGCTGATCATAGTTTTAAAAGTGTTAACCATATATAACTAAATACATACTGCAAGACGAATATCTGATCTTGCACTTCGATACCACCCAAATGCCGGTACACGGCTCGTGTGCCTTGTCCCCGGGCCCCTCGCACATCCAGACGCACGTAGACCACGTCATTGTGACTGGACATGTACGTGCCCCAGTCTATCCGAAACTCATCCGTAACAGATTTGCTGCCCGGTCGTCCATTTCTATTCAAATTGTTGAGGAGTATGTCAGTAAATGTATATAACTGCAGTTTATCTCAGGTGACTCACACTTCGACCAGTACTGGGTACGCGGCATCTCGCAACTCCTCCCTCCAACTAGGAGGTAGCAACAGTTGTACTTGAGCTTTGCTGCCCTGAGCAAGCGGTACCTCGAAGGACCGGTGCTTCGGCAGAGCAAGTTGCCGTAACCGTGCCGTCCGCTGCGGCCGCGTATCATACAGGATACGAACGAGTCGATGTTTGCTCGCCGAATGTACACCGGCCAGGGGTAATCCAGGACCCTCGCACAGCAGCACGTAGTACGAACTACCATCGCGCGGAGTACTGTCTGCATTGTAGTGACTCGGATTCACCTGTCATTTAGTTAATTAGCAACCGTGAATGATGAACAGAGACGAGAAGAACTTACAGAGGCACTGAAATGGGTACAATTTGCATAATAGTAACGACTACTCCACAACACCTCACTCGGATCACACGTGATACACTGCGCTTCGAACCTCCTGGGATCATCTATCGTAGGGTCACGCACCACGTAGAGATGTCGCTGTCCTGGTTTCCCCGCATGCGAACCCAAGAAGTATCTATAAAAAGAATTAGCTTAGAGGAACATTGCATGTGCGAATGAAGAAAATATCACACTTACACCAAATGATTGAATGTGTCCCAGGCCAAAATATCCGTAACTTCGTAACGTCCGTGACTGAGGACAGAGATCCTCTGTTGTGTGAGTGTCACGTGTTTGATGTGAGTATAGTGCTCGGCATTCTCCTCCTGGATGGGCGCCAACATCAGGAAGCTATCACCGTCGGGCGAGAACACAGGATGTGGCTGAATGTCCAGCCAGGAATCCTCGGGCGCTCGTTCAACATGAGTCTGTCAAATTGTATGTGTAATGTGCAAGTATACCAGCCATGTGTAAACAATCATGTGGTACCTCAATGCAAGTCCAGTTCGGAGCGAGACATGCCGAAATGATGCTCAGATTCTGTGCCCGATTCATCCAAACGGCTGATACTTGATGGTTGCTCTGTCCAATCCATCCGGCCGATGTCAGGTAATAATCCCTGAAACGCAAACGCTTGTGTATATTTCTACAAAACCACGGTGGTCTACGCTGATGATGCTTACTGTCCAGCTAAGGCCTTTGGAGGTTTCACCTCCCACTTTTGTACATCGGTTATGTTGTTGATATCCATCATCCATAATTGTACCTCAGGATTTGGTGTTCCCGGCTATGAATGATATTGGTAGTTTATTAGTGGTAAATACAATTATTATACAAATCATTACCGTTGGATATCGAATGATCTTATGTGCCGGGAACACTGTCGTCCTCTGGTTCGCTGCACCAGCAGTCAGCACCGTGCTCGTCGCGAACCACGGGAATGTCAGGTTACCTACAGCAGTATCATCGAATGTGGCGTACATGATGTGCGTACCATCCACCGAACTCCATAATGCTTCCGGTGTTGTGAGCACGTCCTCTATAAAACCGGATGTGGTCAGACACAATGACGCCGCCACGAGGTGGACATTATTGTTGTGCAACGGATACAGCGAGGATGGGTCAACGGGTAGAAAAGGTTATGTGTCATCGTGACAACCAACACTTTTTGTACTGGTTTTTTGTTTTTTTTTTCCGTGGAGATAAATTATAACGGGACTGGAGAATAACGAATGGGGTGGTTTATAAATCAAGGAGGAAGAAGCTAAATGTTGTCGGTGTGTTTAATGCTGAGGTACCTTGATACAGCCAATCCGGTATGCCATTATATATGGCATCCAATGCACCCGAACTTGTCAACCGATAGTCCATGAGTTCGGCAGGTGACACCCGCAGATAGATATCGTTATCAGCGACGATAAGAAGCGATGTCGAGTTGCCCAACCAGCTGGCATGCTGTAACCGTTGTTGTTGAACCGTAGTAGAACCGTGTAACCGAAGTGGTATGTGGTGACTATAACCAATAATGTTCATACATCATTCATGTAATACCACCTACTCAATATTAGATTTCCTCTTGTACGCTCGTCGTATTAACTCCGGAAGCCAATTATTTTACGCCACAATTTCGGTTCGCATTAAGTTTTTAATTTCGTTAAACATTTTTAGGTCAAGATGTTCATTAAAGGTTTCGGCGCGGAGGACGATGTGCTGGGAAAGAATGGTGCAGATTTTAATCAAAGCACGCGAACTAATTTTGCATAACAATTTCTCAGTGAGGGGATAAGCTGAGTGCTAAAGTATCTTAAAATACAGTGCGTCGTGACTTTGGTACAAAATACGCAATTACTATTTTGATGGTATCGCTGGCGTTCAGGTTTCAATTTTTCTAAAAGTACTCCTTGATTCTTAAATTATCCTCACGGCCATTTCCATTTTAAGGTGTTAATGAAACGAATTATGGTAAAAGCTCCGGCAAATGATGATGGAAAAAAGGTCCTTCTAATTATTTTTACATCATGGAATTTTTCCAGATTATATTCTTTTATTCCGACGTTTATGCCGCTTAATTAAATAAACACAATTCACTTACTCATTTGAAACGTCATAGACCGTGTAGTGTGCTGTGAACGATTGTCGGAATACCTGCAACAAAATCACATGAATTACCGACTGAGCACTGCAGCATTTCAGTTTCATTCGACTGCCGCTAGAGGGAACTACTATGCACTAGTATGTCTAACCCGTGAGCTGTCAGTGGGCGAATTGGTAAAAGTTTTATCAACTTGTCTCTCATTTAACAGCATTACAGTGGAAAAAGTTCGGGTGTTGCAGTTTTTTTCCGTTCGTTCGTTCGTTCGTTAAATTCTCTAGTTAAAATTCTAGTCACGCTCGTGCCGGACATTCAGCGCTGATTACGCTTTTACTTTAGGCAACGTTTGACATATTTTTTTCCGTCGACTTTAACGACTGACTTTTTTGTGTTACATAATTATCGGCCGAGTGTTGGTTTGTTGTCGAGGTCTGTAAATTTTGTTTGAGATTCCAATACATCGTCATGATGTATTTGAGTAAAACCAGTTACTTGTAGTATATTGGATGCGGATATTTGCGACATAAAAGTGTAATAATTTTTACGCGTTTATTGGTAGTAAAAAGTACATTTCCAACATGTTATTAGTTTTGTTCCGATTTATCGCCGAGCGAAAAAGTTTTAAATTAGAAACATAACTTTTCTCCGAATGGGGGGATCTCGGGAATCTTTTGGTCAAATGCCATGCTTGAACTTGTCTTAGTTTCGAAACCACTGATAACTTTTTATAAACATATATTTAATTATAAAAACGAGAGAATGTAAATATATTTTTAGCCAGTACTCACGTAAATATCAACTACAAAATATGGTTATTTTTATACACAGTCGTTGCTAAAAATAAGTGATCGCGTGTTAGAACTGCAGAGTGTAAACATTAACTCAATTTCACCATTTCACACCACGGAACACAACGGCTAGTGTATTATTTATTATTACAGACCGTGCAACATTACAAACTTTAATTTCCTATCCACCCTGTGATTTTCAGATTAGCCGTCACGCGATATGTTCGGCTTCTTGAATATTGTGCCAGTGTAAACACGGCTCTGATTGCTCGGCAACAATATTTACGTAAAATGTAATTAGTAAAATACCTGTGTTGCTGCAACGAACTGTGACACATGTTTAGCACTAATTGAGTATTGTTCGGAAATACGTAATTCATATTGACAGTTGGAATTTTTTGCGCAAGTGTTTAACTACATGTAGGAATACACTAGATGATTCGTGTTTCAATATAACCTAACATTTAGACACATTAGCACAAATAGAATATGTACAAGTATAACTTGTTAGACAAGTTGTTGCTGTTGAAGTGCCGTAAGTTGTCGAACATGATGTCAGTTGGTGGTAGGTCGAAGGTTATACATAGTGTTCTGATTTGTATCAGTAACTATATAACGTACCGGAATAAAGGCGGTATAGTACTTTAATAAATGAGCTATAATCACGCAATAATCTAGCCGAATATCAGTACCATTGACAGCCGTAGCGCACTGCATGTACCAGCCACTTTACCCAGTGAATTTGCATCGTAATTCGCAGTATTAAAGTGTTAATCAAATTTGCTACCTAATGAGACGTTCAGCACAACTCACAGATCATTATCGACATTAACAGTTTCTGATTCAATAGGGTTTTCATCTTCTCGAGTAATTTATCAAGTAAATCATTTGTTTACAAAGCGTCAATACAAAACGCGATGAATAAAGAAAGATAATAGAACAATCTGTAAATAATATGAAAAACAATGTTATACACTAATTATCTACTTAATCATTGGACAGAAGAAATAAAAAATTAGTTGCTTTATAACGGTACTATGCTGCTCATTGATATCTTATTAATTAATTAGTTTTTTTTTGCTAAAGTAAATATGTATAAATATCAAATAAGTTCAGAGACTCTAATGAGCAGTAACGCAATAAACTCGACATGAATGTGACCATATTCACATGCGTGATGTGCTGGTTGCAGAAAATAAAAACAAATATTTGTTTTATAAATATTCCGCTAAACCTGTTTAATTTCGAGGTGATAATTATTCTAAAAACAGCTGTTCTTCTTCTGTCTTTCATTTACCTAGACAACCGCTCGTATGGAATAATATTTCATCTTAAACGATGCGCAGATCTTGAATGGCAGGACATGCATATAATTTTAATGAAGAGATGGCAGCACAAGCCGTACTAGCGCACGTGGATGCTGGTGTATTGTGTGCTCATTAATCATACAGCCCAGGTATTACATGTACCGTGGCATGCGCAAACTCGCGCAATATTGTACACGTAAACACCTTGCGCAAGATACATTCACGATATACTGAGATTAGCGTCTCAAACTCACGTAATTTACGTTTACATTGCGTTCTACGTAAACTTGCGCTAATACTTTGTGTATTATTTATTATTTTGTAAACCAGGGAAAATCGCGTACGAGTATTACTCGGAATAACTCAAAAAGTATGTTCAGAATAATTGTGAAATCACAAACAATACAGGATAATAAGTATTTTTTAATTTAGTAAACTAGATTTTGTAAATAATTAGATTAAAAACTTTTATTATCCTTTTTTAATGATTTGTGAAAAATAGATAGAAAAAACATTACTTACCGATTTGACGTTATGTTTAAACAGCACGTAGCGTAAATCTAAAGAGCACTGGTAACCTTTCACGTTCAGTTGCCTCTGTAACACGTGAAATCAACATTACTAAACCAGGTATTCATCTTTTATCGCAATTATTTTCCCCAATACACTACGGCAGATACAATTTTAGTTCCTTGGCAATTTTTCTCAACGCAGAAATAAATGCCACGCAATACACTACCCAATAAAGTGTATATTTTTACTGCAGTCGATCAATCTGGCAATATATGGTTTGTCATATAATTTAACGGTCGAATCACGTATCGCACAGACAAGAATGGACAAGAATGAGAAACATCGCATTAAAGCATTTCCATAATGGTCGCATGATGCCAGCGCTTGGCGGCCATGTTGGTAAACAATCTCAGTGGCTGCGGTTGCACATAACCTAGAAACGTATGAGTCATTCAATAAGCCGCGAGGGGCTCGGCTGCGCTTAGTCTGATACGAGACCATAATCGACAAACATTTTATGAACGTGTGTATCGGCCTGCAGTATTACCTCGGTGCGGTTCTACAGCCGTTAGGTTATTAAATATTAATTTCCCCGAGGAGTACACATACAGCGCCGCGGTAGCACGTGTGTCTGCACAGGCAACTAACGCGAAGATGGTCGACAGGTGTTAACAAATGGCTGAAATGCACGGAATATTGTGTGATGTGATCTTGAAGACGTTGTGTACAATATCAATTCTTGTTGGGTGAATTCTAACATGTAGTTAAAGTAGATAATCTAGCAGTTAGAGAAATAAGTCACTGAATTTTGCATCAACCTAAAAGTATTTCGATGTTACTTTATGCTCACCAGAGTATGATTGGTGACCAGTACGGACACGCTATCATTGGAGGTGTCCAAAAGAGCAAGTCCTCCATCGTCCGCTTGGAAGACAAAATGTGTGGGCGATATCCAGGTCGGAGGTAATCTATATCGAACACCAGAATGATACCAAACACTTATATTGTCAATGAAACCAAATTGTTGAATGTTAAGTATTGATTTAGTCAGTGTTGCAAAAGCAAGGAAACTTTTGTCCACGATGTAAGATGTTGGAGATCGACATGATTACCTGTGCGGATCCAGCTCGCCTTGTAGATATTCCTCGAGTTTCATGCGTCGTCCTGACCAGTACAACAGCTCGTCCACATAGCCCAGCAAGTAGATAGCGGTCACAATGCCAGCGATCACTACGCCTATCACCAGTAAGGATAACACAATCGACCACCAATTATGGCCATCGTCGCCGTGGTACGCGTCCTCCTACAAGTCACACACACCGCCATGAACACACACGAGCTGCAGCGGACACTGCGGTTGGGTATGGTGTAAATGTTGATCAGTGTGTTGAGTACAAAATGTATGAAACATGCGACAGAATAAAAACATTGTAAAGATCTGGTCTTCACAATGTTTAATTATTCTACATCCTTGGGAATACCTAATCCCGAAGACGTTTAATAGCTTCTCATTAAAGATCTAATAATTTAGATTACCAACGCCCGAATTGTCCTTACGCCAAGGGATAGAAATTCTTGAAAACCCGCCCGAAATTGGCAATAAACTTAGCCGAAATTCGCATTACCTGTACGTAAATTTTATTAACATTGCCGGTAAATTCGAAAGGGAGTACTAATGTTCAATTGTACAAGTGTAGAAGCGGGTGAATACGGCCCTTATAGTCCTTCGGCTGGGGTACTAAAGCCCTGTAATTGTACATCCAAGGGCACTGCAGGTCATAGAGACTGAGTGCATAAATGTTTTACATCTACTAGCTTTACGATTCAACAGGGGATTCTGAATTTCCTACCTCTGTATTTCTGAATATTTTAGTTATATTTATTTACAGTAATAATCAAACATTTACCTCTTACGAATTATTAATTGCGGTTAATATAATTTTAAAATGTTCATGAATCATAACCGTTATACTATAATAAGAAAGTAATGTAATAATTGCTATTGGTAATTCGGACGCGTGACACACTCCTGCATTCTGCTGTAAGATGCGCGCGCACTTCGCGTTTCCGAATTCCAGGCCGTACGTCGTTGATGTGAACACCGAACGGTGACGTCACGTTCGGCGCAAAACATAGAAAGGCGAAAAAAGTTTTTTTTTCTCTCTGCCTAATTATAGGATGGAGGGTTACTTTCGTAATTAATTAAATGACGCCAGGATGTGGCAAAAAAAGATTATTTTTTTTATCTTAGATGAAAAAGAAAACGTCGTTTCATTTTCTTTTATGTACAGAAATTTAAGAGTGGGGCGGGTTCATTAAAGGTGTACTCGTGGCACAAAAACGATTGAAGATGAATGTACACTTATGACGTGTACACTCCGACAGGCTTTCAAAACTGACGCTTTCAACGACGAATATTGTTTGAAATATAATGAATTCTCAGCAGCCATTGGAAGCTCATTCTAATTACTGAATAATGTTTTAGGTATTGAATACGAGTTATCTGTTTTTTTTTTGTGTAGACATTTGAATTATTCTATCGAAAACAGTGCAAGACAAATTCTATGCATTCTCATTGCTAATTTAAATTGCAAAATATTTACACTCGGTCAACATTGAATTAAACATATTCATGATACGTAACAACAACAACAACAACATACTTGTAACAAATACTCGTATAAAAATGTTGCAATTTCCAGTTTAGATAAACATGTTTCATACGAAATGATTAGGTACAATGTATTGATGTTATCTAAAAGATGATATGAACTGTGCACATGACATAGACATATAGTATAACACATTCCACATAAATATACAACTAAGTTCGCTAGAGGTTAGTGTAACACAGGTACTTGTTAACAACAGTTTCATTCCAATCACTGGGATGCAGCGCACTAAGTATTAAGGTGACTGCAAGTATCCAATCATTCATCGTAAGTTTTGGTATCTTGCTAGGCTAGTAAGGGTGTACTATGATGCAGTTAACCACAGAGACAGATTATATTCTATAGTTTTGTGAGAGTAAAATTGAATGTATATATATATATAGATATAGATAGATATAACGAAAACTTCGGAGATGCTAGATTTTGTATACGTACTGTGGATGTGTTATCACTGACCTCCTCGGAACCTACCTCGGCCTTCTTGGATTTCGGGTCAATCACTTGCAACGTTTCGTCGGGCGGTAAACGCCAAGAATTGCGATCGGCGTGCACATTAGCGTGCATGGTTGCGCCGGCGTCGGGCACACACCCGGCCCACCCTTGCCCGGCGCCACTGCTTCACACTGCACACCGCACACCGTATCACACCGCCGCACACACCACCACTGCGCACGCGCAGTAACAAACACGCAACTTCAACACGTCAGTTCTCTGGAACACAAAACAACAACAATAATTATGACATATATTACGTACGTACGTACAGGCTTGGCATCAAAGTAATTTCGAAACAAAACAATTAGATCGTTTAAATGACTACATGTCTCACAAGAAAATATCCCAGAAATTATTTCCTACGATGAATTGCATGTCAACAGGTAAACAGACACTTTTATTCCATAATTCAATTTGCTTTATTTCCAACAAACTATGTGGAGGAAATAAAAGTGAATTATTTGATTACACCGTCGCGGCAGAATTGTAGCACGTGTCTGTGCGAGATGAAATTAAAATAATAAATAATTAACAATTCCGTGTTCGCACATACTGTAACGACGCGTCGGACACCCAGAGTGGGCGCTATTTATCCGTGCTTAATTCCCCGGAATCGTGTTTAGTATTCTAGGCACGCGCTCGTGCCCGGAGTCAGATCCGGTCCATTGTTCACGGATAATAGTGTGTGTTAACACACTCACGCGCACACACACACACCCCCACATGTGCTTGTGGTAGAATACAAGTTTAGTTTAAAATAGCAGTAGTATATTAGTATTTTTTTCCTGGTATATCTTACCGAGACCTATTACTCTTATTCCAACTTTTTATTTTAATAACTTTCTGCATTATTTCGATCTGCGTAAGTGAATTATGTAAATTCTTCGTTCAAAAATAAATTTATGTAAAGCAGCAGTTGAGAAATTGGCAAACTGGCTAACTCTTAAGAATTAGAAACGATATTACTTTTCTAGACCGCGTTCTTTTTTTGCTCTGCCTCACTTAGCTGCTAGTTCTATTCGGTCGAAAACAAACCTCTAAAAATATTCTCTTAGATTTCGTAATAACCGTTAGTATGGAAGAACTTTTTTCAACATCTATTCCATAACCAACCAATTCTGCATAATACTTTATTCTTTACACATCCCTTTCCTCGTTTCTCTGCTTCTTCCTCCTCCCCTGCCATCCACAAACAGGAGCGCGCAAATAAAATTCATTCTCGAAAGCGAGTGAACCTTTTTAATTAAAAATGTTGACTGCAAACGCCGTCACGAAAGCGTGAAATCTGTCGAAATCTGACTGGTTCACAACATGGCCAAGTTCATTCTAAAGAAAATATTATCTCCTGCAAGTCCTGGCGAGGAGGTCTCCGAAAGGCTGGGAGCTAGCCAGCTGTGCTGATGGAAAGTCAGTACATCCCGCGATCCCGTATTAGTTTTATAACTGAATTATGAGCAAGTCTTGGAACGAAACTGGAGTCAACCGTGATGGATGAACGGGACCGCGTCATAACAGGATTTGTCTTAGAAGTTTGCGCACAGGAAAGTGAAGGGTAAGGAAGAGAAATAGTCAAATATCGTCCAATTACACATTGGAATAGTAATGTATGATAAGATTCTTTCATTACATGTTGTCATTATTTGGTAAATAGTTTTTTTGTTGACAGATAGAACAACGTCGCCTCGATTGGCTGAAGTTGTTGTGCTGGATCATAGATTTCGTTGCAGAATGCAGAACAATGATGTTAAAGTGAAAAGTTCGACTAACGAAATGCAATATCACCGGATGACTTGAACTGTTGGTTATTGTTTCTGTACTTTGCACATTGTGCAGTGCGACGTACACTTTCAAACTATGTGAATAATGTATCTGAATTGCATGTTGCAAGAACACAGTGCTCCGTTTGTCTGCTTGTCAACAAACTGTAAAACATCTTCAAATATTCAACAACTGTATGCTCAGAATCGACCAACTTTTCTCGGGCTATTTCTGTTTAAATATCCAATGAAATCCTTGCAAAGATTATTGCCTAACATTCGTTAGTGAAACGTTTTTTCAGTCAAATGCTACTTCATGTTTGCTGATCATAAAAGAATACAGTGATGGAATCACGAACACAATGGTCAGTGCCCGTCTGAGTGGTCGAATCTGGAACCAGCGCCAAATCTGGATGACATACATGCTTTCGAAACCAGATCAACATATAAATATGAATGGCTGTCAGTAGTGGCATAGCATTTGGTTGATAGATGAAATCCTATGGAGGAAACAAAATAGTTTGTGATATCGGCAGTTGCCGTGATGGATATCCGGGATATACCATGCTGACCGCAGTGTTACCAACTATTACTCACACATCAATGGTGGACTAGAGATGTATCTGAAAGTTGGCAATTTCGTAGAGTATATACTAACAAATGTTTTATTTAACCCGTTTTGTTTACAATCATTAAAATGAGTATTTGTCAGAACCAATCAACACTGTTGACTGCATATCAATGTTTAATATATACAGAAACTCGAATTTGAATTTGTAACATGCTACACTTTGAAATTATGCAATGTCAGTGTTATTACAAAACCACTGTATCTAATTTGATATTCCAATTAATATTTACTAAATCACAAATGGCCATAGCGAATTACAGCATACGTGCACATATTAACAAGCGCTATAGAATACAATATTTGTGACAAACGTGTTATCTGCAAAGTTTCTGCCTGAATGACTCTGTTTAATTTCCTGTTCCATATGAGAGATACTGGTTTTGAACAACTATATGTCCATTCACTGTATTTTTTGTATTCAATTTAAATAAATATTGGAACGAAGCCAAAACAACTGGAGCGAACAAATATTGTATACAGTATCAACAAGAAATGAACAATGTATTTCATTCGGAATATGTGATAAAACATATGTGAGCGGTGACAGTAACTGAAACTGGCGACAAAGATGACAAGTGATTGATCTGACATCGGTAACTGGAGAAAACAAGGTTGGGATGGAGTGTGTGTGTCAACAAGGTAATGAAATGACCGACGCAATGTCACCGATCGGTTATTGGCGATAGCTATCGATACTACGTTGACAAACGTGTATGCTTGTTTGTGCAAGATGTACGTACTAGACCGCATATTGTTCTTTCAGAACACATAACGTCACGTAAATCTCTACGCAGGTACCTTGTGCAGCAATATATTCTGCGCAAACAGCTATTAACCTGATTTCAGATAGTTTTAAAAGCATGTGATACTAACTTTAATTTCTTTGCTATATGTATCGCATAAAACAGTAAATGTAAAGTTATGTGAGTGTGTCAGACTCCATATATTCCCTGAGGTTAATGCACCCTACAACTTTCTTTCTACTGGTTTTTTCTTGATCGAACTTTAAGGGACTGTTCCCAGCCAAATTGCATTTACATTGAGTTCCCATTCTCAATCCTCTTGTTCCACAGTTACCTCTTTTTTGTCCCCGCTTCTCGCCTCGATTGAGAGGTCGTTGGCATCTTGATTTTCACATTGTGCTGACTGATTTATAGTCCGAATTGTACATTTTTTTTATAGTATATTGATGTTGAAATATCTGAGATATACAAAGGAAATACTACTTTATTCTGTGGACCTGGTTTTGATGGAAATTTATTTGCTTTTATTGAATTATTGACTGATACAAAAAAATATGTATGTTATATCGATACATGGTTCTATAACTGTATTCTATTTTTAAATGTAAATTTCGCATGCGATATCACTTTTCAATGCCGTAGATAGACAAAGAAAGGCCACGATGAACACATCAAGTAGTCGGTGACAGTCATTTCACGATCGAACAATCTTGGGAACACAATTTCCCTGACAAAAGTTACACAAAGTAGACAAGCGGAACGATTTTCATATTTGTCCGAAAGGAAAACGGCCGGGGTCGAGATGAGTTTTTCCAGTGCCGCTGGTCGGGAAGTGTCAGAATTTTCACACAGGAAGTGAGAAAATGGTAAGCGAGCGCTCGGTGTACACCACCGGATATGACACGTCACGTGCGTTACATTGTTTGCCATGAGCACCATCTAGCGGTGATCTCACGAACTGACACGACATCTTTCCTGCCCTTAATTAAGTTTAAAGTTGAACGAGAAAAAGAAAAGAATTAGTTTTTCGTTCTCCCTTTTGTGACACATTCGGTTCTACACAAAAATTCTGCTTCTGTTCAGAAAAATTACAGTTGCTTTCCAGTTGAGTTAGCTTTGAAATGGAGTCGACGAAATACCGAGGCGAAAAAACTAAATGATAAGTCGTTAGATCTTGTTTCGTCTTAGGGTTTTTCTGTCGTATTTGTTTCTCGGTGTTTTACGTTGCAAAGTGGCAGACAACACTGATAAATCTACACTCTGTAAAACGTGTTTCAACTTGTGTGTTTGGGATGGTATAATGCAGAAAGTGATAGACCAGTATATGTACTTACTGCATAGAAGATTAATAGATCAAATTCATTCGCCCATATTGTCCACTGAGCCATTTTCTCTTAGAGGAGCCTGTACATGTAACTAGGCAAAGGTCAGTTGAATAATTTAATAAATGACCAGAGCAGCTAGAAACCTAATGTAAATTGGCAACTTTAGGGTTATAGACCACAATATCCACAACCCACTACAGTAAATACGCAAATGAAATATATAGCCCTCAGAGAGCATTTTAGCTCCAGATTTGATTCTTTGAATTAACCACTTTTTAGTTTTATACAATGAAATATAAATGATCTGATTATTAAATTTTTGTAACGACCTTTCAAGAAGTTTCCATCAATCCCTAAGATTGAAATTTGTTTTTCTCTTTTCATTAATATCCGAATACTCGATAAAGCTATCCGTAGTGTAATATATTTATCATTCTGTAAAGAGAAATATGGGTAGAAAAAACCAATAACAAGATTAAAAACGTATTAGAAAAATCTCCGGTGTATCCTAGAGGGTATGGCCTTATTGCAAAGGATAATATATCACTATTTAATTTGCCAATAATTGTTCCACGATCGTCTTCGACACGGACACGGCACTCTTCATAAAAGGATAATCAATCAACTGGAACAACAGGCTTCCGAAATGTGGATTCGCTTATCCGGAAACACACATACACACGTGTATGCCTGATTCGAGAGGAGTATTCTTTTAATTTCATTTTTGCTGCCGGAATGAAGATCAATGTTGTTCGTGGTTCGGCCGAATTTCTAACTCGCCTACCTTGAACTTTATTCTATTTTTTTGCGTTGCGATGTTTTGAGAATTTATTGCTCTGAATTTAATTGCATTATTGATCAGCACTAGATCAGTATTATAGCAGAAGATATAGGTTAATACTGTAGCTACTGTACGAGCAATTTGATAATATCCAATACTTTCATTGACATATATAATTGTATTCAGTGAACAAGGATTAACATCGAGGAGCCTTCGCCTAAAGGATTTAAACGAATTTCGTAATAAAATAACGATTTGCTGACGAGGTAAATGAAATCGCGTTCTCTTGTACAATCGCCAACTGGAACCGCACCTCTAAGAGTTGCAACAGCCAACTCGTTGTGGTTTAGGACTAATGACATAATAAATTAACGGGATCTCGTGCACGCTGCTGCATTCAACATACGAAGCAATTTAAGATTTACCCAACGCCGTAATGCGAGTGTGCTATTTTCGGAATGTTATCGGAAAATCATTACAGGTTCGAGCTAAAAATAACTGCATTGTATGTATTTCTGTTTCGCCAAATGGCGAACCAATAGACGGGCAAGAAGGGGAATTGATGTATTTTATGATTAAGTGATACGGCGTTGGTTGTGATTAAAGTTTGCTGAAGGGCGGCACTATGAGTAATTTGTGGCAATGTTTCAAACGCAATTAGAAAAGAGACAGGAGAAGTGTAGTTTTACTAGTTTATTAACAACTAAAAACTACTCATAAAACAAAATGTGTTCCTCTATATTTAACTAAGATACTGAATCAATTCTGACCCATTCATTCTAACACATTTTCGAAGCTAGATTCGACTGTTTTACAGAAATAGAATCACCAATTTGATCGGAATAATTTTGGTAAAACTGGTCGTTTAAATTATTAATTGCTAAAAGAAATATTTCCATGTGCTGCTAACTTCGGAAGTTAAATACGAAGATAAAATGCGCGTTCTGGGCGAAATTGTGTGGAATAAGAAGTTAAAAGGAATGTGATGGAGATGTTAGAGGAAAGTTGAAATCGTTCGACCACAAGCCGGAGAATTATACAAGAGGTAGTACGAACAAATTACTTGGTCTGAGCCTGGAGATATCTTACTGTAAAATGTATGAAATAGTTTTCAAGTTATTCCTGAGTTGAATAAATGTTTCTACACATTCGGCCAAAGAAGTTAAATGCTTTGCAATTTGGATACAAATTATGATATATGCCAAAAGTACAGAAAGAAAATTAATAAAACGTCTGTTTGAAGGAATTATTTGAAAGTCCGTTGAACGAGGCGAGGCGGATATGGTAGAAGAAGGAAACATTGTTGAGCCAAGCGGAGCAGAACTACGGGTGATGTGGATTGATGTTAGAGCTACAAGGTGAATGTTAGCGGTTGTAGAGGAGACCTTATAACATTTGGAGCACGAAGAGAGATGTTGAAACTTCAATTTCCACAAATTATCCCGACGGGCCCTCCTTGAAGGGATCTTCAAGTGTTGCTGAACGCGTGTTTGTATCGATTTTATTGCCAAGGTCTGGGTTAGGTATACGGATGCTGCCAGCGTCAAACGCCACTGCGTGGGGACCAAATGAAAGTTGATTAAAAAGATATCGGTGTTCCTGAGTACCTTTATGTGCTCTTTCGGTCAAAATGCCATCAGTTCAATCCTGTTCGAACTCAGTTCGATGTTTGTGTAGCAAGCTCACGGAAGCGGAAATGTAACGAACCACATTGATAACAAATAGTCGATACGTTTACACGTTATATAAAAATATTCTGCTAGCATCACAACGATTCCAGTGCTGCAATTCGCTAATGCCAAATACCTTTGCATACAATTTGTTTTGCAATTCCCACAATGCAAAAAGAAACTCCCCATTCATTGCAGAATCCATTTCAGTATTTGAATCACCTCAAACACAACGCCACATAAATCATACTCACCAATCACCACCATCCATTGGAGTGTATGGAGCAGTTGGAGGAGTACTCTGACAGAGAGGAGAGTAGTTGTCATTTACATGTCGTCACAGCTGCCTGGGATCCCCTAAGTTTCATATTTACACGTGTTGTAATATATACGTACTCGCTTCGTGCTGATTTGCGTTCACTCATCAATCACTAGCACAACTATAAGATGGAGAACTGCTTACGCGCACATCCGTAGAACATTCGAGACGGGTGTCTCACAGGTATCATCACCATTTGTATTATTCCAATAGTATGGTTTTTGAATAACCGTTTCTTGGAAGAACCACCACCTTACCAATTGACACACGTCGCATTTTATCGCGCGAATTCGAAGACTTCGTATCCATTCCTTGTAAACACGTACATTTCCTTTCGCAATTAATCGCATTCAATCGGAAAGTGGATATATGTTATTTTTATCTTGTCGGTTTTACTCGGAACTGTCGTTCCGAAACGATGACAACAGGGCGTTGTTTTACAGATACGTAGCTGCTGTGGTTTTATTATCATACGGTGTTTTGTTTGTCCCAGTGTAATGCCTGAATGGATACGACTGTTTGTTGATACAATCGAAACTAGAGTAATCTGTGTTTGTGCAGTTTGTGCGCATCAATTTCGCTCGGCAAATTTTTGTAGAGCGGAAACTGCGCTGCCTTGGAACCTAGTGTTTATACTGAAAATAATGTACAATTTTACATTAAATGGACAAATTGTATTTTTATGAAACAGAATAATTGTTTGCGTATACAAATAAAATTGCGTCCTTTCTGTCATAACAAATATCTATTGAACTACTCCTTCAAATGTACATAATGTATTTCATTGGCTAATAAGGTATGCTGGGAAGTACGTGAAAATGGATGTACTGCAATATATCATCAATATTTTCCAGTGAACTTTTTTAAAAAAACAAAAATATGATAAATGGCAGCAAATCATTTAAAATGTCACCTATATAAATTGACGTTTGCAAGATATAAATCAAATCATGTCAATGGTATTGCAAGTGTATATATATGTATATATATATATATATATATATATATATATATATATATATATATATATTGGATTTGCATCTGGGCATTATAATCAGCAAAATTTTCAGCAATAGATTCAACGATTTTGCTGATACAGCAATTCAAATATCATACAGTCCTTCAGAGGAAAATAACTGATTGGAAGCTTTGTGCAAATAGGATTAAAAACGTATTGAAAGAGCTTCCCATTTTATTATTAAATTCAAATTATTGATTCAAATTGTAATTCGTACGTTGACGATTTTTATGTATAAAAATCAAGATACCTTTCAACGGAAAGGTTACCGAATATAAGAAGCATAAAATATATCACTATTTTATATATATATATATATATATATATATATATATATATATATATATATATATATATATATACATATATATATATATATATATATACATATATATATATATATATATATATATATATATAATTGTGCCAAAAATATTTTCCAAAGTCAGGAAAAACTCTCCGTACTCTAGTGGTGAAAAAAAGAACTATTGTTATATAAAGACAATCTCATTGTTCACCAAGCTATCTGAAGATGATCGTTTTAGTTATTTTTGTTATCCTCGTTAAGTTGGTAGAGTGTGTGAGCGCGCACGGGCCTGGTTCACCTTCAGTGTTACCAACATTGAACGTCTATTTAGGTTTGCAGCACGGTCCCGTTACAAAGTTAACCAAGCCAGTAATCGGTTTCATAATTAATTAATTAATTAATTAATGAGAATGTTCAATAACTTTGTCGATATCGTGATGTAGATATTGATTTTTAATTATTGCTGGCGGAATCATCGTAAATGGTGTTGCATAACCTCTGTTTGGGGAAATTGTTTGTTGGCAATATTGTGATGAAACATTCGCATGATAAAGAGACATTTTATAATCAATTCATTGTTTTTCATACGGTGTTGTCACGCAATTTCTTAACCAATAGAAGCCATGGAATTGTTGGTACATAATATGAAGTAATTTCAAATTCCCTTACAAGCATATAGATTTGAATTTATAAAACTGTAAGACATATTCATTGGTCTAAAACTCCGGTGTATTTATTCGCCTTTTTTCTGTTAATACTGTTCCGATCATTCTAAACCCTTTCTACGAGAATTAAACATGCACATGATCAGATTTGTTCCTGCACTCAATAGCTGATGGTTTGTACAACAATAGTTTCGTAGATCGTACACATGTTGTCATTACAATGCGAACACAATTATTCCATATTAACAATTGTTAAACTCCCAGTAAAGGATTGATACAAAGGCCGGTTTGCAGCATGTTATTGCCTGCAATCTATCCGCGCGATGTCGAGTCCAAATGCGTGGTGATACAATTACCAGCGGCTTTTCAATTTATCGTCGACATACTCCTACTGCGCAACACAATGTACCCACCCCCTACCCTGTCCTCCCGTCACCTGGTGCCACGTCAACACACTTCTGCAACCGCGAATCATATCTGGTGATGCATTGGAAGATATTCTAAAAATACCGTGATTAATTTCAATCGCACACAAATAACATCTCCAAGCCGGAATAGTCTCATATTTTTGTTCAAATCCTGATAGTGATGTTCTGTACTGTTCTAGCAAGGTAATGTATTCATTACGTCATACGCATCTAGACGAAGCTGTGTGTAGAAATACGCCATCATCTATTTGAACAGCGGACACAATGTATATATTTCGGGTGTTGTTTCGAGTTTTGTGTGTCTGCTTCATTGAAATATTACAGGTTTGCCATTCTACCACCCAGTACGTTCGGCTGAATGTGTGTGTGTGTGTTTAGAAAACCGTAATAATACATATTTCATTTTGCGTGGGGTTGGTAGCATTGATTTCCCCCGCTCCGAATACCGTATCGTCTCGCTGTTTATTGCTTCGATACGCAAGGACTTGGCAATTTGATTGAAAATTATTGCATGTGATTTGAATTTTATTATCGATTCCTAAATGATATCCTTGCTGCCGGGTAGAAAGGGCACGGTAGGTTATTTTTCTGATACAATTAAGAATACATATACGTATCTGAAACCAGTATATTCTGAAGATCTATCGGTGGAGATATTGGTTGATAAAGGACGCCGCAAGCAGGCCAATCAGAAAACTCATATAGGCTGCGAGGAAATGGCCACAGAGATATATCTATCAACTTTAATACTATCGATATATCTGGGCCAGTGGATTCACTGTGTACTGCTGCTCGGCTACTGGTGCCTGATCGCTCTCGTTGATAAGATCCGGAGATTATCCGGGGTTCCGGAGCTGGGGTGGAAGTCACGGCTTGGCCACCTTGTGTGAACCGGTACAGTTTATGTGTTCTAGCACAATATGCAGTTCTAGTTTGAAGCACAGAATGCCTGAACACTTCCAACAATAGATGAAGCAAACCAAAGCTATCCAATCCCAACTTGAAGCGCGGTTTAACCAAATGCACAGACATAAAAGCCTAATGTTTTAATGCAATTGAAAATGGAATGATTCCGTTATTTGTTAGATTTGAAATTGAACGTATGGGACAAGAAATACTTCTAAAAAGCATTGACACGCATAATGATCGTATGAAACACAAATTATCTTCACGGACAATTACATGAAAGCGATTCTTGTTTACATGAAGCTCCTGGACGGGGATGAAGCCAATTTTTACTGGTACAGAACATTTATTTAACATAGTATACGATACGTATCTCACCAGAATACATATCCGTAATAACCAGCGTATAAGTTACATCTTTTCAACGCGATCGTTGGCTTCCCCAAAACCATTTCGCTACGCCACCGAGGGTTAGGCTAGTTCCAGAGCATAGATGGATAGAGCCATGTCATTATATTCCCCTCACACTCATCCCACGGCTTCGAAATCTCCCAGAGAGATCCTTGGAAAGCATTGTGGGGTGTATTTCCCTAGGAATTCTACCACGTGAGATACGCTCTGCAGTTGCTCTACTGTTGGCGTAACGAACTGGATCGATATGTGTGTGTGAAGAGATGATGTTTGTTGGTACAGGTGCTGCAGTAGTTCTAAAGGATATTCAGGGTGCAAGTCCTGCTGTCTGTTTATTTTAGCACGAAAGAGTGTTTGTTTAATAACTTTTAATTTAATAACGGGTAATTGAAAGCAAACTACTTTTGAAGGACGGCTCCTCATGTCTTGTGATACGAGGTTAAATGTTATTGATGTAAACAAAATAATAAAAACGTTGATATAATGAGGTGACAGTCAATTCAGTGGTGGCTAATAATACTTACAGTGACTTGGCACATTTACATGTTGCAATATTTAGATCACCCTTGACATACTGTGCCCAAAATAATTTCACATACCGATTGCCATGTATATCTCTGCATGAAGAATCATGTTTACTAATGTAGAAATAAATATATGAAGTACATTTATAGTTTAGCACAAACACGTTCACTAGATCTTGTTCACTTTGACAGTTCATATTGTCCACATGACATCACATTTATCGGCATACGCACAACTGTCAGCCACAACGCTTGTTTAATATTGTAACAGTTACCCATTTTTGCACGAGTTCCCGTTCACTTTTAGCGCATAAATCGATTCCATGTCACGGACCAATTAACTGCTGTTTGTGTGTTTTATTCCACTTTGACATGTCAATACGTTACAAACGACATTATTTACTCGGGATAATAACAGTAGCAAACCAGAACATCTATTTCAAACAATATTTCGAATATATCATTAACAATATCATCAAGAAACCTTTATGTAATAGTTTATGAATGAGCTCATTATCGACAGTGGTGTTACACTTCTACGCTTGTATGCGAGCAATTAACTTTTCATCTATTCACGCCCCAATTACCAATGCTTTTACACATCGCTGACGGTGGCCAGTTGCTGCATTCACCCCTCGTTCGCTCACGTATGCAAATGAGGCATTTTTGACCTGTGCACCCGGCCTGTCACCGGGTCTGAATGAGCTTCAGCGTCAAACGATGTGGAACTTGAATATTCATACACGAGATGGCAGACAATGTTGGCAATAGACAGGCGAGATAGCGCACGCGATTACCGACTTTGACTTTATGTGAATTCCAACAGCATAAAGGTTATATTGTCTGTTTTTTTTTCTGATTATATAGCCGGTGAGTTATTCAATGTTTCCTACATTGCATGGGCCGGTATGATATTTACAGGATCATTTGCAAACGAACGCGACGATAAAGGATTGTAATTGTTTGTTGCGTAATAATCAACGGACATGCTTAATGTGAATAAACAGTTTGTTCTCTATGAACAACACCATAATGTACTTCAGTATTAAACGGCTATTGTACAGTTTTTGCAAACCTAAGTAGAACATTGTTCAGTGTATAAATAGTCACAGGAAATTGCACAGAACAGGCCGACCTCTGCACTTTAAAGTAGAATTTGATGTTACCCGGGTTATACAAAGGATTGATCCTTATCCTCACTTTCGCACCGACGATGTTGCTGTTAGATACAATAAAAAATCTATTGCAAAACCTCCACAACCCTTCCATTTGTCAAACATGAAGTAGTGAATATTCCGTAAAGAATAGTTTCGTCCTTATTTTGTAAGCAATGTGAGGTACATTGCGGGCAAGTGAAACCAACCCGTAAGTCGGTTCATAAATCAAGTTTTGCGGCAGTAAAGTACCAGTTATAAAAGATTTTACTGCACGTAGTTTAGTATAATATTATGCTATTTCTACATAGTGTGTCACCTATTGCATGTACTCTTCCATTTGAGAGTGTATCCGTTCCATCTTGCACAAGTATATGTTCACAACTCGTTTCTGCACAGTGTCCTATGTAAGCATGACCTTTCGAATGCCTCGGACACACATCAAAAACTAATAACCCAATAATCCTTTCACTCACCAATGTACACCTAGCACACTCCAAAACGCGAAAACAAACATATTTCACACGTGGTCCCTAGGAGGAATTACACTAGGGTTGTGGAGTATTTGCGCGCGCGCGCGCGTGTGTGTGTGTGTGTGTGTATGTGATACTAGTGAATATGCTTGACCTTTATGTGTATGTGTGCGCGAGTGTGTGGCTGATTTATACTCGTAACCGCCTAACTCCTAGGGATTAAGTATCCTATGTTCGACATTCGAGACTTCCACAACTCTTGTCGACATTCCGCCACCTCCTCTTCTCTTCATATGGCACACTTATCCCCCCCCCCCCACTGTGTCCTGCTGCTGACCATTCTCTTTCCACCCGCGTGTAGGATTTTCACAGGCTCTAGTCACGGATTAATTATAGCTGGCTGTGGTGAATTTTATAAATGATCCTCCACTGCGTCTAAAACTGGCGTTTTGCGGTTTTTCCAAACTGATAATCAATGCAGTGATAGGTTTTCTCTTCGTATTCGTAATATTCATAAACAATCTCTTTTATTGTCAAAGGCTATAGCTATTACTTATCTGTGTATGAATTGAACGAAAATAAATAAAAGGTTATTCGGAAAAGGATAACATTCAAGCTTCAGTAAACATATTATACGTAACGTCAAAGCCATATGAAATTCCTCGCAAAAATGCAATACCTTGTGGAAACTGGGTGCATCGCGAGCTTTCAGGTTTTCCACCCGAATGAGCTTTTGCGCCACGGGAATAGATTCCTGTTCAAATATGTAGTCAAAATTACACAGCGAAGATACTTCATGTGTTCAGTGTAGCATGTATGGTAGTTTTGCTGAAGATTATTTGGTAATGGTACTCGTCATCACCAATTACATTATGAATTATGTTTATCATCTGAGCAGAAAAAGTGGCCTGGTCTACAGAAAGTGACATATTTGATCTTTATTAACTGAAATTCCCTAACTAATTTATCCCTCCACAGTTTCAATGCTTAAATTCCAAGTGGAGCAAAAAAAAAAAAACGGTACGCATGATATTTCAGGCATCTTTTTTTTTGGGAAATATGTGCTCTTTAGTTAAATGTAACATCGTTTATCTTCGGCCCCAGTCGGTTCATTTACCTCCGGATGCCACAGCAGATTGCTGCCGGTTCCGATAACACCGGGAATCTGGAAAGTGGCAAAAAAAAAAAACTATCACCAACTTATGATGGAAGAGAACTCATCGCAGCCAGGTGTTACCCGCGGAAGGATATTGATATTATGAATTATATCAGTGATTCCACGGCGGTTGTGATGATCTGTGCAGCATTTGGCTTTAGACCTTTCAGCTTCCGTTAGTAATTGTCGCGAGCGTCGGGTGTTGCACAAACACGTGTTCGAACGTGCAACATCATTAACGGATACATATGCTAATTGCATTGCAATGGGTGTAATCACACACACACACACACACACACTGACAAATGCCAGCCGCCGCGATAATGAGTGAGTTGTGTGTAAATTCACAGGTTTGGATGTGAATTATTAAGGCATATGTCGTGTCACATTGAACAGCTTGCGTCGTCGACTGTGCACACTGTAAATTCTCAACTGTCAAGAATACAAATGGTACCAGTGCTAGTCATTGGCAAATGAAACGTATATATTGAACTGGACCAGTCTATCAACGAAACAAACAAAAAAATAATTTGTGCTTTCAGAACACAAGTAAATGAAAAGTAAATGAAATGATTACCCTTATGAATATACTTTTATAATATATTCGAATAGCTCCCAACGTAAATATATGAATGTATAATATAACGCAGGCGAGAACTTTTCGATTCTTTTTTTTTATTTGACAGGTTGGTATGACTGATGAGATACGATTCCGTGAAGCGAGTAAAATAAAAGTCGAGAACAAAAAAAAAACACTACGTTATTTTCAGCTTAAAGCTACTTTATTCTGGTCTCTGTAAAATCTGGTTTAAACTTCATTAAGCCCGAGGAAAATCTAAAAGTTGGTACCACTGGTCCTTGTTCGATGAAACTGTAATTTATACCATTTTTATTTTTTTGCAACATGTGCAAGTAATGATATTTTATCGATACTAACCTAAAAATGACACATCGGTGTATTTTAAAGTAATTTACATTCATGATTGCAAAATGAATTTTATTTCAGGCTAATTTAACCTTCTGGCCTAGATATTTGTGTCTCAGATCCTATCGTCGTTATGCTGTATTTCACTAGCGTCTAATTTTCAAGTGAGTTTAATTTTGAATTTTACTGCCAACCGTGACATTTCACCTGAACAGCAGTCATTTGTCTCCGCTGTTCCAGGTAATGAGAGTCGTTAAACACGAAACGATTTGCTCTTAAAATACAATTACACAGTTTATATATGCAACACACTTATAATTCTGTTGATTCACTACTTCTTTATCATGCTGATCAGTAGTGCAATAAGTCTTGGTATTCTAAAGTTTTATTTGAAAAAATAAATAAATATCTACAAGTAACTTCATAAACGTCAAATTCCATCGCACATATCGAATGTAAATTCTGGTCGGAAGATGTCAGTATGAATCAACGCTTGCAATTTCATCTACCCGTCCCGCCTCGCCCCGTTTCCTTCCGGTTCGCCATGCACTGGTCGTCCGTCGTCGACACGAATTCGCTTTAACATTTTACTGCAGATTTCATTTCGTATTCTACGAATCGGTCTCCCGAAATGACACTGGACGAAAACTTGGATTCCGCCCAACATATCATCGACTTCTTCTTCTTCTTCTACTACTACGTCTCTTTCCACCAGGAGGCGGCGCAGCCAATCCGTAATGGTCCGAATCGTTATTCAGCAGAAAGATCTTTTATTTCTTCACCTTGGGGATGTAAAGTACCTTTTTCCTGAAATATTTGACAATAGATATTTAATATTCCCGAACTATGATAATGAACTATATTTCTGTTTCGTTAAACTGCTGTTTGCCTAAATCATTTATATATATATACAGGGTTAGTCAAAATTAGCGGAACACCTAAATAATTCTTCTACCGTAAAGAATTTTAAAAAATGTTTCGTACAAAAGTTCTTTGGTTGTAAACAAACTACTGTTTAAGTATTTTTTTAATATACAGGGTGTTCATTTTATTGCGGAAATTAGGTAAACTTTCATTTTTCAAATGGAACACCCTATATTTTTTTACTTTTTTCAATTCTATGATTAATTCTTAGTATTTTTTGTAGGACTCATTTTTTTATAAAATGTATCATTTTTTAGATATAAGCAATTAATCTGTCGTTTAAATGTCAATTGATTGACTATTTGTCAATTGTTTCATGAAGTTGTGAAGCATTATCAAGCAGGCACATGTACTTTAATTTACATTTACTTTAATTTTATTTATTTAATTTGTTATTTTTTTTTTATTTTGCAATTTTTTTTCATTCCTTTGGTTAAAATAAACGATATGTATGTATGAAAATTCTCTTAATTCGAAGTTCAGGAGTTTGGATTAATTGCTTATAACTCAAAAATTATGCATTTTATAAAAAAAAATTTCCTACAAAAAATACTTAGAATTAATCTCGGAATTAAAAAATGTAAAAATATACAGGGTGTTCCATTTGAAAAAAGAAAGTTGACCTAATTTCCACAATAAAATGAACACCCTGTATGTTAAAAAAAATAAGTAAACGATAGCTTGCTTATAACCAAAGAACTTTTGTACGAAAAATTTTTTAAAATTCTTTACGGTAGGAGAATTATTTAGGTGTTCCGGTAATTTTGACTAACCCTGTATATATATATATATATATATATATATATATATATATATATATATATATATATATATATATATATATATAATATATATGATGTCCATGGATGGAAGTTGGAAGTTCACTATGAGAAGGTTCATGTAGAGTGCCGTAAACGCGCTAATAACCATTTGACTCAGGGGTCTGTAAGTAATGTGCTACCAGGCCCCTAATTACCATACACCATAGCCTATATGATATCTATGGTAACACGGGCCGAGCAAACGTGCTCACCAGATATTAATTGTACCTACGAAAGTTACAAACCCTCGTGAGTGTAGGCTAAAGAATCGTAATATTTAAGGGTCGAAGATTATTTCTAGTTATACACAACGGATAGCCTATTTGGACACCCTGTCTATATGTATAATACTTTAAAATGTGTGTGCGCTCGCCTGTGAAACTAGAAATATTCTTTCGACATTATGAAGACGCCAGGCGAATCCTACAGTATGACAAATGAAGCTGAATATATATTAGAAAGTTTTGTCTTAAGGCCGTACGGCACGCGCGTAAACAAATGACGGCGCCACTAGCACTGTCATTATCTGTCATTTGTTTTATAAGCAGTCGAGTTTCTTTTTCTTTTTTGTTCTTCAGTTAATGGAGACTGGAGAATGAGTAGAATTCCAATGTGGCATTGTCCGGGCCCAACTATATTTTGACATACTCCGAGACGGGTGAAAAACTTGGACACAAGTTTTTGCTGCACTAGGATTGTTCACAAAATATTACGTAATACTCGTTGCTGCAGAATATAAATCACAGACATGCCATGCATACATAACTCTTATAGAATTCTCGTAACATTAATGACAACATTGTTTACAAGTTGTTCTGTCCAATTAATATCTTCCTTCCTAATTATTTGTATATCATTACCAGACCTTTCAGTTATTAGTTATTTTTTGCTTGTGATGTCATTTGTAGGATTTTAAGAATCTAGTAGAACATAAATATATATATATATATATATATATATATATATATATATATATATATATATATATATATATATTCTTCTAGCTCTTCTACATTTGGATACGTGTCTTGGAGAAAGTTTAATCTGAAACGCATCTATCATTCTGTATCATCATAACCCAATCTATGTATCTCCTCCAGCTAAATCCAAATCCCCAAAGGTTGATGCAACTTCTTTGCAAAAATCTTCCACGGATATATTCTTCAATATCCCTAGCAGCGTCCTATCCTGGTTACCATTCAAAAATTCTGTCGAATAATCTAAATTAAATTAACGCTTCGTGAAATACCAACCATTATTCACATACATTCGAATCAGAACAACTACATTTCTATTTGCTATCGTTCCACCATTCGATCCGTACGAGATCAATCTCTCCTGCTAGAACAATCCTGCTGTACAACTCTCCTGTCCTATGCGTGTGACCCTGCGTGCCCGTAAAAGCAACAAGACACCCGCAGGAACAGGTGACTTCATGTTGTCTCTCTCTTCCTTCTTGCTTGTGTACCTTTAGGATCCAGCAGGCTAAAGTAACAAGGACGAAATGTGTGTGTGTGTGTGTGTGCGTGTACTGGCCCATGGTATGCGCGCGTAGCTCTCGGCCCCGGGTTATCGATCTGCCAGAGACGTGCTCAGGAGGGGAGGCTGTGTATCCCAGGCAACTGGCAGACACTGACGCAGCACTACATACCTGCAGTGTGCGCGCACATATTTACGTACGTACGGACAGAACACACACACACACACACACTGTTCCTCTGCGTAATCATTTGCGTATTCGAACCGTAAAATTATAAAGCTAACAATGTGGTCACCATTTGTAGAAAAATAAATGGAAATGCAAACAACTGACGATAGTAATGTCGACCTAGAACTGGTGAAAGATAATTCGCAATGGACGAGCAAATACATTTAACGATAATAGATCAGATGGAACACAAATTATGGGGAAATTTCATTCCCGTAATACCATTATAGCTTCCACGAAATAATGTATACAAATCATTGTCAGGGAAGGTGCAGCATAAAATTTAATATCACATCTTAACTAAGATGAATCGCTTGTGTCATAAGCCGTATGCCGTGGATCCCAGGTGGCAGGAACTTGCTCCAGCCAGGAGAAATTAATTATACCGGTGTCACTGTTCAGATAATGTAAACCAATCAGACACAAATAAAAACAATCCCCCCCAAGTATTTCTTTGAAAAACTTCAGAGGTATTCTGAACAAGAAATGAAATATTACAATGCGGCATAAAAACATTTTGTGAAAAAGGTTTGGATATCGAAATGATTTGAAGAGTGCGACAGTATTTCTTCTTCATGACGTGAGGATGTTAGTGTTGGTCAGGTTGGCAGTGAATGTTGTTACACAAGCCCCTAGTGACCAACCTGCTGTTGAAGGATGCTCCTTAACTACTGCCTGCAGGGAATAAAGCCGCCCCAACCCCAGGGTCAAACTTTGCTTTCGTCCTCTTCATTGATTGCTATTGCTATTGTACCGTTTTGTGGCCGGCAATGCTCAGTTTTACAACGCATTTGGAAACCGTGATCAATGCGAAATGATTGCGGTTGAATGAATGCAGGGTTAGAGTAACATGACATTCAGATTTACATATGCAAAGGGAAGATGTTAAATAAATCTACTTATTGGTGGAACTAAACTTTGCATCAACTTCCAACGTTATAAAAAATCGTAAGTACTTTTACAAATTACATACAAGTATAGTGAAAGTCAGAGCAGTGGACCAGTCCATTGCGGTATGTCATCAGGGTTTTGGGAACACCGGTCCAGTCTTTTCATATGCAAATTTTATGTTTTATACTTTCGTTTTTCGTTGTTCCTGGCGACTCCTGGGTCTCTACGCCTGTTTACCATATATTTTACTCTAATTCTCTTCTTATTCTTTGTTTTGTATTTCCTCTTTAGGGTTCCCGTTCTGCGTGTCCTTTGTACACGTCTCATTTTCCACGTGGAGTCCCTCTGTTCTTTCCGCGCAAAACACACAAAGCGTATTTGATTCACTCGCATGAATTGTTTTATTTTAGTTGAGCTGTTGATCGAAAAGCATACTCCCCAAAACGACACCTGCGCAATTATTTACACAGTATTCTTACTAACCGACAATATTTAGAATTACATTAATATATGTACATCACAGTGCTCTCATTCGGGAAGTGTTACGGATGTAAAATCAGTCCATTCAGGATTCTTGGATGCTTGTCTATGAAGTATTGCCTTGAAAAAAAAAAGTACAATACGTCATATTGCTTGCACACAATTCGAGTTCATAATGAAACATTTTGTGTGAATACGGAAAACGATAAAAAACCTAAGTAAGTACTTTTCTCCGAAAAGCAGTTAAGAAACTGTGAGTTGCACGCTGAGGATTAGCGTGTTCTTCAGTATGACTGTTCTTTTGGGAACTTGTCACAATAAATCGGAGCCAGATTCCAACACAAAAGCTCCCCACAGTACATATATATATATACATATATATATGTACTGTATATACATATATATATATATATATACATATACATATATATATATATATATATACATATACATATACATATATATATATATATATATATATATATATATATATATATATATATATATACCGTGTGTCTCACGACAATCTACACATAGGACGTTACGCGCTCATTTGATTTTTGAATTCAAAACATTAATCTGACTGTTTTTGTTTTTTTATTATTATTTAGACAGTATAATTGTCAATTTTACGTTTACTATTTTATTTTATTTGTGACATTCTATCAAAGTTTATCAAGAAAAACAAACAGAAAGTGAAATCTAAATTAGAGAAAATGCAAATCAAAAATTCGGCATTAACTTAATCATTACAAATTATAAACCTTACAAAATACAGAAGTTGGGAACATAATAATTAAATGTAGAATTTTATTTAAATTAAATATTCAATGCTTTTCGAACATTTTGTAATACATTTGGAGTAATAGTGTTTGACACTTCAACAATTTTCCTTTGTAATTCTTCTACCGTTTGAGGTCTATTCGCAGTTAGATTGTAAATTGAATTTTTCAAATATGCCCAGTAAAAATAATCATTAGGTGCCATATCCGAATATCCTCCATAATAAAATTTTATTATTTAAACACATTCGTCTTTGCAGTAATAGTACATTTTCAAAGAAATTAAACGTCAAATTGACAATTATACTGTCTAAATAGTAAAAAAAAAAAAACAAAAACAATCAGATTAATATTTTGAATTCAAAAATCAAATGAGCGTGTAACGTCCTATGTGAAGATCGTCGTGAGACACACGGTATATATGAAAAGCACCTAACTACATTGCTCGGCTTCACTCAACTTGCTAAAGTCTCAACACTTCCACCGAAATTAACATCAAATATTCACCAATATTTGGAACTTTCACGCTGAGTGAAAGACGTGTTTCAAATTCCTGTCCCACGTGATATATTCCAGGGACGAATATGTATGTTACTCCATCTAGGAGCTACTTCGATTCATTTATGATCCAAACACGATGAAAACATTTGTTCTAACGTTCAAAGCATGCTTCATCTTTCAAAAACAAAACAAAAAGTATTATCTCAGATTGTGCCGTTCTAAAGAGCCATTGTGACAGTAAAGTATAATTTAAAAAATCCCCCAAGAATATGCAGAATTGTAACCCGTGGGGCCAATAATAAAATTGTTGTTCTGCGAAGTGTGCAATTCGTTTTTAATATCGAATTTCTAACTACACTGACAGCTGACAGCACCAAAATCTTCATAACTCTGCTGCCAGTTTCTGTAAAAGAGTTTTCTCCTATTTGACATATAAATAGTATTATATTCCGAAACACAACAAAGATATTTATCTATATATGCCGTTATGAAAGTGTCAGAATTTCCAACTAACCTGATTACGACTTAACCTCAAAAACCCGCGTTTGACAGTTCTGGTATAAGCTGACCCGTTGAATTAATGTTGTGAATTACCACGGTACTCGGTGATTATGAAGTAAATTTGACCGCGAACTATTTGCAAGTTTTGACATGATGTCCAGTGATCAATGCAGACACACACACACCCAGAGTACTTTGCAACTATCCACTTCAAAGTTCCACGGCCATTAAATGACCCGAGTTTAAACAAATAAGAAGAGAAAGTTAAATTGCATACGATAGACATCACGGACTGCGTCTAATAGTTGTCTGAACTTGCCGACAAAGCGATGGGTTCAGTGTTATCCTGTCTTAACGAATTCAATTAGAACCCCATAGTGAACTCAATGTTAAATGAGCATTAGCGGACCGACGAATTCCAGTCGAATTACATTCGCACAATTGAATCTTTTCTTCTCATCTAACATTACACAACGTTACATACACCAGCATTCGAACACAGCAGTATTGTGAAAATTATTTATATTGTACAACTAACGAAGTTTTCTTTTTAAATATGAGCACAAACAATTGTGAACAACTTTACCCGTTATTGGATAAATGTTGGATTGTATTTTTATATTATTAAAAACCTATAATATAAGAGGAAACAAAAAGTTGATTAATTTTTTTTAGATTGCCGCTATAAAAAACCAACGCTGTAATGGAGTTATTCTGCATGTCGTATAATTGGTTTCTAGTTTTTCTGGAGTGACCCAATTTCCTGTTCAGCTTACGTAGCAAAAACCAGAACGAAAATATGAAGAGTAGAGAAATAGGTTATCTTTTAAATTCTTGACATATACATATTTCAACTGAAAAATGGAAAAAATGCAATTTTATGTCCAATATAATGTTTATTGCATAAAACAATCTGCAACTAGCAACTAGCAACACCGATTGCAAACTGTCAGTTTATTATTGTTTAAATAAAAGCACAAAACTTATAAATCCACTATTATAACAGACACGCAAGATTGTCTGAATAGACGACGTAAAATTAATTCCAGAATTATTATCAATAATCCCTGATCTATTCGTCACCGTTACATCATAACTCAATGTACAAAAAAACACCGTCCGTGTTATCAATAATGCATTTGGTCGTTCGGTTCGTTGGTAATTATTTTCCAAGCAGTGACAGGTTGCTGACAGCAGGATATGAACCCGAGACTCCCCACCAGATGACAGCTAATTCTGCATGCAGGTCACACCAACTTGGAACAGGGCGACAGTGGGAGGGCGGGCGACAGTGGATCACACGTGAAATTACCATGAAATTAATTTGAACTCAACAGTGTACGGCGCGCGGAAAATCTTCTGTAATTTAAAATATTACACGCTGTGTAGCAAAGAGTATGCAAGAAGCATGCGAGAAGCGTGCGAGAAGTGTGCAAGAAGTGTGCAGGAAGCATACGAGAAGTGTGCAGGAAGCATGTAAGAAGTGTGCAAGACGCGTGCAATAAGTATTCAAGAGGCGTGCAAGAAATGTGCAAGGTGCGTGCAGGAAGCATGCAAGAAGTGTACAGGAAGCGTGCAAGAACTCTGCGAGAAGTGTGCAATAAACATGCAAGAAGCATGTCATTGAAAGAATGATTCGTCGGCCAGGTGCAGCTAAATACCCCCAGAAGAGTCTGCAGAACTTTGTACTTGCACGGAATCCGAAAGTAACAGACTTGATGTACAGCATCATTACAGTTCTATTCAACGGTCGTAGAATAATTCGCGATACAGTGTATACATATTTAACAAACAATAAACGCATGATTGTGCCGTTAAGACGTACAGCTCTTTCATACAACATACGCCAGTACAATCTACAGTCGCGCCCTCCAAGATTCTAATCGCCAAGATCTACCATTACGCGACTCGCAGCCGTCACGGGATAGAACATAATTAGAACCAAAGGAGAAAATGCTTGTAGAATGTAGTCTCTCTCTCTCCTAGCTACAACTATCTCCTTCCAAGTTGCAGTCCCGCTAACTTCATTACGGAACACGTAATACTCATATATTGTGCAGAACTGCCAGGCGAATATGATATGAACGCTCCAAGTTCAGCCGTTTTTGCTCGGCTCAGGATCATCTGGTTTACTTATCCGAATTGACATTTTATACAATGCGATGTGATATTTTTCTACGGCGGGAGAAAATGTTACACTCTTGTTTTATTTTTCAAATATCCAGTTAGGTTTTTGGCGGATAATCCACGAAAGCGGATTGTGAATGCTAATTTTCTAGAATAAAAACGTATTTCTACGATATCATGATTTGGCATTAGGTCCGAGTAAGGATTTCATTAAAAAGAACGAAAAATACATTGCATTTGAGCTGAATCAACCACAAATATAGCTCCTGATTTCAAGGATTCTTTTGGAAATAACTAATATATTTTGTGTATTAGAATACTATTTGACATTTCTTTTCAAACGCAATGCAAAGATCAGCAGTAAATTAGGTAAAAATAATAGTAAAGAAATGTAGAAAACTTTCTTGCATACATAATTAATTCTCGAAAAACTTCAGTAACATTATGTACTGCGTCAGCTACACTACAACTTGCTACAAGTTGCTAGTGAATTTTTTTCATACACACCAGCAATCTTATAATGATTTATGTAAATTCAAATATATCCAGAAGGATAATAAGTTATAATATGGTAATATATATTTTAATTTCACTCGTCCTCGGTCCAATACATTTGCATGCGCTGCAAACTATGAAATTCTCAAGTTATAATCGTGTAAAAACCAAACTAGGATCGGTAATTATATTTGAAAATTCCATTAGCTCGCAACAATAAAGTGTGTTGATAGAAACCTGCATTAAACCCTTATCTTGAATCAGCCAGACTCGTCCATTCTAAGCACTGCGTACGACGAACTTTTCCCCAACAAAACTCAACGGTGCGCGGTAGCTTTGGTTTAAAACGATGAATCCGAATAACGTTTCAGCCCAACGTGCTACCCCCCCTTAAATGCATGGCAAAAGGGTGGAAAATCCTGCCTAGTAGCTATCATCCCTAAAGCACGTAAAACGTCGCACAAAGTCCCTTTTCTCCTATTCTGTATCCTTGTGAATTTATTCCATGCTTCTAATTCCCATCAAATAGATTTCGCAGCCAATCGGGGATTCTGCAGAATCGTTGGACTTTCCCAATACGCAATTGTCTCTGCTTCATGTTACAACTATTTTTCTTTCAGCAGTAGTTTTAAACTACTCCTTTAAAAGTTTGTCGAAATCTTGTATTGTTCGAACTGCTGCGAATTCTGTGGACTGCGATGGACAAATAAGGAAAACAGGGATGGAAGATGCGGCAAAGGGAAAATATATTGCTATAGGAAAGCCGGTATTACTGTAGGCGAAAGTATTCGCGTGGAAATGAGTGGGCGCCCACATTGGCAACCGGCCACACTAGCCTAGTGAAAGTATCACCACCCTTCACGATTGACAATGATCGGAAACTTTCTATGCCTTGGCCAGAACAAGAATTAAACAAGTAATTCAGATTTAGTACGGAGTTCTTCAAAACACATTATAAACAATGTGCGAATAGAATTGCCATGGTATGGAAGTACTTGTCAATAGTAGAATCTATGTATTGTAATTGTTTCGCTGTCAAAACCAAAAACCTAGAGCAGAATTGTCTCATAATGAACTTGCCTGTTAATATTTCCAAATGATTCACTCAAAAGTCCCCAAAAGAATGTTTTTTTTTAATACGAAAACTGTGTTGCAGAATCCAATTTCGATGTGATTCATTTTCCCACTAGCAGAGTCTAAAAGCAATTTTTTCTGCTTCTAGATAAGTCCAATTTCTAATGATAATATCGGCAAATTCATTGAATACTATTGAGAAGTCACCGACCTGTGATACGCCTAACGTCTCATTGTCTTCCTGTTTGCTCATCGCTATCTGGCATCTCGCTTCTTCGTCTTCTTGTTTTAGCATTCAGTCTCTTTCACAATGGCTTCCATTTGGTATTTAAATCTGTGGTGTCGCTCTACTCTTTGCCATCTCGCAGCGTACAATCAAATTCCATATCGATGGATGGAATATTTGATTTCAATATCGGCACTGCATTTGAATCATTTTGAAATTGGCAAAATATTCTTTAGGTTTTTTTTTCTCGGTACAAACTATGTTTAATTTATTAATCGTTTACTATTTCTTCTTGTTCAATGAGATTCCATTAAAGTAGCAATGATAATAAACCAATCGGCTGTGAAACTATTTTCACACGAAACGAACCGTACGTAATAGAATATTAGCATGTGCAAGTGGAGTTTCCGTCGCTAAATTCATTAAGTTTATCCGTTTCATTTCACTTCCGAATTTATGGCAACAGATAGCGCTCCCCGCCGATCGCACGGCAATACTCGGTAGTTGTCCGTTTAAGGTTTTCGAGTTCGATTCTTCTGCCAGGGCGTGGACGTTTTATTTACTTGGCGAATATCCAAAATCCATACGTGTTGGCTGTGGAACTACGGTACGCAAGACACTGGACAGAAACCAGTTCAACTGTCCGTGAGTATGTGTTTGTATTTGCTGGAAGATCAACCTCTTCGAATATTCATCTCGAACTGTCAAATGATGTCATTTATCAGTCAGTAACGTAACCAGGAAGATAGTAGAGCATTATTCTCGTAACAAAACATCTCGATGATATCCGTAACTTATTACAAATCAGGTCACATACCTTAATGTTACTTAAGAAAATGTTTATTGGGTTATAAAACTTCCTCACACTTGGTTCCGGCCAGGTAGAACACACATATATTGTTCAATTCGCTTCTTGTCACAGGTTCACCATTACTTCTACATTGAAAACTTTTACCAAACTTTGCAGTCTGGAGTAACAACAAGCAAAAAAAAAAAAAACCGATGTTCAAACAAAAACATTTCAGTGTTAGAATAAAACACTACGACAAACAGCCGTTACTCTTCATGTACGTTACGCTTGTCTGGACACGGTAAGGAAAGATAATGCAAACGTGACGTCATAATTCATATGACGCTAGCTGTGGCAACACTGTGAGGCGATGAGTAGCTGGAGGATTTAGTGAAAACAGGCGTACCAACAGGTTATACTCATACAGCTGGTGAAAATACCTGGAATCTGGCGTGCGAATGTCGTATGCCATTTGCTGGGAGTTTTCATGCAAACTGGAATCTTGCTTACAGTAAATTTATGTTTATTTGAACAGTTACGTCTTTGCTATTCATTAAAAGTCAACACAAAGATATATGTATCTGTACAGAAACTTGTAGACCAATCACGATTTTCACGTTTTATTCGGTGACGCTTTCTTTAAACTTCAAAAAGCAACATGCACCAGCAACCTTGCAACAGAATGGCCGACTCCAGTGTGTTAGAAAACTTTAGCAAACACTAAAACGTTAATTTCTCTTAGTTTCAAAGTTTAAATTAGAAAGTTACGTTAGCAGGACTGAAGGACTCTGCATTTAGGCATCCAGTAATTCGTAAGGCATTGTCGAAATTCTCCCAGAACTGGGATTTACTTGTTTCAGTTCGAAATAAAACTACACCTATTACGAAACTGCGCAAAGTTTAAAACAAAATTCACACCAGTTTGTAACTAATGATGCTGTTCTTTTATTCAAATAAGGAGGTGGAATATATCGGCTGGAAGTAAATAGTTCATCGCGTACTGTTGCCATGAACGAGAAAATATGCGTGTTGTATTCCAGTTTCGCTTCTGTACTAATTTTAATCCATTCCCGAGTCCAACACATTCGAAATAATTACGTTTTAAGTGAAATAAATTCTGTCGGATGAGCAAACGCGCTTGCGAACGGCAGCTGAGATGGAGTAAGACCGAGGCTCATTAGAAATTCCGCATTTATTACTTCGAAAGATCAATATTGTTGCAAAACAAAAGAGGCAAACCAAGACAGATGAAACATCTTGCTGCTGGCTTGTCCAGCGATAAATAATTTCGTACCCCGAGAACTTTTAATTTATGTAACACTTTGTTTAAATATATTACACCGAGACAAAATGCGGGACGCATGCGCATTTCAAGCACATGCTTGTGCAGTGCACTCGACGTACATTGCTAATGACAACCAACCCCAAGAAGACGAATATATTTTTCTTTCAGATATTCTTGGAGCATATTACAAAGTAGCGATGCTTCTCACCATATATATGTTCATGAAATTCAGAAAATGAATGACCGATAAAAACATTTCTATGAACCTAACCTGAAAAGCGAGCAATTGTGACAGAAATGTTGCCTTGTTTCGGCAATTTAGCCAAGGAGACGTATCAATGTAATTCAAGAAACTAGACCATATTATTGTAGAATACTGAAGTTATGAATACTGAAGCAAGTTTAAACATGTTTGGTCGAGTTTAACTAATGATACGTAGATGATTTATGTGACATCACTTTAAAACACCTGTTCAGCGAAACATGCTGGTTAAATTCGTCTAGGTGTAGTATTCCAAGTATTTTTTTAGAACTGGCGCCTGAATGTCGTTTCAAAATTTAGAATCTTGGCCAAGAGCGCACTTTGTTCTATTGTATCGTCCATACGAAAAGCTAACGTGTTAATGATCATTTTAAATATAATACACTTCGGATACAACTATGATTAGATCTGGCACGGGAGCTATCCAGTACAAGAGCTATTCAGAAGTTGCGTCATCTGCACAGCATCTTCTTTCATTGTTTCCGAAGGTAATCGTTACACGATATTTTTGGCAACCATTCGAGATAAAGCAAAGCATACCTCCACGGCAAATTGACCTAGATATCTTTCTACAATGCACTCGTACGCTGTGATATCAATTTGGAGGAAGCGCTGAGTTATTGGAAATTCAGATTTACTAACTGAACCATCTACGTTGATGAGGTATTTCAAATTCATCGACTTTATTACACTTACAATCAATGGTTGAGCATTACTGCTTTATTATACGATCAATTGACATTTTCATTATGGAATACTTATGATAGAATATTGGCGAACATCAAAGCCCTTCACACTGAATCCATTACGGCTAATTCTAAACATTGAATTAGGCAATTTTCAACTAGGGTGCGAATGTAAGGGTGTTAAGCTTTAGTGTGGATTATTGTTCTTACTGGAAGATGTTCCCGTCTTGGCTTGGATTCTGACAATCGAAATACATCGTCTCCATCAACCATGGTCCGGTTTTACTCCATTTAAAGCAAAATATTTCAATTCTTACACAGCACAGAACATTTTAGAAATGCTTTTCTTTACAGCAAATATTAATCTAGAGCATCTGAACGAAATCATAATAAATAAAAGTGTGACTAGACCTTATTTGGGACGAATTCAGGCATATGAACGAAACGAACAGTTGCAATATCGACTTTTGCATTAAATTCATGTGTCGCCTAGAATTCTTACTTGCATTTCAATTATACAACCCAGCATGCCGCGATAATTATGTTTTATTACGCTTGCAAATTACTCTGCATAATGTTCCGTAACAAGTTCTAACAATTTTCCGAACGACTTGTCACTTCACTGCGTACTTATATACATTCAGGAGCTGCCAATTGCACATAATATACTTACGCACAAATGTGTCGAATTGGTCCTAAAAGTGTAACAACATTTACCTGACATTGTTAATCCAAATTCCTAGTATGAAATCACTGAATACCCGGGGCGTCCAGCATCCATAGCAGCTATTATTCATTCGGAGAATAGTGTGACGCCCGCCAAAAACCAATAATTCTAGGAATTCATCAATTCTATAAGCTCGTTCCATACCAGGAACCAGGGAAAATATATCCATTTTCGTGCTTTGTTAAGGAGCAAAACAGATTTAATATTATAGCCAGTGTCTTCTTGCTTGTGCCAAGAAAACAACACCGCCATCGTATCAAAATATTCTCGTTCTTCTTCCTGTGTCTCTTTCTCACGGCATCTCTTACCATCCACGACTTTTGTCCGTCTTTGTTTTGTTGCTTCTCATATTGCTGAGATAGTCGGCTGTGTTGTTTCGTTCCATTCGCTTTACTCCGAAATGAAATGGGCGATTTTGCTCCATCGATTTTGGTTAACTGTTTGCACGACAAACGCATCGGTCGCGTAAATGTTGTACGAACCTGCTTTTACACGTCATTTGTACAACTGATCTCAGTGTGTGTAACACTGATAAACACATTTGATCATCGTTAATTGGTATTTTATATACGCGTTCACAAATAAGAATACCGAATAGTCAGTTTCTTCTGCCACAACTTGTAATTCATTCACTGGTAGATATACGTACATAGAAAAAAAAATAATAGTAGAATAATAAAGCAAAATGGCGCGTTTACAACGGCCGTAACAACATACAACGTTTGTTCCGCATTTCACGTATCTGCTTGATGACATGTGACATGTCTGAGTTTATTTTTGGCAAGAAACATTACCGGTGGAATTTGTTTGAAGCAAATGCGAAATTAAATATCCCAAGTGCTAAATTTAACGCTACGTATAAATATATTTGACAAGGAAACGTTAACTTAATTCTATGTTTATGTTGAAACAACGACCGCGGTTGATGACAACACGTTTACTTTTCATAACCAAGTGTGCTCTGGTATTTTCACGCTGTCGTGCGACCTTGAGCGTTAAGGCTCGGCATAGCGTATACCGGAAGTACCTTTTAGCCTAATTAGATGGCGCCACTAACCGCGGGGGAAGGACGTACCTGGTGAAATCAAAGGTTCGTGACGAACAAAGGAATGAAACGTCGTGTTGTGCACTGCAGAGTGCAAGTTTCACTATTTTGAGAATCTTTTCGGGGTGTTTTTTTGTTGCAGCCCAGTACGGAAGGATCAGGTTAATGTTTTGCTCGGCTTAAGTGCCTGCCTTCCGATCCATATATGGCCCATTAGACAACTGGCAATCATTAATTTTACTTTTTCTTTGACACTTGGAAAAACGTATATCCGTATTGTAACTGCAAAACTTAAAGCTATTTATATATTATAAACTGAACATCAAACTTTATTTCTACACAATTTCTGCATTGAAAAAGAAATAAAAATGTTTATACACATTTAATTAAATACATCGTAAATGTATATTTCAGGTTAGAATATAATTCGCAGAACAAAAATTTACGCATTCAATGTTTCACAACAAATTTGTCATTTTAACGATTGTATATATTGCGGCTGTAAATGCATTTACAGTAAATTGAACAACCGTTACGATGTGCAAAATTATCATAAACACAAATATGTTATGATGCCGTTTGTAAAACGAGTTTGCATCATTTAACTTGACAGTTTATCAAACAGAACATTTTATTTCACAAAACTACTGCAAATACATGTAAATTAAAATTAAATTTCGGACAATCAATTTACAATTAGAAACTAATTTTTTTTTTTGTAGTTTTTTTTTATAAATGTATTTAATGATTCATTGTTTAAAGATTAAAATGAAAACCAAAAAAATATTCGCATTGCATTTCATCAAACGTCAATAATATGATTAAATTTTTACTTCAAATAAAATGCTTGACTTTGCCTATCACTTACTGAATGAACACTAAAAAGAAAAACAAATTGTATTGAATTTTATTTCAGGTTAACAGATTTGTTATCCCATTTTCAACATTTAGTTGACAACAGCAAGCGACGCTTCTATATTACTCCGTTTTGATTCAAGATTTCAGTTGAATTTAGTCGTTGGAAATGAGGAATAACTGAGTTTCCGTTAGGTATATATTAATAAATTATATGAACACTAATATGATGGTAAAAATATAAAGAAAGGTGAGACGAAGTATTCTATGTCAGTGTTGCTCAACCACAGAACCAAAGGAGTCCTCAAATCAACCAAAAACAGTTCACCAATGCTAGGTAATTTTAGCATTTTTCATTTTAACAGTAATGGCAAAGAAATGTTGAGGAACACTGTTTCATAAAATTGATATTGTTTGCTGTAAGAGCTTCTATGACTGAAATACACGAAATTAACTAAAACCGTTACTGAAACGTCAAATGACAATTGTCATGCAACAGAAAAATGTATGCAATTATCCTACAACCGAATATGATAAGCCATTTAAAATCTTATTGCAAGATTATCGCGCATTTCTTTCTAAGCCATCGTTAATTCGAAATAAATGCGAGAAATGGTATGCAATATCGTGTAAAAGATTATTACACGATCTAACATCTTGTAACAGATGCAATATAGTACTCTATTTTCCATGCAATAGAACTCAAATCGATGACGTCTTACAATTATATTGATTATCTATCTAAACTAAATCATCCACTGATCTATCATTGATGACTTGTAACTCTAAGTATATCTACTTTAAAGAATCTTCTATTTCTATTTAAATATCTAAGTTTAAATTGCTAAACGAAACAAGTATAAAACTGATTCACTTTTTATATTATCTATATGTATATCTATATAGATCGTCTTCTAAAACACGTGTAAAATAGCTATGATTAAATAGATCTAGTGACATTGTCTATAATCTAAGTCCACAAGGCTATAGAACTACTGAAACTTTCAAAGTACATTGCAATAATAACCATGTATGTCGATTTCTATATGTACAGTCACTCATTCAAATACTAGTGTATCTTCTACAGCCTTTCACACAAGAATAGTAAGAGTAAATAAGCCTACCAAATAATGCTTTGCTACCGTCCAGTCTAAACAAGCACCAGCACAACTACAGCAGAACGGTCTCTTCTAATCCCAATCGTCGCCGAACACATGTAACAACAACCGACGAACGTCTATTAACAACCACACTTCATACACAAGTAAAGTGCTGGAGCTGTCAGGGAACAACACCACCACCACCACCACCACCACCAGCACCACCACTAACACCAGCAGTAGTAGCAGTAGCAAGCAGGAACTATCGTCGAGGTGTTACAAGTTTTTAGCAAGAGTCCCAGTGATGTGTGATAACTGTTTAGGAGACGGTGTGACGTTACGCGGATTCGCGAGCCATCTCAATAGCCTTGGATAGCAGCCGGGCTTCGACTGCGGAGCTCACCGACGCCGGGATAACTGGCTGCGACGCCAGAGCTCCTGGCGGCGTGCGACACAACTACCGCCAAGCCCCAGAACGTATCCATTGAGGGAATATACGACATCCTCATACCGTGTCTTCGGCGTAGTACCAGGCGATATTGCAATTCTCCACGGCAAACCAATCACAAGCAAAGACAAAAATGATAATTAAATAAGATGCACACTAACCTTCTTTACATATTTGATTTCCTAACCCAGGTAATAGTTTACACAGTTTTGCTGATTGCAAGGAATCACGAACAGCTTTTAAAGATAAATGTCTTATTGATTATTATAATGACATTTGTCAAGGAAAATTTGCTTATTTTATAAACCCCAATATTGTCCTACGGATTACTGAAAGTTATTATGGATAATTATAGATAATTACTTCTAAACGATTATGTTTATCATTTGCAATTTATGTAAACCAAATTTTTTGTGATCATAGTACACATTTGGATATGCGCCAGATTTGAGTCATTGCGAAAAGATCTGTTTTATTTTCACACAGCAGATAGTGACATATACTCTGCGTTGGATTAAAGTCTTTACGTCCTTGACACTGAAAACACACGTGTATTAATATATTATTGAAGGTTATGTTGTATACGCTAATATTCTAGCATATCTACATGACGTTTCTATTTGATTTAACCTTTAAAGAATCCGAAAAACATCATTGCAAAGTAAGTATTCACTCCGTGACATTAATCCCGAATACTTGCAAGTGTGTTTGACAAAATTTCACACCAGAATGTATCAAACTATATGTCATGTGACAGGTTTATTTACTATTGAAAGTATATTACCTGTAAAATCTCAAACATAACTGAACCAGATTCTCTCTCTTAATCTTGGTGACAATTTAACCGATAATGCTTACACAAAGTCAATAGCAATGAAGTGTAGTTCTCGCAACCAATAAACCAGAAACGAAACACAGACACTGCGTAATTGTTTAGACAGTTATTTGGGATTAATCGTCGCTTACTTAACAGCAAATACTCGACGAAACACTGAACAGATCTCCAGCGGAACCACAGTGAGTAAAATAATGCATTTCTTCAAATAAATAAATCATTAACTATCACACAGTATTCTTGCACTTACCGTTGAATGACTTGTATATATGTACCTGTGCTATATTTCGTGTAAGTTTGTTTTGTAAACATTCGCTTCGCGTGCGCAAAGTATCAAGATAAAACTTTTCTATTAATTTTATTATAATTCGACATGGTTTTATACCCAAGTGTTGCAGACTAGCACGAGGGATATCTCAATTAAAATGTTGTTACGAAGTGCCTGCATGCCTAGTGAAGCTGATTCACTGAACTGAAAGTTCCTAACAAGCAAAAGTCCAGCTACGCGTTTGCCCGCAGCCTTCAATCGCTTCGAGCATTGACAGACGGGACGACCGCAGCTCTGTCTCTAATCATAATTCCTACAAAAGGAACCACGTTCCCCGGCTGTATTAGTGCATCACGGGAACTTGTTATAAGGTTTCTTTGCCCAGATATAGTTACACGCGCGGACGGAGCTATGTCTGCGGCTTCCGCGCCGTCTCTCGCTTGCTAACGAATCACTGTGATTGGACACGAAAGACGAGAGGGAGTGATGACGTCACCAGCGGGATTTGAGTGAGATCGTGTGTAAATTATCGAACGTTAGGGAACAGTGTAAAATGTGAGATCTGACGAAAATTATTGGACGATATCTTACAAACGATATGATAAGTATAAGGCGAGACTGAAATGAATAATTTCTATTTATATAAGATTATAAGTACATTTTGAATAAACAAAACCGAAAATAACGCATTTTTTGATGTTCCACTCAAATGCCCATTCAATTACATTTTATATTGGTATACGCGGTTATACAGGATGAATATTTTTAGGTACAAAGCTATTTATGAAATTGGCCACATAACAATCTACGCGAATTCCCCGACCTCATTTCCCATTATATCGTTACGATGACCTTTAACATACGGCCGAATGTAACAGTAGCCTTTGCAACATATAAAATCAGCCACCAATTATCCACCTACTCTATGCTGTGACCGTGACCCCCTCCCCGTCGCTGATCAACACTGTGATTACCGGATGTCGAGCAAGGGTCACGGATGAAGAGAATACTCCGGTTACACCTCCAAATGCGTTAGAACCAGCTGGCGCCTCCCAACCTATTATCATATGTCAATAACACACTCCCACACTTTACCGCCGGGCGCTATATTTAGACACAATAGCGTAATAATTGTCAAGGGTGAAGCAGTACCCTTAGTATTTGCTAAAAGAAATGCACACACCACACACCAACGAAACTAATTTCAATAACGACATTTCGACGAGCAAATATCCAAATATTTTAGCATACGTTTTCGATCAACTTATATTGCGTTTTTAAAAATCTATACTTGCCCTGTGATTTATGGTAAAACTTTACGCGCACGCCCCTGTTTCATACCCGAGTTCGGTTTTTTTTTTTTATGGTAAAATATCTCCGCACATATAACTCAATGTTGAACAGATCAAATTGCACAATATATCACGGGCTCTGTGGTTCTTGGGGTGGTGTAAAAGTATTGATAGGCTCGTAAATGTGCCCGCTATTGATTCTTACGGCATGTAATTTTATTAGTCCACTCCTGTAGAATTTGTGGCTTTATGTAAGCACGCTAACAAAGTGACATTCGTTCTTGATTGAGTAACTGTAGGTTAGGTAGTTTTGTAAGAAACTAGTGACAGTAACCAGCGCAACAATATTTTGTTTTTCCAACTGTTTATTTGTCAGTCAAATACAGAAGTATGTTTTATAAATGAATACTGTGGATGTAAACAAAAGATGTTTGCCTCAGAATAACTGGTACACCAGATTTAAAGGTGATTTATTTAACAATAGTGTAATATCCAATAAAAAAAAACCGTTGCTATAAACTGCAAATATCTGTATTTCAGTCACCCCTCAAAGTTAAACAAGACAAGCGTGTTTCATTTCGTATTAATCGGAGTTACAACTGAAGCACACAGCATTAGAATGTATCCCTGGACGAAGCAGATCTTTCGACACGCTGTCTGCATGCTTGCTCAACCCCCTGCTACCACTGACAGTTTGGTGGTTGAGCTTCGGATACAGTTTCGTTTCCCTCTGAACTCCAGAACGTTGCTTACAATTAGAAAGGCGGCTCCCGGTCCCTGAATGCTCATAACTTGTTTAATTATTCTCCGGCTGCGTTGGTGTGAGGCGTTAAGGTTCGCTTACACCGACAACTAACGTTTGAAGAATAATATCGTGCGTTCTTCTTCTTAAAGGAAAATGCTTCAACTTAAATCGAGAATCAACCGTGTTGAAACGAAGGTTAAATAACATTTATTTTAATTAATATTGCTTAGTATCAAACTAAAGAAGAAATGACAATGATTTGCTGTAAATTAATTACGAATCATCAAGAATTAATTACAAGCTCTTGTATCACTTCTTGGAGTTTCAATTTCACGAAACTATTTCATTACAAGTCATATAATTGATTTGTTCAATAACTTTTCGCAAGCAATATCTACCGAAATACTATTTATAATTTATCTCTCAAATGTAATGAAAATATGATTGAACAAAGAACATTATTACAGTATGTGCTCTACACATTCTTATTGACATTCAACTATCTGTTGTAAACTGTGCTTAACGTCTCATCACCCGTCCGGAACTTCGATCCGTTACCGTTGAATGTCACTGCAAGAGCAGCCGGTAGGAGTTCTGGTTCGCGTGACTACACCACATCTCGTGTCTGTTGCGTTTTCTATTCTGTAATTCGTTTCTTTATTTCTCTGGTCCCGTTCCATCGCCCGTCGTAGCTTTTCATTAGCTAATCCTCGCATCACATCACGTATTCGGTTGCAAATCAATGCCGGGAATATGCAACCGGATATATATGTAGAGAACGTTTACGCATCGAACCGAATAGCACACAATTCAATGAACGTACCGTGTGTTAGCATTTTCCGTAAATGTTTTCAGACCTTTGGCGTCGAACGTATTCGGTCGTTCCGCTCCGTGACCGAGGTGTGACGTTTTGAAAGACAGCCTGTAATTAAATCGGAATACATTAAGATTATCTATGTAATACGTACATCGCATGCTGCATGTCTGCGAGGCTTCGTCTAGGTTAATGAAGCACTTATCTATTGTGGAGACGTGATTTAAAAACGGAAACAACTGCGGTCTGACCTAGTTAACTTCTTTCACCCTCCAGCAACAGATAAACTGACATACAACCACCACAACAGTACTTCCTTCACCAAGTATATATGCACATGTATGTGTGTGTTCAGTGAGTAAATTTATCGCCGTCCGCTAGGCGTCTCTCACAACGGACTAGTATTCCATTCGTTGTTAGACTTTATCCATTGTTTCTCTGCCTGCACAAAATGACAATCTGCGATTTCCGTGTAAACTTGCACAAGTAACTCGAGACTTTTACACTGTGTGCATATTGTGTACTGTTTATGTAAGGTTATACTAACACGTCTAACGGTAACAAACGTCACTTGATAATTCTCTATTCTATATTATGTACCAGATAAGACTTGTCCAGTGCGACGGAATTGTAAGGACAGTGTAACTGTTTAACTGTTAACGTCAGCTCTTAGCTCTTGTTGACGATACAGGTTCTTAAAGTTTAATACAAGCAACGAGCAACTACTTTATGTCTTATGTTCGCTCTGATTCATCTCGGCAACCAACGTAGAAGTATTTCAACAAAACCATCGTCTTAAAATCGCTCATGTACGACGCCATTAATGTGTTCGACAAACGAGAAAGCACAATCCTAGTTCGGTAACTGTAAAGACGGATTTGTTTACATTAGAAACTGTGATACTCAAACAGTAAGTGTGTAGCACAAGGTGACAGTTCTCACACGATCGTATTTTCAGCCTCCAATTTTAAACTATGAAGCGCAAATCTGTCGTCTGCAAATCATAAACCACATTGGTATCGTCACAATTACCGTGTGAAGTCGTGCTGTATTTCCGGTTACCTGAGCACACGTGGTAGACACGACCAACGGGTCACGCAATCTGTCAAGTTTATACAGGATCACCGCCCCGGATGTTTTGCATAAGCACCAGGAACAGGCAAGGATTACCGTGTCACCCTCACACAAGGGAACACGGGCTGGAAAAAGAGTACAGACAGTGCGAGTATCAACCCTTCATCTCCTCACACCACCCCTGACGCCAAGACTGACATGTCCATTCGACATCCATCACCAAGGGCTTCGTGCCCTACTTTATCTGCCCGGTGCACGCCATTTAGATATGTGTATGGTGAATAACACAGATGTGGGTTTTGCGGTGTAAAACGTAAATACCGCTGCAAACAAATAGTTAATCCTCGGAAATAAATTAGTTATTATAACAAATATTCCTGTCACAAGAACGGAAAATATTCGGCTTGTCTATTTAATTGTTAATCTGTTTATATAATTTGTGTACATTGAATCAGATTAATTATTTTTTATTTAAGTTATAAAGAAGATACTCATTACAAAAGTGAACTATGTACCATTTATTTTCAATAAAGTCTGCTCGATTGAAATAATTCCATTGATAAACACTTTTATTAATATTTAGATTCACACTAGCATATAATACGAATAAAACTTAAATTAAAAGCTAAATATTCAGTGAAATATTATTGTATTTATATTGACGTACTAATATTACAACTAGTGACATCTGTGAACATCAAATGCAAACCGTTGTTTCAAGCTTACGAGAAGTTTATATAGATTTTCTGAAACTTTTGGTTCGGTTATAAGCTAAGGAGACTGGTGCTGCCATCGCTTATATTCTATATAAGTTTGAACATTTCAGTGAACTTAATTCATTAGTTAATAAACTGATATTTCTTTGCTTGTTTTGCAAAATCTACACACAAACACTCTGTTGACAATATATTTGTTCCAAATAGCAGTACTTCTATTTAATTTAAGTATCAAAGTTTAAGTTTTGTTAATACGAAATAAATGTCGTGTTTGTGTTTGCATCTAAATATATTTTGACACTTCTTCCAAATATATAAACTGTATTAATTTGTAGAAGAAATGTCCAACGTCATACGGAATATTCTACGTTTTCCATAATAATGCAATTAGTGAAACACACATCCATTCGTTCATTGCGACTTCATTACGACACTAAGCTTTCCTACTGTGTTTATCGCATGTTGCACCAAACAAACACAGTTCTCCTGAGCAACACTGTCTCATGTGAGGCTCAGCACTCGGCCACGGAATGAGACACATTTATATGTAAAGCGCATGCAATTTACCGATCTTACAAGAGACCAGCACAATGGCTTCTAATTAGCCGGCTGCCAAAACCGTTCGTCGTACTTGCGAAACGTTTGAATTTAAGATTCAGCATAATTTCACATCTCGTAGCAGCGTACGACGCCAGAAGACTTAAATATATTGTGCAAGCAACGAACCGAATATCCGGAATGCACATTTACGAATTCGGTTTAGGTTTGTTGCCCGAAATTACACATTACATCGCGGCATTAATTCTAGAAACTTAATTAAACATTCTGAAACTAACAAATAGCAATATCTGTGTATATTTTTGCACTTTGAGAGATCCTAGGTGCGAATCCCGCGTGACACCGGAACATGGAATGTTTACCTGCATCGCACGCGAGCCAGGAATAGATCACGGCACGGTCCCCGGTGCCACTACCGCGCCGTGCCGATGCACAACGTTGTGATATTTTAGGATTTATGCGGTGAACATCTAATTGCATGTAATTATATTATTTATAGATTGCGCGGAGTGTGCCCCCTTTCGCTATAATACCGGAGACATTATGTAGTAAGCCGTTTCTAGTATCAGTACCGTACCACGGTCATTTCATATACATTTACTTACTCGAAATACTGCTCAGTACTGGTCTGTTCTTCAAAGAGAATTCGAGTGACGACCTTAAAGGAAACACAAGAGCCTAGTTTGCAGACTCACGCAAGTAACCGAGCTCGTACGAACATATAAGTCTGAAATTTACGGAATCGGGAAATCGTGGAACTGCATTAATTATTATTACATTTAGGGTTGGGTAGGCTAGGGTAGGTTAGCCGGCGGGTAGGATAGGAGTGTATTATTAAGTAGGGTAGGGTAAAATAGCCAAATCTATAAATTGCACTAACAGCAAATGTATTGCACACAACTTTAGCACAACGTTACGAACCAAGAACAGGCATGCTCGTATCACGTCGTATTATTTCGTAAACAGACATCGTGCATCGCCGTACTTGCGTGAGTCTGCAAACTAGACTCTTGTAAAGGAAACAGGATCATATATGTACGTATTGCATGTGTATACATTTATGTATAAGGTACATACGTGTTAGTTCAGTACGATCGGTACTAGCGTAGTGAGGCAAATAAAATGACGCAAAAAGAAACGAACAGCTGACTTTGTTTTTGTTTTGCGTTTGCAATTGGTATTAACCACTTCTATTGGACTAAATTCAAATATCCTTGCTAAGATAACCTATAAAAACATTTTTTTTTTCTGTTTCAATTCCACATCCATCACGTTGCTAATTAGCTATTACCTTCTCTATCAATCATTGCATTTATTCAGTGAGCAAACTGACAATGGGAGACAATGAGTTGTGTCTACTGATGTTGGAAGCAGGCGGCTACATGTTTGAGATACGTAAACAACGTTACGATAATGTATTGGCTTCATTTTCAACTAACTAAACTTTAGCGGAATCCCCGCGGATTACAAATAAATCGTATTCACGGATAATACCAGCGAAATTAAAACAAGATTTGTTAGCAACGAATTCTACGAGACATAGACGCACGACTACAATCTACTGTTGGCACTGGATCAAAATTATTTTGGCCAATTTTTTTGTTTTGTTTTGTTCGGTCCACCATTTCGCTATCACGGTTATAATTATCAAAATATTAAGCTCACATTTGTGTACAGACGGCACTGTGGAACGGGGCAGCGTGTAATAGTGGTTTCAGGCGAAAATAAAATTCGCTGAATTTATTGCACCAGTTTTATCAGAGGGGTTAAATAGTGTAATATTTGTCAAACGATTGTGCGGTTGCTATTATTCCGAACATATTCACTACATAAATGCTCTTTTTCATCTACTCCAGTAACATTTATAACCTTTTATTTGAATTTATTTGTATTTCCTTGACAAATACATCGCAAGGAAAAAGGAGTAGTTCTGTGTAATATTCCTGTTGAGAATGTGGATATATACAAGACAATTTTAACATGTACAGTACAGGGTTTCAATTCTTTGAAACAGTAAAATGATTCGCTGTTTTTTATTACAATAACACTAAGTTAATTTTTTCCTCTGAACTTTCGGCTGACTTTCTTTACATAATATTCATTTGGATGAGGATTTTTTTAGCTTATATTTATTATTAGGGAGGCAGTATACATCAGGTGCCCGGGTCTTTTGACCCCGCCCCCCTCTAATAGGGCCAGGACGTGTATGTCATTGTCGGTGCATCGAAACTGCTGCACCCAATATTGTCTTGATCGCATATTCATTGCACCAGCACGGCAAACTCGTGTGTATTGAGTATTCCGAGTGCAAACCGGCCTCAACCAGCCACAACCTGACAGTTCTCAGTCACTGTACACGGCCGGGGTCGATTGTGAACAAATGCACTGGCTACTTGTTATGTACGGGCCGTGTTTCCGAACTCGCCGCACGACCTGAACTTGTTTTATTCTCTTGTTTTACATTTCTCCACTGTGTACAACGTGACGTTTATATTAATAAAATGTTTACGAACATTGCGTCCGGCTTTATAGAACCCGGCTGTAGTTATATTGCAGATTTACACATGCAAAGTGTAAACAAATATATGAAACGTTGTCATCGCGAACAATCGTTTCCTAATACATAACCTCATTGTTTTGTCTCTCGAAATTCCAGCCATACTCAAGTGTGTTTCATTAGCTGTCAGTGTGCGGCGCAAACAAAACACAAGTCACATGACATTCAAGGTTGTTGTATGCGCAATTTGTTAGGTTATGCACGCAAGATGCGTCGGTGTGTAATAGCCGCCGATGTTTTATTTGCATTGCACGTCAAGCAGCAGGTCAGCAAACCTCGACTGATGCATGCTCGATGCATCAAAACAACGCTTTGGGAAATTCCTACTGCTTGCATTTATTAAACACACCTATAAAACACTACAACAGCAACAGTCTCATGACATCTGTCAACAAATACTGCTTGATTATTTTTAGGTTAACTTTTCATCAACTCGCGTGTGGTCATATAATGATTATAAGCTCACCGCGCATAATTCCTCGTTTAAACGTACATTTTGTGGAAAATTAGTGAGCCATTCGTTCATATAATACTGGTCGAGACACGTCTCACACACACACACATATGTTAGGCACTAACCTGTACAGTCATGCTATAACCTCGATGAGATATGAGAAGCATAATAGCATAATAGGGATGAGGCAAATGGCGGCGATGTGTTCGACGGACTTAACTGTAAATGAAGTGATATGGTGGCACGCTATTAACCTTTCCAGCGGGCCGAATTGGCAGACTAATGAGCAGCATAGTCCGCCAATCCGACAGTGCCGTTACCAGCTTCAAAACTCTACTCTGTTCTAACACACATTCATAAATGATCGAAGAATAGAATCTGAAATCGAATGTTGTATATTAAACAACATGCATTGCTCGATGTACGAGTTGTCAGCGGATAAAATTCGCTGTATCGTATTGCAAAATAAAGTGCGTACGTCGCTGTGGATAATCAATGACGTCGCGACGATGCTGGCTGGAGAGGCTCTCCATGTCTTGTCCCAACCTCCCCAAACTCTCCAGGATATCCCTTGTTTACTGAACAGACTTTTTCTTGGAATATTTGAACTTGATACATCATTAACAAATGCCTAATATAATCTGAATTTAATTCCATGCAATTCGCTACAAAAACTACATGTTTTTCTATTTGTTCATATTGTCTGCGTTGAGTTACATAGTTTTATACAATTTTGCTTACGAATATTAATGTTTTTCTAGGTTATATAATATCGGATTTGTGCGAAAGCTCTCTAAAGCTTTGTTGTGTGGTATTCAGTGCTATATTAGCCGCAACCCGGCCAGTATATACGCATTACACGGTTGCCTGGTGGTGCAACCACTCTGAACCTAACCTCTCATACCCTACCCGGAACAAACACCGTGTCTAACAATATTCATAAAAGTGAACAAGCATACAGAGCATATACAGCGTGTTCCTGTAACAGTTTGTTTACAACAAACACCCGTGGAAATAATATCAGTGCTGCGTTATACTTCGCGTACTCCTGTCATAGTTCTGTGAATCCATTATGGAAGTTTAGAAACGATTGCTATTCCCATAACATTAATACTGCTGGACAAATTATATATTATTCGAGTGGTTTCGAAAGTTGAAACTGCGTGTTAAAGAATTTTACACATTCAGTGCATAAGTGTATGTTCAATTGTTTCCGACCAGCCTCTGTACATTTCCTGGAGCCATTATTGTACTGCTATACTCAGTCACCAGTCGTATGCATGTTAGCTTGTAATTAGCCAGTAATTTTATCGCCAAGTAAATACACGATAATTAAAATAATTGTCCTCTGTACAAACACGTGCACTTAGTATAACCCGGTATGCGACACTGGTTACACCACTGTTAAACCGGAACACCGGTACTGAAAACGGCCGGTCTAGCCTTGTGTTGCGTTAAATTAAGTTTCAGATTAATTGGAAGGTTAACTGCTTGCGCCACTACCATTATTTGTATCTTCTTTTTTCTACTTTACACCAGTCCAATTCTCTTTCTACAACGAGGAAATGGTTGTACATTTCTAATCCTCGACTGGCGAGAATACGCAATCATTCCATGTACAGCTTTCTAACCTAAAAATATATTTGACATACATGTGTTCTTACAAGATATGCTTGTACAGCTGTACAACATTGTACAGTGGTAGTTGTCTGTTTTTATTTATATTATTCACCCGGTACACACAACATCACCAAGTAAACAGATTTACACTTTAAACTGATTTCATAAACGTCTGCGCTATGAATTTATTGGCAAGTCACACAGTTGGCAGTACTGCGCGTACCAACTTCAGTTGTAACCGGTGAAGGAAACGTGTAGTGACGTCATGATACCTGAAGCATACTTACAGATCTAGGAAATGTCAAACGGTGTGTTCAAAAAAGAGTAAAAAAAAAACTGACATTTCAATGGGTTTATAAAAATACTCAAGGACAAGATCATCCGTTATTAAAATGAATGTCACGTCGTTTGAAATACAGTTAAAAATACCAGTGACTTTGGCCAATTTAACTCGTGTTCGTTTCCATGTTATCACACTTGTGCAATGGTAGCGCTGATGCATGGAAATGACCGTCATTGTCGCCTCGTGTGCACAGCTTCTTCAAGACGCCAAACTACATGCAGGCCGCGATACCGACGGCAGACCTACCCAACCCTACACTTATGTGTTTAATGGTTCTGTGTCGAGGCTTTGCGTTTAATTTACACTGCATTTTGTAATTTTAAGCAGCTTGCAAATTGCATTTCTTCCTTCGTGCTCCGTCCATGTTCCGCGGATTCTGCTAATGGAGGGTGTTAACCAACGTTACTGGTACATGCGAATGGCAATAATGGAAGATTTGCACAGTATATCTCATTTATTCTCTTGCATTTAACTCTGGTTGTATGACTATATAAGTTAGGTAATGTAGTTTAGAACTTGTACAGCTGTAATTCTACTTGGAAACAATGTCTGCAGCAAATACAAATCAGAACTTATCAAATGCTTGATACGAATTAGACAATCTTATAGGTTGTTCGCATTTGAGTGACACGCAGCGATTATATTTTGGTGCAGTATTTGTCAAACGGTTGTCGCCACAAGCGTCTCTTGTAAACACCCTCTAAAATGGCTTCTACTTCTGGTGCGGCTGCATCTAAGATTTATGTGGTCCTCGCGGAGTTTAGTTTTTAAAAGTTTCAGTAGTATGTCCACTTTTCTTTTACGGCCCCCGTCCACTCATATTCTTTTGTACAGGAAATTAACTATTTTACGACGACATAAGAAGTAACATCATCATTTTTATTGTTTCTGTAAAGAGACTGGAATTGTTTCTCGGACTATTTTCTCGTTCTCTTTTACAAAACTACTAACGTTTCTTTTTCGCCTTATTCTCGGCACTCTCCTGCGGGAGTTAATGTTTGAAAACACAAGCAAAACATCTCGGAAATGTGATTTTTATTGCCCGAGCAATGTTTCTCAACAATCGTAAATAGTGTCAAAAGATTTTCTAAATGAAAATCACGACAAATTAGGAGTAAAGAAGTATGGCAGGGGAAAATATGTCATTCTCGACTCTCGTATGTGGTATGCAACATATTCTAGTTCTGGTGTGTGTGAATTATGTATTTTCATGAATAAATGCACCATTTTGCTTGTTTACCGAATACGCGAGTACATATTCGTACATTCGCAGATACATTCCAGTGGATATCGAACTGAAAATGCAAACATTGCTGATTGAATTACAAATAGTTGAACAAACATATACGGATATTGGCTGCAGCAGAATCCGCACTGGTATTGTATCAGTGTGTGTCTTTTAGCCTGTATGCTTGTGGATGTTCTGTGCTTTGAAAAGCACACTGTACTATTCAATATCAGCGAGCTTGTTTCGCTTTATTTGTTACACACAGATTCAATACAACGAGCAGGCAACGTTACTATATGTTTTAGAATCGAATGAGTTTTGCTATTGTACTGACTACTGTTTGAAAGTTTACTTTATTTTACATCACTTGTAGCCGTTGCAATTAGTTACGTTGTACTCTTGTTTATCTGAAGACATATAGCCGAATTGTATTTATATACACAAGTGTGAAAATGTAAACTATTGGTGTGTTCTATGAACCTGCAATGTTGTATTATAGCCTGAGATACAATGATGTCATTATACCATGATCAATATGAAGTTAAAGTCGTATAAGAACATTTCAAACGCAGCAAAAACCGTATATCGTTTTTATACAGCTGTAATGTGCAGATGGACGTCACGCCACGCGCTTGCATCAGACGTCGGCGTCACAGGACATGGGCGTCGTATACGGGAAATTCATAAACCCCAAACATTAGCAATTACATATTGTATTGGCTGATTCAGTTTCATCCACATGTAGAATATGTTCCTTAACATTCAGTAATGTTCGCTAATCATTTGATGAATGTTGCTTAAAGAATCCTTTGATTTGATAAATGGTTACTTGGGGAATATATTTTAAATATTTATAAATATTTACTAGGATTTTTTATCTCCTTCCACTGAGACATATTCGCACACACACACACACACAACCTCACATTGTCCCCCACTCCTGCGTCCCGGCAGGGGACGCCTGTACGACGGTGAACGTCACTTGGAGCACAGCCAGAGTTTGCTGCAAGCGTCAGTCAGGCTCGGCGCCTCGCGGCTGCCGGACCTACGCAACAAAGTTCACCGAATATATAACCGTTTTTTTTTTTCCCGGTGAAACATCGCGACTAACACTTCGACACCGAAACACAATACCTTCGCTCTAACAACAATACCACGCAACAACCAAACACACACACACAAACTTCAAGAAAGAAGAGTTGTCTACATTTCCGTCTACGTGAGAATAGCATCGTATTTGATATACGACCAGGATGGAGTGTGGAATGAAGTTCACTTCATAGAAATTCGCCAGTTCTTTGGGATGTAGAAGACGGTGCAGGATTATGTAATATTGTTTGTCAAAATGTAGCGAGTAGTTCTCTCAATTTTCTTTCAAACGGCGGCGACATTCACGGAAACTGCTTGGACTTTAATTAACAAGGTTAGTCGTTAGTTAAGTTATTTTTAATATTTCTCTCCGTTACATAATGTTACGGTGAAATGTAAACTCAAGAAATTTCCAGAAACATTTTCTTCATTCATTCATATCCGTAATGCTAAATCATAAACACTTAAAACATTATCGATAAACGTTTATTAGTTATACACAATTCCAATGGGCAATTATGTACCTGCTTAGATTTATAAATATATATTCTGTACCTTGCGCAAAAACTTTGCAATGAGAAACCTTGTTCTATTTTTATCGCCATATACGTAAATAACAAACATACGACAAACAGATTTGCAATTCGTTCCACACACACACACATCAGAAGACCCTTCTAGAATTTTTCCCAGGCTGGTATTTTTAAAATCTGGAACACTATTAAAATAGCCCTAGTATTTAGAACGATTTTCACCAAATTTCATCAACCGCATTTCAATTGATCGTCTCGATATCAGTATCGTTAGTTTATAGTCCCGGGTTTCATTGAAATTTGTTCTGCGTTTCAATAAAACATGCATGTAATTCTATTTTCCTTGAAGACAATTTCAATCGATCCACTTATTTGAACATTTTATTATTTGGTCTTTCGACAGAGTTATTTATTTTGTAGTCCAGGTAGTACATTTGAAGTAGTTTGATTTACAATTAACAAATGTCAAGTTAAAGAAGAACCATTTCTTAATCTAAGTTTGCGGAGATATACATATATAAATGTTTGTCAGCATCTTTGTATGATGCCAGCGTTGAATTGTAGCCAATAAACAGAACCACCGCTGCACGGAAGCCAGCCCCAATCATAATATTTACTACGTGCACAGCACGTGGTACCGCCGCATACTACGTACCTATACCAGTGGTACTACACTATCAATTCCCCCCCATTGGCATCATTTATTGACCACTGAACCTTGAACTTCGAACATGCTATATTCAAAAAGCAAACGCTTAATATTTGACAGGTTGAATGCAAACTTCCTACGTGCATATTAGCAACCACTGGGCAGTGGAAATGCCGTATGTATGTCTGACACGATGGTCATTGATGACTATGATTCCAGAAGCATGTACGCTTGGCACAAGACTAGGAGTTTTGACGATCGTCGTCGCATGTTCTCTGTGCCAGCTGGAACCCAAACAATTCAGTTTCTCTTTTGCGAACGCCTAGAAGAAAGTATTGCGTAGGATGTATCGCTCCTAGAATCTAAATCCTAAATGACAGGAAGATACTGATCCTCGAAAGTATATCCGCAAGTGTCTAGCAAATGTTTCAGCGGCCAAATATCGCTCCGCCAATTCTTGGACCAGTGGAGAGGAAACCAAAACACAAACATCGAACTAATGAACACGTCATCGGGTGTAATAAAATCGACTAAACGTCAAGTGCCACTGACCACTGACTTGTGCCAAGATGGCTACCGATCGAAACCAAATGTGCGAACCGTTATGAAGAATTTGGCAATTGCCAGGGTTGGCTGACGCGATGTAAACACACCCTAGTTGGCACCCGGAGCCACGCACTGCACTGGTCTGACCATCACTGCCAACACACACGACATCCTGGAAACTATGCCGTCATCAATGAACCAAATACGTGCGAATGACCTTCCACTATCGGCCCAGACCTTTGGCATCGCGGATGGGATTCTTGAGAGACTTCAGTTTACGTCCAAAACACACACACATCGGTTCACGGCTTCATTAAGCGATAGTTTCAATTGAGGAATGGAATAAAACCATTTCTAAAATCATATATTCACCCCCGTTGACAACAGTCACTACTTATCAGGGCACACAAACTCGCATCCTACAAGCAAACTTCGGCATATCTTCAGCCAGACTTTTCAGAGGGTTGCTTCAGTCGCCACTGATGCCCTCCCCTTCCTTCTCTACATTGTACAGACGCCTGTGACGTCGTATAATGTTCTACAGCGCCCCCGGCGCTGCATGTTATTTATCTGATACATTTGGCCCGCCATCTCATATCCGTTTTCATACTTTTCATCCGTGCACGGTTGCACTGCCCGAAATGACCTGTGCAAGTGTGTTGAAATTGCACAATTTTCACCTCGCAAATATCGTTTTTAACGAGCGCGAAATTAGCGGACACGTTTGCAGATGCCCCTGTTATTTCCTGGTGGCTGGTGTCGCACAATTTATGAAGAACACTGTCTGACCTCTTCCCGTCCCATGCGCGCGATGATATGACGTTTATGAAGTGTAAAACGGTTTTATAGTCCGTGATAAAACGACTGTTTCCAGCACTCAATGCGATGATTTTGCTCGAACGCAAAGAATCCTGGGAATATTCAGTTATAATACTCATTAGAAACGTTTCAATCGAAGAAAAAAAAATAGTTACGTAACAGTTTCGAGTATACGTATATATTTATAGGACGCTTAATAAAATTACGTAAATATTTAAAGTCTTCAAGAATAACAGACATTCATTTCTAGATATACGAGTAAATATTTACGTTCTCCAATTTTATAATCTGTATTTATTTAGAATGTTAAAAAAAATACAATTTTTTTTTTAATCCAATCATATTAGATTTCACCGATCACATCATTGATCAATACATGAGCTGGAATCTTACATTTCTTTCCAAGTGGAAATCACTTAAAACTTCCCGTAATTAACGCATCTCAATAAATCCAATTTTAGTAAATATGTACTTCAAAAAGGCAGCAAATGCAATTTTATTAAAAGCATAGCTGCACGCTGCGATTTTTTTTTACGCAAAGCCAAATTAGAAAAGTAAATCAAACGTTTTGTCGTAAATAATAATAAAAAAAGAAACTGGGTCGCTAAAAACATGGCTGGCCATGAAATCCATAGATCAATATGGACGCCAATTTTTTTGTTCGCTCTGAGTCATTGCGCAGATATTTCAAAAATTCACCAGTAAGTTAGAAGTGCAAACGTGAAAAATATTTGAAAATTAGAGCGTACCGTTCTTTTCTTTTTATGAATAATCGATAGTCCTGTCCTGATATTTGTCAAGTTCTTTGGACACGCATTTTCTTTCCAAGTTCCGCGAGATCGAATACTGTCAATTCTCCAACTAACACATCTGTTAAATCGAACAACAAAATATATATAGTAAGTTTTTTTCATAGTCGTGTTTTGTGATGATTTCCAAATACATCAATCATATATGTTTAATGGTTCCTCTTCTCAGTGACGGCTTGTTTTGATAACTTGCTCGACCATCAATCCATTTGCTACCTCTTTGCATGCGATTGTAACCTGTCGACTTCTGAACGGATATGAATATTTATTATTTTCGTTGGAGAATAGATAGTTAGTGCAAAATATTAGCATTTCAGTAATGCTAAAAGCACTGACAGTTATTAATCTTAGGTTATGTGTCACATTACAACTCATGCTGTTGTTCCTAACTGTAGGAACGACCCTAATTTTATATGCTAAAGTTTAGTATCCTTCTTCAACTAACAGACATAATAAGTTCATCCTTTATATTGTTGTCATTTAAGATCGGACTGAGTTAAGTTGGTGAGCTAAATTCGGACCATTTGCAATGTGCGAATAAAACTTTAATGTGAATATGTATTTATTAATAAATAGGCAAATGTTTAACTGTTTATCTGTATGTATCTGTAAGCAAGTATTCTCGAATAACCCAGCAGGTAAACATATATATCATTCAGCAACACAACTGTAGGTATATTTATTTACGATTGAGAGCTTCTGGTAAATATAACCTGCTGAAAATTGTACTCGCGCAAACACAGGAACAAGTTATAGTTCGTTTGTAAAATTAGTTCTGGTTGCTTGGTGTGTAAATAGCAATCAGGCAGCCAGGTATAACATATTCGAGTTGACAGGAATTTTCCTGCTGAAATCCCGGTAGACTGGCCGGTGTCAGCAATCACACACACACACACACACTTGTACAGCATATATGAATGTATATTGGGATATAACACACTTGTACACACGATAAATACATACATCGTCGCATGCATGTATGGATGACAGCTAAATATAACCAAGCTAAGACTATTCCGGTCTGAGAGCTCTGCCTGAACTCTCCGCAACTATATACCATGGCCACTGAGATACCATACTGGTCAGTATTGAAACGAATACTTCACGTAAATATACATACTTCATAAAACGAAAAATACGCACATTCAACATTTTGACTGACGCTCCTAACCTAAATAGAGGCTGAAATGAAAATATAGTCTGTAAAAAATATTAATTTCCTGTACAATATTATCGTAGAGTCACATACCACTGTATGTGTTTATAATAATGGTGCCAATTTTAATATTTTGCGAGCTTATTTTTCTTTTTGGCAGAATATTTCTCATTTCCTGCAAACTTCATGACAGCAGGCTCTACCGGTCGTTTTAATATTCCTTTTCATCTTAATCTGTATGCCACACTCTGAACTTCTCTGGTGCTATTTTCAGTACGCAACATTTTAAATAAATGACTAAACAAATAAATGACAGCCATACTTGAGTATTTATACAAATGTTTTATGAAATATTTAGTCTTAAATGAATATTCACGTCGGAATCATATTTCCGTTTGATAGTGAATGTCATTGTGATTATTTTAACTACCAGTAGGTGATTATTATTTTCAAATATGGCAGCTCATGTTTGCGTGTAACGTTGTGTGTTCCTGTTTATTTACTTGTTAAACATTTAATTGTAAATGAATTAAGGTTAATTCTATCACTCCGTATTGGTCGTTTGATCTTTCAACATACAAGCACAGCTATTATTACCGCCAGAGACAGTGGAATATAAAAATAGAGTTAATGCGGAAGTGAATGAGACGCTGGAACCGTAAGTTGAAAATAGAATAAAGCAAATTTAATTGTTCCTCTTTTTATTGTTCGTAATACATTTGTAATTTGACATTATTTGTAAACGTACATTCCGTACTTGAAACATTCCATCATTTGCTATTCCATTCGGCCACGTATATTCCTTCAGTATTGACCTAAATGTGTAGTGATTCTGGGAATATATTATTTGGAATTGTTATTCACATCGCTACATAAATCTGTCATCTCGTAATATACGTGTGCACACTATTGGTTTTATTTTATTCAATATTCCAATGTCTTTATTCCTTTAATTTCATTTGTTCCAACACGGATTTAAGGTTATGTGGAATGAAATGTAATTGCCAGTGTGTTCGAATTCACCATACATAGTATTTGCTTCGTGTCATACCGTGATATTTGACGATCGGCTTGTCAAAATATCCTCGAATCTTCAATCCCAGACGAAAGCATCCACATAATATATTTATACGACTCAATATACATATGTATGTTTAACTTGTGCGTGTGTGTATTTGTGAATGTCACAACATCACCTGACCGGAGCGAAATAAATCTAGTTACCATTTTAGCATCCTGAATTTCGGGAACCATAATATTTCTCGTGACAGTTATATCTTTGCTTTTCGTGGTATTCGTGTTAGAAATAAAAGTGGCTCGTAAATGTTATCCACACAACTTTTAGGTTAGTAATTTATTTGGCATTAATACATACTCGTGGTTCTATTTGTGAACTAATTAATGGAATTATTGCGTTAGTGTTTTCATGAAATCGCTTCAACTATTGATGTATAAATACTGTATCTTTTCAGATGTGATCACTCCGCCAAGACTTCACTGTCAAACTGTCTGAATGGTATCCAATAGATCATGGGACGTCAGCATTTGTGTGACCTGCTCATGCCGATGCCCCCACTAATTTGGATGTGGTACTCATGGACCTCACAGCGTATAAGAGCTCCTGGATTACCCGTACCTAGAACGGCAGACCTATGCTGATCACACCGGTCTGCTCTTCCCAATAGTTCGACGCTGTCTTAAGTCTTCGTCTACGTTTGCTTCGCTTAAATATTTCCTCTTGAAACTCACGAAATATTTGACCGAAGACTAGTACCAACCTTACGGACCCTACACGAACCATTTTGTAACGTACTATATGGTTACAAATATGGTTCGGCGATAGGTGAGTTTCACGCGATCAAGTTCAAGGACTGATTGTGGAAACTGAACAAGCATTGTTTTGACCGTAAATGCCGGCGCCATCTATTTTCTAGAAGCTTTACTAATACCATGTAACCGAACCCTTGAATTAAGCTTATTTTCAGATTGCCCTCTGATTGAAATCGCGTAACACACACATATATAACTACTGTAGGTGATAACGTAAGTAGAGGTGTATAGATAATGAAATACATACAATAATTATTTTCTTTACGACAGTACGAGATGATTCGTGCGTTATTGTACAATGTTTTAGTTTCGTTGCATGTTCACTTTGGTTAACGTTATTTACTTAATATTAATATATACATACGTAATAATATACAAATTTCATATACCCCTGTGTATCTGTATTGTGTAAGACACATATATTGTTAGTAGTGTATAAGTATATAAGCGAACAACCAACAATATTGTCAAATTCTCGGTTATATTTCTTATTCAAGATCCGTCTTTACCTCTCCACAGGTAACACACACACATTAAACACAACACCGATGAACTAGAACCGTAACTTCACTTCACAACATCTGTCAAAGATGGAACGATACGTAATTGGTCGAAGTTTAAAACGTTGTTGCCAACTGACGGAACAACGAGAACACTAAAATAACTATACAAATACAACGGTGCATACATAATATTAGCTTATAGAATATATTATATAAACGTACAGTTAAATAATTTGAAATATTTGTACATAATTCTTATATACAGCCTATAAAGCAATACACTGGATATGGTAAACAAAAAAAACACTACAAAAAAATTAACCTCCAAATGCTAGTATCTGTTTTAAGTTGGTAACAATGAATCACTGGTCACTATATTAACATCGCAGCCTGTAGAACGGTAATTCATTGATACCAACCAAATGAATGTGAACATATTTGAAGGTTACAAAAAAATATATATACGATAAAGTGACAGTGCCAAATTATATATTCGATTTTGACAGTAGAACTTAGCAAATATTTACCCAGAACAATTTAGGCAAGTTTCATTTGAAAAATGTAGAACGAAATGATCTTTTTTTGGTAGTAATTGTCTTCGGAATCCCTCCAAAAATTAAAATATTCACCGAAAAAAAGTAAGCATATTCATATTCGACAAAAAAAAAATGTATTTTGAGACGTGAAATTCGGATGAATATATAAAAATACGTAAATATTTATTTTGCAAAAGAAACATAACGATATTTGGCTAGTGATAAATTATAATTATGCAATGTAGGCGATGAATTAGTTAACGAAAGCTAGACGACTAGATTGTCCCTCTGTATACAAGGGGTATGACGAAGCCAAACACATTACACGGAAAACATATTCAACGATATACTCAAATTTAGAGGGTAGCAATTGTTTTAGTGGCCTTCGAATTTACCAAATCGAATATTGATTATTCTATATCTGGCATGGCTCAAGAACTACCTATTTATATATATTATATATCATAATAATTCTTATTAATAATTATTCTTATTACTTGTAACAACACACACACACACACACACACACCTACACACATACATACTTATATATATATTGACTAACCAGAGGTATTGTTACATATACACATACATATATTAATTAATTAATTAAGGTTTACGAGCTGTTCATATTTTGCTCTTTGTACCTACATATATAATAATAAAAAAATAAAGAGGTTTGTGAAATAATTATATGTTAGATTTGCCCCCTCGATAATTTCCCAATGTGACGCTACTGATATTGAAGTAGATTACAGATCTCACGTATTAAATTCTTGAAAAAATATAAAGGATTACAGTTTAGTACAGCTTTAGATTTACTTATTTCCAAATTATATAATTTCTAAATTCTTGCTGTAACTGTTAGTAACGAGACGAATATAATCTAAACATTTTTTTCATGTATGACCGATAAAAACAAAATACTGATACGCAGTTATCAGTTGCTGGTTCAGTGTCATTTGGTCTCTTGTTCTGATAAGACACTAATATTGCTGTTTACGTGTAAATATAGCTTCAAAGTGATATTTGTCTAATACATACATTTAAAAATTGTTGGAATTAATGATGGAACTAAATCGAGCTCTGCAAATTTATTTTCATTGTTAAAGGTAAGTCTGAACATATTCTACGATTTAAATAAACACAAATCAAATCGCGCATACAAGATTGTTAATAAATGTTTTTGGAATCAAAATTGCCAGACAATTGTACGTTATAATTCACGTAAGACATTCCGAATACTCCAGTGCTCGGGATTCATCCCATTTCAAACAGCGGCTGGGTGGGGTCAGAGGGTAAACGCGTGTTAAGGGGACGCCGTCGGCTCCAGTGCGATAGCACCATACATCAGCCGGCGTCTGGACGTCTTCCTGCGCTGCTGCGTACAACCACCAATCACTCACCCCCGCCTCCTACCCGCACGATGCGCTATTTCATACATGTAGCCCCTTAACATTCGCTATAAGCTGTCGACAGATCGCGGCAAACATAGAAACGGAGTATAAGTACTGACAAACAGACCAGATTCTAGATCTGTTGTTTCCTGATCCTCGGTGCTGATAAATCGGTTGATTTGTTGTATGTTTTTCCACAGTGTGTGTGTGTCTGCATATCAGTTGTGGTGAAATGTGTGTTTGTGGCTGTTTTTATCGACAATATTCTCAAGTGAATGACAATTTATTGTTCAATAATTGTGCCCGCCAATTCTGTAGTACAAGATGTTCGTGTAATTTAAGATACTTTAGTCTATTAATAATATTACTTCAAAATTACGAAGTTGTATTTTCATTTTGGGGAAAGCCCAATGCGTCTGCCAAAGGCGACAGTAACGGGGGCGGGGGAACGGCCCCGTTTGCAAAAAACAAACTTTGCAAAGTTCAGTCGCACGAATGACACTAGACTACTAGACGCACGGAGCACTGAATTAAATGATGGGGCGTCCATTGTTTGTTACGCTAATTTACCAGAAGTTTCGCCATTCCTTACGTCCTAATTATTCGTTGTTTGCGAACGATAACTTCCATTCGCACTAGCAGCAATCATCACAAGTCACTCAAGCGTTACCAACATTAAATACGTAACTCGCTTGTTTTACGTTTGACGTTTCGTAATGAATACAGCAGGCAACCAACTTTACTTATGCGCAGCGCGTGTAGTCTTCAGCAATGCGCTTGGAACATTGCAAAGATTGACGTTTATTGAGATGCAATGAAGAAAAAAGATTTGAAGTGGAACTATAAATATAAACGATAAATTAGAAAAGAGTAAGGTTGACGTGTATCTCAGCTTTGGCTACTAACACATCCACGTGTAATAGAAACGGTTCCATTCGCCTAGTTCGGTTGGATAATTTATCCGTACTCCGTTTTCTCCTCCTGTTCGTTTTATTTCCGGTGAAATAATCGGGACAGCTTCCGGCGGGCTGCGTGATCGCTATTTTACGAGTGCTTCCTCTGCTTCTGCCCCTAGTGCGATTTACGAATTCGGTTCTTCTCTGTATTCTGCTCCCTTGAATTCGTATTCTCCTGAGATCTTACCAAAATAAACTAGCGTACTTGTGAATGCTGCTCATAACAGCTTGCTTGTTTCGTATGTTTGCTATTGAGTCAACCGGCTTCGAACTGTAACGAAAACTGCAGCTCGGTGATTATGGCTCATCTTTTCAAAACGCATTAAACCCGGGCGCACATATGCACTTGGCCCGCGGCCTAACGAGCCCTTAACTGATGCAGCACACTGTGGACGAGACGACCCCGGGCTGGCTACGGCAACGGACGCGGCCGGCACCCGGGTGGGATGGGACACACATCAACACTATCTCATTCACGGCCGACGGGCATGCTGGTCCACGTGCGCGATTTAACGGAAATTTATGTGTTCGCCTTCAGAGGCTATCGAGAAAAGGCGGACCACGGTTGCACATTGATTTTTCACACGTGTCTGCCCTGGATGCCGATGGATAACTCTCTCTCGCCGTACGGGCTACCAGAACACCAGATCCGTACAATGTAGATAGCAAGTCCAACGGAACGGATCATGAAACATGAAGGACAACAGACAGTGTGGTTTCGCAAAGAATTCAACAAAAGTGTGAGTTATTGTCCGTGTATGAATGGATGAAAGACTCGTATGGATTCCAAGATAAGCACACGGGGCTTTACATCTTTGTGCTTTTTTCTCTCTTCTGACATTGGTTCAAATTTTTTTAAATCGTACCGAGTTTAGAATACTAGTAATGTATTTACTGGTGTATTCGGTGATAATATAGAGTTGTTGAAACAGATTCTGTTTGTTTAAAATCTAACGAACAAACTCTAAATGTTCACTGTTCTGCAGAACTTGCAGAATGAAGCAATGTGCTTGCTTTTTTTGCTATCGTTGGCCGAAAGTGTTGCCCAGAAGCAATCGGTGCAGTTTTTTATCAGCGCATGACCACCACCTACAAATTCACACACTAATCTTTCACCTAGTGCACACCTACTCCCTCCAACACTGCCCTTTGGCGGATAAATTGGGTCACTTGATTTATACTGACAGCAGGTACAACTGCATCTGCAGCAGTAGGTTAAACTACTTTAGAAATATTGCACGGCGAAATCATTCAATTCGCATCAAATGTTACAAAATTGCAATGTAATGAATATTTATCTTATTGACTTAAACAACAATATATGGATTAGCTTGGTGCATAAAGTACATAACGAGAAAGAAAGTTTCTGAGAGAAACTGCATAAACATAGATTTTTTTGAAGAATATGTTTAAAAGAAATTATAAGTCCAGCAGAATCCATGACAGTTATTTTATATATTTCGTTTTAAGTACAAAAGTGAATAAGCACACATACAGTGATAAGACAATAGTTTCCTAATTAAATTAAATAATTTACAAATGTTGCATTTTCTTTTCATTGATAAAACATGATTTTTTTTACGTAATTATAACTTTCAAGACAATTATCGTTAAGTACGTACTTAATTAAATACAACTTATAATTAGTTACATTCGTTCACACCGCAAATAGTAGTGTTAAATGTTTGTGAATATTTTAGAGAGAATATACAGAATAATAATAATAATAATCTTACATGATTATATATATACCGGGTGTCCCAAGAAATCTGGGACATAGGGAATTAACATGTAAATATAGAAATATTGTGATTACTTCTGAACAATACATTTTAGAGCAAAAGTGTAAATAACAAAATTGTTCAGAATTAAAAACTGCATGATAAAATGCCATATCTAATGCTCAAATATGTTTCTATAATGCGTAAATCAAAGTTGAAATACTACATTTCAATGACAGATTAGGAGGTCGTGAAACAAAAATACTATGGTTTGATTATTTGTTGTTGTAACTAGCAAAAATACATGCAATTTTTGTTCCATGACCTCCTGATCTGTCATCAAAATTCAATATTTCAAACTTGAACTACATAATATATAAAAGTATTTGAGCACTTAATATGTCGTCATATTATACAGTTTTCAATTCTGAACAACTTTTTTATTTACAGTTTTGCTCTAAAATGTATTGTTCAGAAGTAATCACAATATTTCTATATTTACATGTTAATTCCCTATGTCCCAGATTTCTTGGGACACCCGGTATATATATATATATATATATGTATATATATATATATATATATTATACACATATATATATATATATATATATATATATATATATATATATATATATATATATATATATATATATATATATATATATATACAGTAGAACCCCGGTTAACCGAGTCTGAATTAACCGAGTTCCGGGTTATCCGAGCCCAAATTTATCCAAATTATCCGAGGTTGCTTCAAAAGCAATCCGGATTATCCGATTTTGCGTGATTCTTGTGTCCGGGGAATCCTCAATTTACGTGCGAGTTCCCATCACTCGAAGCGAAATAGACGCGTGCTTTCATATGTGTGGTCCTGCAGTAAATTCGAGAGTGTCGTGTATTATTAATGTCCGTTTCATCATGGCGCAAAACAAGAAGAAAACAGTTGTCATATCCCTTTTATTAGAAATAAACTGTTATGAAGCATTTCCTTTATATGACTATAAAATTTAATCCAAAGTATGTGATGCATTTAACCAAAATCCGTATTATCCGAGTTTTCAGTTATCCGAGGTGGGTACCCCCCCACATTACCTCGGATAATCGAGGTTCTACTGTATATATATATATATATATATATATATATATATATATATATATATATATATATATATATATAAACATCTTGTTATTTTTTATAGTACATGAAAATGATTTTATGTCATTATTTTATAAACACGTACGTATCAATAACACTGTAACAGCTGTAAGAATGATGTAGCTTCCGTCATTAGCAATAATGGTAACGATAACTACTGTTCAGTGCAAACTATTCGACAAGTTTTTTTTTTAAGTTTAGAAAACATTTCATAACTGTTTTTCTTCGCTTTTATCAAAATAATTGTTCTTTATCCTATATACGTATAAATATAAACAGAAAAATAACTAAATAACCTAATTTGTAAGAGAAACACCACATTGAAATCTGTAATATGTACACGTTTTTATTCACAAAAAACTAAAAAGTACGCATTTCATTGCAACATTGTAGCATTAAGAGTGTACATGTGGTGTTTTTGTAGTGTACATTTCAGTAATTTCATCATTTTAACAATATGTAGTAACTGTGTATAGTTCGTATTTTTGACAGCACCTAATACGCAGCTTCTTCTTCTTGGCGTGCCATTTTAATTGACTTATTAGAAAGTCCCATTATTTAACACACGAACATACAGAACGTATGGTTGATTCTATGTAATTTTAACTCACTATTGCCAACAATGCATAATTGTACTTTCATCTTATTTGTTTCTAAACAGAACAATATTTTCTCTGAAAGAATAATTCTCATAATTGTATTTATTTTGTTTGAGTTTAACATTATATTTTTACCTATAATTCACCGCTTCTACTACTTAGAGTTAAGTGGCTAGCCCGACCCTGTGGTCCGTGAACTTTGACATGTGTATATTGTGCTAAATAATGCGGCCTGCTACTGCTGTTACGCATTGCATTTCTATGTGTGTTTAAGTAAAAGTGATCGCGGCGGTTGATCGGTCTGTCGATATGGTATAGGTACACAGTTCAGTTCATGTTGTCGATACACAAGTCAGTGTACACCTCCTCCTGTACGGCGGGTGGTGCTATAAAGATGCAAGTACCACTACACATTGTGCATTTCTTCTAGATTGTCAACGCAGCAGACAGATTCAGTTGCAACGATCTTGTGAATGGCATTTGTGTTAGTGTTAGTGTAAAGCGAAGAAATTGTAAGTAGATACATTGCTATTAGTTTATTCAACATAAATTCTCCCATTTCATATTCGAATTTTCGTAATATAAATAAGTAATAAAGTTAATACTGTAATGTCATATTTATTGATCATATTATACGGCTTTTCTAATCAAGATTCATTCATGTAGTATTTTAAATATAAACATTATATTGAACTGAACATTACATCATTATATTCTGCAGTTTTTAATTCTGAACATTTTTGTTCTTTACACTTTTGCTCTCATATGTATCGTCAATCACAATTTTTCTATATTTACATGTAATTTCCCAATATCCAGATTTCTTCCGATGTTTATGTTATTAAAACGAATAATTAATAGTACAGTAGCAAAGGCTTAAGCTTAAATAATAAATAAATAGTTTCCAAATACTGTCCTATTAAAAAAAAAAATTAGTGATACTATTTATTTATGTCAGCTAAAGATAAATTAAAAAATTGCTTCATTCATTATTAGTAATGACAAAATTAGCAAAATTATCTACACCTATATAAAAACATTTTGCAACAATCAAAAACTGGCCAGACAATAAAAAAAAAACAGCAATACTGAAAAAAAAAATCATTGCATAAGTTTGCTTTAGTAGTTCAAGGTTGCATTCGAAAAAAAAATGCCGAATTCGAAGTCATTGATACGCAAACGTAGAAGTAAATAAATACATTTAAAAAAAAACTGTGTTAATGAGTTAATATAATTATGGGAATGTAAAAAAAATCATCATAGATTTCCTGGATTAGTATAAATATGTATTTAAATTAAGTAATATTCATAATTTGAATTCTATTTTTGGTTTCAATATTCGAGTATGGTTTCTAAGTATTAGATAAATAAAATTACTTTATGTAGATATCCCAGTAGTGACTTATTGGCACTTTGTGTGCGTGTACATTTGTTCAAATATCCATGCGTCATGAACGCCTCATCCATATTTAAATATCCAGCCGTTAGAAGAATGAAAATACGTCCGCAAAATATATTTAATCGTGTGTAAATGTTCCAATGTGCCATCAGAAATGACTGGGTATAAACCAACAAATAACTCCAACATGAAACACACTTAAAATCCGTTTTCTTCAGTGGAATAAACTCATTTACTGGTATGAAAATCATGACGGGCGCAGCCTCGGTACATTTATGTATGTATGTGCATTTGAAAACAATCACATTGCATTGGCTTCAGTCCAGGAGACTGGCGAATGCAATGCGAACACACTAAATAACGACAAATATTAAAACACACATAACAGTCACAACGAGATACTTCAATGCGCTTCATCGTCTCCAATTCTTCTGCAAACCCTCCAGAAATAATCGTCTCGGGCAATTTGTGTGTTTTAATAGGTCAGTCTGGAGATATTATACATGTACTGGAGTTTTAGAGAACATGTTCCAGCAGAATTTTCAAGTGCTGACAATGTTGATATTGTCATATGCCATTATTACTTCACAACTGTGTGAAAATGAAATAAATAAACATTCTGAACCTTCAGTTACGTAATTGTGTTTGTTTAACTCTAAGTGCTAGTTGAGGAATATTAATAATAATACGTCATCTCCAATATGTATAAAATAAAACATGTTTTGTTTATAAATTAGCCACTTTGTTTTCATATGCACGTGTAATTGGCTTTCAATCTTCTAGTCATCCTTGAATACTTTTCCGCATTTTGTTACGTTCACCCTTCGGTTTAAATAAAAGAAGAAAATGTATGATTTATAATTGTACACTTCAATGCAGTATCCATGAATTATAATTATTTTTAACTGCAATTCTTCCTGCTATTTCTTGTATTCAAGGCAATTATCATGGATCTTGTTTAAACAAAAGATGCGCTGTATTTTCTTATAAAAGTTTACAAATTGAAGCAATTCTTGTTTAAATGCAGCCAGTTGTATTCATCCAAATATAGTATTGATGTCTGTATTGCTCAGGAGCAATATTGCCAACTGATATTTAGACTAATGCTGGTAATATATTCAAATATATAGTGCAATAAAAGTTCAAATCGATGGGCTTCATGTAGAAACTTTACTGTTTATGGAAACTTGCAGAATATGGTTTATCCTAAATGAAAAGGTTCTTATAATAAACAAGCAGCTTGCCTTCTTAACAATATATTAATAATCGACTACATCATATTTTTACCGCCAGATTTAAATGGTTAAAATAAATACCAAACAGTGAAGCATAACCACAATTGAAGAAATACAATGAAAGTGAAAGAATGTTGTCGCCCCAAACTTTTACTTGTTGTTGATGCATAAATGTTGTCAAACAACTAACTGTTCTCATTATAAACCAATCATCAGTTAATTAACAACTGTTGTAGACGTTAAACCATCTTACGTAATGAACTATTTTCTATATGATGGGGTACACTATTTGATCTAATATTTCTTTCGCAGTGAATCACAATGTTAGCCGCTATAGTCGGATGTGAAACCACTGCAATAGGACTGTTGGCTGTAGTGGGAGCACTTGTCATCTGCTTCTTCCTGCTGGACACCGTCTTCAACTTGCTGCAGTATGCCAGAGGATTCCTTGCTAAATACTTCCTACCACATGAAAATCACACATTGGTAGCCAAATATGGCAAATGGGCTGGTAAGTTCTCATTTTATGTTCATAAACATCCGTGATACTGACTTCAATAATATTATGTGCAGATAACTAAAATGTTTACAATAAAATACGCACAATACTATGTACCCTTGGGATAATTACTTAGATTTCATGTTTAATTTCAATATAATATTTTACTAGTATGTACAATAGGTATTCCATGACATTTACGTTTCACAAAATTGTTCAATTTACTTCAATTGATCTTTGTCAATCACCTTTGTAAAAACCAATCACTTACCAGCTGCCGTATCAATGAAACAAATAAAATGCAATCATTGTATTTATGTTAAACAATTAACGTGAAGCTGTTATTCTATAATGGGTAACAATTCCTTGTACACACACCGTCATAAAACGACTGCTTACACTGAATTTGTACACACGAAGTGAATATAAACAATACTGACCTTGTTTAGACATTTCCTTGGTAGATATTTCGGCCAGCACAAATATTTGTTCATCAATAGACAGAATATATTTGATGCTAAAAATATTTACCTTGCCCAAGGCCGTTCATTCGTGTTTGTTATGCAAAATATTTTCATTGTTTTTAATACATACATTTATTATAATATTTCACTGAATGAATTAGTAATCAAATCATACATGGTCAGTTGTAGAGAATTTAATATCTGACGTTTAAGTTGGCAATGTTGGTATGCCTGCACGACAAGCAGAACATGCCAGTATTGAGCAACTTTCTAATGCATTTGTTTTTAAAAAATGCATAATAAGTACTTGTTGCTTGGTGCTGTTAATTATAGAAACTGCAGTCTGTCGTAACTGCACATTCTTTTCTACATTAACTGTAACAAATATCTACGGAAAGTAACGTAACCATTTTGTAAGTATATATGTCAAACTAATAACGATATTTTATTACAGTAAATAATTCAATTGTCACACAGTTTAATACCCGAAAGCTTTTTTCGCAATCCAACACTTTGTGTTAAACAACTATATGAGTCAAATAAAATTTGCAATTTGTGCTGATATCTGCGGAAAATTTAATGATTGACTAAGTTCGTTGACACGCTCATGTTCGTGACATACTTTTACTTGACAATTAACAATTTCTATTACAACTGGTATCATCAATCGATAATACTCTTTATTAGCGTTTAATGAACGGCTATTACTAATCAATATTACCGTAGTATAAATTATAAATATTTAATACATGCCATTTTTAACCGGTTGATATTAAAACATTTCTACTGCAACCCTGACCCTGTATTTGATGATAATTTTTGTCCGAATGAACTTGAATACATCCAGGTTTTTTTTCTGTATCTATCTGTAAAAATAGAATTCAGGATTTTTAGTGCAAGTTTTTGTTACTGTCAATGACTTGATTATCACTTTCACTTAGAACGTTTCGTTGGCGGATTCAAGTGCACCACAGACCAGTTCTTGTGTCCAGTGATGAATATTTGAAGTTACTTTCACCTGAAACCGGTTGCTTAGTAACGCATCGAATCTTTGTTTCAACGGGACGTGCTGTTGCAATACACAGTTTATGTAAGCGCAGTCGACCAAATGTCAAACGGTTCGCAATCAACTTCTTACACTGGAAATGCAAGGCACGTTTCATTGCAACCGTATTGTTGGATGATTTTATGTGGATCAAGGACAAATAAAAATACAAGATGTCCTTTAGAATTTACTGTCAATCTTCCATACCTCGAATCACAATTATCCACAACAAAAAGGTCGACTTGTGGACACTTCGAGTTATAGCAATGTTCATCAAAACTAGCGATTTTCTTACACCGGTTTAATTGCACACGTTTTCATTGAATCCAAATCGTGTACACACTAATTTCTGTTAAAATAGTCAGTAATTTGCCTCGTTCCCGTTCAATGCTCAGCAAACGAATGAGGAATAAATGTGTATGTATTCGTTTTACAAACTGGCACTTTCCCGATCAATTAAGAACTCAATACGAAAAACCGTAGTTTGAGGGTTTTTGTGTGAGTGAGTGTTGCTATCAACCAGGTATTTTAGTCATACAATTTTGCACCAAATAGTGTACCACCTTTTCGAAAGAATCCCAACAGAACTTGTGTTTTTATGCGTGATTGATCTTCTGCTTTCACTCTAATTTTTTTCCATTAAGAAACGCAACAACAACTAGTGACAAGCGAAAAGGGACTTCTCGAATAAAATAAAACGAAAAGAAAAAGGACCAAACACAGAAAAAAATTCCGCTACAAACAAAGATTTCTCTTAAAAATTCGACTTGTGGAATTGGCATGTGCCAATCATTTTATTCGAGTTGTGGAGAAGTTCGAGTTATAGAAACAAAATTGCATGTATAATTTGCTCCCTGACCGCTATTGCCATTCGATTCATTTTGACTTATTGACATTTCGAGTTATAGAAGTTCAAGTGATGGAAAGTTGACTGCAGTTAACAATTCTCTTAAAGCACTCGCAAAGAATATTCATAACTTAACATTGCGTAATGACATTAGGGCAGATGTTATCTGCAGAAGTCACAAGACACTTTCTACTGTTGCAGTTGGTGAAAACATCGATAAAAATGCTAATAACACATATGGTATATTTAATCGAGCTAAGAATACTCTTATAATGTCCCGTATTTCAAAATTAACAACTGTATCACCTAATAATATACTCTTAATTCTTGTCTTACATCAGGGAATCTTTATAGTCAAAAGTTGTGATATTTTGTACAAATTGATCATTTAATTAGTTCCGGTTCCGTCGAAATTTGATTTCAGATAACCAACTACTGATACATTTAAACATCCTCGACACCAAAACGTAGGAAAAAATTAATCAAAGATCAGACGAATATTTAAAAAGCTATTCCATAAACATTTTATAGCTAATATTTACAAGTTTCAGAATGAATCAGACTAATAAAACAGACATAACCAACGATTAAACTTTTCTTAATCTGTTACATAACTTCCTTGCAATAATATGTCATCAAAGAGTTTTGTATGTTGACATAAATACTTTACGATGTATTGCAATGTAATATTAACTTAAGGAATATTTACTATTTTATATCTGCTGATGTACAAATTTCCACAATAGTTTTTATCGTTTCTGTAATCTTTGTTTTTATTTTCATAGTTGTTACTGGCTCGACTGATGGAGTTGGTAAACAATATGCCTTGGAATTAGCAGCACGAGATATGAACATTGTACTGATTAGTAGAAATATAGAAAAGTTGAGAAATACCGCTCAAGAAATAGGTTAGAACAATTGACAGTATACATAATATTTCTGCGTTTGCTAAACATGCTATTTTTCAGAAAGTAAATACTCTGTTAAAACGAAAATCATTGTTGCGGATTTCAGCCACGGATCTGAAGTCTACAAACACATTGAGAACGAACTTCTAGGCACTCCTGTTGCAGTCCTTGGTAAATATATTTTCGTTCTACTTGAATTTCAATATCTAGTTGCAACTAGCACGCAATATGATTACAAATTCACGCAGATTTAGAATTAATTTCACAGAATAATGGATACACTAATAGAAATACAAAACATATACGTTTCATTAAATATCACATTAAAACAGCTAATGAACATGTTAATTTTGACATTTTTCTGTGGTGCCCTCTAGTTATTTCAAATCATACTATAATAAACACAAAATGCATTTGCTAGCGCTATAATTATTATTAAATATTACTCGCTAGTGTTATTTGTTTTTAACGTAATTGGATATTAGTTTTCACTAATTACCACTAGTTATAATCTTGTTTAATAACTTTGTATTGACATCAGTAGTACTGATTCAATACACCACAATGTCATTCAGGGTATGCGGGTTGCAGAACAACAAACCTTAATAGCTAGTTTTCTGACAGTAAATAACGTCGGTATGCAGTATTCTTATCCGAAATACGTGAGCGAGGCCAGCGCACAAGAGCTGAGTGACATAATCAATGTTAATGTTGGTGCTGTGACTCACATGAGCAAGATGCTTCTGCCGCAAATGAAGAAACGCGGTAAAGGTGCCATTGTGAATGTCTCTTCCGGTTCGGAAATGCAACCGTTACCACTGATGACGGTATACGCTGCTACAAAAGCGTATGTCAAATACTTCACGGAAGCTTTGCGGGTTGAATACGCGCGACACGGCATCACGGTGCAACATTTGTCGCCGCTGTTCATTAACACGAAAATGAACGAATTTTCGTACCGAATACGACAGACGAGTTACCTTGTACCAGACGCCGTGACGTATGCCAAGTACGCCGTGAAAACACTGGGCGTAGTGGATCATACGACTGGCTATTGGGCACATGGAATACAGGTAAAGAATTTGCGCATTGATCTGTTGTTAATTTATGTATTTTTGCTTTACTGTTTTCAGACCTTCTTCATGAGCATCTCACCTCAGTGGATCAGAATGCACCTTGGCGGATACCTGAACCAAGAATTCAGACGAGACTACTTCAATTCCATGTCGAAATCTAATCAGGATGTTGTAAAGGATATGTAATTAATTAAAAGGAAATATTTCAGTAATATATTTGTACATGTGTATTATACATTTGTAACATAATGTATGTAGGGTAGACGTAATTTAATGACATACAATTATACAAAAATGATGTATTTCAATAACGTAAATAAGAGAAATTAAAGAAAATAATTTATTTGTAATCTAGTTTTATTCAAATTATTGTTATAACAGATTTCTCTTATATAAATTGGCATAGAATATTCAAGAGACTGATAAAATATGAATTCAATACAGTTTTTTCTAGTAGAATATGTAACAAAAATAAAATGTTAAGTACAAAAAGTATTGTGTAAAAGCAGTGATCAAATATATGTTAGTTGAAAATAAGTGTATCAAATTGTTTACTTTCTGTTGTGATTATAAAAAAATGTGATGCTAACAATGATAATATGATTTATAGTTATCTATCTTGCAAATACTTCAAGTCAGAATACAGTTATCAGACTATTTATACCAATACATATTCTTATCTTATCCATTGTTAGTTTCTAAACGTTCATTGACAGTTCTGTTTCGTACAAGATGGATAACAAACCTAAAGTTATAGCGAGAGCTGGTGAATTTCTACGCTTAGAACCACTGAGACCCGACTACTGTATTACAAGTATCGTTGGAATGGTACAATGTTCCCATGTGGAGTCTGGATCACAACTGCAGCTGACCATTGAACCAGAGAACATGGAATGCTTCGAACACAAACGTTGTACAGTGTGGCTCAAAAATCCCGGCTGGACTACCCACCAACCGCATGTAATCATAGAAGCATTCGATGACGGAGGATTCTGGGTAGTGCTGATCCCGAACTACAAACAATATGTCTATGAAAATAAAATGTTGATAAAGCATGTGTTCTTTAACAAGTAAATGTATAAATATATTTGTAAATGTCAAACCAACAATAGTGAATACATGTTTATGTAACACTGTATTTAATTACGCTTAAAAACAGAATTAAGTGAAATAGTGAAGATAAATTGCTTGATAAGCCAAGACAAGGCATATATCCATCTTAGTTTCAAAGGTTAATCTGGTAGAAATTAGTCTAGCGGACTTTGATATCACAAGATTATCTACACGCATAAGTTAAAGATTAACAAATGGTAAAAAGAATCGAATAATTATTACAAGAGAGAAATTTTAATAAATTTCAAGTATATTATATTTACAGCTAAATAACCTAGGCTACTTAGGCAATTTGCAATACATGAGAGATAAGCAGAACAGCTTACTTTAAATTCGAATAGAACTTTCACAAAAAAATAGTAGTAATAATATTCTGAATAAATAACTGCATTGTTAGGTACAATACTTTACGATCGACACTAATTCTACTAGTAATGTATTATGTACAGAATATTGTGTACACCATTAATGGTTCAGAGATCATATGAATTGAAATAAATATGTACTAATACAAACAAACACACTCGTATTGTGCATTCGCCATGTTGAATTCAGTCTATACATGTACAAGAACAAACCTAATACAAAAACAGACTTCATTAAAATACAGATCATCAAAGTGAAACAGAATGTTTTATTATAATTTATTGCATACATTTATATAACTTATACTATATAACATATACTAATAGAAATTAATTCTATAAAAGACGCATATTGTTCAAAAAGATATACGTTTCATTATTTCTTAACCTCAAACAGAAATATTTTGACAGATCAATACGGACAAAAGATACCAACATTATACGTGTAAAATCAAACATTGATGTAGTTGTACCTCTTGTTTAAACATTATGAGTTAAAATAAGCAAAGTTCACAGAACCATATTGTAATAACCATGTTCTCTACATGAATTGATATTATTTCACAGTTTTACTTTAGATCAAACCATTAACTACTGTTGTAGTTTAATCATTTTTTCTTCATTGTTGTCGAAGAGTACGTATTCTTCTTCTTATAACAATACTGCAACGGACATCTTAGGAGTTTATATTTGGAACAAGTAACCAGCGTTTCATTGGATTTCTAATCTGAAACAATAAATATTGTTGTATAATAATTGAATATTCAAAATGCTCTTCATTCTAAGTTGGCTTCTGAATTATAAAATAAAATTCACTCAAATACATTTTACATCACCAGAATTACAGATATGATGTGCGGGTAGTATGACATTGTCAAAACAACAGATACTAAATGTATTCTAAATTTACCTACACTTTTATAATTAACGACAATTTTATAATTACATTTGTACAATTTCACAAAATTCTGTTTTCTAAATTTAATCGTTTCTTGTATTTACTAATAATTCAACCTAGATCATTGAAATGTTCTTTGTAAATAATAAATTAGATATTTTTTTTATTACAAACTACAGTTTGTTCCGGTACGTTTCAATGTGACAAGTAAAATCTATCTTCATCTGCTTACAAGTGATAATATTGTAATCAGTTTATCCTCACAGTTGGTGTATAATACATAGACTTAGAAGACGAACAACCACATCATCATTACCAATCCTTTTCATTTAAATGTTTTCGCAAAGCGGACATTGACACCGGAAATAACCTGTTCTGTTCCCGGGAAACGACGCGTCGATGGTCACGATCATCGGCTTCTTGTTCGTACAGCCTCGAAACATACACACACACACGCACACACAAGCTTGTATTGTACAGGTTAGACAAGCACTATGCGACATACAAAACATCACATGTACACATTGTGACAGCCAGCCAAGAACAGATTAGGAACAACACTTACATTCATACTCAGAAATCCCGCAACTTAGATTAGTTAGTAATAAAATCTTCATACATCTGACGTTTTAGCGTTTATAATTCACAAACAAACGCACTTATTTCTTAAAATACAAACTGTGTGAAACAAAAACGGAAACAAGAAAAAAAAAAAACACAATCACTTCGGCTTCCACAACAATATAAATTACGTCACACGACTAGCTTCTGTTTTAGAATTATTTTCTCGTGAGAAACAAAAGTAGAGAGGAGATATTAAACACCAGGAAACAGATGTAGAATGAGAAACGCGAGTTTCCCAAAGAAAACAATAGCATTGCTGGGAACTGTTGGTAACAAAACACTGCGTTGTTTTTTATGCATAAGTTTATGCATTTTCACAGAATCATTATAATACAAAAATGAAATGTTTATCAAATGTACCATGTACGTTTAGATTGAAAAAGGTTTGCAGTTGAAAATAGAAGAAAGATTTCGAATTAAATAGCACACTATAAAAACTCTATTCACGGAACTATTCTGTCATTGTTTACTTGGAAACTATGTTGTTAAATATGTAGGGACTTTGGCAACCTTTGAACCCTGTGACAGTTGCTAGACGTGGTTCTTTCCATATGGTCTTGGTAAGACTGAAAATGTACAGATGGCAGAGCAGACGTTAGACCAAGGCACACGAGATATTTGTATGTTTATTGTCCGTTACTACCGTGATTAAAATATGTAATAATCATCAGCGAAATAGTTCCAGCTCATATTCTACGTAGTTTTAACTCATAACTACACATTGCACACGACAAAGGATACAAAAAAAAAACGCACTGACTAACCTACAATTAATGACGATGACACATACGTATAATTAAAACTGGCAAACGTCACTTCCTGCAATCAGAACACGAAATTCCCCGGTTACACGCTTCGCGTTCACAAAATGGCGGACGCAACGGAAGAACAAAAGATTGTTGCAAAACAAAAGTAAACAACAAATAGCCACTGTCTGTTGGCAACTGCGTTTTTTGTCGTTCAGAATTAACGGTTCACATAAACAATCGAAAAACGTAAGAGTAGTGTAGCTGTCACAACGGTTGTTTTGCTAAAGTATCAACAGATGGCAGCACCATGACGGATGAGGAAATATTACGTTGTACGTTGTTTTATAAATCGTGCGCTATGAGAACAAATGCCGGTGGATGCGTAGGAAATAGTCCAGTACGTGTTGGAATTACATCAGCAATGGCGGCAAAACCGAAACAAATCGTAACAGAACGGTGGAAATATGTACTTCTATATTGTATTACAACAGGAAAAATGAATGTAATAAGCGGTCTAAATATAGAATAATACGTGCAGATTCATCTTTGTTATTATATGTAGATAGAAATAAGGAATAAATATTCTGGTTTTGTCTGTTGTCAAATGCAAATCACTAAAGATATTATCACTGTCGTTAACAATGGAACCTGTCTAATAAATGTAACAGTAGATATAGGATACAGAAGTTGGGTTAGTCCATTCATCCAGCATTGAAATCTCCAATTCGGCTCGTATCTCTTAATAAGAGATGTTAAAATATCATTCCAAAATGAATGAATGAAAGTCGATCTGTTGTAGTTTTCGAACAAGTTGAAGTATAGTTATAATGTGTATGGATTTTTGTATGGTTATACACACATACAGAGCGTGGACAGGCGTGGGGAGAGTAGAGAGAAATTCTAGAGTACAGTACTGACAGCCTGAGGTCATCTCTTGCTATGTAAGACCAACTACATCTAATGCATATAATGACAGCAGCAACTACTCTCTGATAGGCTACACTAGCCCAACAGTTCGTCATACCAGTGACAGTCGCTTCAGTTATTTCCAGGGAAGGGCACCTGTCATATACATAAACACACAATTGTTTATATAAACTGAACGATTGTTCTCTGGTTGGCACGGGAGAAAAAGAAAACAAAATCTATTGTCATAGCAACAAGGAAACTTTGAAAATTCAACATTACGTTTTGCGGTTCACGGTAACTGCATGAATGACCAGAAATTCCAGTCTGAAATGTAGGTTATGCTTCGGTAACCAACACCTGCAGCAATCACTAACCCAGAACAAAGTTAACTTTACTGGTTTAGAGGTTAGAATTTACAAAACCGAGCACAATATTACTTATTCGCATAGCAATACAACTAAATGTAACAGGGAATATAAGGCTAACAGATAAAATTAGTTATAATCATTCCCAAATTTGAGTAAACACAGAGAAATAATCAAAAAATGGCAACGTTTATTAATCCGATGATTTATTTGTAAACAAGTATTTCCACATTTAATAGATGTACTGACAAAATGGCCGACTGATTTGATAAAAGTTAATGTTACACCATGTATTGACTGTAATAACAATTTTCCTGTTATCCGCGTTTTTTTTTTTTTTTTGTAAAACTATTTTATATAATACAGGCACGGCTTATCGACAGTATCTAATAACAGGAAATCATTGGTATTTCAATTACAGAATAATTGCTGTTCGTTTTGCTCTTTCTAAACAAACGATATTGAATAGTTTTTTTCACTTGAAGTTGCATAAGAAATCTTAAGTAAATTTCAAACAGAAATATCATATATGGTTTCTTCAGTAATCCAGGAATACATTGATGAAAATAAACTATTTTAAAACTGATACTTTAAATCCTGTTGATTTAGAGCTACATTGCTCCAATAATCAGTTGGTTTCAATTTAATTGCTTGACGTCATCAACTGATAAGCCATTATTATTGAATTCACAATATTCATATCGCACAAATAATACATTTATTGTATTGATAATACGTTGCTTTGAATAATCTGTATTTATATTCATACATCTATCATTCATAATATAGTCGGATGTATCCTAACAATACACTTCCCATTCATAATTCGAAACTTATCATAATATCTAAATAATAATGATAAAAAAAAGTGCATAACATAACATATTTATACACTCAGCGATGCAAAACACCATTCATTATGATGCGGGGGGGTACATACCTTGTTGTTAGATTCCCACCGCCGCCACTGGCCATCCGCCATGCGTTCAACCATGCGGAACGCTGGGAACTCAGACCTTGGCCAGTGGCGGGGCACCCATACGGCGGACGGAAGGGGCTGTCACGGACCGTCTGTTCCGGACGTGTAATTCCCGGTGCAGAACGCTACACGATAGTTCCATCTTGCAACTGCTCTGAAAACGATTGTGTTACGTCGTAACGGAGTGAAGAATGTTAGCGTAAAGAATTGTCAGGTACTTTAGAGTTTTTCTACGTTACCGACACTGCCAGATCATTGTTTCACAGCACCAAATAACACTGATGTTCGGTAAAAACAGGCGGTGACACAAGAAAAGAGGTTATGTCAGCGTGCGCATGCGTGAGATTCGTGCGTTAGTTAAGTATTGTAGACGGTGCTTGCTTCGTAATTTAACAGTAGATACGTACGTATCTAATCACAAGGCTTAGAAGAGTACAAGTTTAACTCTTAATACGACAATTATTGGATGGTATAGCATAAGAAATGCATGTGGTAGGTCTTGAATATAATGTAACTGTTTTGCAAAATTAATACCTCATGCGCAGAAAAAATAAATTACAATACGTAGATTAACATTTCTTTAAACATATACAATATGCTGTGTAAATTCCTGTATATATGATTTCCCATTAAGAAAACAGTATGAAAAAGTGCATTATAGATAAATCTGCAAATACCTACCGGTACATATATGACAATTAGCTGTAGTTGAAGTTACTTATTTTTAACATTATCATTCTAGTTGTTCACAGGTTATCATAAATAACGACACGAATATTTTAGGCTATAGTCCAAGTAACGATAGATAGAATTTAAGTATTGTTTAGAATTAAATGTTTTTACATACATATATCGCATGAAAGTTCAATTACATGACATTTACAGCGAACGCAAATTTGTTTACATTTTAATTGAATAATTACCATGAATTGCAATAGTACCTTTAAGTATAGTTCAGGATTACAAAAAATACACCTAAGAATTGCGTGATTAATGCCAAAGGAACATAATTATTGGGTGAACGAAATTAGAATTACTCTCAGAAGAGTTTTCGTAAAATTAGTGAATGATTTCTTTGTTTATTGTTCAAAATATTATACATTAACGAACAAAAGTCGAATATGACATGAGCATGACAAGATTTCATCAACGGAATATACAATAATAATGACACATTTTTTAAATATTATTATTGCACAACCTTGATAAACTATGTGTCACTACGTCAGTATACAAATGGCGGCGGAACTGATAAAAAATACACTTGAACAATGCATGCTATACTATTGGCTGATGAATGATATGAAAAAATACTAAAACCATGAAAAATACGTATGATCCGTGGCTCTGTTAATAATACAAATATCGACATCGTGTTCCGATTAGGATGGATACAAGTCTTGAAATGTGTGGTTCACGATACATTTGAACCCGATATGTTTTTTTTTTACGGCCGGTTTTAAGTCTTCCGCGTCAGGAGCGTAGCATAAAGCGATTCGCACAGGGCACTACAATTCTGAACATATAAAAATCTTCGTATAAATTGAAAGAAATACTTTCCAAACACTGTGATCGAAACGTAATAAAACAAAAAAATCCAATTAAATCATTTTATTTTGAGGTTAGCGCAACGACAGTCGTGTTTACTTTCAAAGCTAACGCGAAGAGAAATACTATATTGTAGTTAATAACAAATGAGTTGGAAGAAAAAAACATATTCTACTTTCAAAGGTGACGCGATCTCAGCACGCAGCCGGGCATAATCACGTTGCAACATTTGATTTTCATTTGCTAGCGTGACTAACATTCGCTTTACTATATAACACAATCACAATGTCCGCGGTGTTTGATAAAGTGAAATCAAAAAATAAATCGTACAAATATACAGCGGTACCCACACGTATCCACGTTGCAGAAATGTCGATCAAACTTTTGCCAATTAATTCGCATATTCAAAACAAAACGATTATCAAGAATATGTATTGTATGGTGACCGATTAAAAGTATAACGAAGGATTCGAGTTTAAGATTTTGTAGAATTTTAACGTCAGAAATAAATACAATATTATGCACGTAACCACGATTCCATTATCAATGTCAATATAAATTTTCACAATTCCGGTACTTGTCAATGGATTATTCAATTTTCCAACAGAATAATTACGATTAGTTATTTGACGTAAGCAAAACACTATTCAATGTGTTTCTAGGTTATGTTCTATGAGTTGAACTACGTTTATGCAAATGTACATTTACGTAAATTCATAGAGTACGCATATATTGAACGTTGAAATAATAGTTACACGTTACTAATTTCCACAATTAATGTCGGCAAATGCCATAACGTATGGTCGCCTACCATATGTTGACTTACAATTAAGAAGTTTCTTGATAAAAATCATTAAATCAGGGTTAAAAAATACAGATTTTCAAACGATAACAAACAATAAAAGAATCTAAGCATAATTATGATATTTGATTGGCAGTATTTCAACTACATGTACACTCCCACTAGATATATTAGTAAATAAATATAGTGTGACGGTTACGTGCAAAACAATAATCTATATAATGTTGTGTACGAATATATTGGTGATTTGATTATACAGATATATATCTACCTTACCAGTCATGACAGCACGGAATACCTCTGAAGTGAGCAGCAATGCACGTGTCCTTGAGAATAACTCTTCCAGGAAACAATCAACCAAAAACCGGGAATGGCACTAAAGGACCACGGGCGTGTTACAAGACCCCGTGAATTCTTCCAGTGCCATTGCCAGTAATTCAGCCCTGTTCTCTCGCCAGCCCCGTGCCAATCAGACGAACGAACAGCGCGCGGAAAAAAATGTGAACAACGATTCGCAACGTAACATTCGTATGTCCGGGTTCACTACCGTCAAACATATCGAGCGAGAGAAAAAACAAACAGTTGAAACGACAACGTCCGAACGATACACTGGTTACCAAGCAACTGAACGTCGATCTAGAGCAGCAACACGACTTTCAAATGTTTCACCTGACGGTGTGGTGTGTGTGTGTTGCTATAACAACTTGTTGTTGATACGAAATACTTGCTTGATGTACTACTACGAACTGTGTGTGCGAGTTGTTTATAAAAATTCACTTGTTTTGCGCCGGCGTGTGTGTGTACCGTGTGTTGTTACTCGCCGGACTTATAATAGTGCTCTGACTCATCCAAGGTACAATCCACAGGTAGTGTAGCTGTGACTAAACTACCCCCACCACCGGCACCATCATCGCCACGGTCAGGTAACCAACAAGCCGCACCGCACCCCGCACACTCACGATCACAGCCCGGTGAGTTTGAAAACCCTGCATGGAACTGAGAGGTAGAGGCCATTGCACCTGTGCGCCGAGCGCAAAGACACAGGCGTACGGGCAAAATAATCGGTGGCGGGGGCACGCCTCATGTATCCGCAATGGTTTTCTGTTAAATTAGGCATGTAGGACCACCGTTACAAAAGCAGGCAAGCTTGCTCTCCGATTGGACAATGCGAAAAGAGGATTTTCTTTTACAAAGAATTTAGAAAAAAAAAATGTAATACCATTGTATATTTGAAGCGTAACGTTATTTCATGTTGAGAAATTCTAAATAATAACTAGATATTATAAGATTTCAGATTTCACTATTTTAATTAGTCATCATTATTGCCCCGTTTGATTCATTATTATTAATAATAGAATCCTGTTTCTGTTTTGAAGAATATCGGTTAAGATTTTAATTATAAAAACTGCAATTAAAAAATAAATGTAGAATTTATAATCATGTGATTTTGAAATTTAGATTCGATTCTCTCTGTAGATGACGCATACCAAAAAAAAAAAAAAAAAAGAATGCCTCAAAAGATGTAGGTGTTCCGTAACAGAAAAACAAAATGTATTGTTTTATTTTTCCGCAAGGCAAAAGTGTGGCGTGGTCGTCGCATTGTTTGGAAATCCAAATGTTATTCAATAATGATTCGAATGAATATTATTGTTAACGTTATTTGTTAATTTTCATTCCGATTTCTTCCACATTTGATATTAAACATCGTAAATCTTTCATAATTTATTTGTAAAAATACACAAGAGAACATATAAGTGGCATTATTCGATAAATTGTTAAAAGTTTATTCGCGCGCGCCCCCGCCTAAGAACAGGTGTGCGCACGCCACTGGCTAATGTTCCACGCTCCAAGATGATCATCAAGCCATGACAGAACAGGCCCGTACATCCTAGAATTTACGAGCTCACAAATGAAACGACACTGTGTGTAAAATAATCCGAATAAGCGAATGATCATAACGCACTGGGATAATATTAATGACGGTATAAATGCCAAGAGTTAAACCTGTTTGACGTAAACACATACACACAAACACGTATATTCGCACATATTTTACCATACAGAAGATACTAAACTAATGTTTTATTCGTAAGATACTCGTCTAAAACAATGGTCGAGGTTTCCTTCCTTTTTAAAAACGTGTACAATCTAATATAATACTGTCAAAACCGTTAGACATTGTATAAAGAAGAAGAACACGATTGTATTCCGTTGGTTTCTACAAAAATAACAGCAAATAAACCGTACATAATAATATTACATTTATATTTCACACACACACACACACATAACAGCAAAATTCACCATATGGATAAAAATTTAATGAATCTGTAATACAGTTATAACAGAAAATAATTCTCGTACGGTTGACGTTTAACAATATTTCTTAGGTTAGATTCACCAGCACTTGTTTCGGACGAATTATTGGATAATTCGAATAGCATGACGGATAGTTAGATTGTCATTGCACGCGAAACCAGTATGATTATCCTAATGCCAAGTAAATAAATACGTAAAACGATTATTTTCTTGTCCGCTGAATGATGTAGCAGTTTCCGAAACAATACCTGTACCACGTGACACGAACACCGGAAGTTATATCACTCATCAGATTGTGTACAGCCTGTCTCGCAACAAGAAAACAAAACAAAAGAATACGGTGGAGAAAAAATAAACAATTTATTTATAAACAGTTGCCAAACGGAACAGTTGAAGTGACAGATTAACGTGAAATAGTGTAGGTTAAATTTGCCCTATGGAATCATTCACACTGGATACTTACTAAAAGTACAAAGATTTCACAGCATTTGTAACGATATCCGTAGTTAATACGACTTAGCTATGCCGTTAAATTACAGGTCGAACATTTTATACAATAGACCGTAACAATGGCTGCCATTTTATGGCATGACTCATCTGAAGTGAGCTACTGAAATAATTAGTACTGCTCAACGAAGGTTCATTTAAGTTTAGCAAGTGGATTCATAAGGCAGTATATTTTAAATAAAACAGCACATACGTCAGAGGTGGACTGAGTGATTTATTACACAGACATTATCACCCTTGTGCCATTTTACACGGGCGCTACCTGTTCAGGACCGCTGATACGGTGATTAGCCGCAGAGGTGTTCCGGAAGCAAACGTGTAGACTGCACAAGCAAAAGAAAAAATTAACCAGGTAGAGGAAAAATAGTTCACGAACTGCACTGTAATTTGCATACTATAAGTGGTCGGCCGGGGTACACACGATGTGGCAACGTCGCAGATCGCGATCAAAGAAATGCAACACTGTTTTTCAAGAACAAACACTTGATTTACCCGAGTCAAACGCGGATACAACAAAAATTCTATCGATAGTTACTTACATACAGACGTACACCTAGTTGTTATATACGTTGTTTTCCAACCTGCTTAGGGAACTTATAAGAAGCTTAGGAACAACTATAGTTTCATATTAAATATGTACGTAAATAAATTAACTATATTTTCACAGAACTTACTTTAATATTCCACATAAAATGTATTTTATGAAAATGACATGAATTAAAATGTGAACTGTCATCTGACAGAAGGGAAACTAACCTTACTTTTATGTAACGATGTTTGCATACCTCGAAGGCATTTATCGTTAATTAATAATTAACACACACCGTTATTAGAATATGTTTATTCGATTGTATTATTACAAGTTTAATCTCGAGTTATACATATACATAGTTTTACCATTCTAGTTATTTGATATGCATAATTGTTTGCTGTGTACGCAAATTTTTAATCGTAATTGTATCTACAGAGGAGGGAAAAATGGATGTACAGCAGGTAGCTACAGGTAGTTCTAATAATCTAAATCAGTTTCCACGCAAAGTGCGTTAGGTATGAAGTGTGCAACGCAGTGTAACGCATCAACATAAACGATACGGATCTACCAGTCGGTACAGCAGAACTCACGGTAGATGCGCGATGTCGCCGGGACGTTGCCCCTCCCCCCCGCCTGCCATCTTGTGCACGGGGCTCCGGACCACCAGAGCGTATCTCCTAGTGCACCGCACTACATACCTCACGTTGATCTTCCTCTTTCCTATAGTCAACGCTCATTTTACAGGCACAAATCGTCGTCAAACCTCTCAGTCGGTACGATTTGCTTGCGTGTTGCCGTGAACAAAGAGACAGGTGAATAGTAATAGGTTATGTGCACTGAACGATGACAGTTCTGAACTAGCAGAATGTTTTTTCCTAACGTTTGCGTTTTTGCGCGCTGCGGGAAAAAAGAAATGAGTTTAGAAAACAGTCAAGACAAGTATACAGTTTGTGGGGATGGGAAATCGTCAAACGCGATAATCGTGTTCTATTTGACGCGCAACATTGGTACACAATTCTGCATGGGTTTACACTGGTATTAGCACTCGCATACGACGGGGAATCATTTGTGCCGTATCGAATTCTCGAGCCTGGTAGGCTAATTGTTTCTTCGGCACGGTCGACTGCTTGATGTTAGAATTCTTTGCACTGGAGAACAGACACACAAGTGCCTGGCGTACACTGACTCCAGGTAAATCACATGTAACCCGATACGTATAGTTACGTGTGCGCACTCTTACAATATAACCCTACCGAATGCAACTGACAGACGTTTATGCTGGTACACTGTTATCGAGAATTACTTCATTACGTCATTATCAGAGTATTATGTGCGCTGGTCAGATTATAAACCGTAAGCAAACAGTACATAAGAGTTTTCATTAAATGTTGTGCAATATCTGAAACTTGAAAACACATTCACGGTCAGTCTCGTACAAAATTCGCACGCTTCAGCGCACATATTTCACATTCATTTCGGTTGTCCGGATATCCGTAATTTGAATTACATAAATTGCAAAATTACCTGTCAGATGACGTTTAAAATATCAGTAATAGAAAGAAAAGAGAAGGATGATACACTTTACAGAATAAATAATACTTCTTTATGGTAGATTTTTTTTTAAATACAGTTTTATCCGAAACAGGTCTTGCAGGTTCCGGATAAGATCGAACAAATCACATTCACACACATTTATATCTGGTATATACATATGTATATTTTATACAGGAAATGGCCGGGCATATCCGCTATCTGTGAGCTCCGGTGATCATTCAGTTTTATGTAAATATCACACACTGTTTGAACCAATGCGGGTAACAGAACGGTAAATTCGGTTTCACAGTTTCAACTAGTTTCTAGTATGTAGTTCTATAGCTATAGTCAATATGCAAATACAGATGTACAGCCTGCATTACCGGCTGATTAACATAGATAATATTAATTGTATGTTGTAACGAACGTTAATTTAAATAAAGCATGCATCATAGTAATCAGCAAAAATAGACAAGAACAGGTGAATATTTATCACAGAAATACACAGTATAAGGGCACTGTCAATAAACTGGCCAAACAGTCTGTATTTAAGTACACCCAAGAAGCAGGAAGAAATAAAATTAATTTTTATAATCGATAAATCAAATCACAAACTAAAAAAACAAACTAAACTGATATCCTTCATTGCTGCGCAACTAACTTCAGTGTGGACAATTCCAGAAGTCGTTTTGTAATGTGAAATGTTGTTCATTTTGTAATAAATCAGTCTTAATGTACTCATCAATTCATAGCTTGGTGAGTACGATTGAAACATCAACATGAGTCAATAACATTTATATTGGTCCGCTGTCATTTCTCATGAGACCTGCCAACTTCTTCCTCTACCATGTAATGTCTTCTTCTTCTTCGTGGGCAACTCATGTCCAACTAGATCGCATATGTGCAATAAAAATCTTAATTGTCTGTGAAATTAATTAAGCCTCGTGTGAGTGATCAGTTTAATGTGTAGATTACGTGTACGAAGTTGTTGCTTTCTATGAAAAGAATTTTGTTCGGCGACATTTTTCTTGCTTGGCAATTTTCCTAGTACGTATTCATGCATTTCTTGGAAAGAATCCTAGGAACTCGCATTCTACTCGTTTGGTGAAGACTGTTTGACGGGAAAAGCACCTGTGTGCAAGAGATCAGTGTTCCAATGAGTGCACGGGAAACCTTGAGTGTTTCCGGATTTCATCAGTCCCGGTGACGGTAATGAACTTGACAGCGGCGATGCGCAAACAGCTGAACAACAATATTAAACACAAACGGGTAATCCGAGATACAGCAGGCAGCGCAAACATTACTTGAATAATGTTTAATATACCTGGCTATGTAAGCCTCCAACATATTACGGGATCTATCAGTTGTATTCCTTTCCAATTCTACATGTGTGGAATTACTCGTTCTCGATCAAATCATTGTTATTAATATGAACTGGATCCGAACAGTAGATTTTCACGCACTACAAACTAAATGTGCATCACACAGATGATTTCAAAACTGATACACTTGCTATATAGACCGAGAATAATGTTTATAATTTGACAGAAACAGAGTTTGAACACTTGGGTTACACTTCAGTGATAGGGCACAATTCTATGCAATTCTTTTCCACATTGCTCCTGTTACGTTATGCAGCAGAAATCAATTCTAAAGACGTATATTTAATTACCATTGTACAAATAATTCAAAGTGTTAGAGTCTGTCTAGTTTATTGGACATCTGTCGTATGTAATTATAGGTTAGAGTAGCTTATAAATAGACACTCAGTCATACCAACTATAGTCTTTACATTGCGAACACAAGAACCTAATCAGAATACGTAAATTGGTTTCCGACTAGCTCACACTAAGAACGGCTGTTAAATAGAATATATATATATTCTAAGTAGTAGTGAACATTCAGTTAATAATTCAAGCAACAATTAGTTATTCCTAAGTTACGAACTGAGACGATCGCATACCTACCGTCATGCTTTATGCTTCAAATATTCTGAAGCAGAGCATAAATGGAAAGAAGAAGCGCACGACAGCACACCGCACGTAATTATAAACGAATTAATACAGCACTATTTACGGTAATTATTCTACAGTTGGTAGCATTCATTATCTACGAATAGACAGATACGCTTTCCTGGTTATCGCATACAAATATTGTTATGTATGTTGGAATCATACTAATGTTACTTTGAACATGCAAATGTTATAGAAGTTTTAATTAACATGAAATAACGAATATTCTACAGGTTAAAACCATGGCGTTCTATCAGACACATACGTTACTATTTGAGTAGAAATAAAGTGTATATTCATAGTTATTGCTGATTATAAAAATTACTATTGTATTAACAATCTCAATCGTACATTTATAGAATGATAATTCTTTTCATCTAAATATGTACGAATATTTCCAGTTCCATTCTTAATGTGTAAAGGCAGGAAAAAGCCGTTATCTTCATGGCGCATCACATCAATTGTCACACGAATGCGGAAACAAAAAATAATTATGAAAAAAAACCTAGAATAATGCACGCACGCAGCAAGAGATTGTTTCAGCAAACAAAAACACACACAAGTAAACACATACACTAATGATTCGTCTGTTTCGCAAGCAGTGTTCCTAACTAGATATTAATGTAGCATCACAATAACCTAACAACCACATCTAACATCAGTCAAAAGCCCACGAAGGCCCCAAGAAAAACAATGTGCCGTTACATATCATATTATCTTTACGAATCATGTAAACTTGTATCAATAACACCTTATAAACTGGATCTCAACACCAGGGATTGTGTAATTTGACGTAATAAGTTGTTATTATAATTTAGAAATAATTATTACGTCTATATAGTTTGTCAGTAACACAAATTTGTACATGCACATCTGTCAAATTTGATAGTCAGGCAACCAGTCCTACATTCGTAAAGAGCGGTTCACATAACGTAACCTCCTGTGCGCTGTCAAAAAGATTTAATAGGTTAACAATATAAAAATGTAGTGGAATAAAAAACAAACAGTATATTAAAACTCATATATTTGTGCATAAATGTTCCAACATTTTGTAATAACAATACTTCACATCGAATTCCATGTCATACCAGTAGTTGACAGCGATACACGCGTGACTCTGTCGGACATGATGGAACCACAAGCTTGGTAAATATAAACAATCACCTTTCTCAACCCTGACTCTATAAACATTCGCATCAGCATAACGAGGATAGCTAGTTAAATCGGGTGCTAACGGGTCTATAGCAATCCATGGTAACGTAGAACTCTCCGCATTGTCAAGCTCATTTTGCTCCGAATATTGATATTCAAGATCATACAAAGCGGTTTTAGTATTCTTAAATGTGGCTACCGGGTAGTTCTTGTACGGAATACACCATAAGTCAGTCGGAGGTATCAAAATAAAATCTTTATAGCCATCGATAACGCAGTAGATATTCTCGTATGGATCTTTATGCACTAATATACAAATAAAGTATTAATACAATATTCATACGAGCTAATTCGAGTGACATACTACTGGTAATAGCTCGTTCATCGCCCATCCAAAAATTTACGGCATCCGGCTTCTTGTTAAAAGCTTCCGTTGCCCATGAAACGTCAGATGCAATATCCGGAATCAACTCTGCAAAATCTTCAGTCAAGTTTGAATTTTGTTTTTGTATGTACAATACGTAATTGTCTCTGTATAAATAGTAAACAAATGTTGTCTATGCATGTACTGTAAATCTTGTACAGTTTATATTACCGTGGATTCTGTAAATTCATCAGAAACTCATTCATACTCATTTGTATCTCTTCAGGCATAACAAAAATATCCGCACCATCTTTGGTTAAAATTCCATCCGCATATCCATTGGGTGTAGCAGCAACGGTAACAACTTTATCTGGAATGGTTTTTCTAAAATAATTCATCACTAATATTATTAGTAACAAAAATAACCACAAACTTGAAATATTCAATGTTCCATTTCTTCGTTGCTGGCCAAGTTTTCACACCTCCCTTGATTAAAACTGGTATATTCTTTGACACATAATCACGGTGGAATTCCAAAGGTGATATGACCTGGTGAATTGTTGACACCTCATTGTGAAAATGTAACAATTCTGAAAAGTTGACGAAAAAGAGAGGTTAAGAAGTGTTTTTAAAACATTATTTTATTGTATTACCTGCAGTTTCGTTCTTTAATACGTTTAGACTGCTGATTATTTTAGATTCGCTTTGTTTGTTCATTGTTAACTGTATCTTTTAAGCGAAATTTTATTATTATTTTATCATAACACACGTTTTTGACAGTTCTAGAATGTGTTTGCGAATATAGCTTATGTAATATGTATTTTAATACCAAAACAAGGTATCAATTATATTCTATGTAAATATTTTGATTGTCATTGTTGACAGCAACTTCATAATTAAATGATATGCTTGTTTTTAAATATATCATTAATTTATTTATGGAAAATGTTGATAGATATTCAAATAAAGATATAAATATTTACTTCAAATTCCAATTGTCGCGCAAAAAGATTTGAAAACATTGCGTAACTGATTGGCTACTGATAATATAGCTTCCAAGATATTTGTTATTTGTAAACATCACTGCATGCTTTATAGAAGTACATATGATTCTATTTTCAAATGGTAGACAAATAAAATGCATCTGTAATAACTTTATAATTCAGACTTCACCGTCAGAGGCACAAGCAATTTATATTAATAAACATATAATTTCATAGTTTCCTTTACAAAACATATATTTATATAAAACATTCTTTTGGTAGTACATACCAGTACATACCTTTAATATAATTCCATACAATTGTGTTTTATACATTTGTGTATAATTTTATCTACAATATACACTAATTTCAGATTATTTACAGACCCGGCACCCGATTCAAATAAAATGTCACCTTAAACAATACACGAATCAAATACAACAATCATTTGTACTTCACGTAGTGGCTAATTCACGATTTTTAAGAGGCCCAGAATCTATTGTGACCCGTTGGTCACTTTTCATTTAACGGCCTAAACGTTTTCAAGCATCATAATATCATTTAAATTGTTCAAAACTTTTCTAGAACCATCGTATTTCAACAAATTTTAGAAGATAAGACTAATGGCTAAAACACCAAGTAACAAGTATGATAACGGTGGAAGAAAATGATTATTAAAATAATAAATAATTAGCTAAACATTGTCATGTTACCAGTCCACATTCAGAGTATGTGATCTTATTCTAAATATTCAGGGAAATACATAAATTACAAAACAAAATCATAACAACGGAATAAAATTTGAAAAAAAAAACTAATAAACAAATTTAACATAATATTGGTACCATTACATGGATCAAATGGCAGTACATATTTATGTTTTATATCAACAAATTCACTGGTAAATTGGTTACCAGTTTATTAAAAAACTCTATTTTAAATAAATAAAACAGTTTGCCGATACATCGTTTTAACATTCACATGGATTCTTATGAAGAAATACAGTCTCAAAATGGCGCAAAGAAGAAACCTGACATCTGCTGGTGCCATTTTGAGCCCGAAATGATTAATTAATTAATTGCTGGCTCTGATTTGTGTTTGCGCTGCTTGCATCACTTCCAGAGCACCACTTTTCAGCAACTTTTCCGCCAAATTCATTCCCAGATGTTCAGCTTGCTCCAGGGCCCACAGTGGCGTACGTTTAGACGGCACCAGGCCACAGTACAATTTCGGTTCGCGATACGGACACACCATGGGCGTAGCCATGGCTTTCTTTTCGACCAATGTGCTGTTTGCTGTGAAGTTTTCCGCGAATGTGATCTTGCCGTCTTTCAAGAACGGACATTTTGTCACATTCTGAGCACTGTGTTCGCCGATCAGATTCTGTATCTCACCGTTCACAGGGCACCTGCCCTCCTCGTGCGAATCCAAGTATGGACATTTGCCCATAAAGTCCAGCCCCACAGGAATCGTGACCGGACAATGTTTATGCGGATCATCCATTGCTAGTATATCCTTCGTAATGTTCACGATTCCGTTGTCAAGTTTCCGTTTCTTACACGGCGACGCTTCGTACGGACATTTGAGTAACTTTGGCGGCTGGTCGTACTTTTCCGGAAGCGGCTGTTGCACACTATTTGTATGCGGTGGATCGGCTAAATCTTTCGTGTAGCCCAGGGGACAGACGGCTTCAACCAGTTTTGAGGTATCCGTGTTGATTGGTTTCACTTCGACGGTACATTTATCGTGATCTTTCAGTTCTGTAGTGCCGTCTAGACTCCAAACACCGCCGGTTAGTTCCAGACGGAGTTTATCATCACACGGCACTAGTTTTGTTGATACAGCGACCGGAGTACTGCAACCACCACCTGCATTCAAATGTCGTAGGGAATTATTATTGTAACTGTTGCATATAGGGATTTTATGTATGTACAAGTTGGCAACGGATTGACAACAGCGTTACAGGTTAAGACAACGTGACAATGTATCAATAGATTAATATAGTACATTACTAATAAAACATTCAATAACAAAGCGTTACTGACACAAATGTGATATTTACGTACAATGTTCCGTAGCCGAGGACGCATTCAAGTAAGTGCTAAAAATATTTCCAATAGCGACCGTTGTGGGTCGTGGGAAACAGGAAACGATTAGTCATAAGAGACAATCGATCATTGTACGTGACAGGAATAGAAATGTGTGTTATTAACCGGCGAAACAAAAACTATAATCGATCGTATACATTCGAGTGTTTGCCGTTACCGAAAATGGACAACTTTTATGTGCAATTATGTCCGTACTTGATATCGAGAAGGAAAATTACTAAAACATAATGACACAGGGAAATGTGAACGAGTTCGAATACTAGGAATAAATGAAACGTCATGATACGAAACGGAAAATATCGAAAGAATACCATACATATGGCAACATTGCACCGAAATGTAAACATATTTTGACAGACAATTTACAAGTCAATACTTGTGGTATTACGTTAGAAGAATATGGAAAATTTACATGTAGTAAATTTATGTATATTATTCAATCTAGTAGAAGTTTAAAAAAACAAGAGTTACAAAAGATCGACAGTATTATATTAAATCCAAGTTATACTGACCCAAGGTCCGGAGGAAACTTCGCTCGGCTAAAATCCGAAGTAACGTCTTGGGACAATGTAACGGTTGCAGCAGATTTAACGTTTCAATATCACCTTCGCGACATTCAACGGCCAGGGCGCCTTGACCGACCGCGTACAACATTTCGTTACATTTCAGCACCCGCGTGACCCGCTCGTGCCATCCCATCCGACACAGGCCGGCCGCTGCCAGGATGATGGCGGAGAACTTGTCCAGCTCGTCTAGTTTACGCATGCGCGTGTTCAGATTGCCGCGGATGCTTTCCACCTTCAGATGTGGATGCGTTTTGGCCAACTGAGCAGTTCTACGGAGACTTGACGTGCCAATCACGCTGTCCGCTTTGAGATCGTCCAAACAGGATATGCTGGAGTCTTTCTTTGCGACCAGCGCATCTCGGGGATCCTCTCTGGAAGTGTAAATGTTTATTGAAACCAAATGAACAATAATTATTATGCTATATGACTAAGAAAGTAAAACTAATATTTTCTGATGCATTACAATAATACTTTTGTGTATAAAATACTTTTATCTTGGTCTGCTATTATAGCGGATAATGTGAAACCACTATATTAGATAAAAAAAAAAGTATGACAGTAGTTAGATTTCCTGAAACATTGAAATATATTATGTAATTATTTATTACAATAAATATAGAAAACAATCAACTATCATTAATATAGTTTTTTTTAAAACGTTGATTATTTTTTTCTAAAGAACATAAAATATTTTATCGATATAATTCAAAAAATACTTCAATACACCTACACGAAAACGCCAACAATTATATAAAAGATTATATATAAAAAAAAAAATCAGCAAATTTTTACAAAAACAATAATGCGATAATTGAAAATATTCACAAAACACCACACACCCCAAACTGATACTGAAGCATACGCCCCCTTAAATATAAATACAGAATAAATAAAAAAACAATAGTAGAAGCGTGTATAATCCAACAGAAATAATATAATGTAATTGAATTGCAAAATTACTTCGACAATTACAATGCACAAAAACATATTGTTCCGCCACTGGTTATACAAATAGTTCAGTCTCTATGTCAGTAATCGATAAAATAGCCTACCGCTTATTACAATACTCCCGCATCTTCTGTCTAAACTTCTGTCATTGAAACTAATTACACAGTATACAAATATAAATGAGTCATTGCGTGCTACATCATTAAATTGTACTTATCATCGTGCATTTATACTTTATCTCCGTCTAAACATAGTGATATAATTTAATTAAGATTGTATATTTATCTCAATTATCCGATATTTTGACAAATCATTGAGAAATACTAAAATGTCATATTTTTAATGCGAAAAGATAGCATATTTATATTAAATATCTTCGATGTAGAACCAAATTCGATATCGTTAACATATTTTTGCAAATATAAAAATGCATATTCATTATTTTTTGTTTGGTTGTTTTTGCGTTTGATTCATTTTCAAGTGGTATTGCGATTAGATTGAAATAAAAAACAAGTCATTATTTATATAAAATTATCTTTGAACACGCAATTCTGCTTTGAACTTTTTGCCAGAGAGAAAAATCAATATTGACTAACATTTCCCACATCAAAGAAATTGGGAAAATCATATATCTTTGAAGGTAAAAATAATTTTATTGCTTTCATATCCTGAGAGTATGTCGTTAATGAATAATTATATAACCTTGAATTCATATATTAAAGTTCTAGTCATTTCAGCAAAATAATAACTTAAGAAGTCATATATTATGTGAAATATTCCGTCACAAATACAACGACTTACATGACGAATGAATACAGAACAATTGTTACCTTTCTAAAACGGCACCAATTGCCATTCCTTCAGGCAGTGTGGTTGGAAGATCTTTCAAAGAATGCACAACAAAATCCACGCAACCGGTAGCTAAGGCAGTCTCTAATTCTTTAGTAAACAGTGATTTTTCACCAATTTTCGGTAGTGGTATATCGAGAACCTTGTCACCCAATGTGCTCATAGTAACTGCAACACACACGTGTATCATTTGTTTAATTGTTCACTTCCTGTCTCATAATTATCAACTTACCAATTTCAAATTCTTTATCCGAATGAATTTCGGACAATAGCGATATAACATGTCGAGTTTGGATTAAAGCCAGCTGAAATGAATTTAGGTTATATAAGACAGTTCACGAAACAAACTGGAATTATTGAATGAAAGAACATATAAGTATAACTAAATAATGTTGTATCGAAATTTGTTGAAATATTTTTAAAACATACCTCACTTTTCCTCGAACCAACCCGGATTTTCTTGTCGCCACTCATGTTTTCTGGTACAATCACTTTGTTATTGAATTAAATGATATGAAATGAATTATGTGATCTAGTGGCACTGAGTATTCATACACTGCACTTTAAAGTTGCTTCATCATAGTGTAATGCAAATTATACACATGGTAAACAGCATACAGTACATTACAGTACGAGAGCAGAGTGAATACTGACGTAAGTTGAAATGAGACAGCACGAGCACGACTGAAAAGAGAAAGGTATATACTTCCCATTAACTACTTGTTATATAAGGATTTCTGATAACGACAATTGATGAGATAGCATGTCATTGACGTTAATCGTTTTGTCTAATTTAAATAAACGAACGTAACATTCTGAAATACGTATAAATGTATTACCTACCTCGGTGATATTGATGTAAGTTTCAATGTAAACTGTAATTGGACTGTCTACTTTCTCTTGTCCCACTTTCGCAAAAATGTAACGACAGTGAAATTTCTAAACCTTTCATATTCAAAGTCGATGTTAAGAGAACATATCTTTAATCTTTGGTAAATACATTGCAAATATTTGTGTCGGAATTACCGAATAGTTTTGGGGTTTTTCTATATATTAGATCATATCTATATGAATATATATATTGTAATATAAATTTTAGATACGGGTTGTTTATTATATTTATCTACATTCTTATTTTTATACGCAAATATAGAATTATCGCAGTTGCAATAACAGATTTTTTTTAAATCTGTTTTTATCTGCATATTGTTATAAATATTACTTTCACTTATAATTAAAGAAATAAAACAATTTTTTATCTGCTTATAAATATATATTGAAACATCTCTTAATATAAAAGTACATATAAAACTTAAGCCCTTGAACCTGGTGTTTTTCTAAAGAAACTAAAATGTTCCAAATATTGATGTACGGTATCCATCGGTGTGTAAATTTCTTGCATACGGTTCTGTAAATATTGTGGGGCCGCTGTTTGCACTGAAGAACCGAGGAATCCTTGTAGAAATTCTCGCATCAACTCCCAACAATTCGCCGGGATAATGCACGGTCTGTACTCTACTTCCACCAAAACACCTTTGAAATTCTGACTGACACTAACACTGCCCAATTTAACACAGAAATCACCAATTTCATATCGGGGGCCTTTAGATTCCGCTTTGGTTTGTTTCTTTGACGTGTATATCGATGTCATTTTCATCATTAACAGATCAAAGAGACCATCGGCTGCTAAAGATATGTTTTTTGTTCCCGTATCGAGTATGCTGAATACGGATGCTGGTTGTTCCGAGTTATGCAACACATGTACTGTTCTCTGAGCTCCTAGCTGTGGAACCGAAGTGTATGTTTCGCAGTCGACTAAGAATTGTCCTGATTGCATCGCACCTAATGCAACTATACGTTTGGTTAAGAATTCTACCGTCTGTGGACCGGTACGATTTTCGCCCATTGGAAATTGTTGTAAAATAGTTACACCCATTTCTCACCGCCTTTCCTTCAAATATATTTTTAAACGTTCCTGTGGTTTATGTTTGAAAATAATTCAACTTATTTGTTGACAACTACTGTCAAAATGGTAGCAGGTACCAATCTTTTCGTTACAATTGTCAAATGTTACTAGCAAGGAAGAAAGTTACTAGATTATATTTTAAAATGTTTGTTAAAAATATATCATTCTACAATAATCGGTTTGGGTCTTGCTTTAAATGACAGTTTCTTGGTAATAATAGCTTTTACATGATATTCTGTTTGTCCATCGCTAGTTTTGCGCTTCTCAAGAACTCCTAGGGGTTTCTCAAACTTGGCTTCCTTACCATGCAACAAATGGTGGCCAATAATTAGTACAGGAGTACCGGTTTTCGTATAATGCAGGTCTCCTACGAATTGTGTACCTGTGATGGTCCCGGAATGTGCCTGAATATCTCCTTGTAATTCAATTATAGCCCAATTCTCATACGTATTTTCGCCCGGCAGTTTCACGTAAATTGACATTTTTCAAAGCACAGTTGCTTCTGCGAACTTAATAAATAAAACTTTCACTACCCATTCGCAGCACATTTCATGTGCATTCACTGACAGCTGTCACTAGCAGTACATTTAGGTTATATTACATTCACGTTTTCAATTTCAACTGTGTTCAACTGAATCATGTCTAAATTACACGAAGACGATTTGTTAGCAAAGCATAAAAAAGAACGTAAAGATCTGCAGTCACAAATACAGTCGTTGAAAAAAACTTGCACCAAAGGAGACAAGAAAAAGAAAAAAGAAGTCGCCGAAACGATTGTGAAACTGGAACAAGAATTAGATGATAAACAATCTAACGAATTAGACGAGCTAAAGAATCTCAGTATTAACGACATAAATACTAGTGAAAATGTGGAAAATCCGTGTGAAACCCGTGAGGACAGTGAAGAAGCTGACGAGAATGACGGATTGAAAGGTGTAAAACTAACTAAAGCACAAAAACGACGTAACAAGAAGGCGGCCGAGGACAAGGAACGTGAGAAACGAATTCGTGAACAAGAGGAAGTGAACAAAAATGGTCCGAGAATGATTGAAAGTGAACAGATCAATGCAATTCTTAAACAGTGCGGTCTGAAAATTCATTCGGTACCTGCCGATGGTAATTGTTTGTATTGTGCGGTGAATCATCAGTTAAAAACTAGCGGACGCGATGGTTTAACAGTTGCGGCACTTAGGAAACTTACTGCAGATTACCTGCGGGCGAATAAGAATGACATATTGCCGTTTATGTCGCACGCTGACGCAGACAAAGTGTATACGGACGAACAGTATGAAGAATATTGTACGAAAGTGGAAAATACTACAGAATGGGGTGGGCAGATTGAGATTCAAGCACTGTCCACTGCACTCCGGTGTCCTATCAAAGTGATACAGGCTACGGCGGGTCCTACGGTGCAAGGTGAACAGTTCAGAGGGACGCCACTGGTTCTGACGTACCACAGACACTTGTATGGACTTGGTGAACATTACAATTCAACGGTTGCAATATGATAAAACAAATCTTCGACTATATTTATTGCTCAATAGATAATTAACGAAATTACGGTAGAGATTTTAATGAATCTGCTTGCTGAGCGCTCTTTCAACCTAATAAAATTTAAACCATCAACTATATACGCTGGAACTATTTATCGTTGTTCAATACTTTTAACACTGCCAAATAATATGACATTTGCCTGTCAATCATGAATGTATTAGTGTAATCACTTTATCACGAATTGTTATGTTGCAGACATTTTTAATTTAGTTCAAAATTACTTACCTATCATGCTATTGTAATATGTATAAATGGATGGAGTAAAAAGGTAATGAAAACAACATCTTCACCGAGTTCTTCATTCATTCATTTGTTATCGTAGTTGTACAAACACAACTGATTACTTAATTCTGACCGCTGACATGCGTAATAAATAGATGATGTACGAAGAACGTAAGACAAAAACGAGTATTACGTTTGTGTTGGTGGTGTTTCATCGTTCTCTTTTGGCTTATTCGGATCATCCGGTTTCATTGCGGGAAACAGTAATACTTCCTGTAATCAAACATAACATAATAATTACATATTCGTCTCTCGGTATAACGGAGTTTTGATCTCAAGTCATACATATTTATACCAGTTGATAATGAACAAAAGTTGGAAATACGTCGTGATCTTAACCTCAAATTAACATATTACTTCTTATTTCTGTCCATATTATTTGCGCAAGTATTACCTTGATATTATTGGAATCCGTCAGGAACATTGTAAGTCTGTCTACACCGAGGCCCCAGCCTCCTGTCGGCGGCAGACCGTACTCCAGCGCGGTACAGAATGTCTCGTCCACCATCTGAGCCTCGTCATCACCGGCCGCTTTGTCCTTGGCTTGTTGCTCGAACCGTTGCCGCTGTACCATTGGATCGTTCAACTCCGTGTAAGCATTGCACACTTCTTTCTTCATAACGAACAGTTCAAATCGTTCAGTTAAGCCTGCGCACAAACCCTTGATCATTTACAGAAAATGCGTAGTATTTTCTGTAATTTACTATGTTTCTTTTTTACCTTTTTCGTTGCGGTGCCACTTCGCCAATGGACTCATGATCTGCGGATGTTCGCAAATGAACGTTGGATTAATGCACGTCTCCTCAATGAACTCGCCCACCAATTTATCAAGTAGCCTGGTCGAAGTCCTTGGTGGAGGACATTCTACGCCTGTCAATTCGATATTTCACAATACGATCGCTGATTTTAAACCAGAGTAGCAATAAAATAACACGTACCTTGAGCCGCACACAAATCGCTCAAGAACTTATTCGCTTCTGCGGTTGTCAACTGGTCAGCCGCCGGGAATTTGACGTTTAGAACACTCTCCAACGTCGGTATCATGTTGACGCGTTTAAATGGCGGTGTAAAGTCTATTTCAACAGCTTCTCCCTCGGCTCCGTCCGGATGGTAAGCGATTTTGTACGAGCCATGTATGCTCTTCACCATTCCGGACACCCTGAGAAAAGCGATCACGTTAGAAATGAAGGTTAGATTAATCTAGCAGTCTCGTACATCGATTCTGTTAGTGTCATCACATCATTGTAATCCGCGTACGCCATGTAGAACTCGCAAGTAGTGAACTCAGGATTGTGCGTCATATCGATACCCTCATTTCGAAACTGCAATACACATTTGGTTAACACGAATGCAACGAAAACAAATGCGAACAGCACTCACTTGCCGGCCAATCTCGTACACACGATCCAAACCACCAACAACCAGTATTTTATGATACAATTCCGGTGCGATTCGCATGAACAAGTCCATATTCAGTTCATTGTGATGCGTGACGAACGGTTTCGCGGTCGCCCCGCCAGCAATCATATTCATCATTGGCGTTTCCACCTCCAGAAAGCCAAGTTCGTCCAGAAACCGGCGAATATAGGCGATGATTTTCGACCGAATCACAAATGTCTGTCGAACGCGACTATTCAAAATGAGATCCAAGTACCGCTGTCGAAACCTGGTTTCTTTATCTTTCAACCCGAAGTGCAGATGCGGTAACATATGCAGACACGGTGACAACAGTTTTACCGTCTTGGGTATAACTGACAGTTCACCTTTCTTGGTTTTCGAAGGAACTCCGCTGATGCCGACAATGTCACCGCGACGGATCTTGGCTAAATCTTCGGTAAACTTCGCTTCCGACTCGTACATCTTGGCGGTGGCCATCACCTGAATCTTAACACCTTCGCCACGCAGATCGTAGAATATTAACTTGGCGCCTGATTCGCGAATAGCGTGCACACGCCCGGCGACACTAAGCTGCTCTTTCTCCAACATCTCGCCATCTTGTAAGTGGTTGTACTTTGCGATAAACTCTTCCAGACTGGTTGACACGTGAAACTTGTGCGGATATGGGTGATTGTCACCGCCAAGCTCCTTAAGACTTGCTACAGCAGTGGACCGCAGTTTGAAGTATTCATTTGGACTGATCTCTTCCTCGGCCTTGACTTTAGCCTTCTGCACTTCGACAGGCTGTTGTTGTTGCTTTTCTAACTTCTCCTTGGCTTTTTGCTCAGCTTTTTGACGTCTCTTGAGTTCACTGTAAATATGTTAGGTTAGACTGAAGTCGTTGCACAACTAAATCGAGATATTTTGTCTAATAGGCCTATTATTTTGTATAGGAAATATCAAAAAATGTACATTTTTACAATTAGGAAGTCATATAACTATCAGAAATCACAATTATTTATATGTTCGTTATCGACATATGCAATGAATGGAACTGTTATGAAAAAAATAATTATTCATTATTAACAATTTATGTAATATCTATTCGAACCGTACTTTTTAGATAACTGTGCAATTTTTGAGTATAAAGAAAACGGTCTAGTCCTTAAACTTATCATTTTTTCAACACGTGGTCTGCTGTCATTGTTTGCACTGTTTTTTTAACTTGAAGAACAATTTAAATTTTACACAACAAATTAACCAACATATAATTAAAACACATCCGCGTATATATTAACTTACTTTTTTGAGAGCTTTTCTTCAGTTGCATCGGCCATATCGCACAAAAATTATAAATATTTTGACGTTTGATTTAAAATGGTCGTTGCTCGTTCGAGCAGCTAGTAAAAAGAAAATACTGCCAAATAAGCGGAACACAATTACACAACGTGGCGAAAAATAAATGATGGAAATTGTAGAAATATAAATAAATTACTTCTCGATTTGTTTGATTTTTGTTGAAATGGTTCACTCCGTCTGACACTTGGTCAAGCGTATAACCTAAAAATATAACCTGTACACCGAAATTGTCAGATTACTGTAAAAACTAATGACATAATAATGATTAAGTAAAACCTGAACAATATGTATAAATAACTAGGTTTTGTTGTATATAATAAAGATGTATACAATGAATTCAAGACATTTTTTAAATATAATTAATATAAAATCTGTAAATACTCTTTTAAACAGAAAGTTATCAAGTACAGAATATTGTCTGGATTCCGTGAAGTAAATATCAATCATTTGTTTTTATCAACTAAATACAAGTATTACCTTGTTTATTGTTGCAGGAAATTCGACTATGAGAATTTTGTTTGCACATTGTTGTTGAAAAACAGAGCCCGCTCATGTGGAATAGCGGTACGAGCTTTCAATGTCGAGGTATCCAGGGTTCAGGATCAAATATCCGACTCAAAAATAGGATTAATGAGACTAAAATTCTGGGAGGATGCGTTAGAGAAATGTTACGAAAAGGACAATAACAAAATACCGAATCATCCCGTAGTTATAGAATTAAATAGGGTTAATTACATGCAACACATACAAACGCTGTATCATTAAAATTATAAAAAAAAATCTCCTTACAGGTTTTAAAATCAAACAAATTCACAAAACGATACTTCCAGTCGTTGATCAAATGCAGAAAAGACATTATGGTTAGTAGTAGTTTTCAAACACTGGAATCAATGGAAACGTATGCTGAACAGTCCGTATCCAGTGTGTATTATCTGATTCTGGAGGGCAGTGATGTACGAAATGTGCACGCCGATCACGCAGCTTCGCATTTGGGTAAAGCACAAGGTCTCTGTCAACTGTTGCGAAGTATACCACAGACAAACTTCGTTGCACTACCGCAAGAAATCCTGTCCGAGTACAAAGTAAGCCATGAGGATATTATCAGAGCCAAGAACAATGACAAGATCAAGGAATGTGTGTTCAAAGTTGCTACGCGAGCGAATCAACATTTGGAAAAGGCGCGTAACTTGTCTGCCAGTGTACCGGCAGCCGCTAAAACTGTACTGTTACCGGCCGTTATTGTAGACAGTTACCTGCAAAGACTTTTACGTGCAGATTGTGATATTTTCCACAAGAACTTGCAATCCAGACACTTAACTTGGATTCCGACCGTTTGGTGGAAAAATCTGAAGAAAACTTATTAGCTAATTCACGTTGTTCATGTTTGTTCGATTAAAACTTAAGTGATACACAAAGGATGTATGTTGTTATTTGCTTGTGTCGAATAGTTTTAAGGATGACAGAAATGAAATAGTTTGCTCGCTTACCTTTTCCTTTTATTATAAATACAATAATTTATACAAAATACTCGCAGCCGACACCGAACTATTCTTAACCTGTTTACTGGGGCTTGAGCAGTGCTGCTGTTTCTGCTAAACAGTGACACCCGCAACCCGTAGGACAGACTTCGTTCTCCGTGAACCACTCTTGTAGATGGCGTGTGTGACCGCCGTGTCCGCACACCAAGCAGAAGTTTGCGGAACCACGGACTGACACGTGACACAAAACGCACCTTTAAATAAATTATTATAAATGACAGCTAGCTGCAGGGAACAATTACACGAACAAGACAGAATATTTTAATCCATGGCCTTCTAGATTGATACCGGCCTGCTAGCGGAACGATATAATACAAGTATGAAATAGATTTCTCTTCTACTTTGTAGTAATTCATTATTTTTAATTATTTAATAAAAATTACTTTGTTTTACTACTTCATTCTATTTTAACTGTTCTACATGTTTCAACATACTGTCATCATCAGGAAAAATAAAAAAAAAAATTCCTGATGATGACATAGTATGTTGAAACATGTAGAACGGTTGAAATAGAATAAAGTAGTAAAACAAAGTAATTTTTATTAATTAATTAGATATAATACAGTTTTGTGATGACAGTTACGTCAAATGTCACCGTTTTGGCGCTAGTTGCACAAGCTACGTGAAAGAGTACACTGTTAATCGAGACGGTCGTGCTGCACTTTGGTTGTTTGTGAAGATGTTCATTGTTTGTTTTAGTTACGCGTATGTTTTGTTACTATGGTAAATAAATAACGGCATACAATTACGTTGAATTTCGTAATGAACGTCTAGTGCTATAGAGGGAAAATGATATCAGATACAATATCTGTATTTGGCAGTTATATACCGTCGATATTTGCAAAAGAAGTGCAAACTTCAATGGTTTGGTACAATTGTATACCGGGAATACTGTCAATAGTATTATACTTAGTAGTGTGTACAGTGGTACTTGTTAAGTTGTATGAAAAAACGAGTAAATATGCGCACAGCAAGTTCCATATTGAACCGTACCACGAGCGACAAGAGCAACGTATGCTACCGGATAAAGTTAACAATGTCCGAATGATCGCTGTGACACAGTTCACGCGGAAGCGCATTATACGTAACGCAATATACCTCGATTCACTGTTAAAGCGACGCTATCAGATACAAGATTATTACTGGAAAACGCATGAACACGACTTTGATTGAAATGGAACGGAACTGATTTCAAAAAGTGTATTATACATTAACTTATGTCAAGTGCTATTTGTAGTTGTATGTGGTAAAACTGTATTCAAAATTATGTGTAAATAAATACGTGTGTGTGTTTACTGAAAAATGTCTTGTTGGAACCTACCTTAAGGACAACAGTTTACAATATGAACAATGGGCCCCTCTGACTGGCCGGTCGCAGTGTTGACAGTCAGTTAAGAATTCAACACCTAAATAGAATTAAAAGTTACAGAATATAAGCGCTAATATTGATGAATAATTTACCCTTGTGAGGCTCCTGTTCCGTGGACATGTATTTTAATATCTGGAAAATAATAATGCACACATGCTGGATCAATCACGTTGCAGTAGAACACAACTTATATGCATACCTCTGCTCTGGCATACAGGAGGTTCCATCTGTCTAATACTTCCGCATATGCTAGCTTGTAATTATCGTCCATCGAACCTTGCAGATTATGCTCGGAATTGTCAGAATTCGAGTCCGATATGATCTCCTCTAACCTAATATTATCCAGCGAGCCTGACCGGTGCTGCCGCAGTGACGTAAAGTTCCAACTATCCGCCGCACAGGCGACATCTGCCGGTGGTATTGTGTGGTACGGCGAACCTCCGGCCTGTTGACAGTACACTGTATTACAAGGATTATTTCCAGTTTAGAATTGTGTTTACTTGTGCTGTATCAGTCTAGTTATGCTAGTGTCAAATACTACAGTTTTTATTTCAGTGATACGTATTACTCATCCAAAAGATGAAAATGTAGTGAGAAATATCAATGACGTTAAATTGCATGTCAATAAGATAACCTAAAGCAAAAATGGCAATAAAGTTATGTTACTAGAAGTACTAGATCTTTGTTTCAAGCAAGTCACACTATATTCATATTAACAGCTATTGCTAGTGACAATTCAATAAAGCCAGTCTAGTGAAATTCATGCTGTTTATAAATTACGGGTTATTTATGCTTCAACTATAAAAATTAATAAAGCACAGTATATAGTGCATGCAATTAGACAACATGCAATTGCTATGGGAAGTGTGTCTAACTATTAAACGAATCTATAATAGCCAGTTTGTAATTAAAAATTATTAATATCACGAGCTTCTCGATTAAAAGTGTACTCTTTCAAGTAGCAATCTAGAAGGTCGCGATTAGTATTATACGCAAATGTTTTATAAAAAACAAAATATTAAGCCGTTTATCTGAACAAATGAATATATTATGTGTACAGTTACAATCAACGTAATTCATTGTTCAAATAATCGGTTGATTGTGAGTAATGTGATGGTTAAAATGACTGTAGATAGTACGTTACCTTAAGCCACCATTTTCCCGATGCAATATGCTACAACCAAATAAAATATTCAATGAAATATTTTACACAAACATTTTGTCCGAAAATAATCCATACACACATTGAAATAATTATAGTTCAATGCAAATAATGTGATTTCATCAAATGTAATGATTATATTCGATCAATTTATATAGATACTAGACAAAATTTAAAGTATTGATTTTATACTCATTATACAACTAATTTAGATTAACGTGTGCTTATAAAAACTAAAATACACAAAATAAATTGCAAATTTTGTTTACAAATACTTACTATTTATATATTCGGGGGACAAAATAATCTTGAAGAATTGTAAAAGGCGAGAGAACTAGTCAAATAAATACTAAAAATATATAATTTCTACAAAGAATTATATCAATGATTACTGAAATTTACTTGCAAAACTCAGCTGGAAAGTGTGTGACAATACGAATCGGATCACTTACGTTCGATTTATCAATACTTTTCCTGCCCGATGACACTCCCGTGCTGTTCTTGCCGAAGATACAGCACAACATGGCCGCCATTTGTATGTCCGACTTGTCAGCATAGTGTGAGATCAAACTCTGCACGAGTTGTCTACCGAACGGGTACAGACTCCAGGGTAAATCATGTTCAGCCGTGATCGTCTGTGACTTGGCCACTAGTTCTGCTATTTTCCACGATTGTACCAAGTCCCAGCGGCCGACAGCTTGTGCTATTGCGGAATTATACCGGCACACGGCGCCCGGATCACCGTTTACTTTGTATCGTTCGCCGAGAATGCGGTTCAGGAAGAACAGACCAGAAGCATTGTACACAATCACTACGGGCCGAGCAGTCGGAGTCTTGGAGTGTCGATGTCTCGACCGATGTTTCTACGTACATCAAATAACAACATAGTTACGTAATCAAGTGCATTTGACAATGTACTAACCCGATCTTGAAAATAAAACGAAGATATACTGATATTATCCGCGTTCACGGTTCTACCGCTCGCGAAATTCGTAGCTAGCGCAGACAATGCTCGCGGCGTGGAACTTTCCATTTTCATCGACAATCTTCGGGCATTCGGCGGCCGTCCAAAGCACACCAGTGTATTGACCGAGCAGAACTTCGCGCCCGAGGTCCGAGGGAACGGAATATACGCGTCATTGAACGACCCATACACCGGCTCGAAGTATGGATGTTGCATTTTAAAGTTGAGTTGTTTGTCATTCTCAAAGTTGGCGGATATGTGCTCGAGTGTTGCAACGAGTCTACGCAGGCACGGCTCAAGACACGTACGGTTCTTGGCCACTCGCTGCTGGGCAGTCTGGTTGAGAACTTTCAGTAATTCAGACGTGATAACATCGTCTACACTGGTACCTGGCGGTCGAATACAATTATTAAATTAGTGCTGTAGTGATTCCGCCGAACAACAACCACGTGACGTACCTGGTGAGAACTGAAAACTCGGTGCAGCATTGATAGGATAGGCCGGTGGGAATGTAATCTGCATGATCACTAGGCATCCATTTGCTGAAGCCGTGATCGTACAACTTCGGCTGTGCACATCCATGTCCGTGATCTCCGTGTTCGGTATATTCATGTTGACCAGCGAGAATTCCTGTTGTAACGTCTTCAGCAGTGTCAACACCGGTTGTGCCCGGATTTCTTTGCCATCCTCATAGTCCATGCTGGCGTCTTCCAGCTGCTTCTCGGGCTCGTGTCCGCACAGTTTCTGCAAGTACGGATCGATGCGCCACACTCGTAACGTTTGATCCTTGGACCAGGTGACCAGTTGATAGTCGGCAGTGTCCGTCTGTTGCGGACGCCATTCAAATTCAAGCACCACATCCGAGTGTCCGACGAACGTGTGCACTGGTGTATTGCGATTGGTGAGGTTCCACAGTAAGAGACTGTTCTCTCCACGTCGAAGTTGCGGCACAACAACCGTTACCAAACCTTGTCCGAATGGCTGGAAGAAATTAATCCAATATTGTTCTATGACAGTTAAGACCAGTTAGAACTTACAGTAAACTTCGCCCTCCATACAGGCGACGCAGTACTGAGAATGAACTCTGCTCTTCGCGGATTCATAATGTCAAAGAATTTGACAGTTCCATCCTGACTGGACGTGGCCAACTGGTTCTCACTGTGCGGACTCCACTGTAGTCCGTGAATCTTGGCAAGATGCGCAGCAATGTACTGCACAGGTGCAGTACCTTTGCGCTGGTCCCACAATTTAACGTCACCGTCATGAGCAGTCGCTAGCATCGACGTGTTCAGCGGATTCCACCGGACTTGTGAAGCTTCAGCTGTCATTCGAAGAGAACCGGCAGAGAATTATAAACAAAACTGACGATTTAAAACATGTACATGTGTGAAACAAGTTTATTCAATATTGACTCAGTCTTACCAACTGCCGATAGAGAAAGTACCGGTCTTCTAGCGTCTCGTATATCCCAGATATGTATGAAGGTATCCACAGAACACGAGGCTAGGATATTGGCATCAAAATGATGCCAATTCAGATCCGTTACGACTCGTGTATGTGATTTTAACGATTGCGTTTGACTCAATTGACCAGCGTGCCAGTTTAAAACTTCGATTCGCTGATTGCTCTATGAAGCGAGATAGAAATTCGTATAATCGTTGTGGTAATATGTGCACCGAAACTTACAGAAATGGCACAGAGCTGCTTATTATGAGACAACGGATTCCATTCGGCCACGCCCACTTCGTATTTACTTTGACGCGGGAATTTTCGTAATGTTTCACTTTCAATGTCGTCTAGATTTTTGATTGCAATATATCTACGTCTGAATAAACAGATGATAAACATTAAGAATGCAGGAGAATGAAAGATATCTCATTTTGTGTGACATATCGATGTGATATAGTGAAAAGTGAATTACCCAGCAAGTAAGACATAGGTTCCTGTACTGTCTACAGCCATGGCTCCTGCCTGCAGATCCCGGTATTCCATGGTGGTGAACTCGGAACTCCATCGCATAGCCATGATCCAACATTCCTGGACAGAAAATAAAAGATCCTACATGTAATACTAACCTTGTATACCATATGAACAATGGCTAACTAATTCGAAACTCACAACTTGTTTCTTTATAAATGCAATATGCGTAAATTAATATTCAAACACTTTAAAATCCTGTACAATTTATGTCAGATTGTAGGAAAGATTTGTACACTGCAACCAACAATACAGAAATGCAATGCAGTATGCATGAAACATTATTTTCGAAAATATCTCTGTAAAATCGATAGAACACTCTGGTTAAACCTTTATATCTTTACAAATTATTGATAATTAATCATCGCATTGTACACTGTCACCCTGAAAGTTACGCTATCGTTTGTTTATTAATTGGTGTTTGACGTAAACTAACGCTGTCAAATATGTCATCAGTTCGGTAAACAATGACGAATCGTGTACAAGATTCCATACGATTTAACGCGTAAACTATGCGCAAGTATATGCCGCCGCGAGCACAGAATTAATTCTGTTGTGGAAAAAAGGGAATTCATGAATATTGGCGTTTGTTTATCGGTGAGATGTAAACAAACAAAGATCAAGTCATATTTGAATACTGGCTACTTTCTAAAACTGGTAACACATTACTATTACGTGTTAATACACGGGCGCTATCACATGATATACGCGTATGACGTTTAATTTAATTGCACACAAAAATTCTTGAAACGTAAACTGATTCTAATTGACCAGTACACATATTGCAATATTCAATTATATTCACAAAATACCAAATTGGCAAATTAAAACAATGAAATTGTTGCATTTTTGTTGATCAACCTTTCGCAATATTGTGTAATAATATTGTAATTTATTTTTAGTTTAACATAATTTTCTTCTAGAATTTCTGTCCGAAGTTTCTTCTTTTGATCTATGATGGAAAACAATCCTTTTAGTGGACTTGTGGATGATAGTTTTTCCCGTGAACAAGATTCTGTCGATACTGAACAAGAACCATCTGTACTACAGTTTGAACGTAAAATATAACTTTACATTGCATTTCTTGATAAGCAATAACAAGTATGATTGCTTTAGCTCTTAACTATGGTGACCATGTGATCCATTTCGAACAATTTGAGTTAGCCGATCTGCCCCTGTCAGCGTACAATATAGATATTGGAGAATCAGGTAGAAGAAAACTCCAATCATTCAGCATTGAACATTTCTAATGTATGCCATCATTTGTGCAGCTGATATCACACCGCTGGAGGTTGGCTCTTCACTGTCACGTTTCGTCGGCGAAGCCGATGATTCGATTCGAAAACTAGAGGACTATGGAATCGAAACGATTATCGAAACGATTCTAGCGCAGGTGGTGAGCGATGCGGTTGAGACTCATCCGAGATTCTTTTCGTCCAAAGACTCTGAACTCTCCGTCACGGAGAGTTCCCACGGTCTGTTTGTCCCGTTCTCCGAACTGGAACTGGGCAACACCAAGGAGTACCCATTCCCGGAGCATTTCAAGCGATGGAAAGACACCGCCTCGGTCGCGTCCAGCTATGATGCAGAAGCAGCCTGGGAAGTGATGAAAGGTGCCGATCCACCGTCATTCAAGACCCCGTTCTATCTAAGTCTGCGAAACTGGCTTCAGCGGATAGCAGGCAGTATTGGATGTGTTGTGTGCTGGTTCATATGTTGCTTTTGGTGATCATCCTTTAGTTCGTAACTCTCCTAGTCCTAGGAATTTGTACTTAAAAACTAAAATACACAAATGGATTGTTTTGCAGTAAAGTAAACAAAAATAGTTTAGGACTTACATGTAATATAAAATGTTAAAACTAATTCCCGTTAAGGCTTAACCGTCTAACCTGTCAACGAAACAAAAAAACTAGTGGAAAAGTCACTAGTATAACTCGTTTTGCATAAATCTTCGGCACGGAAATGTCGTGTCTGTGTCTTGTCGGTTGAGTTTAGATTTGTCCGCTGAAATCCTAACATTTCTACACCGTGTCCAGCGAATTGCTACGTAATACGTCAAGATACCTCTCTGTGCCTTTGCTCGACGAGAAAAACAGAGAAAAATAGAGAGCTATGCCTTGAAATTTGAATAAATTGATATGCAATTTTGTTTTTTTTGTGCCATAACGAACGAATGTTGTTTGTTGCTAATCGCTTGGGGGGGTTTCTATGACGACGCACAATATCATACGACTTTACCCATGAACACTTGCGCGTGTAAACAGCGAGGGAAGTGGGCGGGGCCTAACGCTAAAGATACGGATATTAAATAGGTGTTTTTTTCCGTTGGGAAGACACTTACATAAATGGCAAAATAAATATGCAGTCAATTCGTTACAATATCATCTGATTATCTCTCTTAATTTTACCTTGCCCGTTTTTATCTATTTCTTTTGAAGGGAACTCTAACTTCAATAAAAGAAAGCTACTTATAAGAAATTTAAAATATGACCATGTTGCTGAGTTATATAAATCATTTTTATCATACTTTGCATGGTATTAATCCTTGTTTAGTAAATTTATAGACTACAGATAACTGATTGGGTATTATTTAGATCATTAGGAACAATTAGTCCACTGCTAAAGTACCGAGTTCAGTGTACCTGTAGCTTCGAGCACAGGTAACAATATAAAATTTAGCCCAACAATAGCAGATATTCCTAGTGGTTTGACATTTCGACTGTCAATGTGAAAAATGTGTGCGCTGGTTGTGGTAATATACACAAACATACATATTATAGCGTACATTCTTGTAAGGTTTTACCAAAATTGTAATAAGATTTTCAATACTTCTTGCCAGATCACTGAAGCACAATTGTCTATGTATTCAACACGAAATTGTAACAATACAAAGCACTTTACTGCCCATTCAAATAGAGACACAATCATTTTTGATTGGTAAGTGCAATGAAACTAATGTTTTGATTCTGACAATTTATGCTCTGTTTACTTACTACAGATATACATTCGGTAAATAGAAGACGATCTTGTGATTCCGTTGAATTTTGTTTTGTCAGTCAGTATCGAAAGAATGCAGCAATTACAAGTAGTGGTGGTAGTGGAAATCGTTTTTAAAACTTAACTTATATTATAACCTACAATGAGAACTATGGGTTAAATCATTATCCACCAGCTCTAGTTTTTTGAACATTGTATCTGTGTGATTTTTAATATGTGTAAATTGATTTGAAATTTCGTTTACACATAGTGATAATTATTGGAGAGATAGTAATTCCACTGTTTATACAAACGTGTAGTGTGGAAAAAATGAATATTATGTCAATAGTAGTCAGTAAATTGTTAATGATTGCAGTGTGAGTGAACATTTACTAATGCCATTCCGGTATAAATAAGCATATTTCCATCTGACTTATGGCCGGAGGTCATCCAGGTGAGTTTTCAGACTACAACATACAAAACACACGACTACATGTCCAACGGAGATCAGTACAAATCTGACTTTTATCAAATCTACAATAACCGCAATCCGCGGTCGTGCTTACTGTAATAACACTCGAGTGTATGATGCATCATATGTCATCTGCAAATACAACTACCCTTGAAATAGAGGTAAGTCACAAGTGATTGTTTCATTGTTTTTCTCAAAAGTATTCGTAATATTTTTACATAAACGAGACATCCATTATAGAACTGATAAATCTCTAACAATGTCTTGTAACTACTAACGTGAACATTTGAAAATCTAACTGGTTTAGATCTAAATATGGCATGACGCAAGAATATTTGTTCATCTAGCCATCTACCACTGACTGGATATTGTCACATACTGTATATATTTGAATTAAAATCAAAGTTTTTTCCAACTATTCTTTCGTAATAAAACTGTTAAAGCCTGTTTTGTTCAAAATTGAGTATAGAATTAACAATTATTACTCTTGAAAGGTGTACATATTTATTATTATTTTTTGTTTCAATATGGAAATTGTGTACTTTAGTACCCTGAGACTTAAGAATCATAATGGTACAGTAGGAAAATATGTAATTGTTTGCGAATTATTATACAACATCCGTAATGATATGCATTTGATTTTATTTTAATACTATAAAAAGCTGCCATACATTCATTGAAACATTTCACAATGGGATATTGAAATTATCTTGAGAACATCAAGAATTGTTTGTTGAAAAATTCGTTGTGTTATTCCAGAATAAGAATAGAGGTCTGTCGAACTACAGTGGCATCTTGAAACAGAAAATGGCAACGAACAACAATCACGATTTCAACCACAACAATGAGTCCAAACAGTGGAAAATTAGGCCTAGCAAGATGGCGCGCAACACCAAGAATTACATACGAGACCTGGTGGAGAATCTGAACTTGACGCCGAATCCCGAGAAGGAAGTAATTGCCCTGTCAATAGGCAAGTAAACAAATCAGATTTAATTATATCGGTGCAAAGGTTTATGTAAATGTGCTCTTTTATAATCAAATCTCCGATTTAAAATGTTGACAAACATACTATATATGACAAAATATATGTAAGATATTTAATTGTAAACATACATATATTCCTACATAAATTTAAAATGTTGAAAACTCTAATTGTTCTACCTGGAATTACCATAATATATCAATAATAATTCTAAATTTTAAGTTTTTTCTTACGTTTTCACGTTGTTTGTTTTCCCACGACCTTCTGGAATTTGTAAAAATACGTGAAAAATGTGAGACAAATAAAACATTAAATTTTGTTTTTATATCTATGTATGACATGATGAGTTGATTAATTGCATATACATATGGATTACTTGTTGTTCGTCGTGTTTACCGAATGTGAGATAATTTGAATGTCTAATTAATTCTGCCTTAGGATATAATTTAAACCAATACAAGTGTATTGACTCCACGCATACACGTGCCATGCCATTAAATGTCAATAACGTAAACATTTCCTAGAAAAATTAATTGTCAATCTATATAAATATTCAAACCGAACGTACAAAATATCCAAGTCATCATCACTTGAAGTTTTTCTGCTGGTACAACAATAGCTAACAGAAAAACGTCATTATATTCAGCGGCCATGACAGAACCTCACAAGACCGAATTCAAGATAAAAAAAAAACTTGTCATAGATTTGCGAAAGAAAATTGCACACTCATTTAGAAAACTAATGTATGCAAATATATGTTGCTAAACGTGTTGTATAAAATATATTATTTTCGCGTTATTGCGGTAACCTTGAAATAACCGGAATTCGATCAGGAATGAATGTATTATAAAAGTTATTTATGGGACACTAGCTAGTATCTACATTGAAATAGATATAATGATAATGTTAGTTTGATTATTGTAGGTGATCCTTGCATATACGGTAACATCAAATGTCCCCAGGAAGTGACCGAAGCCATGATGGACAGTGTGGCTAATATGCAGTACAATGGATATGCGCCTAGCACTGGTCACGTGGAAGCTAGAGAGGCTCTGGCCGAGTACCTGTCGTACAATGGCGTGAAGTACAGCGCGAATGATGTCATGATGTACAGCGGATGTTCGTCAGCACTGGACAACTGTATAACTGTACTGGTTGACGCTGAGGAGGGCCATAATATACTCATACCGAAGCCCGGCTTCAGCATATACCGTACCCTGGCCGAAGGTATTGGTGCAAAAGTCAAATATTATGATTTACTGGTAAGTTGTAAAAAGACTGAACATTTAAAATTAATTTTACATACTTTTCACACGACTAGTTACCATAAATGACTACAATTAGCCACTATGTAAACTATGTTGTACCAATTTTCAACTTGTAATATTAAACGTAGTCATTATCAATTTTACACTGAATTAACGATATCACACTTGGATATTATAAAGTGTCACACGATGTACGCATATTCATTTATGTTAGACTTGCGTATTAATTAAATAATTGTATATATAAACCTATAATATGTATGCAGCTCTGTACGATGCATTGTAAATAAATTGTATACTGAGATGCTAGTTTATTGGAAATTTCAGCCGCACAAGAAGTGGATCGTAGACTTGCACAGTTTAGAGTCACAGATTGATGAGAATACCGCTGCGATAGTGATCAACAACCCGTCGAATCCATGTGGATCCGTGTACTCAGTGGAACATCTGCGACAGATCTTGAACATCGCGAGTAAATACAAGGTACCCATAATTGCCGATGAGATCTACGAAAGGCTGGTGTTTCCTGGCAAGGAGTTCATCTCGCTGGCGTCTTTGCACTCTGATGTACCGTTGTTAATATGTGGAGGTCTTGCAAAGAGATTCTTGCTTCCTGGTACGTAGATAATAAACTTCTTCCATCATATATATATATATATATATATATATATATATATATATATATATATATATATTCTTCGATTATAAAATCAAAGGTGCAATACACGACTTTCTCGATTAGAGTAATTGTTAAGTATATTCATGTTAACAGGCTGGAGGCTTGGGTGGGTTGCAATTCACGATCCGTATGGTGCCTTCGAAGATGGCGTACGAAAAGGACTACACGCACTGGCCACTAGGATAATCGGTAGTAACACACTCATTCAGGGAGCGATGGTGCAGTTCTTGAACAGTGTACCACAATCGTACCATGACGATTTAATAAATCTACTATATGTAAGCATCACTTTGCTCCTTTCAAAACCACACAAATAAATGTCGAATCATTCTTACAGCAAAATGCAAAACTCTGCTATGACATCCTCAAAGATGTACCGGGGCTGATCCCGTCCATGCCGGATGGGGCCATGTACATGATGGTAGAAATAGACAACACTTGCTTCCAAAATATGGAGACAACGTTAGAATTCGTCACAAAACTGATGGAGGAAGAATCTGTTTTCTGTTTACCGGGAGAGGTAATCAATGTTGATTTTTGTTGTTGGAATATTGTGTATGTTTATGGGATTATATATGGTGTTTCAGTGTTTCGGAATAACGTTCTTCATGCGAATAGTCGTAACACCGCCGCCAGAAATTCTCAAGGAAGCATGTCAACGAATTGCAGACTTCTGCGCTCGCCATTACACATGACACGGATATAATTAGACAGATTGCACTAGAGTATACTTTCAAATGGTACAAATGTACAATTCCATATGTTATAAATATGACTGGGTGTAAAAAACAAATAAACATACCTTTGTTAACCTCTATTAGTGTTATTGTATGCCGTCAATTATAAACAACACAACTTTGAACCTTACAGTCATCCGCTAGAACACCAAAATACAATTATTATAAAAATCACTTAGTTTGCAATGCGCGATTTATTAACAAATATAATATTAGGAATATTCAGAGCGACAATGACTGTCAGCTGTTGTCAACTGTCAGTTACATTCATATACTTGCCTGTTAGATGTCACTACTTCCCATTATAAATGTCCGTTTCACAACACATAATTCAAAATGTGAGATAATGAAATAAATATAATCGATACTAAATTTATGTGCAATCTGTTAAGCTACTTCCAAGTACCTTGTGTAACATAAATTCTGTTAATAGACATTGATTAATAAATCTAAAACTTATACAGAAAATCTATGAATAAAAATTATTCTAACTATACTGTGTGAATCATACTTTAGAAGTGTACTAATTTTATCGGTCGGTGGCGCTTGCTTTGTGATATCGAGAATCTCATTCCAAGCTTTGATATTTTACTTACACTAGAATTACGTGTATTTATCTACATTCTTAAAGATATAACGTCAGTGTCACATTGTTCTTCGAGAAGGTCAAATATATTTAGTATTTATATTTCAAAATGATCAAGTTCCTGGTGAGGTGATTGACTGTTTGACATTTGAAGAAATATTAAACGAATTGTTTGTTTTTTAAGTTTTCATTCGGAATGGGAGTGTATGCTGGTATATATATTTCTCAAAATTATCAGGTATTTACATGCATTAAACGATTATCTAATCTATCTGAAATAATTTCATTGTTTGACCTGTCAGAAAACATTTATTCCTAGGCAAATAATTTGTATTCTAGGTTCCAAGAGTTGATGAACCGGCAGCACTGCTAGAAAAACTGAAAGAATTCGCCGACAAACACAAGAAAGCGTAACTTGCCACCGTTTATTTGCGATTTTGAAATGTACATACGTCTTACATGTTTTAGAAATAAACTAGTACCACACTATATGACTTTATGCTAAACTTAATCCACCTCCCGAGTACTCGATTCGTGTTTGCGGTTCCACAAATGCCAGCCAGTCGCTGGAGTGAGTTGGCAAGAGTCCCATACTGTGACACTTGTACAGCGCTAACGCAACGTTAACCAAATTGCCCAGAAAGTATACCAGTTTCTGTCCGGCTGCACTCGAACCTTCCACCATTTTGAATGTGCTTTGCGTTGCGAACAGCAACTTCAGTGGACGCACAATTAACATGCCCACCATCATGATAGGGAATATGGAAATAGAGTTACCAGCCATGTACATTATGAACAAGTTCATTGGGACTTGTTTCAGTGGGCCCAGCGCTAAATCCCATGACTTTTTCATTATCAAATGACTTGTGTCAGAGTTCTTTGATATTTCAGTATGACCCGTGCTCAATGATGTACTATACGCAGGCGGCGCAGCCAGTGGACTCTCGGAATTAGCCCGATCTTTCACCCTGTAAATGTTTCGATCAAATGTATTTTGACAGCTCGCGAATAGTTCATAATAATTGTATACCTCTGATCCAAACACCACTTCAGTCTACGAGCTCCAGGTTTCACTGCATTTGCCATCTTACTTGCGTATTACTTTAATAATTAACTAATTGCAGGTTAAGAACGTCAATCAAGAACCTTGTATTTGCTATAATCCTTGCTGATCCGTATAAATATAATAAATAATTGATATGAAGTAAAGTAGAAGTATTTATTTTATACAATTTGATTTAGTTCACGTTAAATTATTAAATTAGCTAATTTATCACAATTTGTTCAATTGAAATTTAACCAGGTACTAAATTCTAGTTATATTACATAGTGAACTAGTGTCAGAAAGCAAACTTCAAGCAGTAGAATGTAGAATTTTTTTTTTTGGCAGTTGGCAATTAATTTGTCAATATTCGTATTTGCAAGTTACGTTTATAATAATTTTGAAGTTAATTGTATCCAACTAGAAATATTACCGTAAAATATTGAAAGGTACAGTGTTAATAAATAGTAGATATTATAATATATCAAAATTTCGCCATATCAAGTTTCTAATAAGTTTGGTTATATTTTGTAAACATTGAACCCGCATTTTAGATGGAATTTCCTACGGATTGGGACATTGAAAAATATTACGATGAAACGGAGCCCGAACTACACTGGGAAATGAGAAAAGAATTCATGGAAGTGAACAAGGAGAAATATCCCGAGGATTATCTTGTGGCTTTGGCCAAAACATTTTCCAATATGGAATTTATGGGTTGCGTGTAAGTTCGCATTTGGAAGAAACTAATCTGATAAATATTGCATTATTTTGATAAATTACAGGTATAGCCCAGCGCTTATGGCCCGAGTTAGTGCAATGTCTGAGGATATAGTGAAGAAATATCGTGAAATGAAGACAAAATTGCAGAGGACCTTCGTTACAGCTTCTAGTGCGGCAGAAAATAAAGGTTAGACATTTCAGTTGTATTTATTATGACAGCACATAAATATAATTATGCCCTTCTAGCGAAACGAAAGACAGATCCTGGAACCTACACTAGTTTTGCTGCAGACAAAAAACGTAGAAACTAAACTAATAATAAGGTATGTCATTTACACTGCACCTGTCACAATACTCATGTAATAATTCTTAAATATCAACGGCGCTTCGTGATCTGAAATGAAGTTTCTGTCTGGTTTTAAACTTGCAAATGGATTCTGCATTGGTGGCTGGATAATGTGCACTTGCGAACAACTTTCTTCGACTCGTTTCAGATCTAACGGGGCCTCGTACGCTGTATAAGCTGTGAATATAAACGGACAAGTGCTTGATACAGCGGCCCGAATTGTCTGAGGCCATGTGTCATCTTGATTAAACCCGGTGCATCTGTGCAAGCCCGGATTGAAGGCACATACTTCAAATAAAAATACATATTAGATTAAGCTATTTTATATAACAGATAAGAGTATATTTTAGTGTTACCAATGTCAGGTTTTGTAAAACATTTACTGTTAACGTATTCATGATATAATAAACCATCTTTGTATTCAATTGAAAGTGATTTATTTCTCGACCGGCAACTATCGCATAACCTGCAACAATAATTAGCAATCGAACAAGAAAGCAGATGAATATTGGAATTACATAATTAGTCAGTTATATTTACAGAAATATGGGCAAAATATATGTTAAAAGTTATATTGTTTGGCGCCATTAGCAATAGTTTTTAACTACGCCACTGTTTTTAACATGACGTAACCGAATTTCTAACCTCGAAAGTTGACATTTGTAGTCAGAGAAATGTCAGGCAACTATTATTTTGTTATTGTGGGCCACAATGACAACCCGATATTCGAAATTGAATTTACAAGTAATAAGGAAGTGAAGAAAGAGGATCACCGACATTTAAATCAGTTTATAGCGCATGCAGCACTCGATTTAATCGATGAGCATAAATGGAAAACGAACAATATGTATTTGAAATCCGTTGACAAATTCAATCAGTGGTTTGTGTCTGCATTTGTCACAGCAAGCCTGATCCGATTCGTTGTGGTCCATGACAATCGGAACGAAGAAGGAATCAAGAACTTTTTCTCGGAAATTTACGAAGCATACATCAAGCATTTAATGAATCCATTTTATACCGAAAATAATCCTATTAAATCGCTGGCTTTCGAAAAGAAAGCGCAATTATATGGTAAAAAGTATTTAACAAACTAAATAGATGTTACAAAATGTGTATTAAAATAATAATTAAATGATTCTAAGTCTGTCATTGATTGATTAACGCCTTGTAAGCGAATGGATATTGTTTAATAATTAGTTGTACGTATATTTTTAATGTATATATGATTATAAATAAAGTAATTCTGTTCTTACCTGAGCTTGTTATTGATTACAGTAGCATTTAACTCTGGACCAATCATAATTATCTTTAAATGCGCTATTTCTGGTATAAAATGCATGAAGAATGTCTCCCAAGCTTGCAAGGTGCTGCCCTCATAATGTAATTCGGCACCGATCAAGTGGATTATCATGTTTTTCTTAACTGTAAACTGGGATACACGTATTCCATACAATACTGTCAATGGACCAGATGCACCTTGTGAAATCATAGCTATCTTACACTCATCTGATAATGAAATGGATAATTCAGTATTGTTCACTATGACTGTTTAATATTTTTTTCGTATACCTATATCAACAGAATCAGATAAGACAGTTTTTACAGCTTTCTCAATAGTATCATTCGTATTCAGTTGGAGTTCAACGTTCTTAGGGCTGCCAAAATTCATGTCAAACATGTATAACTTTCCTTCTGCTTGTCTACGCACCAAGGTTGCAAATAATTGCAACTTTGCACACCAGTACGAATGATTCTTTGCTAAGTGATCAGCATTCTCCCGGCAGTACCATACCTGATTGAATATGAGTGATATAAAGTGTGGAAATTCTACATGCAGCACACAAGATTGCACGAACCTGACAGCACGTTCTACAAGTAACCAGTTTCTCACATCTGGTTTCATAGCACGAAGCGCAATGTTTCGGAAACAGTAACAAATCTCTTTCATAAGGATCAAGATTCCGTTTCAACCGCGCAGTTACATACTCCAGAGATTTAATGCGAGTGTATCTCCATTCATCCGGAGTAGAAACGTTAGAACCGTACAACCAGCCTACCAGATATAACAGATCAGCATTTGGAACGGGAATGATGTGAACATATTAGTTACATTGGCAGCGAACATGTAATTGTCAGCAGATAATATCTACGTACACTCACCAATATAAATGTATACACACAAGCAAGAGTATTCAACTGGAGATGTATGATCGTATAGTTCAAACATTTCATGTATGTATGTTCGACTGTGGTCGTGTATCTACTTAAAACAAAATACTGGATGTATTGGCCAGTGTATAGTATTTGCGTATACTTCTAGGGCAGAATATAAAACAACTTTTAGCAGAGATAAATACTACATCTACTGCAAGAAGATAGATTTTAGTATCAATTTTTTCACACACACACAGAGAAACACAGCATTGTTTAGAGTAAAATCTTCACCTTCATTTTGTGCAAGTAGGTTAGTTAATACATTGCACAGCGCATCATGTTTCGACGAATGGCTGGCCATATGTGACATACAACAGTACCCGACCGCCCTGCATTTTGTACAATAATACAGTGCCTCCTGCCAGCACATGGCGCATAGACCAGCAAGTGTGATATTACTTGCGACAACTTGCTTCTCGGCAACGTTAACCTGTTTGACAGTTGTTGATTTTACATTTTCAACCAACGCTTGTCTTTTGTTATTATTTCTGCGCGCTGCACTTTTGTTCGGCATTTCATCACCGACTTTCAGCGACTACTGGATCAGCATTCAGTAGTAAAAATAGCCAGTCGTTACAATAAGACAGCCACATGTCGTAAACCTTTTTTTTTGGCAGATAGTCAATACAGATCTAGTCTCTTTAGTCTGTCGCGTGCTAAGAATAGTCTCAAGTAGGTGAATATTTCTATTATTGGATTCTTTTTGTATTGCACGTTGTACTGGAAGATTGTTTAACGAAAACCACAAGTTGTTGTTGGAATACTGATGTATTACATTACATACAAATACGATGTAGGTAGGTGTACAAAAAAAAAAAAAACTTAAAGCTATTTGTCACTAGAGTGTAGTTTCTCGATAGAGACCGACAACTGTTCCAATCGTTGCACAAGTTGTGCCATGGTGGTGTGCGAGTGCCGGAGCCCTTCAGCACTGAGCGGTGGATCCGTTGTACTGATTGTGGCGCCCAAATCAAAGTGTAGCCGCGCCAATCGTTCTTGTTGTTCACGAATGTCTGTCATTTGTTCCATACTGCAGCCTTTACCTACACATTTAGAGATCTAGTTCATGAAATCTAACATATCATATAACTTTAGCCACAGAGTAATAAAAAAGAATAGAAAGTACAAGAATATAAAGGATAAAATACATATTGTGCTACTTACCGAAGGCGCGTAGCTTCCCCGAATGAAAATCGTCCAGTAATCCAATGAGTGCCCGTTCCATATGCCTCACATCAGGCACTTCAGACAGAAAGCAGTGATGCTGTACTTTTCGTTCCGCTACGAGAATACACCACCAAACACACAGCACACAGGCCCAACATAAAGTACCAAAGAATGGGGAACCAAAACAAAAGAAATAATTAAAAAACAGAGGAAATGTACCTACAACAGCTGCGACTACAAACGTAACTAGTTAAAATATAATTATGAATGTCTGTCGTCAGCTAGCCTAACAAGGTGTTGCTGAAATAAATAGTATTACATGCAATAGATAACAGGATTAACTAACATAATAGATTAATAGTAGTTCTACGAAGCGAATCATTCATTCGGATTGAACCAATAGAATTATAGTAACACACGGGAATTTATGGGTAGATTGAAAACTTGATCAATGCATACCAAATTAGACAAACAAATACCTTTATGCACATTTCGCGGTCGAGTTGTTGTAGTTTTTGACTGATCTCGGCCTAAGCGCTTCTCATTTATGTACGTGACACGGGCAGATCCAGAACCAAGTGTGGTGCTACCTAATAGCAAATCAAATAATAGTAAATATAAACAACATGACATGACAATTTGTGGTTATGTACCAAGCCCTAGAAATCCTCGACCCACTGATCTTGAAATTGAACTTTGGCTGGTGTCACCACTTGAAGAAATCTATAGAGAATTCATGTTGAACATCGTGATAAAGCACTTATATTAGCAAAAAAAATAGTTACCTTGTTACTTCTGACTGGTGACACAATTTTTTCATCTCTTGAAACCGTATAACTGTCTTGTGCTATGTCATCACCGTCACCCTCCACGTCACTAGAGACTAATTGTTGCAATTCACAAGCTTCATCCCTCGATTCCATTATAATTGCAATGCATTACACCAAACTAGTCACTTCACATATATCTACTCGCTTTGTTTACATTACTATCTATATTTGAACGTTCAGACTACTTCTACTTTGAAAATCAATGATTCATTAATTCATTGTATTGAATAATGTATGATTTTAATCAATTGATTTTGCGATATAGATAATAGCACTATTCAAACTCATGTTTATTAATAACTGTCATTTTGACGTTTTTCTGTTGGTAAATACAATAATATTGCGACATTATCAGCGTAGCATACTTATAATTCAGCATCTACTCGACAGATGTCGCTAGTTACATCAGAAATCAGTTATTGCCATATGTTTACTTAATTTTGAAATTGTTTGATTTACAAATATTTATAGAGCTCATATACAAAGTTTAAATACGTTAACAATATTTATTTTAATGTATTATCAGTGATTAATTTGCATGAAACATGAAAATCTTTAAATTATATGGACATGTATCAATGATGGTCATTACATTGCATTAATATACCTTCGATAGCTCAGTTGGTAGAGCGGTGGACTGTAGTTTAACAGTATGTAGATATCCATAGGTCGCTGGTTCAAATCCGGCTCGAAGGAAACTTTTAAACGAATGGTGTACATATACGTGCAAATGATAGTTATTGCGTTGCTCCAATATACTGTCAATAGTTCAGTTAAATAGACTCATAGACAGTTGATTTCGTTGATTGTTGATTCAAATTCGGTTTGCAGGAGACCAATATCAGATACATATCCATGTATGCATTTATGATACTAGTTATTACATTACTCTAATATTCTTTCGATAGCTAGGTTGATGGAGTGCTGAATTTCTTTTTAGTGTATACTCTACTTCATTCTCTTGCCCTTGATGATGTTTACACAAGGGTAGCTTTAATCCTAGCAATACATGAGCTGTAGTTTTCAGCAAGGAGCACATACACACACACACACAGTATATATATATATATATATATATATATATATATATATATATATATATATATATATATATATATACCTATACCTATACCTATACCTATATATATATAGGTATATATAGTAAGTAAGTAGTTACAAGCAGATGTTTGGTTTCTCAAAGCAAACATCGTTCATGGCTGTCTTGATGTGTCGGTCCCCGGAAGTGATTTATGTTCCGAAATGTAGTCAGTGATTCGCTCGTTTCCTGTTTTCTCGCTCAACAGATTTCCACCAGGAAAATCCGGCGAGGAATGTTCGCGTCCGACATTGGATTTTTCCCGTCTTTTTTTTTTTTTATTTGCGGCGGACAACACATTCATTTTCCTTGTGAAAATAACATTTGTACAAATTGCACGGACACGAGCAAAGGAAACCATATCCAGTGATGCTGTTCTAGATTGCATTTTAATAATGTACTAACTAGTGCAAATACGATTAGGTGATTTTGAAATAGATATTATTGCAAAATTAAAACTAAATCTACAATTGCAGAATATAAACTTAATAGATACGCTGTTGGTGCTTTAGTAAAAACATTTCGTTGTCTACATGCTTGGTTTTATTATAGAATTAGACTAAATCTACAATTTCATTGTTTAGTTTAAATGCATAGCTGTCGAATTCTGACTGATCAATGTCTGACCGTGTAGTTTGACGTATTAGTGAGTGTCTTTATAACGATTATAATGGTCCACCCTCACCCTACATTTGCCGGATATTGGCTATAAATATAAGAGCAGGCAATAATAATAATAGTCGGGGTAATTATTTCCAACACTGCCTGGTCAGGCGGCCGTTGTGAGGGTGTGTTACTTGGAAGGGGTAGACGATAAAGAAGCATTTTGTCAACATGTCTAAATGGATTATGGGAAATCTATCATACATACACTGTGGTAAATAGTATTTTGTGTACACCTTCTCACAATGTATGGATGTGTGAGTGAGTGTGCAAACATTAGTTACTTCAATTATTACTTCATTTCCAGGACGCATTAAAACAGTAAAACTGAATAAATATTGATACTCACATATAGACCAGTTGTTTGCGCAGCTAATAAACAGTTCGAAATGAATTATTACACTGCGTAAATACACGGTTCTTTGTTTTCTATTAACATGTTCATGCAATGTGTCACAGCTAGAAAAGTATCGTCTTAATAATATCTAGTTGAAAATGCATTAGTACTTACTAGATTACGTTAATGTACCTTCGATAGCTCAGTTGGTAGGGCGGTGGACTGTAGTTAAACAATTATGTAGATATCCATAGGTCGCTGGTTCAAATCCGGTTCGAACGAACGTTTTAATCAATCTGACACTTTGTTATTTCTTAGTTTATCATTGCTCAGAATGGATATGCTCCTTTGAGTCTATCAAAGATTGCATTGGCAATGAATCTGAGAAAACATCGTCGTCGACCAGAGCACATCAATGTCGTTCTTGGCAAATTGCAAACGGCAGAAAGATGTTCGCGCTGGCCGTAATCTGAGGGGCTGCTTCACCAGATATCCTCGAGCAGGGTAATCTGGGATGGATCACAGAAGGATAATCCCGTGTGTCACAGGCCGTACGATCGATGACCTCAACATCTGGACGTACATCGATTCCTCTCACAAGCATTCCAACAGCCAAGCAGTGTGTATGGATACGTCTCGTATTCACACTTGCAATATTCTGAATTTCGGATGGTTCATTATTCATGCTGAACCGGATAGTGAATCTCTCTGATGAGAGTTTACTACAATATATATTTAGTATAGATCCAAGTTGGCTCTATTACGAACCACGTACACACGTACAGACATAATAATAATAATAAGAATGGGAGGAAAAAATGCGTAATGATGTTGAACACTTAGGAGAGCGGTCTGACGCTTGGCCAGTCTGTAATTGGGTTAACTGGCCGTTATGTGAGGATGACACATTGTTTTTCCACGATTGAGGCAGGCGAGAATCACAACAGAGCCTGGTTCTCACGCTCCCGCGGACATCAACCGGCCGGCCCACGCAGCGTCCGCTCAATCAAGCGAATTAACGCAAATTCTGTAAAATTCGCCACTCTCACCAGAGCGAGAACGGATACCAGACAACGGATGTATGTGATGCATGTTGGCACGTTGCCAACAACACTCGCTATTGAAACAAATGAATTTTTACAGCAGTCAGTTAATAAATAGAGACTAGCGAGAATATTGTGTCGGATTTTCTACAAATATACTGACGTAATACCCCACATCTGTCCAATGACTATGCCGCTCATCATTGAACATTTAGCCAAGGGGTAGTAGAGTCCTGCAAGGCGAGAAACCGAGGCGCCACTACAATTGAATGACTGAATTGTTTTTATTATCTCCACTCAGCTTGAATCGTGTTTACATGCTTGATTTATGGGGGGCGGGAGGGGGGGGTGCTTGTACCGTCGGTCACCGGCGACAACTGGACCTTAATTGTTATTGATACTTCCGTCAGATGGCAGTGCGTCTGCGGGCGCCACCACAACGCAACAAGCACACAACATAACCTTATTTTGATCTGTCAAATGATATCTTCGTATAATGTAGCTGCATCTATCAATAAATTGATTCTTAATGTAGGTAACTCTTTGCAGAATAACCGGATTGAAACAACAACGTTTGTAGTTGTGTTACGCAAGCTTGTGAACATGTCCGCGGGTTTCTGAAACCTTTATATCCGGTTTTATTTATTTACCGATCTGTTCACCGACAGACAGAACAGCGTTGTGGTTGTATCTTGTGCACAGTGCAATGGTATATATAACGACGGGTTTGTGGTTTCTTTGTCGAGTTGAAAGTCTGGCTTGGGGCTTTTTAAATTCAAATTAGTGCTCATTTGAAAGTTTTTGTTTTCTTAAGCGGCAGTTCCGACCCCCGCATCAGACGCCGCCTATCTGCATAAAACCTTTTGAAGTTGCACACCGGATCGAGCGTGTATCCGCCGGCTATGCGACGCCATTTGCATTCGGGGGGCCTAGGATGAGGGCACAGAAGTTTCCTACTTCTCTGCTCATTCGGGTATAAACATATTCCAGCCTGAATTATTCTCAAATACGTTTATAAAACGTTTTAAATGTGGATTTTGAGCGTAATAAAATCCTAATGATCGTTGATTATCACAAATCTTGGATTTATGTAATCTCTTTGTGTTATAGTCAGGCAAACAATGATGATAGCAAAGTATAAATTACTGTGGATGATCGATTTATGACAGTCATATTTCAAACTAGATTCACCTATCTAACAGTTCTTTTCGGTTTATCTAAACCGAATTTTTCAATAACTTTTTATCGCTGAATTGAAATCGTGCTGAAGGACATACATACGTATCGTCGAAGAAAGCTATTTACGATTCACGCATTTCGTAATTGTTATTACATATTACGCGTGTTGAATGTATGAGGATTATATTACGATGGTTAAGTACAGTTAGAAATGATATGGATATATGTACGTAACTGTCAGTTGGAAACTGCAAATCATAGCTGCCATGTTGTTTACTGTTTAATCGTGATGAAGCGAGCAACGAAACAGCCGGACAGCAGGAAGATATTAACAATTAAAAACAGTATCCGTTGCACTACCACTGATGCTGCTGCTGCTGTTGTTGTTGTTGCTGCTGCTGTTGTTACGGCCGTCAATGACAATTCGTTCGGTGACATCATAGCATCGCACAGGGCGTGCGAATCTCTTGAACCCGGCCTCCTAAGATTTCACACATAAATTAATTTATTTTCCGAGATGACGGGAGCTCATATGACACTCTGTTTGCCCGTATTCTGTAGATTTCAAACGCAACATACCAGTGCGTCGAATTCCCAAGGCCCATAAAGTATGGAATAGTTTTTTTAGACAGTTCAATTGTGGAAATCATAATAGTAGATTTAAAAACAAGCTATTGGAAATATTGTATTTAAAGAGAGAGTATTGGAAGAGAATAGGTGAGAAGTAAGACTATGGCGAATGTACAAGATGGCTGACTGCAATGCATTGATGTGTTCATCACATCTCATTGAAGTGATGATTGTAATGTACATGAGTCATTCAATGTGTCGAGTGCAATGTGAATTGTTACAATACGCAGTTCCATATTGCGGTATGAGAAACTGATTTGTTGCATATCATTACATACAGTAGTACTCTTGCGTTTGCCTTAATTAACAGCTCTTGCCAATTATTACATGCATATGTTGGCATGACATTCATCTACAATCATATACTTACAGACAAGCAACTTACAATAAATATATATATATATATATATATATATATATATATATATATATATATATATATATATATTGTAATGGTTGTAGATTAAAAAAAAATTGTCGTAAATCAGAAAATGAAAGAATGAACAAATATATTTGTGTGTATTTTCAGCTGGTCACCGTCCACATTTTTAATTAAATAATCAACCATCAGTAAACTTCTAACAGCAGGAAGAGATATTGTAAAAAAGTAACGTGTGCGGGTCCTATTTTTATTTACAGATCTGTATCATCACTGGATTTATAATTTTGTAAATCATAAGGGTACGAATACCGTCTGCCTGTATGGCAGATGGAAATATGTATCTCGCTAAGTTCTTCCGCGTTTACAGGAACGGCCGTTAACCAGTGCGCTGTGCAATTCACACACACAACACAAAAAATTTAATAAAATTGACCTCCAGTGTGCGCGATACCCATTAGGACAATTAAAGTCCCTGGGTACAAGTCACTGCGTTAATTGTTAATTAGTTCGTTAATCAAACGCAACATCAGCGTGAGAATCTACAGAACGACGTATCCGTCACAACTGTCAAACCAATCACAGCAGCTGATTCGACCGAGAAACAAACGACGATCACGATTTACCAGGACAACTTCGATCTTGCAAATTATGAAACAGTACGGAGAAAAAATCAAAAACAAACTAATACGGAACGTGGACGACAGAGAGCAGTAAATGTCAACGGGAGAGGAAAATGAACGATGCCCGGGGACAAACTTCGATCCCAATCTAGTGAAGTGGCAATCATTATTAGAAAAATCTGTATCACGGATGCGCATATATTTTTAATCTGTGTAATGGCCCAGAACCATTGACTCCTTAACTTTACGAGAAACAGAATGTGCACACTGTGTGTACAGGCCGGTAATAAGACGGATTGTTTTATGGACGGCGGGGCCCCGTAAAGATGTTCGCAAACAAAGTTATAAAATTTCAGTTAATCTTTTGTCATCGTCATAAATGCGAAGCAAATTATTCGAATTCTATTAAATTTTTATGCCAGCAATAGTTTATATAGGTTTTTCTATAGAGTTTGTGACGTTTTCAATTGCGAGTACATGTTTTATATTGCAAAAAATAGTGTCCAATATTCATACTGCCAAGTATTTTCTTCTGGAAAATCATATTTTAATCATGATTATACGTACTTGAACATTTGCCTAAGATATTGTAGCTAATATTTCTAAATTTCATTTCATACTACTTTAGTATTAATTCATTATATAAAAGTTGATGACAAATATATTCCAAAAGCATCAATCGGTATGAAAAATTAACTAAAAAATCTAGTCAGGCTCTGTACAGATGTCTCCGGTAATTGTATAACATGGCGAAGGCCAGATTCCGGGGCTTTTATCGTTCCGGGGCTCAGGTGGTCCCGGACTCAGGGAGCTTTTACCCGGAGTGGTCGTGGATATTCCATGTGCACAAATACATATACTTAGATCACACACACACATGTGTACACGAGTTTATATATCACATCTGATACTTGCACAACACCATACACAGAAAGCAAATCCTAGGTAATTTAGAAATCTGTAAAACATTCTTGAAATATATTACCTTAATGGATAATACATTGTTTACCATTTCCAAACTCCATTGTCCAGCTACCTAAGATATCTTATTTAGTATTTCAAATGAACTAGTATCGCAAATTCTATATTTGTAAGAGCTACAGTTTGATGTTCAAGAGCAGAGCACACGCGGATGATGGACAATATTCCGAGTTTGAAATTACTTCCACATTGCATTACAAGGGTTTCGTGATGATAGAGCGCACCGTGCTCATCCGGTAATGTCATGTAAATTGCTTCGGGTGCAACGTTAAAGAACTAGTCAGAGATGAAAGAACGACCAAACGATTACCAAAACAATCAAGTTTGAATCAGAAATCGGTATTCGGTTCGGTGATCACGGCGAAATCCGGTTGTCAGCGTCTGCAATTCACGAACAACGAAGTGCATTTTTAAATCATCATCATTTGTTGAATAGTTTAATTAAATGTAGTCGTATATAGACTGAGGAATTATCTTCTAGTAAGAGAAACTGGTGTATGGAAGAATTCTACGGCAAGAATAACTGTGTATGTATGTGTGTGTGGAAACCTGGGGAAATTTCAATCTTCAGACTCTGTATATGAAAGATTTCAATTGACTTAACTGGAGGATTCAGCACATCGTGTAGAGGTAATGTGATCGTGTGCGCCGCATTTACAGTTACCTACCTTACCGGCACACATACACACACACGCGCATATATGATATTGTGGTGAATGTATAAGCTGAATCAAACGTCCTATCCGTGCGTGTGTGTGTGTGTTTGAAGGATATATAAGGAAGGTGCCGGTATATGAAAGCGGGTGTGTCGGTATCCGCACAGTTATACGGTGCTGCAGGGAAATTTCCTCAATCTAAACCCGGAAAACCGATTCCGGACGGTCCCACGGGCACCGTATCCACCGTACGAACGAACACACACACACACACACACATACGTGGACTCCGTGTATATGTATGTGTGTGTGTGTGTGAATTTTATTTGCTCGCATGTTCGGTAGCGCGCCGGTCGAATTGCGGTTGCACTTTGCAATGCAAATTAAAAGCAAAGGATCTCGAAAATCGACAATACGCGAAAACCCGACCAATTCTCAACAACACATACACATATACACAGGAATACGTAGATATATATATATATATATATATATATATATATATATATATATATATGTATGTATGTTTTGGGTACCAGAGAATGTCTGTGTATTTGGTGAAACCGTTTTGCGGCTCCAATGGATTCAGTGAAGCGATTCGTTTCTATGTCCGTCTCTCTTACTTGCATGTACTGTGCTATCGCTATGTTTGTATGTATATGTAGCTATACTACGTACACAGACATATGCGACTGTGTATATATATGTTATGTATGTATGTGTAACGTAAATATTCTATCGTGTTGCGGGTGTGAACATAAACCCGGCAAGGGACAACCAACATATATGTATGTGTGATTGGTCGAGATCACGTTTTGTTCCGAACGCCTGAACGACCAGTATAGGATTTGCAAAACGAAATTGCACTCGCCACCAACCGAATGTTGAAGACTAGTTCGCATAACGGTAACGGCACACCGGAGACGATATGTGCGTGGTGGTTAACAAATAACACATTTCCAGGTTCAATAATAGTCAACTGCACAGTAAGGAGAAAGTATTATAATAACAGAATGACAACAGTACTTCAGGAGCTAGGACAGAAGTACACAGGTACCCTGTAGCCTTGACGGCTGATGGCGGAGGGTGGACGATGGTTGCTCGCTTTGTCCGCCACGGTTCAAAGGGAATTTAAATCAGTTAGAGGGTTACAACGCACAGGACCCGCCGGCACTGTAGCAAATCTAAAGAATACGAATAGTTGATTAGTAACAGCACGTATGACGGCTAAATAGCGTGGATGATCACTGGACACAAACGTAATAACTTATTACGCTTCTTCTTCTCCTTCTTCTGCTAATAAGGACAGTAGTGACATTTATTCAGCTGTCGAGTTTGCAACGTATGTTAAAGAACACTATGGTGCTATTATTATTTGAATAATATAGTTCTGCTTCAAAAAAAAGTTATAAACAAATGCACACAATAACATATTAATATTTTAATAAGATAGAATTAGATACCTGAAATTTCTGTCATATTTACAAAAAGGCCACAGCCTTGGCAACGCGGTAGGCAGTCTCTAATGTTAAGGTCGTGAGTTCGATCCTCACCCGGGGCATATGCGTATTTTCTCGTATTGATTACACAACTCGAGTACAACTGTTGTTAATTTTAAAATTACATAATTCTGCGTTTTCTTTGGCACATATTTACGTATTGAAATTGCACAAAAAAATACCATAACAATACGAGCAAAATACACATGTACGTTTTCTAATATTTATAGGTTAGGTTTTCTTCGTAATTTGTGCGCGCGTTTGTGTTGTGTACTGCCGAAGCAGGCGGTCCGGAAATGACGCATGTAGCGAGAGCTTTAATTAAGGTTGCAAAGAAAATTGGAACATATTTAACGATAATCGTCTGGAGCAACGGCAGAAGTAGTAGTTGCGGCCGCTGGCGTAAAGAGAGGGAATTAATCCTGAACAACTGTGTAACGTACAGCATACACAGGACTCTCGCGGTCAGTCTTCTCCCTTCACCATATCCCTGTATATGCGACAACAGGTTAATGTTGCGTGAAACCCTTATACACTGACACATGTAGCAAGAACCACACACGAACTCATCCATCCGTCAACATTTCCTCCTGCTACTCTTCCACGTGGCCGAAAATATTCAGTACTTGATCCTGGAATCTTGTACAATGGTATTCTAAATTCTTGTATTTCAGTATTTCCCATTCGATTAGAAATAATGGAAAAGAGGTTTGGAATGAATTAATATTAGATGGAAGTCACAGTATGTTTTCATTACAGGAGCACTGCTAGTAATGTACTTATTTATTGTAACCGACTAGAAGTTTGTTTGAAAAACTTCAAGTCACCGATGTGTCTTCATCAGTGCGCCGTGCCGGGCGCCCCATAGCGGTTTAGTATTTATTTACTGTAATGGTTAAATTGGTTGTGGCTGCACTAATTCCTTCGTTGCACGACATTTTATTTAATTCGTTTCCCTATTTTCTTGTCATCGTATATTTTACACGGAATTTATTTGATGTCATCGTTTAGTTTGCAATTATTTATTTGATTTTCACGTTTCAACGATCATTTTGCTCTCGCAAGTCTGACACAGTCTACAACAGACTTGTATATTTAAATAATGTCACAATGTTTCATATTATCCAACGAAGGTTAATATTGTTTTAGAATGTGAGAAATCAATATATTATGATATTGGACCGTCGAAAAAGGGTCACGTCACGCGAATTAACATGACAAGTGAGTTAATCCTGGATGCGCCTTTCAAAACCCTGTTGTAATGCTCGTAAAGCCCTGTCACGTACATTGGAAATTAAAAGGCATCCGTCGCTGTCATTCATTTACGGAGTGGGTATTCTTCTCTTCAAATCAGCTAGACGTTCCTTTAACTTTTCGATCCTCTCTTCGTGAGCACCTATCAATGGTGCGAGGGCAGCAATCAGATCTTCCTTGCTGAACTTGCCATTGACCATCTCCTTGGACTTCTCGACGACACACTTGACCATACGTTTACCTTCCACGGATTCCGGCAGTGTCCTGGCCCGAAGTGCGTCCAGATCAGCGTCAGATGCTCCTGTTTCCTCCTGACATTCCTTGGCCAACATCATAATGGCTTCTCTGATTTCATTTGCATCGGCAGCAATGACGTGGAACAGACAGACCTATACAATAATCAACGTTAAATTAGGACAGAATTAAATGCTATCATTTTTTAAATAAATATTATGCTTTACATAAGATATTATCAATTTTATTTTCACTAAACATGAAATGCAACTTACCAATACTAAGACAGCCAGTTTGATATTGAAGCCGACCATTTTGATTCAGTTTGTAGGTATTTGCAGATGTTTAGACGAAAGCTGAACTGATTTTCGAATGAAAAAATTGTTGCTTATATACTGAAATTGTGGGTAATTATTTTAGAATTACACATTTATCAAATTATGTCGGATGTATTTAGTTTTCTGATGCTCCGATGGTACAGTCTGATTTTAACACAAAGCATACATACATACAATCACAGGATATTATAAATATGTATTTTTTATTGTTAGTATGACCATGATCAAATGACCAACCTATCTATTGCATCATAATATAGTATACAAACAACTTTTATTTATTTATTTTAAATAATATTTTTTATATTTGTTACATTATACATGATATTTCTTAAAGGTACTTCATATAATGTATCAAATAATATATATATATATATATATATATATATATATATATATATATATATATATATATATACATACATACACTTATGTATGCATACAGTACACTATTATATGGTGTGCTGATGAAATATTAAATCCATACGTGTGATCAGAGCAGGATTGAATGTCAGTTATCAGTGTGTGGCATCAGGGCACGGGGGCACGGCACGAGTCTCGGGGGCCCCCGTGTGTTTGCTCCTGTGCCACCTCCCCGGAGAATCGCATGTGGACACCGCCCCACTGACTATTAACCGTCATCCGATATATACATTCACGGTAGATAGATACTCGCCAGCCAGCCAGCCAGCCTATGTTAGCCAGCCCAGGTATACCTGACAATACGGCCGGATCGTAAATACACGTCTATCTGTTTTCACTGAATGTCGTACAAGGTCAGAATAATTGCACAAATGGATTATTACCTTCTGTGTGTGTGTGCTTTGCAGTAATGTAATGAACTTTCAGGGAAATTCGTCGCAATACTATTCCAATATGACAAGATTCTTATAATCCTCTGTGATGCCTGATCTTATCGTAAGTGTAAACGTGTGTGAACCTACGCTTCAGCAAACGTAGAATCATTGTCTAGTCGTTGTGAACACACATTTAACTAAATGAGAAACCAACATTAGCATATTTAATAATTTCGAAAAGCAATACCCATGTACGTCACGTGATTCTGCTGAATGCAAATATGATTATGTGCAAGCGTGGTCATAACTGCGACAAGCCGGGTTAGGGGGTGAGGGGTGGTCTGCACGTACGTGTCTGTAGCCAGGTATATGTGCACGCGAGGGTGGGATTATGGTCGTCAAGGGGTTAAGCAGATTTCATCAGACCCCGATATTCATTATCTGTAATGGATTCAAATGTACTAACGGCTACACATTGCCTGAACACGTCATGTGGTCACTACGACATGTACTTGTTGTTGTAGGACTATGTACACCTAGTATGAATACCTAGACTAGATCACCGCAAATAATTCAATATTTTAATTGATATATTACAATACTTTCACACAAGCAAATCAAGGTGGAGAATTTATCGTACCGCACCGTCATCTACCAACGCATACGGTGGATTGCTGAAGCGCACAATATGTGGTCTAGAACTGACATTGCGTGCAACATTGGCCAGTGTTTGCCAAGGCTCTCTGTTTACCTATGAACACTGTTTACATAATATTACACTGCACACGCAACTCTGTTGCCACGTACAAATAAATATCTCCATGTTTGATTGTGTCGCGCGTTCTGCAACTCATGCGAAACCTTGAACACAACGTATACAGCGGATCTAAGCAGAATTTAATTCCATTTACAGAAACACATTCGATATCGATATATCGGAGATATGATGCTAATCTTATTTTATTTAAATAGTACAAGTTTATTGCCAAATGTTTATACATTTTTTTTACAAAGTCTTCCTTGTTTAATTGTTTTTATGCGCCAGTTCAATAAACATATGTACTAATATTGCAATAACATTAAGAAATACACTTTTCCCTAAACATAAGTTGCTTCATCCTTGACCTACATATATGCGTAATAAACAAAATGTTCAGCAACAATGAAAAGATAAACAAACAATTTACACTCGTATATAAACTACCAAGTCTACCAATTCAGTACATCAGTACAACACATTATTCACAATGAAGTTCCCAGTCCTAGTATTCTTCATCTGTTTCTTCATTCACCAAACACTGTCGTTCGAAGAGTACCATGGCGAGAAGCATCCCGTACCACGAGAAGTCGTCAACTTGACAAGAAAACTATCGAGATTCTGCACCGGCAGAACAAACGTCACAGAAGAAGATATCCAGGTGATTAAACAGGAGAAGCTGCCGGAGACTAGAAGTGGTCTATGCTTCCTGGAATGCTTACTGGAGCGACTCGGTGTCATTGTCAAGGGCCAATTCCGCAAACACGGTGTGGTAACCGCGTTTGAACCGATGATGAAGCACAATCCAGACCGCAGGAAGATCTTGAAGAAAGTCGGGGAAGAGTGTGCGTTGGAGATTGAAGGAAAAGTGTTTCCAGAGTGTGGAGATCTGGCGAAAGAATTGTTACAGTGCTTCAAAAAGTATGAAAACTTTTGTGACATCAAAATACCCAGTGAATATTTGTGATTGAGTTATGAACTAAGAGAATTTTGTTTTTTAACGATTATTTTTTTTTTAATCCCATTGTTATGTAAACGTTTTTTGTATAAATTAGAATCTATATTATGTTTTTATTTGTATAGTTTTAAATATATATATATATATATATATATATATATATATATATATATATATATATATATATATATATATATGAAAATGCTTGAAATAAAACTTTTCAAATTTGACAACTTGCGTGATTATTTATTTCGTAGCAAATAAATACCAATTCTGCAGAAAGAATTATCGTGGAATAATACAGAATAATGAACGAAATAAAAAAGAAATTTGTTTAAATAGTTTTTCCAGATAAAGCATGCAAATAAAATGCATGGTTATTTGTTTTAAGAACGATTAATAATGCACAATTCTCGTGCACACAAATTATGTGAAATCTAGATAATTATTACTGGAACAGAACAAACAGCGTCATAAAGAACTGTAATTTCAAGAAATATTATGAATAATTGTAAGAAAAACATGAAAAACATACATCTTTAAATTATTTAACAAAAATAAAAAATAAAAATAAATAAAAGTTGTTTGTATAATACACAATTATGATGCAATAGGTTGGTCATTTGATCATGGTCATACTAGCAATAAAAAATACATATTTATAATTTCCTGTGATTGTATGTATGTATGCTTTGTGTTAAAATCAGACTGTACCATCGGAGCAATAGAAAACTAAATACATCCAACATAATCTGATAAATGTGTAATTCTAAAATAATTACCCACAGTTTCAGTATATAAGCAACAATTTTTTCATTCGAAAATCAGTTCAGCTTTCGTCTAAACCATCTGCAAATACCTACAAACAGAATCAAAATGGTCGGCTTCAATATCAAACTGGCTGTATTAGTATTGGTAAGTTGCATTTCATGTTTGAGTCAAAATAGAGTTTATAATAATTTATGTAAAGCATTATATTTATTTAAAAAATGTTAGCATTTAATTCTGTCCTAATTTAACGTTGATTATTGTATAGGTCTGCGTGTTCCAAGTCATTGCTGCCGATGAAAATAAAGTCAAAGAAGCAATGGTGAAACTGGCGAAGGAATGTCAGGAGAAAACAGGAGCATCTGACGCTGATATGGCCGCACTCCGGGCCAGGAAGCTACCGGAATCCAAGGAAGGTATATGCATGTTCGAGTGTTTCTTTGAGAAGTCCAAGGTGATGGTCGATGGCAAGTACAGCAAGGAGAATCTGGTTACTGCGCTGAAACCACTGATGGGTGGTGATGAAACGAAGATTGCGAAGTTAACGGAAATGTCGGTGTCATGCGAGAAGGAATTGGGTGCTGGAACTGACAAATGCGAGACGGCCAAACTGCTAATGGAGTGTACTGCGAAGAAAGGCAAAGAATTTGGCTTTGAATATCCCAATGATTTCTAAACAAGTTTCAATCGCTGACGTTATACATGGATTTTGGTTAAATTTGGTTTATGTATATATGTATGTAAATGACGTGTACTATGATATAAAATAAAGCACGCATTGACAAATAATAATGAAATATATTTTCTTTATGACCCCTTTAAGAAAAAATCTAATTAACGACAGAAAACTCATATGGTTAGATGAAAATATTTATAGAATGCATATGAAGTTACTTGCATATGGTGTTGTGACGTCAGCAATTATATAATGACGTCAATGAAGACAGGATTTACTAGAAGTAAATATGAACTCAGCACAATAGAGTTTCCTGAACATACATGTAGTTACATTCGATTATTTTATAAACAATTATAGTATCAGGCAGGTCCAGGAACTTGAGAACTTCTAAGTGACTTGATAAGAAGAATACACCCTTCAGTAAATGGGTGACAGTGAAGTATGCCTTTTAATTTCCAATGTACTTGACAGGGCTTTGCGGGTATTACAACGGGGTTTTGAAAGGCGTATCCAGGATTAACTCACTTGTCATGTTAATTCGTGACCCTTTTTCGAAGGTTTGATATCATATATTGATTTCTCAAATTCTAAAACAATTTGGAGTTGTCTGATTCTCTAGCTGTATATTTAACTAATTTTATTTACAAATTTTAATTAAAACTGTGTATATATACATATATATATATATATATATATATATATATATATATATATATATATATATATATATGTATGTATGTATGTATGTATATGGATTTGATGAATTTGTAGAGTATATTTTGGATTTGCGGTGACGTAGATAAGAGAAACACTAGGTTTACGTGTTATATTTGCCGGTGAGTGTACTGCCGACGTTAATCCCGAGAACAATTGCACTTGTTAACCAGCCCAGCTACGTCTCATTGTGTCGTGTGTTCGTGCCATAATCCTGCCACATAGAGGATCACTTTGTCATTACACCCTGCGTACTCTTTCACACACACACACTCACTCATTCGCTCTGTTACCCCTTCACCATACGATCATCATACACCTATCTTGTTCTTTTCAGACCACGCTTTCGCATTGCTCTGCGTGCAAAGCTGCTGGCTGATTCGGCAAATAGCAGCTGTTTTTGCAAGGGAACAAATATAGCATCACAACCAGAATATGAATACACACACACACACACGCACACATGTTGTTTTAGAATCCATGGACTCAATAATTGACACATTAGAATAATAAATGAAGTTACGTCAAAGGGACAATGAAAAAAAAAATATTCAAAAAATTATTACCAAGATTGAAACATGATTTTCCACAGAGCAATTTCCACTCGTATGATTCTAAATAATAGTACAGTTACATTTCCATACACATAACCTCGAAAATTCCGTTTAGCATTTTCATTTGCCCGTTAGCAATTCAGGAAGCTCAAATGTAGCAATCGCGAATTAAATGAAAAGTTTACGTAGACCCAGAATTGCTATTTCGTATAATTTAATGTGAAAATCGTAATATAAAACGATTATTAATATATTTGAATATTGAAGGATTGTTTTTAAAATGATGTAATCGAATGATCACTGAATACTGACGGTTTAAAACTGTGTAATAATATCAATTTCCAACGTTATAATGCACATCTTTTGTCGTAATGATGTTTGTGGTGGTGGTGGTGTTCGGTTGACGTTTGTTAGTTAGCTATTGTTGCCGCTAGGGTTGCTGGCGCGCTTGTCGCTAAGCTCCGGTGGGAACTTGGCCGCATGTTGCTCTCTTCACTCGCGTTATATTCTGATGTTATTACGTTGACATCTAATTGTTACACACTTGATCCTTATTATTATTATTGTATTCAGTCGACGTTGGGGGAAAACTGGCAGTGTAAAAATTCCCTATGCCGACAGTGCAAGTGAGACGGAGCGCGAGATATAATATAGACAATGCGACTCGAGGTATTTTTCTACCGATATTTATATAACCACGTTAGTGTCGTGCAATAGGCGGTTAGCAAATGGAAGATATTCATATTGGATTACGGGTGATGGTGGAATATAATGTATTCATTACTTTTGTGTGCTTCTACCTCTGACTTATTTGTGGTTATTGTTATATACCTAGCAAGAATGAACGAGAAATATATGTTGTTTCGTCGTCTAATAATCCTTGTGAAGAAAAATATCTACCACATCTGCAAGTATAAATAATTCTGCAAATATCGTGTTTGCCGATACATAAAATGACATGTTGAATTTATTACTTACCGATTACGAAGACGCAGATAGGACACTGTCACTGGTTTAAGTGTATAGATACGTTATCAACACACGTTATCACCGATACAGTAATCCGTGATTTATTTACTTAAACCGAAAGTGAGAATTCGGGTGTCTTTGTAACTGTTATCTTATCTTAGGTTATGTTCAACCGTGTCGTTTGACGTTACCTACACGAGAGTTCCGAAGGTGATTGTGTAACAGTAGTAATACCAACATTAGCTGGATTCAACACAAACTATTACAATTATTTATTTTCAACCATATTGAAACAAAATGTGATATATTTTTATTGAAACAAGGAAAGACGCGGCGAGACAATTCTTGTCACCGACCCATACGCCTACAAACTATATGTAAATTATGGTTTTTCGCAAGAATTTCTACACGACTTACAAATAAAATTATGCAAATGGCGTGTAATTTTCGCTGGAATTATTAAATTACACGAGTTAAAAGTTTCGGAATCATTAGTGCAAATTTTCGGCGAAAGGTTGTTCTTTCAAAACGATTTTCTCGTCTGCATATTTCGCACGGAATCGTATCGTAATGCTTCGGATCTTTCAGAAAGTAGGAAATAATTACGCAGACAACACAGACGGCAAACCATTTTCACGTCTGTGAATCACAAGTACAAATCCCTCATCTTCTCCAAGCTCAAAGCTCTACCAAGGCACGTGCTTCGCAGGAAAGCTTAACACCTCTTGATTTTTACGATCTAGACTCTCTCTTATACCTCCTACTTTTTCCGCTTTGGGCTTTAAGCTTCGCGGAACGTTCGCGCGGATAATTTCACGTACGTGCTTTGTGCTTTTTTGCCGAGCACACTTTGATCTCTGCTTTGTAATTAAAAAAGATTTCCTGCGTATGAGCGGTGCAGGAACGTGGCGCTTTGTAAAGTGTTGAATATTTCACAAGATTTGCGATTATAATATTCTATTTTTATGTTTACCGGGTTGTATATATTTTATAGATTCGGAATTGGATATTTCTATATTAAGATCTGTTTGTTAACACGTGGTATTTGACGGATGAGGGACATTTGCCAAATTTACTAATGCCTGAGTGAGTGATAAATGCGTCTAATTTGTTGCTTGTGATCTGGACAGTACATACAGACTCCTGTAGGTTTTTTTCTTCCACATTTATAGCTGAATGATGATGCGTAATACATATGACATAGTACAGGCCAAACACAGTGCTTTTTTGTCTACATTTTCTGTAATTTCTGACAAAACATCCGTCTGTTTGTTACAGAAATACGAAAGACAATTAGCGAATGATGAAAAAGAATAATAATAAATATGTTCTTCCAACATAAACAGCTAAAAATATATTAATATATCTACACCTAAAATCGTACTTACTACTTGAAAATAATTGACAATTTTTTTAGTATTTATTTTAGACAAAAATATTTAATTTTTAAATAAATATCTGCATTGATAAATACTTTTATTATGCATCTAATGCAAAATAATGTTATAAATTATTTTTTTTATCTAGTAAATCGAATGCAAATATTAATTTAAAGAAAATTTCAACCCAAAATACTACGAATCATCCTGTGACGTTGTACTGAGCTTTACGCACGTGGTGGGGGATGACGGTGGGAGGAGTTAAAGCTCAGCGTTCCGCCAATCACACGGTGACTCCACCTCTGTCAATCCGTTCGTATAGGCACCAATAGTACCGTGGTGCAATTGTTCCAGTTTAATCAAATAGCAATCAATTTCATCTAGCTGGTTCTACATAAATTCAAATTTGTATTCGACAGCTGCTGATGCAGAAACAGAACGTCAGATGTTATTCTAATAAGTCCACAGTTGTGTTGAAACTTACGATAATTCTAAATATTCAGCTTAAAATCTAAAATAAATAATAGTATAACTAATAATAAACAAATATTATAGGTATATAGTTGACTATCTTTTATTTGCAACCTTTTACGTATAAAATACTATGCAAATGAAAATATTCAGTTCTCCGATAATAAACAAAGTAATATATTTCATTGAATTCCTACAAATTTTTTAATAATTTGTTATAAATTTGTATATAACTATATAATGAAGAAGGGTAAAATAAGATATTCAATACCAGGCACCCCGTATTAATTACCACCAGGAACCCGGTCGGCCTTGATTACCGCTAATTAAGCGACCGTTCGTTACCAATTACCGTTAATCACGAAATGAGCCACTTACAATGCCATCAAACACAAGATTGCACGACGTGAAATGACTCCATATCTGGCTTAAGATGACATGTCACCGGCCGGGTTCGCGCGCGGGGGGCGTGGTCAATCTCATCACCGGCTCCGCCCACCAATGAACCCTTAAGCCAATCGCACATACGGGCGAGAATCGTGCGGCAAATCGCAGATAGTCGAGTTGCGGGTGAGTTCTCTCAGAAAATCGGATGTTAACGGACGCCAGCGCGACAGGCGGCTCAACTGTGACCGAACAGTTGTCCGCGAAGTGATAACGCGATAACACGTGGTGGATCCTCTGCAGTGAGTGTGGAACGGCGTCTTCAGCGGATGCAACTAGCCACTACATGCAATTATACTATTCACCTTAGCGGCTGATAAGTGATATATTACGAAAATATTTGTGTCCGATAAAAAACTAGCGAAATAAATTCGACAAAAGCGAGTGCCATTGATGTGAATCAAACTGTCTAAAATACAATTTAATATTGTGCAAATGTTTCCAAAGTGTATCACTAAATAAATATTAAATATTGTGCGCTTCTTTAAAGAACAACAAAAATCACTAAAATACTACGTAAATAATTTCTGACAAAAAATAGATGGTTATTTAAATAATTCGTAGCTGGATTTCATGTGGTCGAATGAAGTATTCTACTCGAAATACGTGTTAATGTATACATTTTGATTGATCGCTTGGTAACGATGGAGTTAAGTGCTATACCACCGATGCCATTGGACTTCAGCGTCGCGGTGCGCCAGCGGACGGATGCGGACGCTGCATCCGACAGCCCGGTGGCCGAGAACGGGCTCCGTACGACGCCGGAGACGGCATCAAGCAGTGCATTCCGTGTTGTGACACCGAAGGGACGATTCGAAGGTTCGTAAATTCGTTTGAAAATTATTATCTTAAACTGTATGGAACAATGATAATGTTAATAATACTCCTAGTTGATAAGTATCGCAATGAAAATGTAACTAAAACATTCGACAATACACTTCAAATTATCTTGTGATTTTGTTATACTTCAAAACAAACACTGATTTTCAACGAGTAATTCACAATCATACCTACTGTGTTTCTTGATTATCATAATGTCTATCTATTTTCTTCGAAACTATATATGAGTTTCAACGAATTGAATGTTATAAATAAATATGTTATACATATCACGGCGGCAATTTATTTGAAACACAAGTTAATATTAGTCAGTTTCTTGGTAAATGATTTTTAACTGCGATTAATTGTTCACGTTATTTATTTGGGATTAATGTGATAAGATTGACACAAAACCATGTTTCTACGTAAAGCTTTTAGGTTGCAAAGCCTAGTTAATACTGAATTTTGTGTTATCTATTGATAGTATTAAATGCGTTAAAGTTGAAAATCGGTTATTTTATAGAAGAAAATGAAATATAATTCGTAATATGACACTTGATTGAAAATAAATAAGACACGGAATATTAACAGTATATCACCTGTAATCACATACTGGCCACTCCTTTTCACCGTAACCAATCAAATGTCTGTTTATTTTTTGTTGGAATTTTCCATGTCTTTATTTAACATCGACAAACGCGAATCTGATTTTTATAACGCACGTTTACCCTAAAATAAAACTATATTCTACTCTTCAAATGAGGCTGTTTATCTAAACAGTATATTTGGCAATGCAATGGTACATTTTGCTACCGCAAAATGTACCATTTCGTTAGTTCTTATACGCACTGGGCTACAAAGTACATCCCGTCAGACTCATTTACGCGTTTATAACGATGTTATGACAGCGACCCTGTCATCATGGTAGGCCCTGGATGACGTCACACGCCGCTACGCTGCACTTGTTCATTTAAAAACGGCACTAAGCGGGAATCCGATCAGTTTGAAAGATCGAAACCTACACTAACTGATATTAAGATTGAGAATAATTTGTGAAATATTTTTTTATTGTTTACGCCGTTGCTCTTTTTGACACATGCGTTTATAGATTAATCCTCGCTACGTACCCCGTACCCCGTCCCCTCGCTGCCCGCTGCCCGCTCCCGTGCTGTGTGTGTGTGTGTTACATCAGCAGGAACTAATTATTTTTTGCCATTTTCAATTAACACCAGATAGTAGGCCGTGGTGCGGGCTGCTGCCGACGGTGCGACGGCAGCAGCCCGCAGCAGCACCACCCCCCACCCGTACAGGTCCCTGGAGCATCCCCTTTGCCTTTTTTCCCCGGCACACTGGGATCAAATTAAACCAACCCCGTTGCGATATCACGCGCAGCTCGACGTGACGGCATGCGCACGTTTCCCGACGCGCTTCACACTCACGCACGCTAAATGTGTGCGTGCCTGCGTGTGTATATGTATATGTGTATATATATATGTATATATATATATATATATATATATATATATATATACATATATATATATATATATATATATATATATATATATATGTATATGTATATATACATATATATAATACCAGTCAATGCAAATAACCTATCCCTACACCTGTACCAAATTTCAGAGCTCTAAAATATATAATACAGAAGTAATCGCAACTTTTTCAATTTTACATGTTAATTCCCTATGTCCCAGATTTCTTGGGACACCCGGTATGTATATAATTCAATTAATTATATATGTATATTTTATATAAATAGATACTTTGTTTATTTTCACGTGCTTTATTTTATTTGAAAGCTACATGTATATGTATGTATATATATATATATATATATATATATATATATATATATATATATATATATATATTATGTTCCGATTGAGATACACAATGCCGAGAAACTATTATCTAGGATAAGAAGAATTAATACCCAGAGAAAGAATTATTAAACTATCTTTTCCCGCTTGGTTTAAATACAAATGCAATGCTCGCGTAGCACAGGTTACAGCAAAGCCCCGTACTATATAAACACTGCAAGTGAAACTTTACATGTGTGTGTGTGTACGTGTATATAGAGACAAGTAAATTGTACGTGTTGGTGTGTGCCCTCGAGGTCAATCAGCGTCCCCGCGCCCGTACACTGATTGCCGGGTGACGCTTACTAATAAAAGGGTGACCGCCGCCGGGACATGAATCCGTCAACTTCACCACCAACTAACCAACATTCACACACTCATACATACATTCGTGCGGAACTACAACTACTAGCTGAAGATTTAACAGTTTGTTTACAAGTTTGTAGGTTATGTAAGCAAGCGATCTATTATAACGTAATACAGCCCATAGATGATACACAGTTCAGGCTGTTAAAGCCTAAAGGATACCGGGAATAATAACGATCCGCGCACAATGAGTTATGTGCACGAGTAAAGTGGACAAGGAAGCAGCCACAACAGTCGCCAAGGGCAAATGGATGACCAGCATGCAAATACAGGACACACACACAGGATATAACATATAATTGCAAAGACTACAACCGTTGCTTGACTAAAATCTGTCGATCCGCAACGCCGCCAAGCATGCTGTAATTTCGAAATGATACGTTTAGAATTCATTTTATCCACCGCACTCAGGTACAATAACCTTTGAAAACGTAAAGAATCTGATAGAGTTCTATTTGCGTCGGCCATCCGTGCACGGTACCGTTATTTACCTTGTCACTAGCGCTGTTATCAGTGCGTTATCAGGTGATGTGATTGGTCGATGCTGTGTGAAGTGGCCGACACATCCACGGCCATCTGTGTTCCCCTTTCAATGTAATCCGAGTAAACGCATCAACTGATATTGTGGCAATCATATGCAGTACAATTGAGCAACTAAACTATGTATTGAAATAACTACAGTCTGTGTGACATTAGACTAAACAACACACAAACTTGGAGGTTATGTGTACTGAGATTTCTTCTAAAGTGAAGGAGTTATTCCCCCCTGTAACCCGACACGTATCCTGTTCTTTAGACAATTCTAAATCCCATGCATACTCCAGAGAAAAAATTGACAACAAAAACGTTAAAAATAAATCTGTGTATCTGTATGTGCGTCACACATGTTCATAAACTGTGTGTGTGTTTTTTTTCCTCTGTGCCTATGTGCTTCGGTCGACGACGTCACCACACGTAGTTATGGGTCTCGAACCCGGGTCTTCTAAGGTCATCTACTCCCGGACATTAATATGACAACTATGTAATCGTTAGCTTGACAGAAGAGAGAATTAAATATTAAACAATTCTTTCTTTTTGTGTGTGATTCCTATCACACAAGACATGGAGAATCCAATCAATATATGGGGCTCTGTTAGCCGGCTATCAACTGATTCTTCTAATCCAGAAAGATTCTACGAGTCAATGCCGTAGAATGTCTGTCGGTTTATTTTAAACAAGGTTAATCCCGACCCCCTACGGTATGGTGCGGCAATGGACTAGTCTCCCGTTCTCTGGAGAGGCGGACATCGATAACTTGACGGCAAATCATAATTATATCCGGTCTTTGGAGAATTGTGACTGTTCGTGGGCTCTCTCTGTGCTGTATGGGCTAATGCAGCTCAAGCGTGGGAGGGCGAGAATAGCACAGACACTTGTACAACAGACGTTTAGTTCACATGTGTACACATACATACATTCATGTGTAACAAATTCTGCAACTAGAATATCTACCACTTGTCTCAATCCTCCTCTATATGTATAACAAAACATTTCTACAACCGTAGCAACACTCCTCTTTTAGTTACTTCCGAAATAAAACCAATCAATGCCACAATTGTGTATCAATTAATGCAATCAACATGTGTATTTATCGTACCTGATACCAAGAACCAACATTACTCTGGTTTTCAATGAATTATATTCATTGTAAGTTATTTGAAATTAATATTTATGCCTAAATTGCTAGTATTTCGGCATCTACGCCAAGCGCTTCAGTAATTATTGAAATCTGTGGCCTGGCGCTGATGAACACATCATCATGTGCGATGTGTGAGGGATAGTCCATTCGCGTGAATTAAAAACCAATTTAAATTTAAAACTGGCTAACATCCGGCGCCATGTGGCTAGAAGTTGGCTACAAATTGGTGAGTCAACTCATTGTTCGTCTACGTACACACATTGCATGTATGTGTGTGTATGGTGACGTCAGAACATTGGTCGTACACACACCGAACCTCGGTCGGTTTGAGTCAAGTTCGGGTCATCTTCATTAAATCTCTAGTTGCCAGTCCTAACTGATGCACAGCAGCGCGCAGAAACCGACAAATACAGAGCACCCATCTGATGTGCTGATGTGCTGATGTTGTGTTTGTTTCAAACATTCATTGCTATGGGAGATTATCATCATCGTCATCTGTTTCACTGTCAACGTCAGTTAAGTAGCAAAGAGCACATCGAACTCGTATCGCAAGTATGAAGGGGAAAGACATGTAGCAGTAAGTCGCATCATCCCATCATTCGTAAGAGGATTTCAAATCCGCAAGCCTGTTATCGGAAACCGGAACTAAATCCCCAAGATTCCTGTCAGTTCAATGTGTAGTGTACGGAGTCCGAGTGGCTCGTTTCATATCTTATGCCGAATAGCGGGCACATGCCTGGTTGACGGAAAGGTAAATTAATAACAAGGACAATCAGTACACAAGTCCTTGGCAAGCAGATGTGTACTAAACGGAGCGAGACGGACTGAGAACGTAGAGACGCAGGCCAGATCGGAAATAACAAGTTAATGTGTAATTGTGTTCAGTTGCTGAGGATGATTTGGTTCCATTAAATGTGACATCATTCTGGGCGCCAGCAGCAGGCGCATTGCCCTCGTTCACTCGTCATTATACACACACACACATGCATATTATATACATATGTCTATCCAGTTTATAACTGCAGGACACCCCAAATGTACACCTCATACTTATATTGTACTAAGTTTATCAGTATTTCAGTTAATGCAGGTTTAAATAGCCTCATCTTGTTTGATTAATGTAATGAAACTTCTAGTTCTTATATAGATTTTTCTTTTTTACAGGTGGCGATAGACCTGCATCCCCAATGCAGTTTCCTACAAGTGCTGGCTTTGCCACCTATTGTCGTTCATTGTGGGGCGCTCCGCTGTTGTCGGGCGCAGCACCTGGCCGATACCTAGGACACCCTAGGTCACCCAGTATTGAGCAGAACATCAGCGAGAAAAATAATAGCGGTACGTTACACAATAATGCCGTAAGGTTGACAAGTATTGGTCACGGTTTGTTTACCATAGACTATCCGTGTCGACCAAGTTTATGAATTGCTAATTGTCGCGGTACCATACTCTTCTGTGGACCACACACGCCGACTTGATTTGCTCCGTCACATCCGTCGGTCGGGCCACTTGTGATGTTTAATATTCATCACGGCAATTAGGTGGACATTTTCGGTAATCAAGACTGAATTTGACAAACGATTAGACGGTTGGATAATCAACAATCTAATTTAGATAGTTGCCGGGTGGCATTGTACGGTTAGACCTGAATGTTACATGGATGTTTTTCGGTTTAAAATCCACGGGAACTAAGGAGCTGGACGCCAAGGATTCGCGTGAATCGGTAACGATAAACCTGACCGGGTAGAAACGGCTGTGATAAAACGCGATCATTGTCAGAGGCAGAACTCTAAAAGCGACGGAAGGAGAATTTCAGCTATCACGGTGTTTATTGGACCGCCGTTAGAGAAATATTAAACCCCGATTTCCCCCAGAACAGAATCCGAGTTAGCTTGAAGCAATCAACTACTTTTCTATCAGTACAATTCCACTTTATAACTTCCCAGGACTGGATTAATTATTTAAAGATACAAATATTGTTCTTTCCGTTTTGACATTTGAAACACTCCGGGGTCAGAGGCGAAATAGGACTAGTTGAGAGTGCACGAGAGATCGTACAGTGTGATATTTGTGTCGGTCTGTTGACGTAAGGTAAACCGTGTAGACGGCCCCGGTGACATGTGTATGATTTACAATAGCTACACCTATATGCTTACAGTAACAATCAATCATGGCTGATAACAGTGCGCGCCCCATCACCAATCTCCAATCGTACGCGTGATGATAAAGGGCGGTATACACTGCCTAGTGCCGCACTCTAAACATCTGCCCGAGATAATGTGTAAATGTGTAAGCTAATTGTGGACGTTGTAAGATTCTGCAAAAGTTAGGTTAACTCGTGATTATTCTGTACATTGACAGTTCGAATGAACATGTGTACAAGTCCACTGGATACATGTGTGTGTGTGTGTTGTGTGTTGATCTTAATCATTGGCTAGTAAGCACAGGTGACACGAGAGTCTCGCAGTACTGACCGTCTGTTGTGCACACACAAAACCTGACGTAAACGAATATTAATGAATTCGAAAATATAAACCATTATTCGTACACAAAGTAATGTTGGACGTAAATAACCTACAAAAGTGCAATTTGCCCGCGATAAGAAGATAACTGTCATTAGCGCGTTGTTCGCTTCACAAAACAACAGAATACATGATCTACACCCGTAGCTAAACCGGCATGTACAAAGAAAATGCTCTTAAGCATCCCTTACCGGTACATATGTCACTGTGTTTAACGCCCTACTTGTTCACATGTACCACCCCGCTCCTCATCGCCGCTAAATGCTATCCAGCGTATTTACATAGCCATTAGACTAGCAAGGGTTTTACGCAGAGCTTAGCACGTGGCTGTAATATGTACATCCGTTTTAAAAGAGAGGGTTAATTGATAAAAGGGTGCCCACTTGGCCGCTCGAGGCGCTTGCTGGTCCGCAAGAGGGCTGTGAAAACATGACAGCGGGATGCCAAGGGTGCTTTATGAATTCGGCGTTGGCCTTTTTGTAGTTCCGCTTAAGCTACTTACGCGGTGTTAAGGCAATTTCGAGGACACCCCGGGATCTGAAGTGTATGAATAATATTGTAACAGTAGGTTTTTTTGTGACGTATGATTACTCCTGTTTTGTCGAAATGTTCTGACAAAACGTCGACTCAAATAAGTAATTACCGGGATATTATTGCCACTGGATAATTCTTAGGTGCATGAGTTTACAATGAAGTTCTCACGACAAACGTCTAGAGTAAATATCATTTATAACAGATTAATAACCGGAATCCATCAATTCCAACTCCGGCAATTAATAAGCGAATCGATGTTTAGAACGACATAATTCACCCACCGAATATTCACCCCCCCCCCCCGTCTCCAGTCACCTCGGGTAATCATTAATCAAAACCGCGGCCCTTTATTAAGACATCAAACAACAAAGAATAAAGGTTACTGCAACGCGCTATTAAGCCAATAATGAACAGTTGATTAATACTGTAATTTTCCAAGCAATATATGTGTGCGTTTGAAATGTTTTATATATTCAGCAGATAGTGTGTTTACCTGTGAGTGAAATGTTTAGTGGTGGTGTGACAGGAAAAATAATGGAAAATTGTGTGAAATTACACGTTTCCTTGATGAAGGCAGTACTACCCCCCACCCCACCACCAATATGACGCGGTTCCGCTAATGACTATTGGTTAATTCTCACCCGACTCCCTGTCACACAATCCTAATTGGTGCGCCCGGCTATGATTGATTATTACTTTACACCTTCCGGCTTATTAACTAACACACGTTTAATTATATACTCTCGCCGACGCAACTCTTATATACTCCACTTTTGTCTTAAACAAAACTAAACGATTAAAATAACTAATAGACACGAGACGTTCCTGGTGTTGTGAAACGGTGGTACGCACGTGTATTGTTGTGTACAGTACTATGTGAGTCCTTGTGCAAATATTAGGCCGTTATTACAGTGGCCAGACTTACGGTAAACACGGCGAGGAATTATGGATTTGCGTCCACATACAGAGTGTAGCAAACACGAATCATTGTCCTGTATGTTATGTGTATGATAGTAGAGAACAACCGGGCCACTCTGCTGGCCACTACGTATGTACAAGATTCTATTTGTTTGCCACAACCGTTCATATTTTATACAACTTTTATACCGGACAGACACGCATGCCAGTTCAGACTAGATCAAACACACGAATCAATTGTTTATTAAGCTCATGTTTGATTGACCAAGTATTCATGATTTGTTTGACGAAAACATGAAAGGTCTCGAACCATTTATTTTGTGATTTTCCGCCATGATTATAGCAACCCGTAAAGGAATATCAGATAGAGTACATTGTGTTTTATAATATGTATGTTGAAGGACAACAGCTAGCAGATTTGTACAACTGATATTTTAACTCAAAATTGTGGCATTTCTTCAAACTCAAACTTGAAATACAGCGTAAATTATTCCACAGTATCAACGACGCACTTGGAAATTATTAGAAATCATGAAAGTTATTTTGCACGAACAAGAGCAAAAAAAATCATGGTTATATACAGTTATACGGCATGAATATTAAATAGAGTTGCGAACGAACTTTAAAGCAGTACTGGTTGTAACCGAGGTAAATCTTACAAATACATTCTGTGATTGGTAAAAATCTTTATAGAATTTGATACGCTAACATGTATAAATAATGTGTAGTGTATATTACAAAAATACCAGCTTGACCAGAAGATTAATATTAATTTATATCAATAAATTTATCATTAGGAATGAATATCTGAACGTCTGCAACTCATTGCAAGTGAGAGATTGTGATGAATAAAATAAAAATATCCATTCTGTACATTAACACAACACACATAGACGCATACGCATGTGTATGTTAAAACAATCCAATTTCGAAAATTCATGTCCTGTTTTCGCCCGCCAGGATGGAAACAAATGAATCCAGTTGGTAATTAAAATGACAGTCGACGGGGAACAAAACAGAAAAGCTCAGTAAATTAGCACTGGCGATGAAAACCCATTGATGAGCTTTCGGTATCGCAAATTAGAATATCGCGCGTGACATTCTTCTCTCAATAGATATTGCAAAATATCTGTCTTTTCAGCACACTGACTACAGCGAATAGCTCTGATCAATAACGCCGTCCAAAATCTAATACTCCATTTGACTGGCGGCCGATATCAAAGAACTGTTTTAATAAAAACCAATACAAACGGCTCTTATCAACACACATACGATCGGGATTATTGATAACGTTTGATTTATTGCAATCTGGGATTAACTGCTTCAATCCGTGACGTTAGGTGAGAATATGAAATTACCAGAGACGAGAATTACAGGCGTTTGATCGTTTTAAACACCTAGATAAATACAATATGAAGTACAGCATCGGGGCATTTGTAAATGGGTACATTTCAAGTAAATACAATTATTTTTACAATCTTTGCGTTCGAATCTTTCGATTCGACACGGTGTAAAGCAAGCTTTATCAGGTGTATTTTTTACGACTGCACCAATCTAGGCAATTACGTACGGAATTAAGTCTGATAAGTACATTTATTTAGGTTTATTGATTTTATTTGTGGAAATTACGTAGATAAATTCTGTTAAGCATGGAATTAAACTATAAATGTAAAGTGTAATATCAAATGTTTTGTCCATGACAACATCATAATCCGGATAATCATATTACGACATTCAATTGGGAAATCGCATGGATATTTAAAAAAAAAACGAGTTAATTTTTATGTCGTATATACAACGATATATGTGTATAATAATAGTAACAACAGATGGCAGTATATGTGCGCATGAATTATTCATGATAAGACAGGGTGCCCGGACACCCCGCCAAGTGTCAAATGCTGCCCCACCCCCCGCTGTGCGTGCCCCCAAACCGAACCCTTTCACAAAGTGCGTGAAGTGTAATGATCCGTTACGATATATATCCGTATGTCTAACATTATTCGCATAAATATACTTACACACACATATTCCTGTCATCTTGCTCCATTTTAAACAACGTTCCTTAGCATTCTGGACATTGGCGATCCGAGTCCAAATCTGAAGCAATGCAGAAAGGAAAAAAAACATTTATAATAAACATATCAAATGTACGATTGAAATACACCATGAAATGTGTACAATTTGTTACGTATCAGGACGCTATTGCGCGTATAGAATTGAGACATCCCCCCGCGCGCTCTAGTTTACCCCCCTCCATTGCTTTTATTGACGGGGGGCTAACCTTTAACAAACATATTGGCACTATATATGCGAGCGCGCGCCCGAAAATCGTTTGTTGGGGTGAGTCTTCCATGGAGCACGACGATACACTGTTGTGCACTGGCTGTCATCTGTTTCGTGTCGATGTAATGATACAGGCGAGGGGTGACAATGATACCAGGGGTTGCAATGTGCATAGGCAGAGAAGCGGTCCGGTAAATTGGGCCGCAATCTATACTAATATTGCCCGAAACCCAACGACCAAACAAGCTCTCATTTGAGAAGTAGCAGAGCAGTATATTTTGAAGATATTCCAGGGGTAGTTTTAACAAACATAAAAAGAAGATTTCATCAGGGGCGGGCCATTTGGCGGATGTACGCCAATGATTCCGAGGTAAAACGCCGTGTCGAACAGGCCGGTGCGGGGAGCCGGGGCTGGGTTAGAAAACACTGCAAGGAATGAATGCGAATATATAGAGAAGTGTACGTGTACTGTGTTACGCAGTACGGTGTTGTTGCTATTGTCGTGTTGGTTAATTGAGGGGGACAGACGGGTCGGCCCACCAAGCCCACAATTTACACAACATGATACGGCTCATCGCGCATTCACCACAAATAATACAGGAATACGGAGTTAAAGCACGGAATATCTGCAGGAATATCATCGAGAAATGTTCCGCGTGGATTTTCGGGTTTTTGCATAGTGCGTATAGTCTTCAGGAGTCTTGACACGTGACGTGATGACATACGTTGCTTCACCGTGTCTATCATTACAGCCCCCACCCCCTCTCTCTCCCGTCTCTCTCTCACATCCTTCATCCCCATTCGTACAAGAATCTTGTCAGCTGTTTTTAACCGAAACGTTCGCTGTAAAATCTGTGTCATCAAAAATAGACGCGGACGCCCGCCCACTCAAGAAAATGTAACGATAAATATTTAACGAGTACGGAAATTTCGATAAATATAAATGAACACGCGGCGAATGCCTTTTCGGTTTTCAGGGGGGTCTTGGCGCGCTTCGCATTCGCCTGAAGGGAATTGCCACGGGTCGTTTTTCTAATCTGCGGGATCAAATTGAATTAAAAAACGTAAATTTCCAAATCCCCATGTGTGAGATTATGCGACCCGGTTGCGATTCTCCGCAGTCAATACGATGCGCAGCGAATGTATGTGTATTGTCACAGTGTGTCCGTTGATACTTGTTTCTAATGGAGATGTTTTTTTTTTGTTTTATTTTCGTTCCAGAACACATCAAATTTGGAATAAGTCGACTGATGGCCAATAAGACATCTGATGACGAACCATGCAACAACAACAACAACAACAATAATAACGAAACCAAGTGTACACCAACACACAGCAGTCACGATTACACCGAAGCGAACACGAGTTGTTACAGCGGCGATGAACTAGGCCCCTCGGCACCTGGCGTTGAATCGCGTAACTGGGACAGTTCTCCGCCCAGGTGTTCGCCATGTTCGTCGCCCGAGTTGGAAGTGGACTCGCCGCCAGCGTCCAGAGCAAACACGCCATCGCCAAGACCGCCATCCATAACAGAACTGGGCACCGTAACACCGCCCGCCCCAACGAAGAAATCCGAGACCTTCTCCGTTTCCGCACTTCTGCGACCCGATCATCCGAAAAGCAAGACGAATCCCACATTCACCGAGACCATATCGGTGACCAGATCTTTCCTCTATCCGAACATTCCATTCGTGGACTTGTTACGGGACGCCCACCAGTTCAAACAGGACTACAATCCGCAGTTCCTGCCGCGCACATTCGTTCATCCAGGATTCTTCCCGGCCAGCATGTATCCACCGGCAAAGGATGGCGAGGAACGGAGTTTCCTCACCGCTCCGTCATTTTACTTCAGCGCTGTGCAAGCGGCGGCCGCAGCCGCCGCGATGCAAGCGAATTCGGCGCAAAATAGTGGCCAGCCGGCTCAGGGATACCCGCCTGTGCATTCCGCTGATGATTTCTTCAGGTTACGGCATCATTTCATGGCGAATTCAACGAACGTACATCCGCATCATCATCATCATCATCTGTTGATGCGACCCGGTGTTGTGCCGCTGGGTGATGTTTACTCCTGTATCAAATGCGAGAAGATGTTCTCGACACCGCACGGACTTGAAGTGCACGCCCGACGATCACATAACGGAAAGCGACCGTTCGCCTGTGAATTGTGCAATAAAACCTTTGGGCACGAGATTAGCCTGAGTCAACACAGGTAAGTGCTGGGTATTCGCCGCATCGTTTGATCGATGATGTTTCGTTGGGCAATTCGCTGATTTACAATTTGGTTTATTTTCTGTTTCCAGGGCTGTGCATAATGTCGAGAAGGTGTTCGAATGCAAGCAATGTGGTAAATCGTTCAAGCGGTCATCTACACTGTCAACACACCTGCTAATCCACTCGGACACTAGACCCTACCCTTGCCAGTTCTGTGGCAAGCGATTCCATCAGAAGTCAGACATGAAGAAACACACGTATATACATACTGGTAAGCATTGAGTTATCATACTAGGTTAGATGCCCGTCATACGACGCAAATATATTAATAACGAATATCTAAAAAAAAAAAACATTGCGTAACGTAATCCATTTGAAATATTATTAAATTTTTGTTGTTGATATCTTTAATATGATTTCAATGCAGGTCACTTCATAAATACTTCAAATATAAAATTTTTAACTTACATGCCCTTAAATATCTCGTTACACTTTTAATAAAACTCTGATAACTAAATGTCAATTCGTTCGACGCCAATGACAGAAAACAGTGATTTGACAGATAAATAAAACATCGCCTCTTGCATTTAAAGGCGGCTTAGTCTGTTTTGCTTTTGTCAACAAAACGCCCAATGAAAACGCTCCCGGGCATGGAGCAGCAGCGCAGGAGCTTTATATAATAAGATAGCCCAGCGGTTTACACACATATTGTTGTAACTAACAACGGGAAACTTAAGAACATTTACAAAAACCCCTGGTGTACACTTCAACAAACAATGTAACAAACCATTCGGTTTAGCGATCGCTTCCGAATCGAACAGGCAACATTCGTAACAACCCTGCCGTGAGAACCGGTAGTAAATAGTCTTTATTTTCTTCCAAGAAAGACAAGCAACAGAGCAACTCGAGGCCGGGCAATTCGTAAATAAATAACTACATGCCCAACGTTGCACGGTTGTGCTGACATTTCTAACACAGGAACATATATGTATGTATGCGTTGTTAAACAATTTGCTCGTCAGTTTCTACATGAACCACACAAATCACAACAAATAAACAAATACTTTCGATATTCCCCCACGCTGACTGCTATTTATTGCCGTTGCCAAGCCAACCCTGGCTTCGTTCTGTTGTCTGGACGACAGTCCAGTTTAATGATGCAGAGAGGCGTGTCGTCTCATAGACGTATATGAATTTATGATAGCATTAAAGTCTTGAGGTATTACGTTGTGAAGTTATTAATTGTCGGCGCTGAGTGCCAAGTGAATTATTCACTAATTAGTGTGAAGTTTGCCGCCACCGTTGCCGCCGAAGGGACAGACTTAGGGTTAATGTTACACTGTTAACGTGGATTACAGACCACAATGGCTGTGTTCAGTTCTCTGTAGTCTAGTTTCTACATACGCCCGCGTATATCTGATGTGGAACCTGGCAGCCGCCGAATTACGCCGTGTTATCTCTGCGCTAGTCCTGTGATTATGAAGTAGTGATCTTGGAATAACACCATAAGATCAAGTGGATGGACCACCACCACCGGCGCAGCAGATGCAACAACAAACTGCACTTAGCTACTCCTCTATACATTTGTCAATTGAGTGCATCTCATGGTGTGCTAGGGTGCATCTGTACATGTGCATGTGGTACAAGGGGCTGTAACACAATTAGTAGATTCGGAACTAGCAAGTGCCAAGCTACCAGTTTTGCACATACGTGAAACACTAGCACAATTTTTAGATCTCTTCAATGAACAATATTATTACAATAATAATCAATTAATATAGTTTTTTTCCTGATTGTATATGTAGGCTTCAATATTTACTAGAAATGACGTTCAGGATCGCAAATGTATCCATGAAAATCCTCATAAATTCGACACTGTTCCGTAGGCAGTATCCACACACTTGAATCTCTACGGCTTGCGTTCGTTGTACACGTGTAAGGCGGTCTTAGAGCCCCCCCCCCCCCTCGCTTCTTCAGTAAACCCCAACGGTAATCCACAACGGTTTAGGTTATGTAGAAATCTTCCTTGTCCTGCGGTACACTAGTCCATAAACAGTGTTTACTTTGAGGACTAGCATCCCACTGGACTACATTCTGAGATCCCTGAGAAATTGCAAGAAAATTTCAATAAACATACATGATACAATTAAACAAATACGGATAACCTTTTAACTGTCAGTGATATTACGTTGTAGAATTAATTACAAGTACATAGTGAACGCACACACACCCCTGGCATAGCCTGCTTGGTTTAATTATTTTCATTACTCCGTAAGGTCTAACCGTCAGCTTACACGGCCGCGTTAATGTTAGATTTAAAAGAATAAAGAATCGCTTGAAATGAGCCACGTCGTGCCATTACTCTGTCTATCACGGAACAATTAACGTGACAAATAAGACGGGGAATTAAAAAATACACTAAACTAAAATCATTTAAAGAATGTGTCAGATGCACAGGAATAAATGAAAATACAAACAGGGGTTCCCGAGGGACGTGAAATTACACGTCCGCCTAAAGAGCGGGCGACGTTTCGGAAAAGGCACCTCATAATTACACACTCGGGCAATTAAGAAAAACTCCAATTGTTCTAATTGCTGCTGGTTAGCTTTCCATGAAAAATTCACCAGAGATTATACAGACGTACACTCACTCATTCGAATAGCGATTCTTGTTTTCTTATGCCAGGCCATTTCTTTCACCAATTTTTCTTTATATTTCCGTGGCCGATGATAGTGAAATCGTTGAATGAATCTGACATTAAAACCAATTCCAGATGACAACTATTATTGTCAAAAGTCTAGTAATATACCCGAGGAAAAACTAAGTTGACTTTGTCGTCAAATAAAAACACAGTAGGTACTGTTCTGAATACCTACTAGCAAATGAAACTGGGCCGACGAAATTCCTGGGCATTTTATTTTTATTTTTTCGTATTCTTTTTTTTTTTAATTGCGACAGTATACAAAATGTCATTGCTTGTCTGAGGGCCGTGTCTTTCAAGTACCCAATTACGACTGGGGACGGCCCAACGTTGTACTTTCATTTTGTTCCGGCATGTCCCGACGGATTTTTATACGGCTAATTACTAAAGATCCACGTACACCCCGTCCAACCCCGCCATTCTTTTGCCTGACAGGTTTTCCGTTTTTTTTTTCTTTGCTAGGCTGGCTACTGTCCTTTTTTCGGTTGCTACACGCATTTTTTCCCTCTCTCTTGGCAATTCCATCGAGATACTAAGAGATTGTCTCGGAAGTACGTGACAATTGTAGCGAAGAAGCAGAAGAGAATTATTTTGTTTAGATATTATTATCTGTACCCGGTCGAGAATATTCTGAGTACTGCGTGCACAGTTGTATAGGAAAGTGAATCAGAGAATGGATGCGCGGGTCGGAACATTTCCACTTTCCTGTGAACTTTAGAATCGGCGACACGCTCGTATGCGTGTGACTCACGACAGGACACGCCACACACACACACGACGTGGTACGAATTTCAATAACACTGCGTTATTACATTAAACACTTAACACACAAACTGAGTAAAACCATCGTTTACGCTAAGTACGTGTCGTCAACACAACACCGCCCAGTTTGTACATTTCGTTAGACTGGTGCATTTCCTGGTCTCGGCGACAGTAGTCTAGTTAATCAAATCGGTGACAATGATGCACGTGCACAATCAGAGTTGAATCTGACGCTGGTCCCTAGCCCCGTGATGCTGGGCTCATACATTAGCGAGATTATCATTCGATGGTAATACAATTATCATTATTGCTTCCTCTAATCCGTACGGGGGAATGAGCACGGAAAGAAGTGAGTTATGGAGTGGGCCACATATGTAACTCTACACCACCATAAGACCAGGGGTGTCTGCACGCGTGCCAATAATGCATGAACCCACCAGAATTAAGGGATGACACTCTCTACATTATAGGGTTGTGCGATCGACTTTTATATCACTTCTGTCCAAATGATTTGATTTAGAAGAGTAAAAACTGAGCAACACCGCCTTTCGATGAACTGTCTTGCAATAAAACAATATTATTCCTACAACGAAAGTGTCAATAAAGCAAGAGCCGTGTGATGCATCAAATCTGACACGTGAACCATCGCGCGCGCGTGCGCGCACGTATTATTATTGCGCGTATTGCCAACCTCGGTTGCACGATCAGGGGTGCCAGTTTGTAGAAATCCCCCAAGGACCAGACGACACACTAGAACCCTGAGACCAATCAAGCTAATATTGTTTTGGGATTTTTACTGTTACGGCTCATATATTGATGCTCGGGTGCGTGTGCACGCGTATAAACACAGGTCTCTGCTTACGCCCTTCTCGTAAGGGAAGTGTACTTAGCATGGGCTCGCTGAAAATAATTATTATGGGAAGATATAATTGAGTTAGTGTGACATGCGTGCAAGATTGCGATCGAATTAGTTTTTAATCAGTGATGACTGAAATATGCTTCCTGAATTTTACTCGCAATATTATATATTTCATTGTTTGAATCCTATAAAACGAAAGAATGATGAACGAGAGACTCATGGAAGACATCTAAATTGATCGTTAAGTTCCATCCGGTAAAGATTGAAACACGGTTCTTAAAACAATATAGATTTGATTTGAAAATCCAGAAAACTCCAGTTTTATTGCGACGATATAAAAACATCTATATCCCAAGCAGTAGACTGGCATGGTAGCGGTGCGGGGGGGGGGGGGGGGCATGGAACGGACGGTGAAAGATTGGAAACCCATCTAACAATCCAGTAATTTCAAACAACGAATCGGGTAACGGGCAGGGAACGCTCGACGCGAAGTGATGTGCGCCAATTGCAATCCGGTTAACGAAAATACTTGACGCTTTCCCCGACGGTTCCGAGGTTGTGCAAACACTCGATAGATCGCGCACACGAAGCTACCAATCAGCGCCGTGTGCCGTCACCCTCCTCCCGACAACCAGGTCAGGATTCACACTGAATCATCAAACTCGATCAGCTTCTCAACTCAGTACGGACTGGCTACTTGAATTAGAAATCAAACGACAAATCTAAATATTCTCTTAAGCGTTCACGCCGATGATTGGAATATGTAAAATGTGTTCGATTGCAAGGAAGAATTGTCGAATTGTCGAAAGAAATACTTGCAAGCCGTGCCTGCATGAACGCTATACTACAACATTGAATTTAGATTGGCCTCTGGCTAAATATTTTCTTTGCTAACCTCACGGGGATTAAAGTTTACACAGAACACATCGTTCACTCACTGCTCCGCTTCGCCAGGCCACAGTTTTGAACCCTGGGCCCACCATTCATCCACTTCACTATCGGCAAAATCAAACTGCCTACCAGCAGAATATCTCACAAATTTATTGGCACGTTCACGATTGAAAATCCGGTCAGCTATTTTGATTTCACCCAATGTAACATCAAATTATGCATTATTTTTGTTTACGCATGACGATTCAAATTCATTTGATGCGAGTACACTTATTGTATCTTTAGAGCGTTTTGAATTATTATTCATAGTTATCTGCAGACGGTAAATGTTTTCACAGTGGGCGAAGACGGTACACAGAAAACAGATAACATCAGAGACAGCTGGTTCGGTTCCCGGCAGTGCAGCACGTTGCAAAAAGAACACCACACGACGGTGGTCTGATTGAAAATCAATGTCTCCGTGTGTGGTTTTTTCTTCGCGACGCACGTTTCTATAGATCTCTTTTTACTTTGAAAATGTAAACCTAAGAAAACGGAACAAATAGATATTCAGTTATAATCACAAAACTTTGTGTTTCATATGCCCATGCATGTATGTGAATATGCAGACAACATACACAAATGATCGGTACAGTGAACCGTTAACTTGCAGAATCTAGTAAAAAACCCATTTCCAAATATCCGGAATTCCGTAAGTCAGAGTCCGGAGGTATATGGCGCGCGCACACCAGACACAGTGATTGCACGGTTCCGGGCAAGATGTTCTTCGGTCACGGACAACGACGGGAATCCGGGAAATGTGCTACGTTCTTCACAGGATATTAGTGCCAGTACATATATACATGTATATATATATATATATATATATATATATATATATATATATATATATATATATATATACATATATATATATATATATACATATATATATATATATATATATACATATATACATGTACTGAGAATTCAGCGTTGTCAACCGCGATAGCAACCGCACATACACAGATATAAACTGGACATGAATATGTCATAAACTCCTACTCAGACCCAAGTCCAGCTTGAAGACAATCTCAATGCTTTTCCGCCATGAGAACGTGCATGTTATGTGCACGGACGGTCCTCAAACCCCAGTCTGTCAGAACATACTAGAGATTTTCGTCAGCAATGGTCTTTCATAATGGATCCAGAACGTAATAGGATTTGGTGACAAAAAGATACTGCAAGCGTCGTTGTTCTTTTTGACTTCTACGCTGTATTCATATCTGATACACTGTAATATTAGTTGTGAACTGTCATTGGTTCTTTACATCTCAGGTTATAATAAAACTGATTCGGTACTGCTGCGTAGTAATTCTTGCTTGTTCTGTCTCCTCCGGCCGCGATTATTAACACCGATATTGGAGGATGACGCGAAGGGGTCCGGCTTGGAATTTCAATTACTTCAACGGTTCCGAGGGTTGCGCGACTATGCAGGGGATGCTCTGAGAGTTCACTGGCTGGTGTGACTGCTTCCGCAAGGCCAGTGGTATTTCCTCTAAGGGGGGGGGGGGGAAGACACAATGGCGAGACCTACGGGTATGTGAAATCATGGTCCGTGCCACTGTTTTAATGACCGGCTGATTTATAACCTCCAACGGGAACGAGGTTTATTAAAGATACTTTAGATAGTGATTTATGTGCGGTCATGGAATTCAGAGGGCTGATTTTATTGATAACCCAGTAATCGTCACTGATGTATGGACGAGTAATGAAATAATCACCCATATTGCCCCGTAATTAAAGAGGCTATGCTTTGTAGACTGCATTTCATTTGTAGCGGATAATTCCTATACATCATAGAGGATAGATATTGTACTTTGATTTTTGTATATTGCTATTGTGTCAATATTTCTCTTTTTTTTACACCGCTTCCATGATCAATACACCATCATTCCCGCTGTTATAAATCACCAAGCAGAATTCACCACCAGCGCCGCGACCACGAAGCAAAGATAAATAAAACGAGAAGCGAGACAACGCGAAATAAAAAATACATACACCGTAACGTATAAGTGTACGATCCCGGGAACATTGTACGACGATATTGGTGCAATCATTTCTTAAGAACGACATATACACGGCCCGAGCGAATCCAGTTGAATAATTCAATATGGCCGCTCTAGGGTGGTGCACACTAACCAGATGGGGCTCGGCCCGCGAATGGCGGCAGATTGCGCGCCGTGGTTATGTTTTAATAGAATTTACGATTATTGCCTTTTGCGCTTCGCCCCAGGTCCACGAGGATGAGACTTAACGGCAGATTTGTCGAGCAGCACAGTGCCACTAATACACCGCCACAACCATAACACGTTACTATAGCAACAACTTGAAATAGAACACCAAATTCTGTAGATTGTCAACTGGAATAACAAACACTGGTTTACATATTGTACAATGAATCCATGCATTTCACGAGCACATTTCCATATCACCACCGTCAACCATGTAGTTCTCGCTCACAACGACAGATGGCGTTAGTAGACGGGGCCATGCAAATTAATATCGAAACAACAGAGGTTATAAAATAAAAATACAAACAGTTTAGCGATGGCCATTCGCGTAAAGCAATACTGCGAAATAAGTGAATCTGAATCTGAGAAATCTTTCCAGAAGCAACATTGAGAATTCTCAACGAGCTTCCAGGCTGATTGCCCAGAGCCAGCAATCACACACACACACACACACACAAACATATACTTGTATACTGACACCTACTCTCCTACATATACACACACACACACTCACATATATATACCGAGTATATGTGAGTCCCGGGTCCGGTAAGAACTGTCAAATCAGCCATAAATTTTATTTGTCCATCGGGAGAAGTCTGGGCTCGCGATTTTTGGCTTATAGCCGCTGTGCGCCTCTGCACAGATTACATGTGGAGTCAGCACCAGCATCGTAAGTGAGTTGAGAGTTTGTGTGTCGATGGTGTCCGTGTCCCAGATTCAACACCGCGCCTGAACAACTCAACGTGTCTCTTCAACCATTGATTCTCCAATTAGAAAAGACAAATTCACCCTGGTTTTAAATATTCTAATAAATATTGAGTGTTGCGTGAACTATTGGTCTATTCTGCTCGTACTTTGGGGCTCCCAAAATTGACGTGCCGCCAATGTATTTATCGATTAGTATGTACGGTGCGGTGTGTGTGTGTGTGTTTGCGAATATCTATCTATATATGTGTGTAGGCGGTGCTGTGATTCGTGCCCTGCTCTGGCCCCGCCTTGCACCCAACTCCCGTTACCATAGTTACCTCACACTGATGCTATATATATATGTAGGTGTAGGCAAGGGGTACGTGCAGCCCCCCCCCCCCCCCAGTGACAATCTCTAGCGGTATAAAAACCCCGCAGTTCAAAAAAACACTACGTATTTCGATAATACGTGATGGTTTGAATTTATAATTGAAATGTTTACTCTGTTTTCCAGGTGAAAAACCCCACAAATGTCAAGTGTGCGGCAAAGCGTTCAGTCAAAGCTCGAATCTGATCACACACTCCCGAAAGCACACCGGGTTCAAACCGTTCGCCTGCGACCTCTGCGGTCGAGCCTTTCAACGGAAGGTCGACCTGCGCCGGCACAAGGAGACACAGCACACGGAACTCCGTCCGATGGTGACCACCTAGTGCGAGGCCCCAGCGTTACCACCAGGTCACCCGCCACCAGGTCCTGCGCCGGGGTACCACCTGCTCGGTGGTAGTGTGCCACCAGCGGAAGACGGTGTAACGTACGGATTTCCAAATGGAACGTAATCATTCACCATGAACTTGTGCGGACATTTGCAAAACCGCCACGCGAAGGGACAACAATGCAACGAATTTTATCAGTCAGTATTAAAAAATGTCGTAACGTAACATTTGACGAATCATCATCAACGAATATGGAGATTATTAAAATGAAATACACATATATGTATATATTTACAGGTCGATTATTCTAAATCGTATATCAAATATATTTGCAGGCAACAGGGCTGTATCAAAATGTTACAAGTGCAATATTCTTTAAAATGTAAACCATCAAATGACAACGGCACGTTGAGGTGAAATGAATTGTTTGTTTTGTTTTTAAAATAGTTTCAAATGTCGTCATTCTTTAATTCATTTTCACCCTGTGCTTGTCAAACTGTGATCAACGTTTTGGTCAACTGGTTTTGAACCACGTGCCATATGATTCATTACCGCTGCGACATTCTCCGTGAATTTTAAACGTGCAATCCGTCTGCTCCGGCCGTACGCCAGCAGTAATATTAAGAAGCGCATGAAACGTACAACCGAAATTAATTGCTGTCATTTCTGTGTTCATTTTTAATTCCGCCATTTGCTTGTCTTGCAAAAACTGGAACAATTATAAAAGCAAGTGTCATTACCGTGCACCAGAAACGTCAAATATATTTCCAGATATATTTGGTGAACACAATTAACTTCGGTTTATACGGCATGCAAACCAAAGGAAACGACCAAATCACAATAATTAGTCATTTTACAAAATGCAAAATGCAATGTGTAAAAAGCTGTTGAAACTTGAGACATATCAGTCGCGATAACAACAGAGAATAAACACAAAATATTCCATTGCAATGTCTGCGGACTTTGTTGGTATGCTGTACAGGATTTCATATTTCCGGATCTTGATTGTCCCCCGAGGCTAAAGAATCGTGTGACGTATCACAGCTACAGACACAAATAGTGCCAGTCAAACAATCGCAGATTTATTCTTTAATCTTTTCCTTGAAAAAAAAATCACTAATCACAAAAAGCATATTTGCATGCCTGTGTTTGTTGTTTAATGGCAAAGAATAAGCCTGATCTTTACTCGCATTACAAATATCACAATGTAACCTTCAAATCGCTGTCACGAAACTTGTGCAGTACCACTGGTTAACCCCGGTGGCAAAGCGAAATCCAGACCAACCTTACGACAAGGACAAAAAGAGAAACCCGAGCATAAAATACGGGAGCGGGCGAACCAGCCAGCGCTCAAGACAAAGACAACCCCCGGGTGTGTAGTAGGTACCGAGGAGGCTATATCTTTATTTATCACGTCACCGAGACGCCCGCTGAATACGGAAAACAACCCCCCCCCCCCCTCCCTCGACTTGAGCCGCTCAGATGGTCTGATTGAGAGGCTTGATTTTTAAAGCACGAACTCAGTCGAACGAGTCCCACCAGCACAACGTTTCCTTGTACACATTCTCGGATCCGGTCTACCCACACACAATGTACACAAAGATTTATCTGCTTATCGTCGTAACATCGAACGTTACATCTGATGATGTAATCGTTCCATTAAAGGATAGTTAATACTTTCCTCTTGTAAGAGCTTCACTTTCAAATGGAAATTTCGCGTGTGTCGCCCAACGCAGTGTAATTGAACTTCACCGTGCCAATTACCAGGCCATTATAACTCATTCTTCAATCAGAAACCGAATCTCCTTTTACAGTGAAGCTGCAAACCGCATTACCGCTCCGCCGGGCCGCTGGGGAATACAGTACCGAGTGTAATATGACCATGTATCAGGCTAATATAATAATATTTTCACAATAATTCGCTACTGTGAATGTGCACACACCGCCCGTCTGTCCCCGTGCCGGCGCGCGAGCTGGGTGACGGTAACTCGACACCGCTAAAGCTGATGGAAGTGAATCACACCTACTGGTGTGCCTCTGGGAGTACGCAGTTACATACGGCCATTGTTTGAGTCGCGGAAAGATCCCTACTAATACCACATGTAACAAGAACCTTGTTCAATAATTGTAACACCACATTGACACGTAACAAACCTGACAAACATACATAACCATATTTATTGTGCACCGAATCTATTTCTATATCCGTTTGGCGTCAAATGAAAACACAAGGTTCAGCATGATCACAATTCCGGAACGAACATCATATATTTTGTGTTTATTTTCTGTTGTCGCAAGTAAGGCTATATTTCATATCACAATACGTGGAATGTATTTGAAAAAGAAATGTGATTACCGACAAAATATGGCATCATTCCGATTGTTCTATAAACATTACCATGAAACACTTGGACGATACGAGTAAGTAATTCCAGATAAAAACTATGTAATATAATTCGTCACAACCATACTGTGTACACTCCACACAGCAAGCGTAGCAACGAACCAAAGAGACGATGACCGCGCAGTGACTTGTGCCACTGTCTGTACAATTATCCCACTTTGATATTATATATTGTAATTAAACTATTACCAAAGTCAATGTGATTGTAAAAACTAAATAGTATTGTTACCAAAGTTGTAATCATAATTAGTTAATTATTATTATTATTATTATTATTATACAAGAAATTGATTTATAATGTTTAAGATATTAATGTGTATGCATGTATAGATTTCCGTATGAATGTTCATGTGCGTGCGTGCGTGTGTGTGTGTGTGTGTGTGTGTGTGTGTGTGTCTTCTGTATATGTATAAACTATTGTATATCAAGAGATTTGTCACATTCCTGTACATACTAGGCTTTATAATGTAATTGCACACCAGTGTCAAACTGCACGACTATGATTCCATCTTTCAATTACTTCAAGATTTAAATAAAAATGTTACATATTAAAACACAAACTGTTGTATTATTTCTTTGCGCCAGGACCTCTAGCAACTCTAGTGTCTCCACGATAAGGATAATGTAAACTAACTCTATTGAAATTTACATACGAAACTGCTTGGTTCTTGAAAATTCGTACACTTTTCCATTAGTTCAGACATTCGCCGGTGGAAATTTCCAATCAAATTTCGGGACATTTGCATACGAAACAAGGGTTATAAAGACGGTCGCGCCCCCTTTATCTAACAGGGCATACCTGCATTGCATTTATTCGAGCACAGCCCCCAATGCACAGCCAAGATGTTGAGAGAATGATCTTAATTGAATCGCTCTCGGTTTCAAATTGTTCCGGACAAGGTGAGAACACTAATGATCTTTAGTGCTTCTGTCTTCCCCTTCCGCTACGTGCACCACCCCCACGCCGCTACCCCCTTCCACCCTCTTGGCATTCCGTTAAAGATTAATGAACGATAGCACCCCGGCCAGACATTTGCCATTGTCCACTTGTTATCAAGTGGACAAATTTAACAAAACGTCAAAAACAATTGCTACTTGATAACTGTCAAACGATGTTTGAATTAAGCAAATTCATTTTATAAAACAATATAATCATTGCAATACATTGGAACTTAATGCAAAAATGAAGGGGTTTTTTTACTGTTGATTAAAATCGTATGGGGGATTTGCAAATTTCAAGGCGAGAAACGTTTATAGTTTTCGTTCATTATTTAAATAGGTATCTAAAAAATAGAAATTCGATTTATTAATTGAAATTTTTGTAGTAATAAAGCAAATTACTTGCAGGTAAGTTTCTAAGGACTCGCTTAACAAAATTTTCATCTGATATTGCGATTATAATAAGCATGATGATAATTATCTACATCTAAAAAATAAATTACATTATTACGATAATGTTTAATAAGGAGAAAATGGAAAATGTACGTACTTTTGCCGTTAAACAAACCTGATAGAAATTATTTCTAAACCACATTTTTGATGCTTATATATATATATATATATATATATATATATATATATATATATATATATATTCCTCTTGTCAATTCGTAACAATTAAAATATAGAAGGCACATTATTTATTTGTAATAAATTTGTGTATTACATTTTGTTTGATAGTTTTACATTAAAAATGGAGATTTAAGTTATCTTGTTATAATGACATCTGGCACGTCAATTACAATATACCTGAAAAATAGGTGATTATTCGTAGTTTTTTTGTTTTTTTCTATAAAATCAAAATAAGTAAACTTACTCATCCACTGCATAGGCAGCACACACGACAGTAGCGATAAGTAGCATCATTAGTACGAATTTCATCCTTAAAAAATAATTATATATTTTATAATAAAACTATCCGTTGTTTGGTACTATGTATTTGAATAATATTTAAATTGATTTATAAGAGGAATTTTAGAAACACATTGGTACTAATTAAGTATTTACTTGTCACAAATGGATAACTAAGTTTTACGTATTTAATCAGGAAAGTTAAACCACAAAGTAGTTCAAAGTAGAGCTTATTATTTTGCAACATATCAACAAGTAACATCATTAGTATGAATTTCATCGAAAATATTAATTATATATTTTATATAGCAAAGCTGTGCAAAACTAAACTTGATTATATAATATTGTTATACTTACTTTTAGGTTGGACTCAACTATTCTCACAGGAAGGTTTTGTATTTTTTTTGCCATTTGTAAGCTTATATATAGTTGGTAAAATGCATTACAATTTTAACTAGAAATTACAGGTATTATTTATATTTCCTAACTGTCCTATTTTTTTCGTACTATTTGTGTAATATTTAATGTAATTTATAAGAGCAATTTTACTGTTCTGCGTCACCTATTTTTTTTAATTGTTACGTTTTGAGTATTAACAATAATTAGGCAAACTATTTTTGCTAATGAACATACACATACATATATTAAAAACACGTTGACCTAATTAGACATGTACTTGTCGCTAATATATTAGTGAATTTTATGTATTTAAACACCAACGCCAAACCACAAATATCAAAACTGATCTTGTAGACAACACTGCCAAGCAGAACTTACTTTGTTTGATACACAATTAACTTTCTAATATGTTTAATAATATCTACATGTATGTAAGTATACAACACTAAATCTGTAGATTCATAGTTTATATTAATATTTCGATTTTAGATCAAACTCATTGCAATAATGTGTGTTACTACTGTAATGTTTGACATACAAAATAGATTTCCCAGAGATACCGAAAAGTAAGTAAAATTCTATTTATTTGATTAATCAATAATATCTCGCATAATTTTCAGACATACTAGCGATATATTTTGGAAATTCTGAAATATCAATTGAATTATATACGAAAAAAAAAAAAAAAAAACAATTGCCAATATCTGTATATTTACAAATATCAATGAATAATTTGTAGACCTCCATAATACTACTTAATACGTTTTTGTTTGTTAGCAGCCGCATGTATTATATTATAATTTGAATAACAAATAAACTATTCGTTTTGAAATCATATGTCGAATAGAAACACTAGTATTTTTTTTTTTGTTTCTCCGTGACCAATGAAAAGTAAAAGCTTGACGTTATCACGACTGGAAAACAAAATACGATTTAGCGTCGGAGAAAGCCAAAGTGGCCGTTGGTCAGTTGTGCCGATGATTGAGTTACGATGAGCCCCTGCCGTTACAGCAGAAACGTAACAATTGCATTTTCATTTCAATACAAAAGGCTTTCAGCACCAGCAGCACCAGAAGCAGTCGGCACGATGGACAAAACTAGGAAATCTCCAGAGAAATACAGTGTGTCTGTGCTCGGACTTTGGGGCAATCTGTACCAATCAGAGATCGGACTTCAAAAGACGTGCAGACACACACACACATATATTCGCTCTTTATATTTGTAGTTTTACGTGCAGTAAGAAATACGTGAAACTTCATTGATCGACAATAGTTTGAATCTATTTAGAATTTCGTTCTTCACTTCCAGGCTCTTACTAAATCAATCATCATACGAGCAAGTCTACATAGTATCGCGAAGATAGTCTTTGTGACAATCCCCTTGTCGTAATGGATCCGCCAAGCTCATTGGGTTTTCTATCATCCTACCTTATTCAACATTAATTGCAAACATATACATACATAGACTTGGCAGGTCGTTACCGTTTTTAACATTCTACATATATCAAGTTGTCCTGGCTCCTGGCGGACTAAACAGCACATGGATTATTCAAACGCCTCCGCGACCAGTATCGGTAGTCGAGTGTTAATCGAACCCAGGCCATTTCAGTGGCCATTATATTGCGTTTTTATTATGGTAGAGATCGTGGCGAACGAATTACTGTCGAATACAGGCTCGTGGTATTTCTCTGATGGATCGCGGAAGAAAACACTATGAATGTGTAGTGTGTATGTGTACATACACCCGTGTATGACGGTCTGCATAGCTACACATGTAACTACCGGAGATACTGCCCGCTGTACATGGCTGTGCTAACGGCATGTAGCGCATGCCATGTGACCTGTAATTATCACCCAACGGTAAGGACACGTTATCGCCCCCTAGGGGATGTGGCCGGGACGATGTGTCGAGCTACGGAACTCCTAGGAGAGTTCTGAAGAAGTGAAACCAGCACGCGAACCGAACTTGACAAAGAGCCGAGTAACTACGTTCAGACAATACACACGCTCTCAAATATATTACAAATACTAATAATGACGATTATAATAATATAACTAAACTACTACTGGAATATATATATATATATATATATATATATATATATATATATATATATATATATATATATATATATATATATATATATATATATATATATCTATTATATAAAAGTCAATTTCTGTCTGTCTGTCTGTCTGTTCCTTATACAATTCTACACCCGTCGACCGATCGGGTTAAAAATTTGCAGAGATACCCTTTAGGACCATGCGGGTGTCATAGGGTACATGGGAACGACGATATCTATTGCAAAATATAGAAAAAAAGGACATACAATTAAATTTGACGTATGCACATAATTAAATGTCATCAGTAAAATATTATTCTTTTGTTGGCATATGCAAAGCCGACTATACCACTCACATAGTATATTGCAAGTCTTTTGTTCTGATATATTTACTTCCATGGCAAAGGTACTGTTATTGTATTGTTGATGGTTGACCAGGCGATTCAATCTGAATTTAATAAATGTACGTCATACTAATAATGTTACGTAATAATTTAACATTTATTACGTAAGTAATTATGCATGTAAATAATTGTAATACAGTAAACTTAGCTTATAACGAACCTCAAGGGACCGACGAAAATAGTTCGCTATAAGCGAATTCGTAATAAACGATAAACATCAAAAATTCATTATTTTTTATTAATGCATAGGTTCATGTTTCAAGTAGGTACATAACATGAACAACTGTTTTGCGAAACTAGACAAATCCAGATTTGTTCAAAATTGAATTGATATTATTTTGTAATATGTACATATACATATGTACATTAATAATAATTTTTATGAATCTTATGTGAAAAAAATCGTTCATATTACTTTTGTTTATATTTATTACATATTACTTTATATTATTATTTTTATTTATTTAAAGTAAGAGCTTCACGTGTTTTCTCCGAAATTGCGTAACTCATAATTGTACTTCTTTAACACATTAAATACAGTGAACAAGGGCGGCCATGCTGAAATTTCCGCATGGGCCGCGGGAAGGTCCGATATTTTTTTTTTCATACAATTAACCACATACACACAAGAACTGCAAGAATTGTTACGGCGACCCTACATACGCGATTTGATTTCAAGGAATCAACTGAATATTTGGTAAAATGCCGTTTTAAGTTCGTTATAACCGAAAACTTTTGCAATTATAACAAAAATTAGGGTTCGTTATACCCGAAAGTTCGTTATAAAACGATTCGTATTTGCGAAAAAAAAAACACGTTTAATGATACTTTAGTTCGTACCTTATAGATTGGTTCGTTATACCCGAAAGTTCGTAATAAACCGGTTCGTTATAAGCGAAGTGTACTCCATTTCAGTGGAAAATTAATAAATTGTACGCCAAAAAATTTATTGTTATTCGCACCGGATGAAAAATACAAAAATATTGTTCACCATAAAGCTTTAGAATAATAGCTATTGGTAGAACCCCGAGCGACGCCGGGTACGTTTTGCTAGTATATATATATATATATATATATATATATATATATATATATATATATATATATATATATATATATATATATATCGATTGATTAACACTTATAAATGTAAACATATTGTCTAGTACGTAACGTTAAACTAACAGATATACATTTCAAAACATGCAACAGCCTTGGTACATACATACGGTCGCTGACAACTACAAACTAGGGACCGAATTGCTTCAGAGCACGTCATACGTACTGTACATATCTTCAGGCAAGAGACAACAGTACACGTACGAGTACAAACATAGGTTAGGAGCGCATGTGAGTGTGTGTGTGTAGGAGCGAGTGTAGTTAAATATATTATTCATTGTGCACTGTGATTGTGACTTATGTTAAAGGATAAGCGACGGTAAGTGACGGCAGCGGCTACTGTGAGGACAAACTAGTGTCGGGCACGCACGCATCACTCACCGAACCGCACGTCAGACAATCATAGATGAATCCCACCGTGCTGTTGCACACTGTGAACACTTACACAGGTCTCTCACGGCCTTCTGCCAAATGCTTCCTAAAATAACGAGGTAACCAGTGTGTGTGATCCATGGAAAATAAACGGATCGAACCTGTCAATTTGCGAAAACCGCCAGGACCAGAGCAGCACGACCAGTTCCCGAGGGATCACCCAAGTAACAGACTGACTGACTGACTACATCGCTAATTCTCCATATCGATTACAGTTTATTTTCCTCAGTTTAAATTATCAATACTTGTATAATATTCCGTAAGTGACAATTGTTGGTTTGCGATGACATCTACTGACGACAACTGTTCCCGGATTCTGCCTTCACTCATTTCTCCCCAGTGCGACAACTCCTAGTTGAATATTCAAAAAGCTTTCCAACGGTAGAGATATATTCTGCACAGATGCTGCAAGCCGCATCGCTTTCAAATTGAATATATTTACCGGCATAAACTGTTACCAAGTTAAATTCAGACTGTTTCCACCAATGAATATTGATCTAGTACTGTTGGGGTGGTGCTGGGGTGTTGCTTACAACAGCGCGGATGGCAGACGAGAAGAGAGTACATGGTTGACGCGTGTCGTGTCTCTGCTCTTCTTGATCTAATACCGTTTTATTCGCGGGCCATTTTATGTGATCGTATCGTCGAACTGGTCTCCGGTCGTCTCGTCCAATGATGCAAGTCTATTCCATGTGTCTTTGACAGAGGAGAACATATCGAATACACCTTACAAATAATAGTAAACACACTAAAATAAACCACCACAATGATTACAACGCATGCACGCGAATTGAAGATTATTTCACATAAATTACAAATCTATTTGTTTAATTTTGAAAGCAAAAAACTAAAATCTGAAAAGCTATTGAAACGTGCACTCATTTTAGAGCTGATTTCGTTTTAAATTTAACTAGTCTGATCTGGTTTTACAGTTGAGATATGGGGTAAATATTGTTGGACAAGTTAGTGTACCGGTCAAAGAAACTGAGAACAGATTATGCGAAAGGTGAACGTCGCCAAGGAGGGTGCCGCATCCAACGGAAGAGTGTGAGGGGTGGTTGAAGACACGCGAGATGCTAATACACTATAAGAAGAGGTGGGAGGGGTCTCCAACCCCATGTACGAGTCACACGAGAACATCCTTCAAATGATATTACCGCAACTCGATCATCGGAGTCACCCTCATCTCTTTCTAGCTGAACTCACCCGCGCCATTGCTTCTGCACACGGCCACAGTGGCGTACATATAAAAAGGGACATGCATTCCAATACATTCCATAACTATAAACACAATTAATACCGATTAAACACACTGGTGAATAAATTTTAACCAATTCATGCCATTCTCCAAGAAAATAATGTAATATTCGCAAAGGTTTTTCAAAATATTTACAGACTAACTAGTTGCCGGGTCGTGTGTGACGAACGCTACTGATGTTTGGACATTTTTCCAAAAGGGACCGTCGTCTTCTTCTTCTTCGGATGCGACAAAAAGATGCCGCCACGCGACGGACGTGAACGTATTGTCAAATGAATAACTTTTCGATACCGTTACATTTAACATATTTGCATAATGTGCGCTCTCCTGAACGAGAAAAAAAAAACTAAAACGTTCCATGCATCCAGCAACGCACGACACCAATGTAAAACATTTCTACATACGTGGCAGGATATTGTAGATTATAGGACGGTTCCCAAGAAGTTCCATAGAAAAATCTACATATGCAAAAGACGTAAAAATCATCATTCAATGTGGGTAAAATGACAGACAGGCTAGAAAATTGATTAGAAGGAAAGAATGTACGTGAATAACGCTTTTCTAAATACTCCGCGTCAAATGAATATATATTCACAATAAATACAAAATCAGGAAAACAATTTCAGTAACATTGGCATTGATGGTTGGAATCCAACTAACACCATACACCCTGCGAAACAAATTAACAACTTTATCAATTGACATTAATTAATCCGTACACGGGGCGCGTATAGATCAAAGCGGGCGAGGTGAAATCATATTTTGACAAAAGCATCCGCCCACTTTGCCGAACTAATAATTTCGAAAATGCGATATGTCAACTGCTGTTTACCCGTTACAGCGCGGACCGAAATTGTAATTACGAACATGTCAAAGTGCCCCGGCCCGGTATTATGCTGCACCCTCCCTGCAAGTATAATGATAGTTTTTATATTCACTATATTTTCGATATGCATTTCAAATTCGCTTCAAATTACCATGTTGCAGTAATGATTTTCAAATTGTTATTTCATCTTTATTGAAACGGACGACTCTCCAAATTACCGAGGGTTGTGGCAGAGTTTGTTCGCGTTAGGATTGGACAGATTAGGCAAACGTACAACTGTCAGGTTTTTTAAAGTATATAGCGACTTTGTTGTTTTCGACAAATGTTCGTATAAAAGAACGAATGGTGCCCCAAAACAAAAAGAATAAGTTAGCGAGTGAAATAAAGATAAACACACGAGCGATTTCTTTGTATCGGACGGTTGAAGAGCACAGAAGTGGACAGGCATCGGTCTTACGGGATGTGCAAAACATCCTACCGTCCCAGGCGTCGGATGAATGTAGCTGCTCGGGCTGCAAGTCCCTGCGGAGATTTTGTCACGTCCGGTACGAGGTCTAAGCAGGAAAAACCCCGCGAGTGGTGTGAGACAAGAGCCCTCTGTGTGTGTATGTGTGTGGGGCTGGACCATACGCCTCCCAGCTTCCGAGGCGAGCTACGGCAATGGGTCATTCCAGGCTAGCAAACCACCACCACCAACACCAACTCATCCACCTCCGGCGGCCGCCTGGCTCGTTCCTGAATATATTATGAACAGCTATTTTCTAAATGGAAATTTTATATATTTATATATCAGTGTAGGAGGCCTTTATGCAGACAAAGGGTCTGCTTGAGCGGATCTTTTCACTCACGCCGTACAATAATTGGACACTGGAGCTTTCGCCCGACTCAACGGCGAACTGGAGTCCGTGATCCTCACGGCCTGGAAGACCGATGTTACGGTGGCATCAACACAAGTACAACATGTGCTTGTGTTGTCTCTGATGGACAATTGGTAGCGTTCCTCCATTAACATCTTACACATACGTGGATCTTTCGTAAAGAAGCGAACTTTCTAATTCGGAAACTATACATCCTAATGTGCGCGCAATGAATTCGTTATAAATTCTTGAAATATATGCTCGGCGGGTTTTTATTTTCGTTGCAGCGACCTGGTAAGAAAAAGAAGAAAAAGGCTGGTTGCAGATTTTCCCGAGTCGTCACGCGTCTCACGGTGGTAAGAAAGGAAATCATGTAATATTAAGATAATTTAAAACGGTTGTTGTGGTTTTCCAAGAGCAACTCGGGAGCACAGCACATGGCCTTATGTCACCAGCAACCAGGCGGCTATACGGCCGGGTGGTGCGCAGGGTAGGACGGGAAGGTATTAAGTAATTCATGATGTGACCGTAACAGGGCGGTGTGTGGGGGGGGGGGACGCGAGCGGGAACTACTGAAATATGCCGTGCCAAGAGGCTACATATGCATAGAACAGAGAGCTCGCTCCCATGGAAGCGAAAAAAGGATGTACCATAAACCAACATGAAGAAGCCAATAGTGTTTTACTTAAATGATGAATACATACAGAATCAAGAACATATCCTTCAGCACTATCGCTAGCGAATTTGTTAGAAGACATTGGGTAAAGATCAACGAGGTGTGCACGATCCAGTAGAACAAGGATCTCTGTAAGTGGGTACTGGATGTGGAGTATCACAATAATGGCTGTGTTGTTCAAGGGAAACCGAGAAGACGTTCAGTATGATATAAGAGCGGGCATAATCCGAGCAGAGACATGGCCACAACACCGACGGTATTTCACCGACTGAAGTTTAGATTGGATTTTATGCACGCGTGTTGCGCATCCAGACATCACCAGCTCACCATTCCGCCATGCGATAAAATCTCCACTAAATTTCACCATAAACGTCACGGCGAAGCATCAACCCACACACAACACTTGCAGTCATTCTGACATTCGTCTCCGCGAAACCACAAATAACTAAACATACATCATGTGATCTACACACTTTGCGCAATGAACACACACATTGATCAGTGACATAAAAGTCAAAATGTCGCAACGTTATATCATATGCTAGTTTCTCGCAGAGAGAAAACGGAATTTCAAAAAGGCACTTACTTATTTATGATTGCCGATATCTCATCTTCGTTCAGGTCATAATATATTCAGATACAGGCGCGCTCCACTGAGAGCCCGGACGGACAGACGGAAGCACGAGAGAAGAAAACTATTAAGCTATGACAATTTCTGTGACGGGCTGGTCTTAGAATAGGTCCCCGGGGTACCAGTGCCGATCGGTAACGGGCCACCGAGAGCAAACGGAACACAGCGTATGGAAACGTGACACTTCTGGACAAACCGAACCCGGTAAAAAGTTCGGTCGCGATCAGCAAGCCAAACGGGCGGAACACACGTAGTAATGTAGCCCGATGGGATTCGGCAAACGATCGAATGTCAAATGCATTTTGCGGTTATGATATACGGGGTAGGCCACCGGTAACACGTGATCATGCCGATGAAATAAAATATCCGGCTGAGAACTGGTAGTGAAGGGTAGATAAAATGTCTGCATACCTACCTGGTGAGCTGAGAGAGTAGTGAGTAATGCTGTAAAAACATTGGCACTGGTGATGGTCGAAGCCGAACACGCATTGTAATATCTGTTATCGTCATTATGCATATTCAATACACCGTATGTTACATCTATCAAACAATATATACATGGAGGGTGAGGTGGGGTGGGGATGGGGTATGTTAGTGCGTATCGCAACTCTCCTGACAATGGTCCATTGCAATAATTAGCTTACTCAATCGTAGCGAATTTGCTAATAGCCCAAAGTGAAGGGGGAATATACGCTGGCATATATGTACATGCGCATACATACATATGTATGGTAAGTACATACATACATACAGTACATACACAGAGAGAGGGTGTCCTGTCATGCGTGTGTGTTGTAAACACGTCAGTCAGTGGCGGGATAATCCAGGATAATCCCAGTTGCAATCACAGGCCCATTGTGTACAGTGTGAACCGCGATGTCTGCTAAACTAAACCGTCGGCGCGTTACTCAAATCATTCCCGTTACACAGCCACGTGACACAAACACACACACAGGCTGACCAAACTTGTAAACACAAAAGGATTATCAGGTGTCAGATCGGGAGAATAATGTTTTCAAATCGATTACGTAGCATTTTTGGATTGGAAACGAATTCATCCAATTCTTGGGACATTCCGTAAACCGTCATTATGTTGTAGACTGGCTCGACGAGAGTAGCAAAATATATCAGATCGAGAACAACTGTTGCGGACATATTTATCAAAAAGTCACAATGGTCCAAGCATCCACTTATCTGATAAAAATACACTCGAACCAATAAAACAGAAAGCTATATCATATCACATCTTCTTCTGTCTGTCTACAAGCGGGTACGGGGCGAAGTGCACGGGGTGAGGGGAATGCGGGACGCAGATGTGAACGCACGTGAATGCGGGCACAAGTATGGATACAGGGCTGTACTTTATAATTTCCCGTAATACTCCTCTTGTGATTGTTCTAATGTGAAACGTCAAATTATATGCTTATCAGTTGTTTGTATGCAAAGTTATTGGACCATTATCCGTCTGCGGAAACTGAACTCATCTGTTGGTTGTAAAATATCGGTAAGTCCGGTACTGCAAGTGTGCACGGATGCCCTCCCTGGAGGCAGGCCAGTACCCGGGACTATCAACGTGGCTATACACGTCTTCTTCGCTTGGGTGAATCGCATTTCGGTGCCAGAGACATTTTTAAATTGCGAATATTTGATACAAAACCTTGGGAGGTTCGGGTAAAATATGTACCTACATCCGTAAGGTACGTGAGCAATATACACACAGACATACACAATAACAAATGTCAAAATGAAACATACTAAATCGGAAATGAATAAATAAATGTCTCTTCATCATCATCAGTGAGCGATGTAACATAGGAAAACTCATCGACATGGAATTATAATTACAGTGAACATCCAAAATGTCAAAACATTCACGCAATTTCATAATTTTTCTTTTTTTCTCCCGAAAAATCGAGGTGTGCCGTTAATAACCCACTGACCACGTACTAATAAACGTACAATTATTCATCAGTCGTGAGTTAATTATACGTTCACTTCCGGTTTTTGAATTTATATGACCTGATAAATGTTCCAAAACAGGAATGATGTGATTTGTACAGAGATAAGACCGGTCCGAGGGAGCGATGGAGAAGACATACGGTCACAATCCAAACACGCAATTCAAGTGCGTATGTTCAGCCAGAATGATATCTCTGTTAAACGAAGCGTAGTTTCATCGCACTCTTGCCCGCTGTTGTCGATTACTTTTCACGGACAACGCATGGAAAATGTGTAATTAGTAAGCGTCATAACAGGTAATAACGCTAACGAACTTGGGTGCTTTCAATTTTCATAATTGCCATTATCAACGTAATCTGTTCGGACTAATTAAAACGTGTCCATCGCCTGATTAATTATAGTCAAAATGATGTGATTCGTTCAGCCAAAACAAATGATATTAAACCGAGAGAAAAAAACGTTGGTTGTCAAGGTACCAAATAAATATAACTTTGTTTTGGCAATTCAATCAAGCATTATATATGATCAAGTATATTCATCGAATACGCCCGTATGATGCATAGTATGTGGATCTATACGTTTATACGTTCGCAAGCGATGAGACCTACGGGATTTCACGAACTCCCTGTAGAAATATGCTAAACGATATCACCACATATGCCTCGTACGAGTTAATCTAACGGCAAGAGGGGTTGGTCCCTTAACTTTTAATAATTCATGCGCGAATTTTTATCCCACATCTCTATTTGCAAATTGTTTTGTGGCCCCTGCCAGCGACACTGGAAAATTGCAATTTTTAGCCGATTTATCTACATGCTTCTTCAGTTCAATTTGTAGGTACAGAGTTGCTGTACATACAATTATTTGTTATTTTTCGAAAGTTTCCAACTAAATTAGAAACGTTGTTTAGTATGAATAAACAAAACGGTATTCAACAGCTGTTATACATATTATCATACAGAATTAGTAACAAACGATTGCATCCACGACTAATTATATTACGAATTACTCTTTAATAATGAATAAATTCATGTTCTGGAACACGAGACTTGCGTGAAATTTTTTGTATAAATAGGAATGTAAAATAGGATGCACAGTATCAGTTGTTGATGATCACCAGTTCCAAGCACACCATGAAGTCTGCTACGGTAATACGACACATTTTATAGACTACCACCACTGAGTACTGAGTTGGTAATTTGTTTTATTATTTTCCAGTTGATTGTCGTTCTGCTAGCTCTGTCCGCTACCAATGCGGCAGAGGAGGCCAAGAAAGGGCAAAAACGTGGTGTCTTTGGTGAGGGTCTAGCAGGTCAAGACTTTGGCGGACACGATTTTGGCGGACAAGGCTTTGGTGGCCACGATTTTGGTGGACACGATTTTGGTGGACACGATTTTGGCGGACAAGATTTTGGTGGACATGATTTTGGTGGATCCGAACTGGATGCTCATCATGGACCCATCGATCTCGGTCAACATGTTCACAAACACATCACCATTACCAAAAAAGTCGGTGTACCTGTACCAAAACCATACCCCGTCACGGTGGAGAAGAAGTACCCGGTACCAGTGCCCCATCCCGTAGCCGTGCCCGTGGACAAACCGTACCCAGTCCACGTACCGAAGCCGTACCCCGTGCCAGTAGAGAAGCCAGTACCCTACACCGTCTACAAGAACGTGCCGTACCCCGTCAAGTTCCCTGTGAAAGTACCATTCAAGGTACCAGTTGCTGTGCCCGTGCCCAAGCCGTACCCAGTCACCCAGTACAAGAAAGTACCGGTACACATCCCAGAACCTATTATCGTCAAGAAACCCGTACCCGTTTTCATCAAGTCCCACCACGGAGATGATCATTTTGCTGGCGGACATGGTGCTGAGCTGAGCTCTGGATACAACTTTGGCAGTGGCCACGGTGATCTTGGTTCTGGATACGGTGCTGGATCCGAATGGAAGAGCTGGTGATTTCGAGCCTGTCTGTGTAATTACAAACTGATCCAAGATTGTCCATGACATGTATTGTTACTAGTTATATGATTTAAATAAATAATATCAATGCCAAAACAAACCTATGATATTTTGATTAGTGTCTACCAACCAGAAATATTAAATCTACTTAAAGATATATAGAAAATAAAGAGATTCCAATTATTTTGCATACTATTTCAGAAACATATTGCATCCACATTAAACATTTTAGATTTTCTTTTAATGCTGTGTACTGACGGAATACATTTTCACCTGTGATTCATAGTAAGAATAAACTAGTTGATGAAATAAAAATAGAAGGTGATTTCACTAACAGAAATTGACGAAAAGTTAATTGTAAGCAAACCAGAAGTTTCGAAATATTTTATGCAATTTAGATGTCAAAATATCGATAAGTCGATTCCATAATGATTTAGTCACATTTTTATGTGTCGCTACAGAAGCTAAATGACACTCTATTTCCTTCAGTTTACTCACCGAATCTTTAGCACTCCAACTATTACATATTCAAATAACGTAATAACTTTGATAAAGAGAAAAATCTTTAAGAACCCAATATACATTCGAAAATCTTTCAAAACTTTCATCGCAGTTTTATCAAAATGACATTCATAAACACATTTCTAATTGATAGAAAAATGTTCTGATTCCAATGGTTTATATTTCTTTATACCTTTAAATAGAAAATGTATTTCATTTTAACTTTTATTCAAACAATTTCTCGGTAAAGCCTGATGAACACTTGATGAACTATGATTTTGGAACTGAAGTTACCATAAGTATTTCTCAAACTTGCTAGGATCAATTGACTAGATTATTACAAATTTTTAAGTTTTAATCATTTCCTTTAGATTGCAAATAAGGGACAGAAAATACGAACGCAATAAATACGAAAATGGAAAGTTAAAGTAACTTTTGAAATATTATTCCATTACCAAACAATTGCCCCTCTTCGGTAGGATCCGGCACGTAAGTAATTAAATTTGTACGATTCAGTGAACAATGCATAACAATTCGTATTCATATCCGGTAAAAAGAAATTAAAATTCTGCAAGAAGTACTATATAAACACACGAAACCTTACCGAGAGCATCATTCGATCACCGTTCCATCCACAAGCATCAGTATGAGGTGTTTCGCGGTAAGTGTTTCTTATTCTAGAGCAATAATAATAATAATAATAATAATGTTGTAGCAAGCTTTCTAGAAATATCTGACACACGTCAAATGACTATAACATGCTTGCGTTTTCTAGATCGTAGCTTTGGTATTCGCTGTGGCGACTGTTGGACGATGCGGCGAAGGGCAGCCAGAGAAACGCGGAATCTACAACATTGGCTCGTACGGTGGCGATGAACATGGCCTCTCATTGAGTAGCGGTGGACATGGAATCGGTGGCGGATACGGAGGAGGATTTGGTTCCGGTTTCGGAGGCGGTATTGGCGGTGGTTTTGGAGGTGGTTTCGGTGGTGGTGGTTCAGGAGCTGGACAAACCAGTGTCAATACCATCACTCAGTCAGTACCAGTCCCGGTACCTCAACCCTACCCGGTCACTGTAAACCGTCCCGTTCCGGTGCCCGTACCTCAGGCTGTACCAGTATCCGTGCCCCGTCCTGTAGCTGTACCGGTACCACATCCTGTTCCTTTCACTGTCTCCAGGCCGTACCCAGTATATGTTAATCGTCCCGTGCCAGTACCAGTACCGCAGATCGTACGAGTACCTCAGCCACAATCTGTCCCAGTACCAGTGCCCCAGCCGTACCCAGTAACCGTGGCACAGCCCGTCCCTGTCAGGGTGCCACAACCAGTTGTCGTGCCCGTTCCACAGCCAATCTACGTTGGAGGCGATGTTGCAGGTGGTGCCGGAGCTGGGCTTGGTGGAGGATTTGGCGCCGGTGGATTCGGAGCTGGTGGATTTGGAGCTGGAGGATTTGGAGCTGGTGGTCATGGAGTTTCCGCTGGATTCGGTTCGTCTGCTCATGGATTCTCTGGATTCTCTGGATCCTATGGAGGAAGCTACAAGCACTAACATCTTAATCACACCTAAAACCCCATATTGCACCAATCAAATGATCCAATTTTAGAAATGTTCACATAGAAATTATCAATAAAAAGATGAACAAAAAATGGTTTTTTTTTTCTAATTATTTTACAAAGTAAACAATCATGATTCATAGTCTAGACTGACTAAGTGCAAATGCTAATACTTTTCGATGGTATCATGACTATTGATAGTTTAAATTCACTTTAATATAATAATAAAAAAAAACGATTATTAAACGACGAATGTATAATAAATAATTTTATAATGGCAAATACCGCACCTACATTTATTATTATAACCTTCAACCTACTGTCGAAGAACTGGTGTTCATTTAAAAAAAAAATGAGAATTTATGCTTCGTTTTACTTCACAATAATACTGATCATGTCACAAGATAATGAAACATGCAGCTCTGCTATTAATAAATATTGTGAAAAACAAAATTATATATATATATATATATATATATATATATATATATATATATATATATATACCGGGTGTTAATTAAAAAACTGGCCATAGGCGTTTAACATGTAAAATCAGTTTTTCCTCCTGCATTAGTTACCAAATTACTTTAGAGAAAAATACTTTAAATAAAAGTTGTAGAGAATTAAATTCTGCATCTAAGTGAGCAATCAGATTTAATGTTTGACATTTCCTAACTGAGAAAATCAAGTTTAAAATTTCATGAAAACACTTAAGATATAGGAATAGCCATGGAATTTAAACAAAATTAAAAACAATTGTATGACATTTGCTGTCAAAAAAATTATTAAATCACGAATATTTAGATAAATTTATCCAGAATAGAACCATTTTATTACTTGAAGCTTTTCTTCATGTGAAAACTGCTCCATACTTTTAGAAATATCTGTTATTGAACGAAAATTACGAAACACAAATTTTTTTGACAGTTACAATGTCATACAATTGTTTTTAATTTTGTTTAAATTCCATGGCTATTCCTATATCTTAAGTGTTTTCATGAAATTTTAAACTTGATTTTCTCAGTTAGGAAATGTCAAAAATTAAATCTGATTGCTCACTTAGATGCAGAATTTAATTCTCTACAACTTTTATTTAAAGTATTTTTCTCTAAAATAATTTGGTAACTAATGCAGGAGGAAAAACTGATTTTACATGTTAAACGCCTATGGCCAGTTTTTTAATTAACACCCTGTATATACACCGGGTGTCCCAAGAAATCTGGGACATAGGGAATTAACATGTAAATATAGAAATATTATGATTGCTTCTGAACAATACATTTTAGAACAAAAGTGTAAATAAAAAAGTTGTTCAGAATTAAAAACTGCATGATATGATGCCATATTTTATCTTCAGATATGTTTCTATAATGCGTAAATTAATTTTGAAATACTACATTTTAATGACAGATTAGGAGGTCGTGAAACAAAAACGCTATGTTTTGATTATTTGTTGTTGTAACTAACAAAAATACATGCAATTTTTGTTCCATGACCTCCTGACCAGTCATCGAAACGCAATATTTCAAACTTGATTTACACGATATACAAATGTATTTGAGCACTAAATATGTCGTCATATTATGCAGTTTTTAATTCTGAACAACTTTTTTATTTACACTTTTGCTCTAAAATGAATTTTTCAGAAGTAATCACAATATTTCTATATTTACATGTTAATTCCCTATGTCCCAGATTTCTTGGGACACCCGGTATATATATATATATATATATATATATATATATATATATATATATATATATATATATATATACCGGGTGTCCCAAGAAATCTGGGACATAGGGAATTAACATATAAAATTGAAAAAGTAGCGATTACTTCTGTATTATATATTTTAGAGCTCTGAAATTTAGTACAGGTGTAGGGATAGGTTATTCGCATTGATTGGTATTAATTAAAATGATATTAAGGCTTACATTTCTAATAAAAATGCTTTTAAAAAGTAATAATTAAGAGATGTAGCTTATATAACAGTTTTGCAAAAATTTGTTTACGGCGTTGTTAGCACAACGGTAAGAAGCTTATTTGGTAATTTAAATAATTTATAAATGTTATGGTTCGAATCTCCAATACACTTTAGTTATTTTTTAATTTTAAAATAATTTACATAGAATTTCATTTATTTAAAAAATAGGAGTAATTATTTTAAAAATTAAAAAAAAACTGTAAAGTATATTGGAGATTCGAACCATAACATTTATAAATTATTTAAATTACCAAATAAGCATCTTACCGTTGTGCTAGCAACGCTATAGATAATATTTTGCAAAAATGATATTTAAGATACATCTTTTAATTATTACTTTTTAAAAGCATTTTTATTAGAAATGTGAGCATTAATATCATTTTAATTAATATCAATCAATGCGAATAAGCTGTCCCTACACCTGTACCAAATTTCAGAGCTCTAAAATGTATAATACAGAAGTAATCGTAACTTTTTAAATTTTACATGTTAATTCCCTATGTCCCAGATTTCTTGGGACACCCGGTATATATATATATATATATATATATATATATATATATCCAAGGTTGACAAGGTGCATGTACTAATTACTTTTCAAAATTATCTTTAATCTAGACAGTTTAAATAAACAAATAATATGAAAAAAAAAACATTACAAGGTTTCAGTTTTAGTATACAATCAATAATTTTATAATGGCAGTTCAAGCACCTGGATTTATTATTGTAACCTTCGTATTTTCATATAAAATACCGCAGACACTTTGAAGAGAAACATTAATTCTATCATCTTATCGACATGTTGCTTCACGCGGCAAAGTTCTGTGCAACGAGATTATTCAGCCGGCGAGGCTATGGTGAAGTGTTCAGATGGAACAGTACAAAAATAACGGACAAAATAATGCCGGCAGCTGATTTCAAGATGGCCAGTGTCAGTATAGCAGAGAAACTGAATTTCAACTGTTACTATCCGGCACTGGTAAAGGATTTGATGGACTCGATGAAGGGCAAGAATTTGCCGGAAATGGTGAAATGGTATCCACGGATGTTGGATTACAATTTGTTGGGTGGCAAGCAGAGACGAGGACTTACATTGGTGATGTCATATAAATTATTAGAAGATCCCAAGAAGCTGTCTGAAGAGAACATACGTTTGGCCAATATTCTAGGATGGACTACCGAAATGGTATGTGTTATAAATCGAATGAGCAGTTCGCTTACATTACAATCTTTTTGCAGCTGACTGCTTTCGATTTAATGATCGATGACATCGTGGATCAGTCAAAAATGCGACGGGGCGCTGCTTGTTGGTATCTTGTAAAGAACGTCGGTTCCAAAGCCATAACGGATGCAGTCGTCCTGGAGAACGATGCATACATGATACTGCGTAAATATTTCCAAAATCACCCGTGCTACATGTCTCTCTGCGAACTATTTCGTGCGACAATATCGAGCACCTTTCAGGGACAAGTAATGGATCATCTGAGTTGCATGCAAACGCACCAGAACCTGCAGCACTTCACCATGGACCGATACAAGACAATAGCATCGATTAAGTTTGGCATTATCGCTTTCAGTTTCCCCGTTCAGGCAGCAATGTACTTGGCCGGTATAGAAGATGCAGAATTGCATGGAAAGACTGCGGCTCTCTTACAACAAATGGGAATGTTTCTGCAGATCAAGGTTTGTGTTGCAGGGAGATAGATGCTCAAACAAAGAGAACTGTTGATTGAATGTTGCAGAATGATTACTTGGACTGTTTCGGTGATGTTGACACGAACGGGGCAACATTGTACGGTGATATACGTGAAGGTATATGTGCTTGGCCCGCTGTAGTAACCCTGGAGAAAGCCAACCCCGAACAACGGGCCATCATGGAGAAGTGTTACGGCCAACCAGACGAGCAGAGTGTCCAGGCTGTCATGGAACTGTACAAAGCACTGGATATTCCCGCAGAGTTCGCCATTTTCCAGCAGGAATATTTCACAAATATACGCAATCAAATTGAGCACATGGATGCTAGACTTCCGAAGAAAATATTCTATAATTCTTTGTATATGTTGTGAAATAGGATAGTTTTTACTTATTGGTAATTTTGATTAGGATACCAAAGATCTTTCATATATTAATGCCAGTTCATTGACTTTACCCACAAATGACCATCGTAAGAAAGATGATTGTGTATACTAGTGTGAATTGTAGTGAAGAAGCAATGGTATTCTAGATATGCATTCAATAACTCTAAAACGAACATCGGCTCCCCGGCGACATCGTTCTTCTCATATATTATGTAAAAGAGCTTCCTCGGGCGTCACTAGGAATAATATCGATGATTGAACGAGCCTTTAAACAGCCATACATCATCCGCGGTTGGTTTGTTCATCGTCTGCATTGCTCGAGATGACGCAGGAAGATTCATCCTCAAGATTATCGGAAGCCACACACACACACGCACGCACCACAATCTTGATAACAATTCCTAGTTTTGAAAAGAGAAATTTAGCAAAAATCTCTTCGTCTCTACGGAAGGTGTTTGATATAATTTCACACAGGGGTTAATATCGTGTCATATTTCCAGCGATTAATGCTACCTGGTGCACTGGTTCACGTGCGCCAATCCAGCGGATTCAGAGCGTAGAGTCGACAGCTGAAAGTGCTCAAGTGACGTTAGTAACTGATTTATCGTCGACGGAATTTAATTAAATTCCACAGGATCGATTCCGGGCACACCGGTATTCCGGTGCGAATCCGGTGAATCAACTCCGGTACGAGTACATAGCGAACAACCGCTGCCGGTACACTAGCGGAGCGCTTTAAATACGACCCAGTCATTTTAAACTGCCTAGCAGCAGGAAAAATCACGTCGAATCTGCAGACTCCATCCGCTAGATTGAAACATTAAGTATACATGGTAGCAAACGGGGAAGAAAAACTGTAAGAGCACATCGGAGTATACTACATACACTCTCACAGTTCCTCAGACTGTGTGTATGTGAATACAGGATATTAATGTACATGCTTGAAAGAATTGTAAACCCACAGTGCAATAAGTAGAAATGTCAGAATATATGGCGGATATTACATACATAATCAAACTACTTCGGACTATTATAAACGATACTAGCTACCCGTATTTGCCTGTGTTCAATCTGACAATAGGGCGCTGGTGCGTGTATCGTGTTTGGAAATGATGAAATCGAAATAAAAGTCGGTCTTTATGTAAAGTATGGACACTGGGGAAATTAGGGATATGTATACGCACACATACACATACATACCGGCAGTAGTAGCGTGGAATCTATGCCTGCACTTGCACATATGTTTCACCCTTCCATAGTCATGAACCTGACGTGTGTATGTGTTCCATCCTTATTTCTAGCTAGTCCACTGCTTGTGTTCACGCTCCGTACAGGAATCACTGGTTCATGGTGAAAATTTATAACAGTGTTACATTAATTTATCACCAGTTCAATCCATTGCAATTAGTGTGTGTGATTAACCCTTACCCTGGCTCAGTGCTGCACCCTGTACGCTTGTTTCATTGAAATTAGAATGAAATGTTTTGTTTCATATTCGCCCGTTGAAAGTAAACACTACAAAGTGAGGTTATCTGTCAAATTTAGTGATTTTGTTCACGTAATAAAACACACACGACTTGTGTGATACCAGCAAGGTATGATATAATCGAATTAAATGTAATACTACAGTTGCCCGAGGCTTTCTCACGGTGCTGATGAATAACGGTCATCATACGAATTAACAATTATGATCGACACACTACGAAACATTGTGACGTCATGTGATAAAGTACGCGCACTGTCATCAATATTAATTACAGATGGCGCGCACAGTCAGTGCTTATTACAGTGGTGCTTATTACTTACAATCAAATCGTAAATGGTGATGAGCAACGTTGAGATGCACTGTACTTTGGAAGGGTTTGAGTCAGTCACACTTGACAGTACGACATTGTAGAATATTGTACGCGCGCCGCGTGTATGTGTGTGGAATGAGGGGTTAGGGTATATTTACGAACAGTCACTGAGGTATGTAATAATCTGAAGCCGGATTTAATTTGGCGGACTGATTTGGCTGTGCCCGCTGTGGAGAAAACGGCAGTTAATCACCCGTGCCAACCGGTAGAGGCACTGGTGGCGCTGTGCGCCTGCGCTAACTAGCTTCATAAACACTCACTGATAAATGGGAATTCTACAATACCGACAGAACAGGCAGGGAGCGAACGGAGTAAGGCGCGAACGTACCACTGAGAAACGGGGGGGGGGGGCATTTTGATGGATTGTTCATTGAGGAATTTAATGAACAGAGTGATTTACAAAGTGCGTATCTTGCTGACAAATTAACAAGCGGTATTTTGTACACTGTATTTTGGAAAAAAAAGCCGTGCGATTGGTGTCGATTTATCAAAACAATGTCATTCGTGTTTTGACAATCAACTGCTTGTACAAATGTAGTGTGAGTGTATCAAAAAGCAAGCGCGTACGGGAAGGTTAGGTAGAGAGATGTCATGCGTGCTGAATACGACCCTGCACTGTGTGCCTCCTCCTCCTTGATCCGGGCCTCACATAGCCGCCAAATTGCATTTCTGTCTGTATAATTTCGACCCGATAAACCATCTGGCAAATGTGAAACTATTCCGCCACTCACACACACACATATATATATATATATATATATATATATATATATATATATATATATATATATATATATATATATATCGTACACTACGTAAGGCTAATATTAATTGCAAACTAACATACGTATGCTATACGAACTGTCAGTGGACAGATTCTAAAGCAACTGGATGGAATCTAGATCAAGTGAATTCATTCACTAGCATATATAAAAAATGTCTACACTATAGCAACAACTGGGAATTTAGTTTTCCATTAAGAGGATTTCCAAAAACTCAACAAGCAATCAAGTAAATGTAATAATCCACACAGCGAATAGAACAACGGATTGAAAGGGCGATATAAAGTGAGATGGATGGTGATAGGTCATCGGAGACTTGATCAACAATCGACCGAAGAAACCAGATCCGTTATCAGTGACGGCAATCAGGTAATAAGCGTAATCAACACCGATCTCTTCAATCTAATTCCACCGCCACTCATTCTCAACATTAACGCCCGTCCACCCCGTCTAAATGAACAGTGGCGTACACCCATCACTTCTCACCCAGCCCCGGTAACAATAAAACAAGATGAAAATGTTAAACAAGTCGATGAAAAAGTGTCGCGAAAGGACATTTAACATGTTTGATATTTGTCGTAATTATTACAAGTTTTGCTAGGCAGATATTTGCGTAAGATGTTACGCTGGAAAACGAAAAACCCTACCTGCGCCCTTACGCATACTGAGCCGACGTCGAGCAGTGACGTCAGGTCATTAATTAGATTGGATAATTTAATAACAGGACAGGGCACACGCCGACACATCCGTCGATGAGTTCCCACTGTTTACTAACCCGAATGACGAAGGGTGAGTCTGGTGTGCGGGTACTATCGCTAGATAAACATCTCACCATGAACTACTTCCCACTACTCCCTCTCTCTCTGACAATACGAATAAATAAAACAAACTGCATTTTGATTGAAAACAAAAACACTCCTGTACATAGCAACATAACAAAACAGTTGACAGTTAACAAAATCTGTCGTACAAACGCGACAAAGCTTTTGTTTTTGCTAAGTTCACAGCCAAAATAGCCGACCGTTTGCGGGGGGAATGATGAATGGAGGGTAGGGAACAAGTAGTGGTTTCCGGCAGGAAGGATGTAACGTTTGGTATTGTATGTGTGACCGGACCCTTCGAACAAACATACTGACCCTTGAAGTTGTACGCAAAGCTGCTAATGTTCTAAGTTTCATTCGCGTAACTTGCGCTCGATATGATTAAACACACGGTGTATTAAATAATTATTTTTCCTCTCCGTTTTCGAAGTAATGCTTAATTTTACATACACAAGGCACGCGTATAATTTCAGACCGTAAGACAGGAAGGACGGACGGATAAAACGTGAACTAAAGTTTTATACGCGGACCACAGAACGGCTATTACCGGAACTAACGGCAGGGTAACGGCAGCACAGAGACCGTGGACCACAGTTTATGAACAGGTATTTGCATAGTGAGCCAAGCTAAACACATTCACACACACAATGTGAAGCACTGTAATCATTGTCTCGTCATCCCGGCGTTTATTACAGACAACAGTTATGAACAGAACGCCTCGCACTGTAGTTCCTATCTGCTTCTGTTTGTGCTGGACACTGACAGCTAACGAGACCAGTGCCGTAGTCAGTGGGGATATACGTGAAAAGGTTTCACACCATAAATACGACGTAAACTAGTACTTTCAATATTATTATTCTATAGTGTTTTTATTTGAAGCTTGCGTAATGTTTAACATTACATAATACAGATCATTAACACTAAATGTTAAATATGTTTGACTGAATGTTAAACGCCAACAGTTACGCCACTGCGTTTAGTTTTATTACATGCGCAACTTACAAGCAACTCCGGCCCGGTTATAAAAGCCTACCCGGAATAATTTTCAGATAATATTTACAAAACGGTTCGCGCATCAATTTTACGAAAACAACAAAATTAATTCCGTTGCCATAAAAGTTACAACAGCACCCGGATATCGTAAAACATGACTTGCGCGTTTACACCGGCTTCACACTTAATTACCTGAAGTTTTAATGAGTCTTTTCGCAAAATTTAATTTGTCATGGGTTATTTGTATAAATACATACAAGTGAATTTTGTTTTACAATATGCTAATTCAAAACATAACATACCATATATATATATATATATATATATATATATATATATATATATATATATATATATATATATATATATACCGCCCTTCTTGTAAGTATCAATTAGCCAGGAATAGCAATTGAATCCATTTGAATCAATCGTATCAAATTGGAGACGACTTTATCGGCTGTAACAGCTAACAGCACTGATGGGACAATTCTTCTACACATTGGTAATATGTCAGGGAGCGGCTCTAGATCAGTGTCGCACTAGGGGGTAGTACAAGGAATAGCGGGGGGGGGGGGCAGTGGTGAAGTGTATTTACCCCCCGGAATACAAATGTTCCCCGCCCTATGCTAGTTTCAATGGCCAGCACACTAAACAGTATATCCTACACTCAATTGCCTTATCAACACTGACTATCCACGGAACATCACGAGCAAAACATTCGATTTTAGAGCGAAAAGAAGAAGAATTCTACAAGTTCTTACAGCAATAAACACTTCTACCTGATATATTAATAGGATACAAGTTTAGCGAATAAATGATCGTCGTGGAACCGTAAATAAATAGTCACGTATTTTCATTGTGCGTTTTTGCATTGCCCCGTCACCGTTGGCAACCCACCGCGCACGTCTTGCTGTTCTGTTGTGTATATTGCAGGCGTCATGAACGATGGACAGTCATTTGTTCAGAAGTCACACCACTCCTGAACGGGAAACATGGATGTTGAAAGAAAAACTTGCAACGATAGTCATCGCACGTTGACCAATTTATCTCTTCTAGTTCGAGCGACACTGTCACATCAGAAAAAACGGCAGAGAGACTTATGTGTTTCGGGTAATTACTAAAACTGACGCCCGAGGAAAACTAATGTCACCAACACCTACCAGAGCAGTCCTAGTTGCTGATGGATAGATCGACTTCTTTCTTCCGTTTCTGTTTACTTCCTTTTTCGCACGAACAAGAAGACTGTCTGCGAGAGATATAGCGGCCATTTGTACACGGCACTTGACGTGTATTCCGTTAATAACCAGGAGACAACCAGCCATGCAAATAATCATACCGTAACTACGCGGGGAAATTGCGAAATTATCCCAAAAGATTTAATCCCTTTCGTAGTCACAATTGCGAGCGGCCGAATGCTTATAAAAATCATATTCCATAATTCCAATTACAGCGAAAGTGTTCACAGGGCTTAGGACAACACAGTGGAGAGGAGAACCAAGGGCGGAGAATGAGGGTAATTACAACAATCTCCCCCCCCCCCAACCCCAGTCTCTCGCGCTGTGCTGTAAATGTTCTTTGCTATAAGCGAACCTGCACACAACGCCAAAAACGAGAGAATTCGTATGCAAAATTAGAAAATTCAATTAGCGACGAGTAGGTGTGAGCCGGTAAAGAAGAAATCGCCGCCATACGGTACCGACATTCAACCCTAATCAAGTTTATTAAAGCGCATTGCTGGTGCTTGGAACAACACACCTACCTAACCTGTATATAAATGAATATAGAACGACTACACATCCTGATGAAAACGATAAACAAAATGTATAAACCGACGAAATATATTCATAAATATATACATTGAATTGAAATACTATTTCTGATTTGACATTCCCTCAATACCAGACCGGATCTATTCATTTGCACTCTTGAAGTATTCGAGAAAATAACACAACAAGCGCCGTGGTATCGTCTGCCATCTGTTGGACGGACAACCAAGCTTATCGTGAAAAAGCAACTGTCCATTATACAAGCGGTGAGCATGACTTTGCCCGTTATTATTTCACATGTGTATGCAAATATTATATTTAATAAGACACTGACAGTTTGCTCCTGTGTACTCGGGGTTTAAACGAGAACAGGGAAGAACTGGAATAGAGACAAACACACCAACATACACACATATATATGGATGCAGGCGACAGGAAGAAAATAAATATTACAAAAAGTAACAATTTCACACGCTCTCAAATGGACCGGACCGAAAGGTATATCGCATATTGAAATTGTAACTGATACACGCCGTGGTTATAGTAGAAAACTCAACTTAGAACCCCTCTTTGCAACATCGAACGGAGTCGGCCGCGGGCCAAGTCGTGTTGGTTCAGTAATATGCGTTGACTACCGTTTGCAACGGCCAAAAAAGCACTCGGAATCGTCGTCAAAAATTCAATTAAGTTCGCGTAAGAGACGCCCGTCTAGTGGGACATGTGCCCTGGTGAATTATCCTCCTGGGGACGCACTGAGCAATGCCTCTACCAGCCACCAGCAGCCAACGGTAGCGACGGTTGTATCGTTTTAGACTTTCACAGCAGCGTCCGCAAACGTGTATGAGTTTAAGACCTAGTAGTAGGTTATAGGCTATTTGTGCTACACCGTGCAAATATATATTTCAAACTCGTTTAATAGTCGCACCGGCATGTTCAATAATGTAGCATGCAGTATTTGTTAATGGAAAACTAGTAACACATTACCGATATGCACAATGTTAAAAAATGCAATTTTCACCAACGGATACACGCTCTCTGCTCCAAGACACAGGCGCCATTCATCATTCCAAATACAAATTCAATTTGGGTCGGTGGTTTACCGGAAGATTTATCTGTTTCCCTCGACGGTAACACACTACCGCGAGCCCAAAACGCGGTGTTAGATTAAAAACACTTCACACGGCCGAATAAACGAAAATGGTAATCAGTGAAAATATTTCGGAGCCTCAGATGCGATATGTCAGCTGGAAATTGATTTACCAAGATACCAACACCATACTGTAACGTATCTATCGTGACTAACTTCTATTTAAATCGTAATCAAAAATGATATATCTGAAACATCAGACTTATCAAATGCTGTGTTGTTTTCTTATTTCATAATTAATTAATACGAATTCTGTGTAATGTATGTAAATTAGAACAGCAAGTAAATGTACGAATTAAACTATTATTCCAATAGTTGAAGTTGATTGAAAATTTAAATGATTATATTCGAAGCTACATGTACAAAACCTGGACAAGTGGCGCTTTCTATGTTTCATCTGCGGAACTAAAACCCAATGACAGATGTACAGTGTACTGTTGTACAGGCCTACATTATAGTAGCAGTTTTCTAACCCCCAATATGGAGTTCTACATCCATCAGTACTGTTACGCAGTAAATATAGGGTTCAATGTTTGCAGTTCTCGATACTATAAACTCCCCTTTCCATCGCTAGATGGCACTGGCGTATAATGTATTCTTTAATTCAATAACTTGCTACTGTTTTCAGTTATAAATACTTTCAATCGCTTTGGACATTTGCCCCTGAGAGATACGCAACTTGTTTAACAGTTGTGCGACTGTCCGTTGCGGAACAAGCGGTAAAATATAGAATTTATAAAGTTAGAACAAAGTGAAACGTTCAGCATTAGATGATTCGTATATTGAATGTGTGTTGATGTGTGCGAAGCGATAAGACTTACGTGTATTACATATCTTATGAATGAAACACAACCCACGTGAAACTCATGATTATGTTGCGTCTGCTGACAAACTTGAGATATGAGCACGACGCAGAATTACACTCACGCCGAACAGGCCCGTAATGGACACATTCCATGACATTTCATTCACCTCTGAAGTAAATATCATAGCCACATTGCAATGTGGTTGAATAAATATAGGTTATTTTAAAGCGCAAAAGTGTTGTACACATTTGACAGTATTGTATTTTGTTTATCACTTTATTCCTTGACAAAACAAATGCATAATGCATAACTAGATACGATACTTCAATGTTACACATTTAAGAAACACAATCAGACGTTACAATATTAAATGCCCCGTTTTAATTAATACAAGACGCAACTTAAATTATAAACTAACATGAAACAAGGTTGCTTAGCTACAAACTAGAGACTGTTCTCCACTGACGCCGGTACTGCACATGTTTTGTATACACACTGTTAGTCACTTGAAAACGTCGTGTCACTTTGCAAAGAAGACAATTGCCCACTCATAATATCAGTGCATATTAGCGACCCGGTAGTGTAGCACAATGAGTGCAAGGTGAACACGGAATTGATGCATCAGTTCCAGCCACTACACGTTCAAACTGACACATTCAAACTACAGATGATGTGTTATGAAAGCAAAGTGAAACAAGAACATACAAGCTGATGATGGACAAATGTAAGTACTTCATTTATATAACGCGATTGAGAGCGTATTCAATCGTAATCCTGGTGTTAGTTATTTATTGATGTGCCTAGTTCATGTCTCTTTATGGAAAAACTTTTCGTTCGGCAATCTTCCTAGTATTTATCTGTAGGCGCAGTCCACGTATTTTAATATTTAAATAGCTCATTAAATGTGTTCGTCTCTCGTGATAAATAGCCTGTGTGTAATTATAGTTTCCGCACTGCCGTCAATGGTTGTTTATGTATGCAACAATTATTCATAAACTGTACGAAATTAGCATCATTCCTGCATAGGAATATGGACGCACAAAGGTAAATAATAGTGTTCACTAGTGAAATTCCACGAAACACAATGGATTATTCAGTGCAAATATTCACGATCATTAAAGAAATTATTACAAACAACGTCAAGCGCATTGTTCTTGAATGTAAAACTAACAATATTGCGTGCAGTCCAACACTGTACGATCATTCACTACTGAACTCCCGTATATCCCATGGAGCACCATTTATTTACCAACTGCATATGATGATCAATTTATTGAACTTGAATGTTAAGCCGTCCGCATGCAAGCTTGTGTTTATTTATTACAATACTTTCAACGTTATTTCCGATCGCCAATGCAAACTTTCATATATTTTATTTGCGGTATTTTAATTAAAATATATACTTTTTAGTCTGCTACTAATAAAGACCACGATATATACCGAATACAATATTTGACGGTGACACTAATTTGATTCTAAATAACCATGTTAATGAACGAAAAAAATAAAAGAATAAAAATGCCATAAAGTGGAGAATACATGGCAGTATTGAGAATTATACTCGTAAGACTTGAATGCCGTGGTAGACGACAAACTTGCACGCAGTTGACAGTTCACCGAACAAGATCACTTATTACCGAGTTTATGATTGGAAAAAACATTTCAATCGGTTACGGGATATTTGTCACTACAAGTATTCAACATTTTAATGGAGCATTGGTTATTGCAGAATATAAAGAAGCAGATCTACTTGTTTATACAAGGTAAAAACCAGAATATCTGATGAAATAACAGCTAAAATGAATAATTTCTTTATGTAACATTACATTCAGTCGTTGGTACATTTGTCGTTTATATTTTATTCATGTTTTATTACTCGTAATTAGCGATAATTGGTATTAGAAGTTTCCCCGACAACGTTCCATGCTGATTGTCAATAATTCATTATAAATCTGAACATGACCACAAAAGATTTGTCACAATCTTGTCACACTTTTAATCGAGAAGTAATACATTATAATATAATTTTGCTCGCGTAACCTGCAACGGTGTGTACCGATTGGAAAAGTTTAACGTGTCCACAACCGTGTCGCGCATCATTGAAAGGGTTAAGCAGCAACGGCTACTCTCCAAGCTGTACACGCGTTCATATATAAACTAGTTTGCAACATACGTACGCGCATACGGTTGCCGGCAACCAGCGTGTATAAATAAAAATAAATGTGTAACTGAATATAAGAGTGTTTAAGTATCGTGCATAAGTCAGTAGCCGCATAGACGGTGCTATCGTCCTAAGGTGTAGTGAAGTGTGCGTGTGTGTGTGTGTGTATGTGTGTGTAGTTAAGTAGAGAAGACATATTCCTCCATGGACAACTTCACGTTGATGCTAAACAGATCACGTAAGTGCAATTTGGGATGTTTGTTATTCATCAGCATGTTCGGGTGCTAGACGTGTGAATCAGTACGGACAATATTTGACAAACTAGATAGATACCTGTTCTCATTCATTGACATTTGCTGTATAACCTAACTTCTTGTACTTTCAAACATCGAAATAATCAACACGAACAGGTGTAAAAGATATGACTCTGATTTAACAGGATTGCTTTTATAATCATTACCATTAAATGAAAATCAATCACACCCGTTTTATGTAACTAATTCTAGATATACAAATACGATTTCTCTCAATATGGATGGATGTATTTACAATTACTTCCCATATAAGCGTAGGACGAAACACATACACACAAGTGGGCAGACCAGCTAGTACGCCTCTGTACAGTTTTGTAAAAATCCGCGACTACATTTGCAATTTCCGGTTCTCTCCGAGTTAATTATCAAATGATACGTTACAACAGGATACCACAACGATAATTATCAATATTAGTTGATTTTTACCGAGCAGGTCACTCAGTATTGTTTTTATTATTTCATTTAAATGGCAATTTAAAATTACTGATACTGATAAGATCAAATTTGTAAACTAGTTTCAATATGCTGTTATTTTTTCCCACACGATTAGCAAGTATCAATGACCTTATTTTCAACGAACACACAATTAATTAACAAAACGGTAATGTTTGTCTAAGATTTTATTTAGACACCTCTGACATGTGTACTTTCACTTTTGTTTTTAAATTTAATTTACAAATTACCACATTGGTATTTTATATTTATTTATTTTATATTTTATATTGTATATATATATATATATATATATATATATATATATATATAAATATTATATATTTAAAATAAAAATTATATAGAACAGCAATTTGTTGTTCCACATTGAAACACAAACAGAAACATATCTGGGCCTTGACAACTGACAGTTCTCTTATAGAATTCAATATACTTTTTGCCAGGACGATGTATGATAACATATGAGTAGCACAAAAAAAAACAAAATGTCCATTCTATTTTCATACATGAGTAAATCAAACTGTAAAACCAGACGTAGCAAATATAACACAAAAAAATTCTGCTCACTTGCAGAAAGTTTACTCTGCTTCTTATCGAATCCACTTTACCTGCCATTTCTACAAAACATAACTTATTCTACAAGAGATTTCTTCTTAATCGGCTGACATCGTTGTCAACGCACACTACTGCGAGACGATAATAAAATGTTCAAGTCATTTTACAACAGGCGCGAAGTTGTAAGACGTCGCAACAACTTTATATACAAGTTGTAGTTTTTTTCCCGTTGACGCAAAAGGCGCGAACATGTGCACACCCACTGAGTGTAACAGTTGTGTTTGCGTGGGCCACCGCTACAACAGACCGTGTCGCTGCCTGTCCATGTGTGAATGGCCGTGTAACCTGCAGAATTATAAATCTCGCGTGATCCCATCGCTACGCACCTTGTAAGGCTGCGCAGAACGTACTGCGCAGCCGGGCGGTTGAGACAGGTACAGCATGTATGGGTTCGGTTGCACGCGTGGGTTGAGCCCCCACGTGTAATGCACTCATTCAACACGTACCCACCACTGGTGCATAAAGAAACACATATCACGGAGCTTATGAATGATCATTCATACCTTTCACATGTGTGAACACAACAGGTATGATGTCTTGCGACAACAGTTTTTGATTTTGTAATATTGTATGGTGTCCAGTTTATTTAATAAAGAAATAACACACGTACATTTTGTGACATAATGAATACAGTTTAACAAATATACTCATCGCAGCAATGTGGATAGGGTTTGCTCGGATCGCCTTTGACAACTCGACAATGGACGATGCCGCCGGAAATACCACATCTAAAACACATAGTCATGTTCAATATATTATTTCGGTAAAGCGCTTCGCTAATTTCATAATTGGAACAAAAATATTAGAAGAGACAGAGCAGAAACGAAAACAGTTTTACTATTGACTAATTATGAGAAAGCAATACTGGAAAATCCATATTACAGTGTACAAATACAACACAAATGATTCTTGATGGTGTATTAATTAGTATTAAAAGAACATATGCCTTACCCGGTTGCCAATAAAGTATAATCCTTTTTACATTCAGCTGAAATGCATTGTTTAGAGTACCGTTTCTTCTGACCCTTTCGCAGTATGATTAGTTCGGTATCATTATAGTAACATCGTCCAGGATAATCTAACAAATGAATGTGCAACATCATAGTACAGACAGATCAAATATTTATATCCAATGACAAGTAATAAGTGAAATGAACTGTTGATAATATACAATGAAACCACAGTATTTGTTACCTGGATGTGTAGCGTTCCTTACTCTAAATGTAGCACACATTCCATCCTGCACAATACTGCAGAACGAAATCAGAAACACACACAGAACTACGAAAGATTTCATGTTCATCGCACAGATGTCACAGTTGCACTGAAGAACAGCACAGCCTATAGATTTAATTTATAATCCGGTTGTACTTTTCTCCAAATAAAAGAATATTTTATTTTCTGTTGAATTGAAAACAAATGACGTCATGGGGAAACCACATAAAATAAATAAAAGATCACATTTCTGGTTAAAGAAACACCTAATATGTAGTTTATTAATGATCTTCTGGCCCAACGTCCTGATATGTTTAGTTCTGAAAAAAATGGGATCACTTCTTTTACAAATCATCAGTTCTCGTATCTGTTGTTTTTCTCATTTTATTACATTGTATTTAATTATACATAGTGTAGAATGTAATTAATATTTATTTAACATTTATTTTGTGACATAATGAATACACTTTAACATATAATTTCATCACAACAATATGGATAGGGTTTGCTCACATCTCCCTTCAAAACCCAACAATGAGAACCGCTTGCCACACTACCACATCTAGAAAATAGTCATGTTCCATAAATTAATTAGTATTTCGATTAAAGCAAATAATTAACAGCAACCAAACACAATTGTTTCTTGATGGTTTAGTTTTGTATGAAAGCTAACGTTTAATTTAAAAGTATACAGGCCTTACGTAGTTCCCAAGATTCTATAATCTTTTTGACATTCGGCTATAAAACAGTCTTTAGAATAGCGTTTCTTCTCGCCCTTCCGTAGTATGATTAGTTGAGAACCATTGTAGAAACATCGTTCAGGATAATCTAACAAATTAATATGCAACATCGTAATACAGATTAATCAAATATTTATAAGACGAGACGTCAGTTGATAATCATTGCAATGAAAACACAATATTCGTTACCTGGATGCGTCGCATTCAGTACTAGAAATGCTGCACACATTCCATCCTGTATAATAGTGCAGAACGAAATCAGAAACACACACAAAACTACGAAAGATTTCATGTTCATCGCGCAGATGTCACAGTTACACTGAAGAACAAGTCAGCCTGTATATTTAATTTATAATCTGGTCGTACTTTTCTGCAAATAAAAGAATATTTTATTTTCTGTTGAATTGAAAACAAATGACGTCATGGGGAAACCACATAAAGTAAATAAAAGACCACATTGCTACATAAAGAAACGCGTAATATGTAGTTTATTAATGATCTTCTGGCCCAACGTCCTGATACGTTTAGTTCTGGACGCTAAATGTCCCAATTTTTTTAGAACATAATTTATTAACATTTATAATGAATACAAGTCATAATATTTTTCGATTCTTTTGTATGTTTATGAAACAAAAAGCAAAAATCAGCTGTAAAAGGGAGTGTCAAAATAATCGAGGTAGTCGTTCAATTGCATGTTTAACCCCGGCACTCTGGTCGGCTGTAAATTGTGGCAATATTTTGTTTCAAGCTTAATTTGCATAGCGTAATGATATTTGCGTGATATTTGACAGTCTGAAATGTTTCGCATTTACGTTTCTACATGTTTTTCAATATTATTATTATTATTATTGTCTACTAGTTGTTTAAAAAAATGGGATCACTTCTTTTACAAATCATCAGGTCTCGTATCTGTTGTTTTTCTCATTTTATTACATTCTATTTAATTAAACATAGTGTACAATTTAATTAACATTTATTTTGTGACACAATGCATACACTTTAACAAATGGGTTCATCACAGCAATATGGATAGGGTTTGCTCACATCTCCCTTCAAAACCCGACAATGTTGAAAGCCTGCTGCACTAGCACATCTAAAAAATAGTCATATTCAATCAATTAATTCGTATTTCGATTAAAGCTAATAATGAACAGCAACTAAACACAATTGTATCTGAATGGTTTAGCAGTATGAAAGCTAACTTTTAATACTTTTAATTTAAAACTATATTGGCCTTACCCAGTTCCGAATAAAGTATAATCTTCTTTACATTCAGCTAGAAGACAGTGTTTAGAATAGCGTTTCTTCTGGCCCTTTCGTAGTATGATTAGTTGAGTATCATTAAAGAAACATCGTTCAGGATAATCTAACAAATTAATATGCAACATCGTAATACAGATTAACCAAATATTTATAAGACGCGAAGTCAGTTGATAATAATTGCAATGAAAACACACTAATTATTACCTGGATGGGTAGCATTTGGTACTCGAAATATGTCACACATTCCATCCTGCACAATACTGCAGAACGAAATCAGAAACACACACAGAACTACGAAAGATTTCATGTTCATCGCACAAATGTTACAGTTGCACTGAAGAACAGCACAGCCTATAGATTTAATTTATAATCCGGTTGTACTTTTCTCCAAATAAAAGAATATTTTATTTTCTGTTGTATTGAAAACAAATGACGTCATGGGGAAACCACATAAAATAAATAAACGACCACAGTTCTGGTTAAAGAAACACCTAATATGTAGTTTATGATTGGTCATCTGTCCCAACATCCCAAAATGTTTAGTTCGATATTAACGGATTTTTTTTTTTTACAATATCAAAATATTAACATTTTTCATAAATACAAGCCGTAATATTTTTCGATGCTTTTGTATATTTACAAAAAGCAAACATAATTATTTTGTTCGATCAGCTGTAAAAGGGAGTGTCAAAATAATCGAGCCAGTCGTTCAATTGTATGTTTAACCACGGCATTTTATCCGTTCATCTGGTCGACTGTAATTTGTGGCAATATTTTGTCAAAACTTTAATTTGCATAGCGTATGATATGTCTGAAATGGTCCTCATTTACGTATCTACATATTTTTCAATAATATTATTATTGTCTACCAGTTGTTTTAAAAACTAGGAATGTATACAGACATACATGCCTGCAGCTCATCGACGTATGTGCAAGTCTGAATATATCACAAATTATTATTTATTTAGATTCACTTTTAAAATCCTAGGTGCCTAGGTCGCAAACAAAACAACAAATTTAAAACAAGTGTGAATACATTTTCTTCTCTTGACAAAAGCAAAGCAAACTAAGCCGACTATAAATGCATTGATCTTCTTTTGTTCAATTTTTAATTAAAAAATATTTTTTTCTCCAATGGTTTTACATAATTTTTCAAAATAAAAAATATGGAAAAATATTGTTCCATTTCCTGCATATGCATGAAAATTTTGAATACAATTGAATAAAAAATAACGCAGAAAAAAAATGAAAACTGAAAAAAAATTGGAAAATATTTTTTTTCTCAAGTACGAAGGAAAATTTTGAAAAATAAAATGTACCTTGCACAACTAGACCATAACACGTATCTGCAGAAAAAATTTCATAAAAATCCGTTGGGTAGTTTAGGAGATCTGGGTGGAACAAAAAATCTCGTACGAGAGAGCGAGCGAGCGGACGAGCGACATACATACGGACATATGTTGTAATAGTCATTTCGTGATCCAGGGGGTCTGTCCGGGATTTCTGTGCAAAAATTTTTGAAATCGGAAGATGCTACAGACATCGTACCGAACACTATAGCTCTTCGACAGGAGGTCGATGAGCTAAAAATGGGATCACTTCTTTCACAAATCATCAGGTCTGGCATCTGTTGTTCTTCTCATTTGATTACATTGTATTTAATTGTGAATACATATACATAGTGTACAATTTAATTAATGTTTATTTTGTGACATAATGAATACACTTTAACAAACAGGTTCATCACAGCAATATGGATAGGGTTTGCTCACATCTCCCTTCAAAACCCGACAATGTTCAAAGCCTGCTGCACTACCACATCTAAAAAATAGTCATATCCAACGAATTAATTAGTATTTCGATTAAAGCAAATAATTAACAGCAGCTAAACACAATTGTTTCTTGATGGTTTAGTAGTATGAAAGCTAACTTTTAATTTAAAAGTATATAAGCCTTACCCCGTTCCTAATAAAGTATAATCTTCTTCACATTCAGCTAGAAGACAGTGTTTAGAATAGCGTTTCTTCTGGCCCTTTCGTAGTATGATTAGTTGAGAACCATTAAAGAAACATCGTTCAGGATAATCTAACAAATTAATATGCAACATGGTAATACTGACAATCAAATATTTATAAGACGTGTGCGACGAGAAGTCAGTTAATAATCAATGCAATGAAAACAAAATATTCGTTACCTGCATGCGTCGCATTCGGTACGACAAATGTAGCACACATTCCATCCTGCACAACACTGCAGAACGAAATCAGAAACACACACAGCGCTACGAAGGATTTCATGTTTACCGCAGCAATGTCACACATGTGCTGAAGAACAGAACGGCCGGCAGATTTCATTTATAATTTTTCGTACATGGATCCAAACATTCAAATGTTTAAATTTCCTGTTGGATTAAAAAATCAGATACGGAAACCACACAAAATGAATCAAGCAGACTTGGTTTCCTTGTTACATGTACGAAAGGCCAGAAAATAGAATACAATTCACGGAAATCTAACATGTAAAGATAGATAATACTTCAGAAATTAAAAAAAAAAAACACTTTTTGTCAATACCGGTTTATCAGAGCCGTATTATAAGAATTAAAACATCATGTCGTATGGAAAAACACTGAAGGTTCACAATGTGTTGAAGAAATCTGAATTAAATAAAAATAAATGCCAAAATTATTCTTAAACAATACTTGTAATTTTATTGTAATCATAGAAATCAAATAGTTACGTAGTGACGTTTACATATTGATCAATTTAATGCTTAACAATACGTGTACTGATTTTGTTAGTTTTAAATACGCTTAACATATAAATTCGTCACAGCAATGCGGGTACGGCTTGCTTAAATCCCCCTTAATAACACGGCAATGTGCAAAATTTGGTTGTATTCCGCACCTGAAAATACCAATACATAATAAGAAACATACGAATGAAACATAACCTAACTTACCCAGTAATTGACAGGACATAGTCCGTGGAACATTTCACCGAAAAACATTTATAAGGCAGTCGTTTATGCGAGCCTGTTTTCAAAATAATCGTATCATTCGAGTACGGATCTTTCTGGTAACAATGCCCCGGATAATCTATAAGTGCATCAGCAATTAGTGAATAACCTATTGCAGTTCTGCGTAATGCAATCTTACCTGGATGTTCAGTACCTCGGACGGCGTACGCTTGTGCCGTTCCTTCTTTCACGAATGCAAAAAGCGAAATCATCAACACACAAATAAATACACTTAACTTCATCATGTTTGTTGTTTACTGTACAAGATTTAAACATAAACTGACAATTCACATATCCAAGATTCTTAACTTGGTAATGACCTTGCTTGACGTCACGTGAAAACCCCCATATTATAACCTCTGACATTAATAGATTAACAGTTAACTTTCATCAACACTCTGTATATTATAATCTCTAACAGGGGGCGTAGCTCAGATGGTAGAGCGCTCGCTTAGCATGCGAGAGGTACCGGGATCGATACCCGGCGCCTCCAAAATATTATATTATTATTAATTTATATAAAACGAATTTAGCGCATTTTAATTTAGTGGGAATGATTTCTAATTCGTGTTTGATAAGCACTGGAATATACAGAGATAGTAACACACTCTTGTGGTGTATTTCAGTAACTAAACTACGTTAATTGATCACGACCTGTTTGTACAAGGACGCAAACCACGACGTACGCCGATATTTAAATGACTGTAAATGTTTATTGCTCAAGGCACGCGAGAATTGCCAATTCAGCAAGTGTGACGTCATACATGGAATGGTAAAGGTCAAGATACAAGCTAAACATATTGGCCAATACAATACAGAGATGTAGGATTAATCAGACATAGACACCACACTTGAAAATTCGTGATGCTGTTTGTGATAACTAATTATATAATACATTGGACAAGACTTTCGGTAAATATTGTACATGTCTCAGAAAGGCAACTATTACAATTCAATGCAAGTAACTACAGCTATGTCTAGGGTCATTTCACTCACGACAGGAAGTGACATGTCCATTTGTCCAGGATTACGTAGCATTAACGGTACAGCAGGTAATGATACATCGATGAGCAACTAAGCATTTGTTTTATTAAATGAGTATATTGATATCTTAAAAACATCGATATCAACAAATACGTTAGCACATGTGTTTTACAAGCGGAACAGTTTAGAAAGTAGTGTCAATCAATTTCGAAGCATTGTGTTTATCTATAAGTAGAATAGCGCAGTCAAGCGCAAATATTTACATTCAGAATACTTCGCTAACTTTTGTTGCATGTTCCTGTGTGTTTGTGTGTATATTGTAGCGTGGGAATAACAACCACACACACATAGAGAATATTGTGCAAGTGTGGGTGCAGCCCTCAGGGACGGGCTGTCCTACCTGCACTAGTAAGCTGCCAAGACCACTGTGCATAGTTGTAACAAATACAGAAACTGTTGAAAATGCACTTGTACACTATATGCACGTGTCAACCGCGCATAGAACGTGCCATGGAGCAAATTCCACACTTTTCCACAACCGTTCAGCAACTCAACACTGATTCACAACAGTTCGCGGCCAGTAGTTCTAAAACATCCATCAAATAGCTGTACAAGTCGGCTGTAAAACGGTACCAGAACGGCATTTACAAAGCGCCTAGACCAGCACAAGTTCCCTACAACCATAAACAATCCAACTAGGGGAGACGACCTTGCCGGTCGTTGAAATGCTGGGCCCCCACAGAATAAGACAATCGCTGAGGAGGGAGTTGGTACTCCTGTAGCGGGAGATCAGCTGTTCCAGTGCTGAGTATGAGCCTCCTCCGTCACCAGTCACTGTCGCCAGTGGGTCTTGTGTATTGTTCGTGTACATCGGATGGTACACAGTACGTGTCACATTGCTTCACCGGATGTACCATGTAATACGAGCTGTGACAGAACTATTCCGAAACAAAACACACCGAAGTATTAGTGTGTGCAGTGCAGTGATATTATTTTGTGGTTTAAAAGTATTACATAGTTATTTCATATTGTGGATTGGAATAAAAATACCGGTGAGAATATCATACCTCACAATTATGCGTCACCCAGTTAGATAATTATATTATTCAGATTGTTGTACAAACAGTTCTTCGTTTCGTCACACTCTAAAGCGAGAAGTTAATTACAGACATTACATTAACGGTCACGGCTGTTTAAACAATGCTTAGTAACGGTTTTATGGGTTTAGAAAGATTTATAGGTTATTAAACAATGAGTAGTTAAATGTTGACAAGCGGAAAGTCAGTTCAGAATACTCTGTTGATTATTTGTTTCTATGCAAGAATATCCATTGACAATCATATGTTTCACCGATTCAATTGTCAAACTAGAAGTAATAGCCCTTATTCTAGGGTAAGGTACCCTTACTATCTAGCTATCTATGACATTCCTTCAGCATGAGCAAACTCTCCAAAGTCGAGTAGAAAACATGCTGTCATTTGCGAAACAATTTCAAGTTTGTACAATTTAACATTTCATACTTACTATGATACAAAAATCCCCACGAATCAATGGCGAAAGGAATACGAAAGTGTAAAATAAATCACTATGATCGTTTTTTAATTACTTTGACATTGAAGCTACATTTCTAAACAACATTTATTGGTTCTGAGACGCAGTATACCGTTGAAACTAAAAGTGATTTATTAGATTGTAAACTACAAACATAACAATTATCTAAAAGCAGTAAAAGTAATGTCCTAAATATCTACGTAACATTAACATGCTATCAATGTAGTCTCGCTCTTTCACACTTATTGCCTTTTTATTATTACAAAACGAGTTTATAATCGTTTTTCCTTTCAATCTAATTTGCTGTAAAGTTATAAATTAATAACGTAATATATTTATATGTTTGTGATGTAAGGGTTTACGGTTAATGAATATGCAAAATCGAAGCAAGACATGGTGCAATATTACGATTCGTTTTCTAGGAAACCTGACAAGCGAACCAATTAAAATAGTTCATGCAAATCGCTAGGCGTGGGCAAAATAAACATCGCGACAAACGCATATTGCTATGGTGATCGGCGCGTCACATTTATAAATAAATTCCGTAAAACAAATGACAAATGTGCGAACATCGGAGTATTGCTTGTAGATGAATTCCCTACAAAGATGACTTCCCATTATTCTGTGCATATGTATATGTAAATGCGTCAGTTTACACACACGTATGTTTGTATGTAATCTGTATGTAAACAGACCCATCTGTTATCACACCAAATGTGTACGGTACACATATGTAGGGTCATACTGATAAGAGAGCAGTCTCTTAAAATTCGTGGTCCACTAGAGTTTGGTGAAAAGATCGGTGAAAAAAAATATGATTGATAGTCGTTTCCGTTACCACCAGTGAGTGCTACTATTGAATAGTGATTTATAGTGTATGAAAACGTAAATATATTGGCTGTTAAATGTCAAAGTGAAAAGTAGTAATTTTTCAAAACAAGCTCATTTAGTTTCGAGTTATGCCAAGGTCGCAACGTGAGGTTTTACGAATACATGAATGCTTATTAGAAGTGAGGTAAGCAACTACATCACCTGCTCGAAATAACTATGTAGATCTTCCGATAATTACCTGTGTACATGCAAATCTGGAATAGTAATACTGTAGTTGCTTCTTGCGAAAACTAAACACAAATATAACTAAAGTATGTTCAGAAAATTGAAGTAACAGTGAATTATTGAGAACAAATCCGGGAGTGAATATTCAATATAATCAGAACAACTATACTTCTGTATGGGCGTACAACACATCTGGTTTAACAGCTTACCATTCACCGCCAAGAATTGTTTAGAAAAATAATCAGTACATTCTAATTAGTTTACAGATAATTACTGATTCTTTATCGAGCAGTTTTTTCTCTTAAATATAGAATCCTCAATGTCCGGCATTGAGTATTTCTATGCTTATCAGTAATACTGACTAATTAAAATGACTATATTATTAATTAGATACTAATTTTCGTATCAACTAAATTATATAACTTTTTTATTTTGTCGTTTCTATAATAAATTTCTTTATCGCATTGATTTAAGTATTCTGGTCGATGTAATTTGTATTATATACTAGGATATTAAATTAACATCAGTAGTAGTACGCAGAAATAAGAATTTAATTGTATGCAAATTTGTGAATGTATAAACAACAATTGTTGAACGTATTTATTACCATCAGCTGTTATTAGCGAGCAGGTTAGCACGGTGTTGTATTTGTTATTTTCACATTAGTTACGCCCACGAAAGTTCCTAAATATACGGGGTGTTACACAAACAACCACAATATGAAACACAGTGTGTGAATCACATCAGTGCACGAAACTTACAATTGTGAACGGTGAACAGTGTTGGATAATTGAGAAGAACAAGAAGAAATCATGGGTAAAACAGCCAGCAAACTGAAGAAGCGGAGAAGCTATCGTATGTATATTCTTTAAAAAAAGTTTGGTTAAGTTTTTACGAATGAGATTTAAGATACGTATGTTTAAGATACAATCTATATGGTTTTGTGAAGATTCATTTGTTGAATTTACAATGCCTAGACGATTAATAAGTACAATGTATGGTGTTTGTATGTGGTGCATGTGTTGGTCACATGCCGGAACACAAACATATGACGTTAGGCAGTCCCGCCAACTACAAACAATGCTCGACAAGCAAAAAAAAAAACAGAACGTAAAGTCACAACAACCTTAGCATTGCACAAATCAATACGTATCCTGATTATTTAACACGTGAATGATGGGAATAGTGTGGTTCACATTAAGAATTATCAACTAAATGTTGAGACGAAAGTGAATAATATAAGAACAGATACGTATGAGTACACATTCATCTTGTACAATTAAAACACATTAATGCGAATCCTAATTGAGCACTTGATTAATCATATAGCTAGGCTATATTTAGCTATTTTGATTTAGACTTTAATTGATCGAGGCGACCGTCCATGAATGTAATATACTGTTGCCAATGCAAGCAAACACCGTCCAATGACAAGTAACATTACTTTGTACTGCTTTTGGTTAGTTGCAAAATGTTCTGCATACATTGGATAAAAAAAAAAAAATGTTATTCCATTTCAAGTGTTTGTTATTCAATGCCAAACGCGGCCTGACGTCACTAGATATCGTTCAAGCGAATGCAGGATTCAAGTTGTTGACAGACAATATTAAAACGCTGATTACCTTCTCATAATCTGTACGCATTTGTACAGGGAATGATTGTACCTGTGTATAGTTCATCCATAGAATTTGACATGATTCCTTAATAGGTAGGGGGGTACCCTTCACAGCAGGAGAGGCCATAAACTACTAGTAGTGGCGGTATTCAGGTAAATTTGTAAAATAAAGACAAGAGACATTTTGTTTATAATTAAGACGTAATAATAATTTATTGAATATTACATTTATTTATGTTAAATTGTATTGTATTGTTAAGATGTATATCATATTCATATTTTTGTTGTTTTTATTTTTCAAAATGTATTTATAAATTTCTGAATACATCTCTGCTTTTTATGCATTTACTATTTCGTATAATCTGGGATAATCCTCTGTTAATAGCATGCTGCGTTTAGTCAAATTCTTATATCTATGGATGAACTATAGCAGGTATTACTTGTTCCAGTTTATTACTCGACGTGCCCTTTATTTAAGGGCTAAAGCAGGTAGTTAAGTGTTAGAAAGCGTAGTTTGTGCCACAATACATATATGTATAACTGGTTCACTATCTCACTCATATACGCTACCTTATCTATTGAGTATTTGCACTCCTTCAACGCATATCTAATCACTAGAATAACAAAGTATTCCATCGAAAAATGTAATTGGGAAATTCTTCCAGTCATGCCTGGGCACATGATGATAGTGTATGGCAAACTGAAGCAACGTAGGTAGTTCTATAGTGACAGTGATCGGGAATTATGTTAACGAAAATGAATAACGAGTGTGTGTACGATGTACCGACGAATAATGGCGATATATTTAGCACCGAGCCAGATGGGCGATATAAAAATAACAAAGACAAAAGGCGAGCACTGGTTTTAGGTAATTATCTACACATATAATTTAACGAATTGCCTTGTAATTTCCCTACATCTTGGTGAATTGTTTTGAAGAATATTGTTATCGTTTAAGGTTGCTAAAAAGTACACGTTATTGTAAGTAAAATATATAAAATCTATATATTGACACAATGCAATACATTTTCTACAGATTTAAGTGTTTCATATTGTAATTTCAGTCTAGATACATCAGATATAGGTTTTTGCAAATTAATATCGCGATCTTTCCCTTCTGCTTGTATGCAAAACATGTATGATTCATCAGTTTATCTGTTATGGAATACAATTTTATCGTTTTTTTTTTTCCCTATATACATCGCATACAGAAACACCGTTCTGATAACCCGTGCGCTCAATGCTTGATTAAATGCCGTTTTTACCTACAATCACTAGAAAACAAGTTGATTACATTGGCGCCAGTAGTAACAACATACATGTAGCCTGGTAGATAAGCAGAATATCGCGCAAAAAATGGCGTTGCACGATCAATCAGATAAGTGCAAACAATCACTGTTCTACTCAAACATACAACACGTCAGTAGAATGCATGCATTTCAATCTTATAATATTGAACAATATTAAAAGATTGTATAAATGCAAGTCGAGAAGGTGGAACACCAACGAAGACAATTTTAATTCACCGTGAACTGTAAAACCATATTTATGGCCGCATCGGAACGAAAGGGACCGAGGAAATTACTTGCATGCATTACCATAAAGTTTAATATGAATTTATGCGAAATACCGTTCAAGTCAATACGTATTCGAACCTGTGTAATTGCATTAACATTTTATAGAATTAAATTGAGTTCTACGTCCTACTTTAAAGATTCTTACCGATATGTTTAATAGTTAATAGGTCGCATGACTTTCTGCACAAAGCATGTTATTATACTTTAATACTACAATAGTTATGGTACAGTATAAATATGTTCATTCACAGACAACCTTACTTGGACGCGTATTGGGTCTCTCATGTCACTACGTGACCGGCCATTACCGCGTACCCCAACTGACCACATCGACGGACCATGTCCCACACCGAAGAGTCCCGCAACACCTGCCCAGTCCCCGTGGGGTACACCGAGGTCGAGCCCCCGCACCGAGAGACGCTCTGCCGGGCCCCACATGTCCATCCAACAGTGGCTCACTGCGCTGGACTTGTACGAAGTGTACGAGACCACGTTCTCGCAATTCTTCGGCGTGGAAGAACTGTTGAACCACAGTGAAGCAGACATTCGGGATCTGGGCGTCAAACATTCGGCGCATCGTGCTAGAATCATGTCAAGTTTGACAGCGCTCAAGGGCAAATACAAAGGCGGTAAGTGACACATTAGTGTTTTGGCTCCGGTTCTTCGTGAATAACTGTCTATTGGTTCTTCCGACAGGTACACTGGTAAAGAAGAGATCACTCCGACACAGTGTAGCAGTGGATGGTGGTAAACAAGTTCGGAATATCCAAGACTCGTAAGTGTAATTTAAAGTACATTCTCTTGAACCAATTATCATTCTTAATCATCGATAAACTTGCGCTTGATACAACAAATTCAGGAATGTGGGTCTCTCGAATAAGTAGAAAATGGTTCCTATACTTTTACGAATGATTAGTTGAAATTTCCCCCCAAAAAAAAATACGTACATATTAAATTTTCGTAGCATTTCCATGCGAAATCGATTCGCTTCTGATGAACCTGAATCTAATTATTTAAACGTACATTTCACCCGTTCTAATAAGCGGCCGTATGCTTTGATCCTGAAATGTAATCAAATATTGACAGCGCAGTGAGCTCATATCCATTTAGGCGCATATCCACTGACCCTTGCTAATAGACGAGCGTAATACTGCCGCCCGCGATACTCTGGTGTATAGCGGGTCGCCTACTGCAAGGAGCACGACTGTGTGTGCGAAATAAATCACTATGTCGTCATATCTGTCAGTTGCAAGAGGCTGTTCACACACACACGTACATGTACTGACATATAGAAAGGCGTATTCGATTATATACTATATACGCCACAGCACACAACAATCTAGGAACAGGAGATTCGTAATTTATTTTCAACCACAACAATCTGTCAACTGGTGCAGATTTCCCGCAAAGCATACATGAAAAGTTTTCATCATTTTTGCACGTTTGCGCGTGAGTCTTGTCGCTGGATTGAAATCATTGAAGTATTGCTGAAGATATATTAGCTTTCAAAATGGAACACTCGAAGAAGAGAAAGAAATACAAGGAACAACAAATTGTAATATTCTCGAATATTGATTTATTGTAAGTTCACTGACACTGTGTCTTCTTCTTTATAATTGTGCGTAATTATTTGATCTCGTAGTCAATTAAAAATTAACAATACTCTCTCAAGCATTCGAGCTGCCTGTAACGAAGATTAAATCTTAGATAATTCGACGCTTAAATATTACACGTAATAGGGAAAGAGCTCTTCATCTACAATACCAAACATTCTTGCTAGCAAAATGTGTACGAATACAAAATGAAAACGATACATCGTCTGGCTACTTCAATTAGCCTCTCGTTTCTTGCGACAACTGTGTTTTATCTGCAATCGATAATTATTGCTCTTTTGCAAAACTACTTCAGAACGCTGTGTAATTAATTCAGTCATTAAGTATTTTTAATTACGTGCAACTCACATTGCTGCTACTTTCCACGTTTTGTAGTAAACTAAAAGTAGTTTGTGCGTTTTTTATTCACCGTCAGCGTATCGAACTAATTTGTGAGCAACAACAGCAGAAGGAGAAAAAACTGGACAAGCTAATACCAAGTGCAGATTCTCCAGTGGCGTCCGTGCAAATTACAACTAACGTATTAGACACTGTTCTTTGTTCTGCCCACTTATTGGCACAGTGATAAATCTCTTCATTCTTGCTGGTTTCGTGTTGTTAAAAATCCCACCACCTCCGCCACTGGGCATACATTTTTTCCCTCAGCAGCAGCAGCGGCTGCAGTTGACCCTGATCCATACCTGAACAGGTGCATATCTCACCACGCCCCGGCAATAATGAATTACCAGCTGCTCTAGGATCGGAATCTTCAACGTACCAACGAATCCGCCAGTGTCGGCTCGGCCCCTGGTGCAAAATGCATAGACGGGGGTCACAGGATCATGCACGCAGGGATGCTGTGTATGCCAGGCACGTTTACACCTACCCGCAGAAGTGTATCTCTTCGGCAGTTGCAGATGAATACCGTGCACCTGGCCCCCAATACCAGTTTATATCCAGCGTTTACTACCTGTATGATACACTACTCACAAACCAGTACCGGACTGCAGAGATTTCCTACAATATATATGATAATATATACATGTTCATTGTTAGGAAAATGTATCACATGAAATGCAAATGCGCAATATATCAATAACTATGTATGTCTTACAATTAGATAAGACGTACTCAGAAAATGTGCTATCGCAAATCGAATGCAGATAAGAGTGAGGAAACCTATGCCGTTGTTTGATTTTAAACAAAATATACGGCTCGATAATTAGAATTAAATAAAATGAAGTAAAAGACAACCTTTATACTGTGTATTAAAAACAAACGCGCACTGTGGTTATATCAGTTTAACTTATCGCCTGATAATACAAAGCCACAACACTAACCAATCTTCCCAGTAGTGACGTCACGCGCCAACTGACACGGAACTGACTATAGACAGTTTCTGTAGGGGACCAAACAGTCGGTAACATTCCGATCAGAACCTACACACACACACACACACACACGCACACGTGAATGCAGGCTGCTGTGAGATGAGAGAACGCGGCAGCAGATAGTGTACATCTGCCGCCGCTGTAGTAACACGCGACAGTGCATAGCGGTAACCATGGCAACAGAAGGTTATAAACAAACTGTGCTACACAAATAGCGAGATCGCCGTAGGAACAGTTAGTACATATTGTGCGGGTGAGCGTGCTGCATTCAACACTGATATATGCAATGCGAAGAAAAACAAATGATTTTAACGAAATAAACAAAAGTATTGGTTAAATTAAGTGCGCTGTCATCAGCTTATAAGTGAAACGTGTGCTTACGAAGTTTGGTAGTTGCGTTTTGGGATTTTACCATCACCAATAAGGTAAAAACTGTAGATTTTTAAGCATAAAACATTAAGTTTTGATTCATTTTTGAATAAAATATCCTTTGTTTATGATTGTGGGTAACGCACGTTGTGAATTTCTAAGTTAAGGTTTAAGTTAAACATGATGTTCTTTTTAACTGCGGGCAATGTGATACAATTATACATAAATTCTAGTGTCAGTGACATGTGTATGAGCATCAGCTTCTACTGCGCGTTTGACAAATTTCTTACTGTCATACGAAGAATTAAGATCTCTGTCAACAAATGTTCAGAGCTGGTTGGACAACATCAACTATTATTTTTCTTCGCCGTCGAACCATTTCTATATTATGATCCTTTACAAAAACATATTCTGTTTGTATTTGTCTACACGTGATTGATATATTCTTTATGATTGCGGCATTTCCAGGAAAAATCGACATTCAATCCTCTGAATTTGAATGAATATATGTGTACATTGTAAATGTAATCATTGAATATATCATTTATGGTTGTTAAAACCTTGTGAACATACATGTATTCTGTACTGCTGCTGTAGTAATCAACCACTACCACCACCACCCCCTAAAAAATACACCCCAATCTCGCCCTTTTAACTGTCCTTGATCAGTTCGAATTCGAGTCGAGCGCGATTTTGCTCTGGCAATGCAAAGTATCTGGACATGCGCACTTTGCTCGCGTCACGTTGGACGCCTGATCAATAAAACTACACGGGGAAGTTCTGAGCAGCACGGCTAGGGGTAGGGGTACGGTGGGGTGTGTAGTGTGAACTTAGTAAGTACCGCGCCTAGCACTGGACCGGCTTGCAATATCGTCGTCGGTGGTTTGTGCACGGCGATGTGTGATGTACAAAGAAGAACAAATGTTCGTTAACAAAACCAAGAAACACCAGCAGCAACATGAAGTGAACGTAGAGTTGTATGAACACCGCGGGCAATGAAACAGAATTGTCCTAGTAACGTCCGCCTGCAGACAATGTCTTGAAACATTCGGACACTAAAGATATATCAGGGGTGAGTTTGTACGATTATATTTGACGTTTACTTAGATTCCAAGTCAGTTCGTGACTTTAGAGTACTGTAAATTCAGAATGATACTAGTGTATTTTCTATATTAGAGGTTATTTGACAAAGAACATCCACTACTGCGACTGATTATTACCGAAAATATTGACGAACATTTAGAATCATGTGATTGCAATGTTTATTTCCAAGATATCTCCGCGCTGGCCTAACTAATAGCACGTGAATGTTGTTGCCACGGACAACGAACTCCCAAAAAGCGTGTATTTTTATGGGCTTCGTATTCACCGAACCAAAAAAAAATCAAGTTATAGCCTAGAAGAGCAACGAAACATGTAAATTGCGTAAAAAAAAACTGGTTAGAATTTGTATATCGCCCGATGGAATTTCCGTTTTCATGTTTATATTCCAAGTGTCAAGTTTCGAAGAGTCGAGTTTCCACGTTATCTACGCCCCAGCCTGTCAAACCCTTTTCCGTATTATGTTGTAAAAATGTCACGAAGTTTAGTTATTAAATTTGTCAAAATAATGTCAATACTCCTTTCTGTCAATGGAACTTTCACTAGGGTTATTCGCACTTACAAACTCGTGTAACATTATCGTATTTTTCTTATCAGTTCGTCAGCCGCTTCTTAGCATCTCCCCCGATTCATTTAAGTTTTACTTTTCGTCTCTTTTCGCGGCTTGAATTTGTTGTACTGTTATTGAAAATGACTTTTGTATAAACAATTGAAAGTATTATTCTGCTTGTCAATCACATGTATTTGAAGCATCTTCGCTTTCTCTACGATTACGTTCAACTTATAAAATAACAGAAGCAGACAGTAGTTCTGTATCTATAAACAAACTGACGGTTTAAGAGAATATCTGTTTGCAATAAATGCGAATGCAAAAGTTTGTATATACAAACTCGCTGGAAGCATTATATGAGTACGCGTTTGTACATACAAGTCTGCTTAGAAACCAGGGCCGCATTGACGATAGATTAACGATGTTTACGAACCATGTCAGGGAATAGGTATAATGATATATGTATTACAAACATTAGCTCCGGGTGTTGAAAACTAATATGAAACTCCTAGAATGCGTCAAATTATAACAAATTTCCTGCACTTCGAATTCGTCAGCTTTTTCGAAAAAGTCGTACATCAAAAATCCTTTGACATCCACGAGCTTTTCTGGAATAAATCCAAACACATTCATATCAAGGACACGCACAATGCTAGATTACTTGTTTACTTTTCATTTCAATATAATCTACTGCCGTTTTGTACCGTTGTCCTTTATCTACTGCTTTCATATCTTTTTCATTCCGTATTTGGCAATATGCCATTTACTATTATATATATATATATATATATATATATATATATATATATATATATATATATATATTCGTAGTATGTTCTTTGAAAAACATCTTTACCACTAAATATTATCTTGGTACACTTTGTAAACGCAGTAAGGGAGAGAGATTGAATATACTGACAGGGATTTACCAATAAGGGGGTCCCCGAAACTGACTATGGCACGTGTCCAACCCCCCCCCCCCCCCACCCTCCTATTCACCCCATAAATCCCGGTACGTGAGAAAATATAAAATATCCTACTTCTGGAAAGGTACAGATATGTATTGCTACCGCATACTAATCAATCTCCTGTTTATTATCACAGTTTTTTGGCAGCAAATCTAGTCTTAATTTTTATATTTCCCAACTGTATAATACATCTCCGTTTTCTACTGCAAGTTGAAGAGAAAATATTCGTTTTCTAGAGGGCTTTAAGTTTCGAAAAACTTAGCAGAGGTATTTTTAAGCACCGCGTTGGTACATAATTCATCTTCGCCACAAACTCGCACATTCTTGGCGCTCTCAACAAATACTTTAACGCCTCTATAATACCGACAGCGCCGTTGGCGAAGTTCCTTCTTCCATTCTGCCATCGTATCTGTGCATCCCTTTGCAAGTTGCGTGAGCATTTACATTTTGGAGAGCGCACAGTCTCTGAACAGAGGAACACACTTTCCACTTCGCTTGCATTTTCTTCCTACGATTTTCTTCGGAAAGCACAAAAGCGATTAATGCTTACACGGCAAAGGCTCTTTTTTGTGAAGTTGGCAGAGTGTAAAGACGTACCACAAGTGCCGTACATCGAAAGTAGAATAACGTTTTAACATTTCCTTTTAAAATCGCAAGTGTTGTATCGTCTTTAAATGTAAATATTATCAGCTGATGCTTTCTATACAAGCCCTACACGTATCTTAAGGGGCCCCTTTCATTTAGAATCCTTTTCATTAACCGCCTCTCAACATTGCAATCATCTCAACAGCAAATTCACACTTTAGTCAACTCAATTTGCCGACAGAGAATCGTGGCACGTTAATATTTACCGCAGCATTCTATTATATACCGGTAATGGAAATCAATAAAACATAACGCTAACGGCGTCCATTCCATTCCACGTCATTTTCAAATACTGCACATTTTTTCACACATCGTCTAAGTGACGCATTACTGAACCATTCACATTCGCGATAATACCGAACCTCGAGGATTTCGACAAAGAGAAGAAGACAGACTTATGCTTTGCACGGCGAGATATATTCGGCAAAACGTTCATTGAACTGCACATGGAGAGATAAAGGAGGATTGGAGAAAGAAAGACACACACATCTACCTTACAATGAGTTGAAATGAGAGCTTCTGAATCAAACCCGCATACACTGTGTATAATAGCCTCTCGAGATTCTGTGAGACTCTTGAGCGTACGACTCGAATCGTAGCCGCCACACAATCAAACTTGACAGACAATGGGACTCGTATGAAATCAGGCTTGCCAGTGCGTAATGAAAATTATAGGTTATAATAGACGGAGCAAATTTAGATAGACAGTAACTGGAATGTACGGGATTGGCAAAAGAACAGCGTGATCATCTTCCAGCAAATAATACAGACCACAGTACAACATTGTATTATTGTGTATAATGTGTCATATCTGACTGAACGTGAATACACCACACCGAAATGTCAGTGAACATTGGTTAGTTTACATAAATGTTGAACACAGCAAGCAGATACACTGCTAGAAACTTGCATTGGTTAGCAATGGTTGGTTGTGCAATATGAAATCCACATCAGTCATACAATCAGTGTTCATGGTTTGCCTTGAGTATTATATTTTCCGTATACGTAAATACAAGAAACATTCATTTCCTTGCTCACTACCATTATCTTATACGCTAAGCCGGCTATAATTGCTCGCGGCTGGTCGAGCTTCGATTAAAAATGTTCAAGATGAATATGTTGTAATTTATCGGCTAACGCTAACCGGTTTCTGGGCATTATCTTCAGCAGGTGGCTCGTCAGCACTGCCATTTGCAACGTTAGAACTTTTCAACGTTGGAGGGAATATCGAAATTACAGACTAGATAATAACATACTATTTCTGTATACAAACAGCTTATGTTATGAATGTTTGCGCACTGAAGACTGGATTGTTCAATAACGTTCTATTATCTGCAAGTAAGTGTGAATCCATTGGCAATCTTGTTAAGCTCCTCGGATTAACCCGAATTCCCATATTGTCAACTGAATTGGAACGGTGGCAACTTCCACTCAAGTACCCTTCATTATATTACTATCCTGATCTCTATTATTTTAAAACTATTCAACTGTCAAAAGAACATTCACCTGTCAAGAGCAGTATTGTTCTAGTGCAGACTTCTCATGTGGAAAATTAAAAATCCCTCATCTAGTATGCGCACAATGGTTGTGCAGTGCTTCTGGTTATGTTTGCCATTATGCCCCCGGACATTTTTACACTGGTATGTCAGTGGAACTAGGTCACAAGCAGGCTCCTTCTTGTATTTGTTGTTTTTATTTCAAACCGTAGAAAATGAGTCGACTCGATAAAATCGCGGAATAAATTCACAATTACCAACCATTATACCCGCCGTATGAGCACATTAAATAGATTTATAACACATGAAATACGTAATTTCTTCCACCTTTCAACATAGTTTTCTACCACAACATGTAAAAATAAAAAAGCATTAAGAAGATAATCAAACGGGGGGGAAAAAAATGATGTTTTTGTATCGAGTAACTGTATGTTGAAATATCAAAGTGAGATTATGGCAGATAAAAAATAGATTTACTTTTTCCACAAGCATGTTTCCAAGCCGTTGCGTTTAACTGCGTCTCATCACGGCAACTGCAGTCGCTTCGCTTGCTTGGATCATATATTGGAGACGTAAAAACGTTTCATGTACTTTTTGTGTACGCTTGTTGACAAAACAGCGATTCAATTTCAATGTTCGTTCTTTTGTATTGTTACAGGGCAGACTTGAAAGTGGTGACTGATTCGGCGCAAAGCAAGAGCCTATGCAATTTAATTATGGTAAGACTTTATCGCCGTCATTGAACATCACGTCACCTAGTGCACTCTAGGGTTCCATACACGGGTAAAACTAATTTAAATTTGCAACACTAATCACGGTCAGGGATAGTTGTTTAGTCTGACATTAGACAGACAATTTCACACATGGCGGATAAATGATCGATAATATAAAATGATGAACTAAACTTCAACTTCAGACTAGTAATTTGTATATAACATAGTTAAGAAGCCTGTACACAACAGCTGAAATCTTTCTAACTTGTTTTTTCATTCAGCCGACACTCCGTTCTTCACTGCAGAGAAAAAAGATTAAAACTTACCAAAGCTTTCAATTTCACAGTTTAATCTTCTGTAACTTAAAACCGTTTTACATCGCGAATCGTGAACGATAATACAGTACAAATGCTGAATATTTTCGCCTCCGTCTGTACAGGAACCGACGGCGGATCCGGGCGTGGACGCCGCGACACTTCGCAAAGCCCTGGAATGGGAGTTGTCGTTGGACGCGCGAGACCTGCGCTCACACGCCTGGTACCACGGGGCGATACCACGCCACCGGGCCGAGGAGATCGTCCAACATGAAGGTGAATTCCTCGTGCGTGATTGTACCTCCCAGCCTGGCAACTATGTCCTCACCTGTCGCACCAAGCTGCAACCGTTGCACTTTGTCATAATAAAGGTGAGATCATCGTCTGCAAATAACAAACTCACGCAGGTATAAATGCAACATCGATAGATACCTACCTAAAACTCGCTTCAAGCATGTTATGTTGTTGACCGCAAACGTTCACACATTTGGAAATAACCACCCAGTTGTTTTGTAGGTTATGATCCAACCAGACACTGTTTACGAACGTGTACAGTATACATTCGAGGATGATCTGTACGATACAGTGCCGGATTTAATTACCTTCTACGTGGGCAGCGGTAAACCAATTTCGGCAGCGTCCGGTGCTCGGATACAACATCCACGGAATCGTATGTACCCGCTGTCATTCTACGCGGCCAAGTATCCGTCCAGTGGCGTCGGTCACGGGTATGGTGTGGGGGGCGGCGGTGGATGTGGAAACCATAGTAGGATCGTTAGTCCTGTAGGTGCACCCTCGCCACCATTCAGGTTCGTACGATTGGGGATACGCTATATTGATTTTTCTAGATTCAATTCACTATTTCAGTTTGTTCATTAACGAGTGTTATTTTGTGAACTGTCTACTGCATTTGACAATTGTTTTAACATTTTCTTTACAGATACTCTACACAACACAAACCACCCTCGTGCAGTCCGACACGGATGGCCAGAGATGCTCCTCCACGACTGCCCTCGAAAAAACAACGTTCCCAATCGTTGACACCGTCCGAGGTGAACCGTGCTTGTCAGGAGAAGTGCAACAGTGCTGACGGGGTCATTCAGTCACCGATGATGACGCGGTCAGCGGGCGCTGATGCCCTGACGGCTGGCCTTAAGTTCTCCACGCACTCTTTACCGCGGAGCTCGTGTAACAAGATGTCACTGTCACCCAACACGATGACAGTCGGCCGGAACAGTAAATGCATTAGCCGGGTGACCAGTGATCCGTCGCTAAGTCCGTGTGCTGAACGCAGACACTTTGGCGGTGATGACGAGCAGCAAATGCTGGCCGATTCACCACCGCCCAAACCATCAAGGATACCGTCGCTACTACGACAGGAATCGGACAGCACGGATCGATCCGATAGCGGGTGAGTTAATCGAACAAACAAAAATCTGGTGTGGTCACCACACTACTTTCTTATACTCAGTTTAAATTGGCACATATTTGACATTTCAAATGCGTATTTCTGTAAATATTTTGTCTGTTTTGTTTTGTTTTCATAGCATATATGATATTTTAAATACATGCCAATATATAAATACATTTTACTCAAAATTGGATAAAGATAGAACAAAAATGCATAGAACATTTTTTCTTAAGCTTATTGTTCTCTATAACTTTTATTTCAAAACTTTTTCCATATCCCTTTCAGTTTCTCTAATAATTCACAATGTTCGATTTTGATCTTCAGTAAACTTCCTCTTCCGGTTGTGCGATTATGCTAGAAATCTAATCAGCGCTTCATATAATCAAAAAACTTTTAAATACGAAGTTTCATTGTCCTGTCTTTGCTCGTTTTGAAGATAATGAACATACAGACACACATCCACACACACAGACGTCATGGCGAAAATAGTCAAAACGTATTCAGTGGACCTCAAAACATGTATTTCCATCAAAATCTCGCAATCGAAATTTTTCATGATTCCTATACTTTCTTTATACTATGTATAAGAAAGTAAAAATGTCGAAGTAATTGTGCGGAAAATTCATTAATTCGAATTGAACATCGTTAAATTTTTAAGACTATTTTACGCCGCGATGAGATTTGTAGAGAGCCTGTTATCCCTGTTTGTATGGGCAGAATTTAATTAAAAAGTCTACACCGAATTTTAACTCCGTCAGTGCAGATGTAATTTTGATTACTAATTCATTACATTGCAGTAAAACAAGTTGACGGTTGTGCGAACACAAACGAGTAGGATTTCATTATTCTCGTTTGCACAACATTGTAAACGTGAACATGATGTGTGAGTGTGTGTATTTATGGGTGCGTTTACCCACAATTCAATTGTAGTTACGAAAGAAACTTTGCTGCATATTCACCCGCAAGTAATGCTTGTGACATTCGTAGAATTTCGTATGTTTGTTACAGATTTGTACCTCACGGCTGTTTGCAACGCGTTGCCAGCTACCATGCGTCCGGTTCGGATTCCGGTAACGGTTCCGGTGACTCGGCACAGAGTTCCGCTGCGGGCGATCCCGTGGAACCCAGCCACAAGATGCCCGGCGTCATAATAAAGAATCCCCGGTACAATCTGGCCGCATCGGACTCAACGGCCACGCTGAAGAATCTAGACTTTGATTACGTGGCCGCCGAAGAACGATTGATGCAGTTGAATCAGCCGGAATTAAATTTAGTTTCCAAATTCGATCTAGAGAATTTCGCAACATTACTTCTGCCGGCTGTTGAGAATAAACCACTGGATAATAATGCCTTGCGCAGTGTCAGAATAACATTACATGAGACCGCACCGAGAATACTCGCCAATCATTTGACACGAGTCGACTTTGACATCATCTTTGGCGAGCAACACAAGGACCGAATGAGTAAAGTGAACCCATTATCCGGTATTGAACTGTGCGGACTACCGGTTGGACATCAACTGCGAATGGATTTAATTGAAAGGTACGAAAAGGAACTTGTCCTCTTGTCCTTCGTAAAGTTTATACTAATTAACCTTACTTTCTATTTGACAGGACTGAATGTTTGAAACTATTAGTTGCTGTCACAATATTGACGTGCGTCAATGATGCCGAACGGGCGGAAACGTTGAATAAGTGGATCGAAATTGCAATCGACACGAAAACGGCCCTGGGCAATTTATTCGGATTTTGTGGTCTGATGTTGGGTCTGTGTATGCCTCAGGTAATATAACATTACTCGGGTTCTGTTTGCAGTTTGAATATAATCAATCTCTATGTTTGCAGATTCAGAAACTAAATTCCACCTGGCATATGCTCCGACAGAAGCATACGGACAGTGCTTTCAATTTCGAAGCAAAACTGCGACCAACGCTGAAGAGTATGAACGAATGTTCAAATCCCCAAGCACCGAACACCACCATTCCGCATCTGCTGCCGTTCATTTTGTTAGAAGAACGAACACTGCAAGATTTCATTGGTAATATTTTTCAAATTCGAAACTAACCTCATTTTAATTTGATGTACACCCTAGGTGCAAATGGAAGCGAACAGAACTCGTTGACCAGCAGCTGTCTGAGTTCGTGGGAGTCACACGACCAGGACTTTGGACTTGGCAAGTTACTCGCGCACATGGAAGCGGCGAGAAAGTACTCGCAGATTGTGTCCACGTACCGCAGGAACGCAGAGATCGTGTTCGGTGATTGTACACGAACGGAGGAACTGATACTGGACACTTTTAAAACAGAGTTCCACATGAAGTTCCTGTGGGGTAGCCGGGGTGCACTGGTCACGGCACACGAGCGACACTGCAAGTTCGAACAGATACTAACTGTCATGGCGGACAGGATTGTCGGTGAGGATAACGACGGTACACCGGTTTAATAGACGACATTCAATACGAAACACTGTGAATATTAACTATAATGTAATCAATGTGATTGACTATATACATTTGTACAATAATAGACATTTACTATCGATCCACTGTTTGTGTATTTATTGTTTTACTGTGTACCAAGCTACACAGCAACATAACCTATAATACTGTAGTTTATGTCTAGGATTAGTGAGCCTGACTTAGCCATGCGGAGACCGTTCTTCCAGTGTTAACAGAGGCTAGAAGAGAATATCTATTTGCAAGCCAAGAAGAACTTTGATTTTCATTGTACAATTATTGTCTATTACTGTACAAATTATTAATATATACATAAATATACAAATTCCCAGGAGCACACAAATATTTTCCCAGTCGGTAACTAACACAGAAAGTGGCTAAAATTATTCAAACAATTTGTTTTTTGAATGAAAGAAATTATTTGTGTGAACTTTCCGGGAATACTAATATCTAACTAGTCTACCTAACGGACAACATTTGTCAAAAACTAAAAGCGTACTGTCATAAAATATTAATTTATTAACTAGATTTCGATATACTAATGTGAGGTTAGTGTGTATATCACAACCATGGAACGGAATATGAAGTGTCAAATCTAAAGCAATACATTCCCGTATAACCGTTACCTGAATATTGGGGGTCAGATATGTTGCTCTGTACATGGAATACATAATTTCACGATTCATTTGGACAAATGTTTTTATGATTTAATTTCAAAGCATGCGTGCAACATATCTTATAAACGAAGTATGTAATCAAAACAAAAAATGTTAGTAGAATGGATGTATATATATGAAAAATGGTTGTAAATGTAATATTAAGTTTTATAAAATAAAACCAGCCACGAGCACAGGCCTACAACAACAAAAATGGGGCCATACATACATGTATTGTTGATTGAATTAACAGTGACATTTGTGAGAAAAGAAATGTGTATGTAATTTAAGACAACACTCTCTGTGTTGAAAACAATGTCAAATCAAATTACAAATGTCTGTTTCAGCAGATCTACTTACTATGGCCTCGTTGTTCTTATTTTGTATTTTACCAGTTACCAGAAGGCAGCAGTGTGATAAACGTTTATTGATGAGTGTACATCGCGGTATCGAGACATTTCCAACTATTTCTACATACATGTGTTCATCGCGGTTATTATAGATGCAGAATCATAAGCGAAACATTAACACAACGGTGGTTCATGAAGTGCAATATCAATGCAAATGTTAATAAATAAGAATTGAAAACACCACACCACACACACATCTCGGCCTCAACAAGATACGTCAACGACTTAACCATGTTCCAATAATAGCATTAAGTTGAATGCTGCATAATATTCGTGCAATGTTTTCCTATATACATAGGTAATAATTTAGAAAGGAAACAAACAGACACAACAAGTGAAATACATAATATTTATTTTTATGTGTGTGTATTATATACATATTATGAAAGTCTAGACTTGTATATAGTCCATAATTGTGGTAGCGTAGTGTTTACAAGGGATGTACGTGTTCTGTACCGTGTTTTATACATATAATATACTATATTTACTTTTTATGTTGAATAATAAATAGAACAATTATCGATTTCCACAGATTATTATTTTGCAAGCATACACTTGACTTGAAATACACAAAGTGCGGTTATAATTTCTCATTTTCTCTTGTAATTATTATAAATGGACCAAAATTTGTTTCTCAAAAACAACTTATGAATAAATACTGTGTTTAATTCATATTTGACAGTACTCAAAGTATCTAACTAGTCATGTAATCAAAACGATCAACATTGATTCCTACTGTATTTAGAATCTTTCAAAATAAATACAAATATAATCTAGAATTCGAATTCTCAGAGCTAATGTGAAACAAATTGTGCATACACGTATTGATCCTGTGCCACATTTCCAAATTCCCTAAAACGTATTAATTTCTGAATATTTTATGATAGTTCCGAATGACGGTATTGATTATAGTGATTCTTCGTTGCATGTTGAACTTCCATGAACTTTGCCCAACAGTTAAGTACTGCGTGAAGTACTTCCAATTCAGTATATTTTTTCTTAAAATAAAAAACTATTATTTTATTAATAAAATCAAAACATCTATATTAGCATTAATTCCTACGAAAGTTTTTATTTAAAAAATAGATGACCGTATACAATGACAGTGCAAGATATATTTATACGATATTTTAGGAAGCAGAAACTTTCAGATTACGACATTCCCGCCAAAAATATAATGTACAAGATAAATTCAGAAGACACGTTGTCAAGGTCATCTAAACACCCCATTGCAGAGAAACTGTGTTAATCAATAAAAGAAAGTCCAGAACATTCTGCGGAAACTGCTGTTTTTTTTTTCAACTTTTAGAACAATTTTATATACAAACATAAACGCTTACAGAATAAATCAGTGTTTTTCGCTATGAATAGTATATTTGAAATATCCGTTATTATTTATTTAACATTTTTCAACAATTCTTCTTTGACATGTTTCGGTACCCTTAATCTTCTTCGCTTTTCAGTTTGTTTTTTCACAACACCATTATTATTATTGCTATTGGTAATATTACTAGAATTCCCTTTTTTCTTTTTCTTCAAACAGGATAACGGATTCGGACCGGTTTTCTTCTTCTTACGTTTAGGTTTGTCATCTGTAGCTTCAGCGATACCACTCTGCTGTTTCAGTTTCGATAATACAGTTCCCTGCACTTGACTAACACCAAATCGACTGTCTATATTAGACTTAGCGGTTTTTACAGATTCCTCCGACGGTTGCTCCAGAACCGGTGCTATTTGATGTAAATACATAACTGGAACACCCGCTATATTGCGTAAATGTGCTTGAAGTTCCCGATCTTGTGTAGCAATAATGTAACGATGTTCGTTACGTTTTTTCACCATCGATTTTAAACACTCTGATCCACTCACACGACGTTTCTCATGACCACATTTATGCACGGCAAATTGTTTAACTATTTTCATTGCACCGAACACTTTCGGGCCCAACTCTTCGGTCTCTAGAACGACGCACGGTGTTGTCAGCAATTTTAAATCAGCCTGCAAATATTTTGGAAGTTGGTCTTGAATATTAACTTTGTTCTGTAAACAAATCAAGAATATTTAAACAGGTTTACATTTACAAAGAAATGAGTAATCATTGTACTGGAATTTCTAGAGAATCATGCCATACATTTTTTTTTTTTTGTTCTAGAATATGTATGAATAATATTTGAATGACAACGACAGATTTTAAAATACCAAAATAGAGCATTTAAAATTAAAATGCATATTTAAAATTAATTTTTAATATTAACTTAAAATTAATATGTATTTGAAATTAAAGCAAATGTCAAATAAAAAGTTAACCTTCAAAGCCGCCAAACAAAATGTGCCATCGATCAATACTTGAAATGGCTGTCGAAACCCAAAATTATTCACATAAAAGTTTATATGTTTATGCACTTTTTTATGTCTCCTTATTTTCATTTTGAACACAAAGTTTAAACAGAGATTTAAAGGAAACTACAAAACTGACCACACATTTGACAGTACCACGTGCTGTAGTTGAATTGCGCTTTGTCAACTGACATTGCATTTAAAAATCTAGAAATGTTCTGCCTGTAATTCCATGTATATTATTTTATTACTTATTAATAAATAATAATTTGAATATAAACATTTAATAAAGATACAAAACAATTTTCACACGAACTTAATTTTTTAGTCATTATTTGCGTACGCATTTATGGATATTATATTTTATTTGTAATTATTTTAAATAGTAAATGCGACTAGGAATCAATAATTTAATTTTCAATCTAATAATAATTAAAATGTGATTCGTCACTGAGTTTTCATGTCTTTGTATACTTTGTAAACTCGATATTTAGTGAATTTGTGTTTACTGGTGTTTACTATCTATTTACGTACTATGTACAAATTTCGACAATAATTCAATAAATAAATAAGAAATTATTAATAACTACAGCTCAATTTCGTAAAACAAAAAAAATACGAGTGCTTTTTTAACGGAAATTGCAAGATATTATATTTCGCGCTACATTTGACCGGAAATGTAAACAATCAATACCCCGTCACTACGCTACTAGAAGCTTCGAAATCCTTCTGGAACCTTCGAGCAACTTCTCGATCTACGTCGTCTATATAAAGGCGGGACAGTTGCCGCTAAAATCATTATTCAGAAAACAGTTGAGTGGTGCACATCGCCAGTTCAGAGTGATTCAGTGCTGCGAATACGTGAATACATTGAGATTCTAAGTGAATATTAGTGCATAAATACAAGGTACGTACTTTAAAATAACTAATAATTTGTTGGTTTACGTTTTTATATTAAATTAATGAGATTTACCGCGTACAATTTCGCTAACATGAACATGCGGTTTTGATCAACCGGCATTTTGTTGAAACAACTCTCGTTCACATTTATTTATTTGTCATATTTATACTTAATTTAATTTAAAGATTATTAATTTGTGCTCGTTTAATATATTTTGTTTTTATATATAGTTTTAATGATTATTCGTACGTTATACCGGAACCAATGTTTATTGATTTTTTTTTTCGTTTTATTCAATAGATGCCTGAAGAAATGCAGACTGCTAGCGGAGACGTTGAGACCTTCGCCTTTCAGGCGGAGATCGCTCAGTTGATGTCCCTGATCATCAACACATTCTACTCAAACAAAGAAATCTTTCTACGTGAATTGATTTCCAACTCGTCCGATGCTCTGGATAAGATCCGATATGAGTCACTGACAAACCCCTCCAAACTGGATACCGGCAAGGACTTGTACATCAAGATCATCCCGAACAAGAGCGAGGGCACACTCACCATCATCGACACCGGTATTGGTATGACCAAAGCTGACCTCGTCAACAATCTGGGAACTATCGCCAAGTCTGGAACCAAGGCGTTCATGGAAGCGCTGCAGGCTGGTGCCGACATCTCCATGATCGGGCAGTTCGGTGTGGGTTTCTATTCGGCGTACTTGGTCGCCGACAAAGTGACCGTCACATCCCGACACAACGACGATGAACAGTACCTGTGGGAGTCGTCCGCGGGCGGTTCTTTCACGGTCAAGTTGGACCAAAGTGAACCATTGGGCCGAGGTACCAAGATCGTCCTGTTCATCAAGGAGGACCAGACGGAATTCCTGGAAGAGAACAAAATCAAGGAGATCGTCAAGAAACACTCCCAGTTCATCGGCTACCCAATCAAACTGGTAGTCGAGAAGGAACGTGAAAAGGAACTGAGCGACGACGAAGCCGAGGAAGAGAAGAAGGAAGAAGAGACGGCCGCTGATGAGGACAAACCAAAGATCGAAGACGTCGGCGAGGATGAGGAAGAGGACAAAGAGAAGAAGGATAAGAAAAAGAAGACCATCAAAGAGAAGTACACCGAAGACGAAGAGCTGAACAAAACTAAACCGATCTGGACGAGGAACGCCGATGATATCAGCCCGGAAGAGTACGGTGAATTCTACAAGAGTCTCACCAACGACTGGGAAGATCATCTGGCCGTGAAACATTTCTCCGTTGAAGGTCAGTTGGAGTTCCGTGCTCTGTTGTTCGTGCCGCGGCGTATGCCCTTCGACCTGTTCGAGAACAAGAAGCGCAAGAACAACATCAAGTTGTACGTGCGACGTGTGTTCATCATGGATAACTGCGAGGAATTGATCCCCGAGTACTTGAACTTCATGAAGGGTGTAGTCGACAGCGAGGACTTGCCACTGAACATCTCCCGTGAGATGCTGCAACAGAACAAGATCCTCAAAGTCATCCGTAAGAATCTGGTGAAGAAGTGTTTGGAACTGTTCGAAGAGTTGGCCGAGGACAAGGACGGATACAAGAAGTTCTATGAACAGTTCAGCAAGAACATGAAGTTGGGCATCCACGAGGATAGTCAGAACCGAGCTAAACTGGCGGATCTGCTTCGTTACCATACGTCCGCTTCCGGTGATGAAATGTGCTCGCTGAAGGAGTACGTGAGCCGCATGAAGCCCAACCAGAAACACATCTACTTCATCACCGGCGAGAGCAAGGAACAAGTTGCCAACTCATCGTTTGTTGAGCGCGTCAAGAAGCGTGGTTTCGAAGTCGTGTACATGGTCGAACCCATCGATGAATACGTCGTGCAACAGATGAAAGAGTACGACGGCAAGCAGCTGGTGTCTGTGACCAAGGAAGGTCTGGAACTGCCCGAGGACGAGGAGGAGAAGAAGAAACGCGAAGAAGACAAGACCAAGTTCGAAGGTCTGTGCAAGGTGATGAAGAACATCTTGGACAGCAAAGTGGAGAAAGTGGTTGTCAGTAATCGACTGGTCGAGTCACCGTGCTGTATCGTTACGTCGCAGTACGGCTGGACCGCCAATATGGAGCGTATCATGAAGGCGCAGGCCCTACGTGATACATCCACCATGGGCTACATGGCCGCGAAGAAACACCTGGAAGTCAATCCCGACCATCCAGTCATCGAGACTTTGCGCCAGAAAGCCGATGCTGATAAGAACGACAAAGCTGTGAAGGATCTAGTCATCTTGCTGTTCGAGACTGCTCTCTTGTCCTCCGGATTCACCCTGGACGAGCCCCAAGTGCACGCGGCCCGCATCTACAGAATGATCAAGCTTGGTCTTGGCATCGACGAGGAGGAGCCGATGGCAACTGAAGAACTGAACACCACCGAGGCTGCTGTCGTCGAAGGTGAATCCGAGGACGCTTCACGAATGGAAGAAGTTGATTAAACAGCCGCGCGTTTCTGTGTTGGAAACGGCCCCAAAGACTTTCTTTTTGAATTCTCGTATTTATGATCAATGTTTAATCGCATATGTGTTAAGCCGCTACATGTATGTTCATAGAGCATGTGTTGTAAGATGTTCTATGTGAAAGCGCGTATCATTCCTTCTCATGTACATATTTGTTTGTTTTTCGTTTCATTTTCGAATCATTTTTACTTTTTCTTTGTTCTAGTATTCGATTATCATCTGATTATTAGATAGTTTTTTATAATAGGCTGTTCGTTGTACACAACTGTACATCCAAATAACTGATTATTAACTATTATAAATAAATAAATAAATAAACTATAATGCTGTGTTGTTATTCCTGCATCCTATATCCTATTTTATTTTATATGAAAGGTTATTCATGGAAAACAATGTATTGTTTAGTCTGAATTTTATTCTTAAACATGAAAATCACTAAGATAATCAATCGTTCGTCTCGACTTTACATTAGTATTTTCAGGAGTAGTACATACAACATACTAATTCACATAGCACTTCCTTCCAAAAATGGTGACATGGTAAATAAATATCGTTAATAAATTATCTCACACAAGAGTAAAATAATCTGGTTAAAATATATTTTAAAATCTAAAACAAATTTTGTACACGTGTGAGAAATGCATAGTATATCACCCAAATGGAGACTAAACTAAACCTAACAAAAACAGAAACTACAAATGACGGAGATGGTGCACAACTTACAATTATATACATATACATAATTACCGGATGTGTGTGTGTGTGTGTAAGTGTTTGTGTTGATCATTGGAAATGTTCACACACCATCTGCATATGTGTACACATGGTGACGACATATGTTCGATGTTCAGTCAATTTTCACAGCCGCATATATTTTACGAATGAACGCGTACGCGGCAAAGAAGCCAATGGTGCCCGTCAGCAGCCAGAATGAGAGCACCATCAGTCCCGTGTACGAGAAGTACAGCAGCGTTGGAATGAACTCCGTGATCTCCAACTTGGTGACGAAGTAGAACAGAGAATATGCAGCCACGTAAATGGCAGAGCCGCCGGACACGACGAAACTACGCCACCACCAATGATAATCCTGTGGGAACAATACATGAACAACCTCCTGTGTGCAACATAACCTAGCATAATTGAAACACTTACCTCACCACACAACTGGAAATAAACCATGACAATGGAAATTTGCGAACATGAAATCACAAGGATACAGAACACAAGGAACAAAAAGCCAAACAAATAATAGAACTGGTTCTCCCAGATCGCTGTAAAGATGAAGAACAGCTCGATAAACACGGCGCCGAATGGTAGAATGCCCGCCATCAAAGTGCTACAGGTGAAATGTACAGAGTTTTAGTAAATAATACCGAGAGCATGTATGTGATCCAAACGTACCACAACATCGGATTCATATACCACAGTTGATCGGGCACTTGACGCGGAATCTGATTCGTCCGAACTGGATGCTGGAACGGCTGTTTGCGGAACCCAAAATAGGTGCCGAGGAACACCAACGGCAGCGAGATCCCGAACCAGAGACAGAGCAAGGCGACCATTGTCGAGAATGGCACGGCCCCGCTCGAATGTTTACCCCAGATGAAGAAGTTCAAGAAGAAACACGTACTGAATATAATTCCTAACAAAAACAACATTACACGATTATACTATATCGTGCAGAGAGATCTAATAAATAAATAAATCTGCAGTGTTTATAACCTGGATATAGTGTTGCAGTTAGAAACGCGGACCGTTTCCATTCACGGCCCTTCATTGTCTTGTACAGACGAGCCGAGAAGTAGCCGGCAATCAAGCCCATGAACACGTACAAGAATATTGCAGCTGTCATGAGGGCGCCACGTGACGCCGGCGACAGCATACCCAACATGGCGAAAACTACAGACCAAACAGATTAGCACACACACACATCCAACATACAAATGTCACACACTGAATACCCGCTTACATATTGTAATGAGCGCCATCAGGAAGATCTGTATACCACTACCAATGACAGCGGCGAATAACCGCGAGTTCCTAGGCGGTCGGAACACATCACCGTGAACCAGTTTCCAGCCCGTCTCTTCAATTGCCTCATCCATACCCTCGTCCGCATTGTACCGCGCAATGTCGCGTCGCAAAGTTCGTACCATAATCATTGTCAAAATGCCTGAAACAAACGCAGACATGTTGTGCGTTACATTATAATTTCGGGATGCGCGCGTACCTGATAAGAAAAATATTACGACCAACGAGTTAATGATTGAGAACCAATGAATCTGCACGTCGCTCATGCCAAGATACGTGTCCCAGCGCGACGCCCAGCTCACGTCAGACTCCTTCCAGTCGACCGAGTACGTGAAGAACAGCTGTGTACCGGTGCTCCCATCCACCAACTGCGGCCGCGCCGTATCTGGATACGTGCACACATCGTTACGGAACTTTAAGTCGCCGTGGAAAACAGACTTTGCTTCCACCTCGAAACCAACAACACGGAATGTATTCCTAAAGAATAGATAGCAATAAACACACACAGGGCAGAAACAAATTAACAGATTGAAGACATACGGCGTGTGCTTGTGGTACCAGAGGATTAACTTTAAATGATTGTTGATGTAGTGTTTGCCCTCGAACATGCGACCCAGTTTATAACCATGTTCAAACTGTAACTCATTTGTATCCGCATTCAGCACTCTCGTAGCTGCAGGTAAATTATCTACCAATCTATGAATCATACATCAGTTACACATATGTACTACCGACAATAATAAGTGTATATGTGCTTACAGATGTACAAAGTAATCGTGCTCTATGCGACTGATAACTTTCTGCGAATCTTCCACATGCCAGTTCATAAATTTCTCCGGCGAGTGACACAACAGCCGACATTCAATATTTTCCGCCATATTCACTTCGTACGGTGTGTTCACAATACGATCACCGCGCAATACTTCACCGAGATTCTCGGACTTGTAGATAAATGTACCGTTCTTCGGTAAACAGAACGGTAGCGAATAATATTCGTACGGTAATTGAGTTTTTGTACTTGTCATTTTCACAGCTTTCACCTCAATTCGTTGGCCTTTCTTGAATTCAACAGGAGCAACGCCTGGCACGTAGAACTGACAGGACTGTGAAATCCATGATACGAAAATCAAGTAAGAAATCAAATTTATCTGGAAAACAAATACACTGTCAATATTCTGAAGTTTTAAAGAAAATAACCGTATTTCGCTTCTCAGTATAATGTAAATTTACATCAAGTACTTATTCGAATTGTATTGTAACTGTTATTTTATCTGGGTTAAGTTTTAATGTCACACTTTGAAAATGTAGAAAACGTGTGGTAATTATAATAATTGTTTGATTGAGGTTATTTTACAACCTATGCATTGTAAATTAATATAAGATCAGTAAGACTGAATGCATGTATATGAATTACTATACCTGCTTTGAATCCATTATTCCTACAGCTATTTAACGCTTCTATTTGGTTTATATACAAATCTCGTTGGTAAACGTCACGTCATGACTAATATACGTCAAGTATACGAATTCACTCGGTTTATACTGCAAAGAAGTACATTAAAAGTTTACAAATTTATACTATTTACGTGAAATAAAAGTTATTTCAATAATTGGACGTGGTTTTAACACAAATTAATTTATACCTACAAATATTTAACTATTACTGAATAAATTAATGCGTACAGATTTTTTTCTCTTACTAGTTGGTAGTCGTTGGTATTTACTGTCAGTTCTTCTTCTTAGTACATATAAATTATGCATTTGGAAAGAAAATGATTTGTCTATAAATGTATATCTTACTAAAATATTGCGAAACATTTATATAATTCAGTATAGCATAACAAATCAATAAAACCTGGAATTAAAACTAGACATATGTCGTATTTATTTGAATAGACGAAAAAAATTATTTGCTTCAGGAATGGATACCAAACTGTTTCTGGCAAATAATCAATTTCCAAAGCAGATTTATACAAGATGAATTTCATCTATTCAAGGATCTATTCCAATTTACCACAAAGAGCCAGCTTCTACCTACATTACTTTTGTTGTAAATTAGATTGTTAACATATAATTTGACTGATTATATTATTTTCACATACATGTACATTGTTAACAACAAACCGAATAATATACATTTTGTAGTAAATATTTTGTAACGTGCACCCCTTGTAAATTTGTTTAAAATACAAAAAAAAAATATACCAATGGTATTTTAATAAGCAATTCTTCACACATGTATAGGTGCAATCTGCTTGACTGGCACAGAATTTGTAGATTTTTCGACTTTATATCAGGAACACATAGATGCGAAGAGGTTACAACTGCTCCCAGTCGTAGAAAGAGAACAACACATAGCACTCCTTGTCTTACCCATTCTTCTTATGTGAAGTTTTGCCGGCCAATCATAGCACAATTGGGTGTACAGCGAACGGACCAATTAGAAGCGAGCAGGGTGAGCAAGAACAAGCGGAAACGTTCAAGAAGCCAAGTGCATTTTTTATCTGTTTTCATCAAATTAATCATACAATATAATTCGGAAAGGTTTGTAATCATTAGTGTACTTAATATAGTAGGAGTATATGTATATTTATTTGTCTCTTTCTATATAACTGGTGAATGTAACCTCTTACAATTTATGTGATCCTGATTAGGGATGTAAAATTACCGTAATTTATTTTTTTGGTAAATTACCAGTGGTAATTCACCGTTTTTATTACCGTTTAAATTACCGGGTAATATAAAAAATATATATTTCCAAAAATATTTTATATTACGGTAATTTCTGAGTAAATGAAGAAATCTGCAAACGATAGAATTACATTTATTATTACACAAATGCAATTTCAAACAGGAAAATTGAAAACATATCGACGGTTAATAATCAATACCTCGGCATCTCCAATTTTAGCTTTTTTGAGCCTCTTATGGCATTCCGTTATAGAGGGCATTTTACATCGTTTAGTAATACCTTGTAAGAACTACTAAAATATTTAAACGAGATATTTAACTCATTGCAATTAATAAAACACTAATAACCTTTCAGTGGTAGCAGTTGTAGGAGGGCTGTTTAAAATTCTGGTAGCTAAAGTGCTAATTTTTTATGCAACACAGTGATTTCCACCAAACTATGGCAGTAATATTGTTTGTCTTAAGAGTATCTCACAAAACTGACTTCTTTGCACTTGTATTGTGCTATTTCACACGTTACTGTATTAAGAAAAACACTAGCTAATTTTTTTATGTATGTAAGAGCGTCAATATATTTATTGTCAGTTAGTTTTTGGTAATTTCTCTTGGTAATTTCTATTGGTAATTTTTCTTGGTAATTTACGGTAATATAAATTTGGTAAATGACGGTAAATTACGGTAATATATCTGGTTATTTACCCGGTAATTTACACTTTTACATCCCTAATCCTGATACATAGTGGAAAAATTCATAAATTTTACAAGCCAATAATTCCGTTTCATCTATTTGTCCATAGATGGCAGCGCATACATCGTTTTAGTAATATAATAAATTAATAGTGTAAATACCTTATCTTAAATAGTTTATCGTTTATAATACGTAGTAAAGATTGTAATCAAGCAGTGTTTCAACATATTTTGAACAGTGATATGAATTAATCTTCTTGCAGCCACTGTGTCACGTACGTTTTTACAGTAGTCTTTGCTTTCTTTAAAACCGGACTATCCGAATCGGACAGCGATTCCATGTCAGCACCATGTGAAGCACCTTTAAATACAAGTAATGTGTTCAATTTCTAAGCGTATCGCTGTTCCTAAATTCTCTGTGTAATTCTTACCTTTAATTATTCTCACTGGAGCCGCTGGATTTAGATTTTTAGCGAGACCCAGTGCATGCCAAGGATCTAGAGAGCCATGAAGTGAAATGACACGTGTTACATTCGGATGTAGACCTCCGTACATTTCATTCACTCGAGCCACGCCCTCTTCGGTGACATTTGAGGTTAGACTGAAACGGAATAGCTTTCATTATCCGCCAAATCAGTTAATAGATTAAACATTTGTATTTACAATGACCCAAAGATATCTTGACAGACGCGTTGGAACATTTTAATCGGTAAAGTATTACTGAACAAATGATTCGGATTAGTTGATGTTTTGAAATACCCGAATTCCGTACACTTTTGGTACTCCCACTGACGGCCTGCAATGCAAGTATGTTTTACTGCTATTTTTCGGAAGGTTCTATGCAAACATACCGTTCCCTGTACCGAACTCAGTATTGACTAATGAATTCGTTAGCGCTTTGTAACTTCCCGTACAACCGTATGTCTTTTCGCGCATGTATGCTGCTAATTTCACATAATCATCGCTTTCAGCTGACGACATAAGTGCAGCGCATTCGTTGTCTATTGATAATGGGTCTCCGTACTGAACAATAAAACCGAAATTCGCGGCAATTGTATCGTAGAAAGCGAATACTTCCTTCCTACGATGTTTGTGAATGGGTTCACATAACCTATAAGGAAAATGTCAAAGTGTCATGGTTGCAACAAAGATATTATGACAGAAATTCATTCTAACCTGAAATCTTTGAACAACTTCTTTCGGCCTTTTCGAGTTTGTAGAAGATCCTGAGTTTTCTTAATGCCCTTTTGAATTACACCGACACATTCCGTTCCTAAACTGGACTTTACAACTTCGTTGTATTCTGAAATACAAATATTTCATATCGGTTAGTTTCATTTACAATGGTTTCTGTCGAATATATTATTTACCAAAGAAATTGTACTTCGCTAGAATTGGTGCACTAGAGGATACAGCAGCGTGGACAAGCTCTGGATACTTTTGTCGCATCCATATTGCCAGATTTCCGGGATATGATGCGCCAAACACTACCACCTATATTCGTAACACAAAAGTTTGAACAAAATCACTAGAAATTTATTATTCCTTCGTTGGTATACCTTGTTGTTGGCCAGATTGACATTTTCCTGTTTAATTTTCCTGATAAAATTCGCAAAATCTTCCAGCGCGAATTCAACTTTTAGGTATTTTAGATTTTCCGTGGTTAAATCACTAGAAAACATTGGTAATATTTACTGTAGCGCTGAGGTTGGTATTACTTTAAGTGTTATGTACCTGGTAGGATAACTTTGACCGTAGTATCTGTGTTCAATGTAGTACATCGTTGCATTATGTTCCCGTGCCAAATCATACACTGTATCCGACTGTACTGATGACTCATCAATGGCATATTCACCACCTAGTAGGATAAATATAGGACCCTCGTCAGTGAAGAACTCTTCATTTTTAACGTATCTCTGAAATGCACATGTAAGTATTATCAGTTTGATCTGTGATAAGAGGACAAGCACAGCGTGTTACCATTCTCCAAGTTGCCGTATTTTCCGGATTGGAATAATCCAGGATCTGCGTCATCCAGTCCCATTCAGGACCGTTATTTAGCGACTATAAAATAACATACAAACAATATATATATATATATATATATATATATATATATATATATATATATATATATATAAAACACATTAATATACCTGTATTTCTTTAAAAATTATTACACAATATAACGCAATTATTGGTACAGACATCGTTAATAATTAACCGTATATAGAACACTGATTACCTATTTAAATAAATAATTAATAAATGCACTTATTGTATATGATAAAAGTGGACGATTATTTGATGATAAAATGCAGGAATAATAGTTTTGAGAATGTATATCTCATTTGTATCAAACTAACTTATCTCTTATTCATTTGAAAGATATGCAAAGTAATTCCACTTAGTAGCTGAACGTCATTTCCTATTAATTGTTACATTTTACTCTTTCGACTTGATATTGATTATAATATCAATATCGATAATAAATATAATTTGTAATAGTGCATTACAGAACGTATTGATACATGTTCAAAGTCCTAGCAAGTTATATAAATGTATTTAAGCTAATTATGAATGTAATAGAATACATTATCATTTTTTTAATTCATTTATCAAACACAGAACTTCCTGTTACGTCAATTATTTATCTATACATTTCGTATAGTGAAGTTCTACAATGTTCAAAATCTATTCGTTTTGCTAAAATCTGACAAATGAGACTTTTCCAACCAATGCGAGCTTTGCAAACGTAACCAACAATACAGATCCGTATTGCTGGTGCCGTACTTACAGGGGACATACATAAATTATTTTTATATACGTTTATATTCGAGAGAAATATTATTCAGTCAAGTGAATATGATTGATCTAAAATGATTTAGCATATGTGATAGATATGATCGATTTTTAGTTGTTCACCTTATCAATGATAAAGTTAATCCTAGGATTTGAAAACTGTTCATATCTTGTAGTGCAGAAATTGTATCAAGTACTTTATTTAATCGTCTATAACGATGGTGAACGTGTGGTTTGTATTTGCGTGTTTGACAATTTCTATAAATTGTGCACAGGTAAGTGTACAGCTGTTTCAAATAATAGAAATACCAGGAAAACCGTTTTTGTTTACATTAATAAAGAGCAGTAGCTTATGGCATTTATGACGTTTAATATTACTGCGAATATTTCAAGGGCTACTTCTACTTTGAGAGACATGGCCTACCACCAGCAGATCCACCTCAAACACGAGCTGCAGCACCGTTATGGGGTAACATCACGCAGAAGCTCGATCATTTTAATGCATCGAATTTAGACACGTGGACTATGGTATGACCAGAATTGTATACCTCTGTGTAATCTTATGTGTTTATCTTATCATAAAATCAATACTTGTTTTTCTTTATAAAATGCGCGTTATTTGTAATTATATAGTAAAAGATTAACTGACGATCATTGAATCAATGGTTGTTGTTTTTCCTGATTTCTGATTCGCTGGATCTCTTGAATGATTGAAGCCACGGGTTTAGGCGAATATATATATATATATATATATATATATATATATATATATATAATCGGTTTTATATTTATTTACTTATTTAAAATTTGAGATATTAAAATTGTCATTTTTACCATTGTAAACGAAAGATTGTTTATCTGTATTGCTCAAAGCAGTTTCTTGGTATTGATTTTACCATTTTCTCAAACAAATAACTGTCATTAACTAGTTATTTTTGAGAATATCTAAACTACGTAAGATATTAGCATAGTATTTTCAGTGTAAATTAAATTCGCATCTACTATATAAATCGGCGATTATATACTTACGGGATTCTGAGAATCTTGTAATTATTGTTAATGCACTCTGCTTGGTTGACAATTAAGATAGTGGATCTAGTGCTATAAATAACATCTGATGTTGAACTAAATTGAGCCAGACATACAACAATGTTACAGTTTGTTAACCTATAAAATTATTTCATTGTAGACAAAAGCAAAAAAAAACATAAGAAAATTTAATTTGTCAAAAGTTAATCAATTAGATTTACTGACATTTGCCGCTTCTTATAAATGTTAGTGATTTTCTTTATGCAATTTAATATATCAAAGGAAATTGCGGTGTCTACAAGACCGAACTAAAATTATGAGAGTTTTGTTCGTGTTCAGCGATACATGCACAATGGTCAATTCTTCCGAGCGGGCGGGCCCATCTTTATCATGCTGGGAGCAGAGTGGACGATAGAACCTTCCTGGCTACAGTCTGGTCAGATGTACGACATGGCCCGAGACCATGGAGCATTCATGTTCTACACCGAACATCGATTCTACGGCCAGAGTATACCGCGAAAGTATGTACTGCACCAGTCCGAGGACATGTGAACTACATTCTTCTTAATTTCTTCCAGAGTTTTAACCATTGACAACTTGAAATATCTAAATACGGACCTGGCACTAGCTGATGTTGCGTACTTTATAAGGGATATTAAAAGGGAACTACCGTATTTGGCACCGAGCAAGGTAAATCACAAAAAATTATTATTATTTATATTGGGAATGTTAGTAAATATGATTGCCTGTTGAAAATCAGGATGAAAATATAATTCCGCATAAAAAGGAACACGTAAATGTATTCTAAGGGCCTCGGTAGCGCAGTAGGCAGCGCGTAAGTCTCATAATCTTAAGGTCGTGAGTTCGATCCTCACCCGGGGCATTTTTTCACAATTTGCGGGCTCGAATGAATCTAATACGCATCGAAGGAGAAGAACATCTTGCAAGGAATCTTCGTTTTTATATCATATTATTTAGGTTATAGCGTTTGGTGGATCATATGGTGGAAATATGGCAATGTGGATAAGAGAAAAATACCCGGAACTTATATTTGCAGCCGTATCTTCCAGTGCACCGATCCTAGCCCAGGTGGATTTTAAAGGTAAGTGAAATGCTAAAGTTTCCACTGAACATACTACTCATATTTCTTCTAGAATTCTACGAATCCGTTCAAGCCAATCTGGGCACCAGGTGTTCATCTGCGATTAATAAAGGCATTCGCGATGTTTTAAAGTACCTCACGACTCCATCCGGAGTGCGGAAAGTGCAGCGAGATTTCAAGTAAGTCTCGTATTACTGCAGGCTCGATACATCAATCAACTAATCAGTTTGTCGTCTGTTCACAGTACTTGTCAATTATTGGATACGAGTAATATTTACGAAATCCAGTATTTCTTCATGATGATTGCCTCTCGTGTCAGCAATGCACTGCAGTACGGTGACACGGATGTTGTCACGGACATCTGCGATCAGTTCACCGCCTCCGCAAGCTCTAATCATTACGAGAGCCTGGCGAATTTTTTCAGAACGGACCGCTGTTTGAGTAATTACAGTGATTTGGTGAAGGAGATCAATGTGTTGTGTCCGGACGGAAATGAAGGTAAAGATATACTTTCACCATTTCCGTGTGGATCAGTAAATATTGTGTTTGTTTCAGTGCGACAATGGACCTATCAAACGTGCACTGAATTCGGCTATTTCCGTACAACGAATCACGAAAATCAAACATTTGGTAACACTGTGCCTGTCGATATGTACTATCAGTGGTGTTTGGATTTCTTTGGGGTCGAGTAAGAACCTTCATAGTTCGTTTATTTTGCCAAATATTTCAGTTAAATTCATTTGTGTTTCAAGTTTTACAGCTGCTGTCATTCACAAGGGCGTTGCAAGGACAAATGCAGTTTACAAAGGGCTCAAGCCGAATGTGACGCGAGTAATCAGTCTCCACGGAACACTTGATCCCTGGTTTCCACTAGGCTTGTCACGTGATCTCAATCCAACATCGCCGGTTGTGATTATTAACGGTACATACAGCATGTCACACGTTGCAGCATGTTGTTCTGTCACTTGAACATGTTTATTTGTGGTTGCAGGCACATCACACTGTGCGGACATGTACTCCGTGTCACCAGCCAATAGTGCACAACTGAAAAATGCTAAATTACAAGTGCAACAATACATTCGCCAATGGATCGACCAGTAACGCGTTTGAATATTGTACAATAATTTGTTTGAATAAAACCCTATGTAATCTTATTATGGTTTCTTATTAAATTACTTCGATTATATTGTTCATCAATCATGGAATTTTTATTAATGCAGGATAGTAGCGGGTCGTATAAGTATGTTATACAGACTATACTTTGCTTGTCAACTACGGCAGGACGTGCAGCAACAATAATCCGTAGGTGAATAAGAGAACAAGGTTGGTTTTTGCATATTTTACATTTATTTATTATTTAAAAAAAATATAATTACTGACAGCAACGATAATTATGTACACAGGAAGGTGGAACTGAACAGTAACAGAGCAAAAATCGTATATAAATTAAAACCACATCATCGGTTTCCTAGCAACGGAACAAATACTTTGTTTATTTAAATCCACATCACTGTGTGTGTTTGACGAAACAGAAAAATAACAGAATGTTTCATTACAAATAGTAGTTTCGTTATTTACTTTTCAAAGACGCGAGTGCATTTTTTCACAAAAAGATTGTCTTTATATCAATAATGGAACACAATAACAATAATAATAATAAATATATTCACCATATTATTATTACACAAGGAGAAACCGAACAAATTTGTATTTTGTTCTTTCGAGATTCGAAACACATTTAGGAAAAAGAAAAAAAAACTATACAAATAATATTAACACTGTTTTGCTTTTAATTTATTATTAATATAAAATATTGTCCAGGGGTGGATGTGGGGAGCGGGTTGTTGTTGTTGGGGGGAGGGGGTGTGTGTGTGTGTGTGAAGCGAATAGAGAATAGGTGGTGGGGGGCTAGAGTTAAAAATTGTTCAGTTTTAAAATACAAATAATATTTACAATCATTTGACAAACAACGAATCGTGAAAAAAGGGCGTATTCTACATGTGTATGTGTGTGTGTATGTGTGAGTAGTTTAAATAATAAAGAAGACGAGAAAACAGACAACATGTAAGGAGGTGAGCGGCGAAGGAGAGTGCTGAGCCATCCTGTGAAAATTCATTTCGTACCACTTTGAGAAAACTAAATTAGAAAATTGATTTATTTTCCAAACCAGCCCCATCCATTCCAGGTTAGGTGTGCAGAGCGAGAGGGGGGGGGGGGTAAGGAACATTTTACTTGTTGTATTACACAGAATGAATGAGTGTAAATAAGTATATCGGGCTGAGGGGATCGGGGGCACGGCACCAGAGTGTGTGTGTGTGTGTGTTTATTGGTACTATTTTGAACTATGACCTAAAGAGACAACATAAAAACCATTATAATACAATTACAAAGAGTCGCATCGCACTTATCAACACGCACGCGTTAAAGACGCACTATTTATATCATTTATTATTTATATATTTGTATGTATATATATATATATATATATATATATATATATATATATATATATATATATATATATATATATATAATCATACTGCACACTCATACCATCTCAGTCACACTCATACAATCAATCAAATAAATGCTACCCATGAGATAGTCTTTAGTTTCAGAGTTATGTAGTGTCGTGTGTGTGTGTCACATCTCATGTAGATACTTGTACAAGTATTAGTGTATGTATATTGTAGGTGGTTCATCATCATATTATGTATTTATATATTTGTGTATATGTTTGTATATAAATTCTCCTGTACCGTGTCTGTCTGTTTTGTTTTGTTGACTTTTTGTGTTTTGTTGTTGTTGTTGTAATAATTACTTATCAATTATCATTATTAAACTATAAACTGACCATTCAAGTAAATGATCGATCTCATCCGCATCGAATTGTTTAAATAAAAACTCTATCTATAGGCCCTACATAGACGATACATACATATATATGCGTGCATGTGTGTGTGTACATCATAAGTAAGTTAGTCCACACCAGTCACTTATGTAATCATATAACACGCTTGTTGTTGGTTGCACTGTGTAGCAGCGGTTGCACCTGGCCACACACACACACATACACGCACACATACACACGGTATATTAATTTAACGTTTCATCTATGTAAATGTAAATGTATAGTTGAAATCTATTCCTCGCATGGCCAACCAGTAATTTACCTGACGTAACAGTTGTATGCTGGTGGTGGGGGTTGGGCGTGTTCTTCATGTAACTTTGTACACGCATCAACCAATCCGGCGGGCACACGGCTCCGATGAGAGAACAACACCAGCCAATAAGAAACAACAACGACAATGCTAGCCAAGAACAGATACACACAGGTACACTACACTTGGATGTATGTAGATTGTTACTGTTGCCGCCGCTGCTGCTGCTGTTGCTGTTATGTTGGCTGTACTGTACACTACGCTGATGGTGTATTGTTGGGTATATACGGTTGGCAGCACTGTACGACTGCTGTACTGGTCCCTAGGTGTAGCGCACTCGCACTAGGAGTCGTCCGACATGAATGAATTCTGCGCTTTCATATCTTCCAGTGTCTTGATCTGTTGACGAAGAAACAGTATCCTAGAAACACACACACACACACGTATATAACAGGCATATTGTATAATCAATAATTGTTGAATAGTACTGTTACCTCTGTTCCTGTAACGTCGCTTGAATCTCCGTCAGTCGAACAATGGAGCGGGCGCTCTTCAGTTCGGCGCTAACCTTCGTGCACTGCAGCGAGCCCATGACATGCGCCTCCTCGGACAACTTCTGCGCCTGTTTCTCCAGGATGTCGGCGGGCCAACCACGCACATGGTTCACCAGGTCGTCCCGGTAATAGTTGGCGAGCGATGGTGTGATACTGGGGCCTTGCGGTCGCAGCGCACTCAGTGAACTGGTGCACGCAGTCACATGCTGCAACGCACTTAACGGTGCGACCGCCGCGGCCGACACAATACTGCCAGTGCACGGCGGACTAGTGACTATGGAGACGGCGCCCACTACAGCCGCCGAGACAGACGTTACAGCAGACACCACGAGAACTGCACGCGAGATAATAACAAGTGTTAGAAATAGAATGTTCGATATTGAGAAGCGATCATACTCACGTTTCCTACTGTCCATGCAATCTTGGCTCTCCGAGTGTGTCGGTGTGGGTGGACCCTCGCCCGTCGAGCCCATGTCTGCATTGCCGGACGCCACTGCGACCGCAGGATCACGCGAACCCAACATCAGTGCCCCAGCGGGACCTTTCGTGTGATTCAACTCGCCGCCGCTGCCGGACAATGCGGAGTCTTTACTCGCATTCTGCGCGCTCATCTGGGAGAGAAGCCGCGGCAGACCGGACAACGTGCCCGGCGGGCCTGGTGTGTTGCATGTAGTCACACCAGCGGATGGTGGTGGTACCATACTGGGTGCGGAGCCGTCCAGAGCGGGACTGGCCTGCAGCTGCTGTTGCTGGTGCTGTGGGTGCTGTTGTAGGCGGGGTAACGCGGTAGCTAACAGCACAGGAGCGGCTAGCTCCTCACCAGCCAGTGTGGACGACGTGCCGGACAACTGCTGTTGCTGCTGGTCACGGCTACTTGTGGACGGTGTATGTACGTAGGACACCTCTGATGTGGGTGTACTGTCACCCGGTGATATATCCATGTCCTAGCGTACCATAAAGCAACATCAAACACAGCTCCATGCATACAGACTTCATACATAGATCTAGTCATTCTTTGCGGTGAATATTAGATTGAAACGTGTGTGTTTACCTGTGATGATTGTATATCTCCATCGGTTACATGTTTCTTGCGCGGGTCGTGCTGTACAGAGTCCGGATCATCTCGCCAATGACTCTTGACGCCGCTGCTCCGGGAGTTGGAATGTTTAGCATGGCCGCCGCTACCACTGGATGAGGAACTTCGCCCGCCCCCGCCACCTCCGCCGCCGCCGCCGCCTGGGTATCCACGTCCGTCTGATGTGGCTGAGCTGGTAATGGACAGGTCACCACCGCCGCCGCCATTACCCCCCGCACCACCACCGCCGCCAGTGGTTGAGGTGGTGCGGTCCTTGTTCCTGAAGCGGTCCCGGTCCCGCTGTTCCCGTTCCACCCACTCGCGTGGTTTCTCCCACTGTGACACTTCCGTCTTACAGTTGTAGTAATACTTCTTGCCCGACGAACTGATATGCTCCGACCAGTCACCCAGTCGCGTCAGTCGCTCCCGTTCATCTCTTTGCTACAAAACACAGATGTATAACACCACCCAGGTAGTACAATAATTCTGCCATCCATTCAACAATATAGTTCACCATAGACGTTTGTTCCAACTGACAATGCAGTTGCCAAACAAATGATATATATACTTACACACCATGTGATCTGTACAAGTGTACCTTTGTACCGGTAATGTCGGTGTCTACTAGTGCTATGTCGGTGATACATTAGAACACTGAACCAATTCACTTAAAACTACACTGAACTATGTCTGAAATACATTATATATGTGCGTGCGTGTGTGACAGCATCCTACACAACGAAACATTGATACAGCTTGTTGATAAGCCGCCTGTTGCTATGGTTACACTCACCGAAATAATAGTGAGTGTAGTTTGCTGTGGAAAATCATCATAGTGTGGATTTGTGTAAATAACTTACTTTATCCTGACAATTGTGCACAGGCTTCCTGTCCCTGGATGAGGAGTTGTTCTGTGAAGTCATTTTAAGGAGTAATTTGTCATCGGCACTCCGATCATGGTTCGTCCTGTGCTCCGAGTCTCGACTCTCACGGCTGCGCTTGTCTTTCGGTGATCGGGCACAGTCTGTAAACGTGAATGTCCATCAAGTACAGTGTGCGGGAAGACAGAGATAGATCATGTTATAGACCCCGGCCGGACATGTGTGTGTGTGTGTGTGTATTTGTTATACCTGAATATTTATCTCTGGACATTTTGTAGTCTCGATTCTCTCTCTCCTTTTCACGTATTTTCTGTAAATAGGAGCCCTTAGATTGGTACGCACGCTCCCGGTCACGCGGCGACTGTGAATCAGGACTATCGGACCGGTACGAGTTGCCATTGGGCGAATCCCGGATACGTTCGTAACGTTCACCACCGCTCGACCCATAACTACCCTTCGATGAACTATATTTCGAGTTCTAAAAAACACACAATAATGCAATAAGGAGTGGTCCACTCACCAACTAGCCGTCATACAAAGCAACAAAACACCAGTTTAGAGGTTAGCAAATGACATATACATTGCCCAATGCATAAACAACACACACACATATATACATAAACTAACGCCAGTTTATACTAATCACATAGTACAAAACATGTTTCAACATAATTGCACACAATATCTAAACATACATAAGCACTTTAATGCATTCACATCTCTGCCAGTTTGTTAGGTTAAGGATGTTCATAAAAATAGCCAGTAAATTGTTACTATTTCATCCAGAAATGCAATAAACAACAGTTACTAGGTAACTGCGATAGTTAAAGTGCATTTTGAACTGAAAACAACTGCAGAAAATAATGAAATATTTGGTTAAATTGAACGCTTCGTATGAACCCAAAAAACTGTCATAAATTATCAATCACGCCACAATATTAATTACGGACAAATAAATAGAGAACAATTCCAGACCTTGCTGTACATTTTAAACTAAAAACGAATGGAAATAATCGACTAAAATACGTTTTTAATTGACGAAGAAATTTTGACAGCCTAACCCAATCCGATATAGGTTATGTTACTGCTTACAAATAAAAATTATGTCAATTAGTATTTCACACAAACCAAAACGAAATACAGTGAATTGTGGCAGAAAATTAAGCAATTCAATATCGTTTCATTGGTATATTGCCTGTAATTGTGTAAAATACATAGAAATCACACAAATTGTATAACTGATGAAAAAAAGTGTAAAAAATTTGGTTTTTAACAGTACGATTTATCAAACGAGTGTTAGTTCTTGTATTGATCAAATTTATGAACAAATTAACACGTTTGTAAGCACATTTCATATACAAAGTACTTATTTCTATTATCAATATATCGACACAAAATTATGTTTTTTTTTCTATTAAAAATCTCGTAGGCAATTAAATAATTGAATAAACTTGACTAATGTTTTCTATTAGTAATAGCATTTGTTTAAAGAAAAGATGTAAAGCCAATTAACAAAATGGTACATATCAATGGAAATAAGGTTAGAATATGTTTTTGTTAATGAACGAATTGAACCTTTGTGCTTACGACAAGAAATGCTACGAAAAATAATTTACTGCAACAGGAGAACAACAGACATTCATGGCAAGCACCTTTCAGCCAGGAAAGTAACAAAGACAAATGTTATATTAGCGAGAAAAATCTACTTGCAAAATGTGTCAAATTTGACAAAACATTTGCAAACAAAAGAACATCTCATTGTTGCTAGGTTACACGTGAAATTTCAACTGTCACAATTAGTTTTGAACTCGCAATAGTCACTATTTTGACTACTAAATTGAATACAATTATGTACTTGTTTATTGATAATTAACCTATATTAGTGCAACACTGAATGAATTTAGGGTATTTCGTTTTGGCAGATATGTAAATAAGTTAGTTGTCAAGTAAAAGATTGCAGTAAGCTTTATTAGTATTATTATCTGTTTTTATGATAGGTTATGAAATGAATTGTTAATAATATGAATGTTTTATAACGTTTGTACATTTACCTGGTAGGGATGGGCTTGGTGTTTCTCGAAATACCTGCACACACACACACAAACGAAACAAGATTAGTGTGAATTCGTCGAGTGTAGTGATGATGGCGGCGACCCTACAAGAAGAGCTAGTATGTAGGGCCCCCACAATATATAAATTGTATTTTATTCTAATTGTAACGTGTGTGATGTTTGTTTTCTCCTCTCTGTTCATTGACTGTATTGTACTGGGCGGTGTAATAATTTGATAATATTACATTTACTATATTATAAGAATTGAGTGGTAGAGATTAGTTACAGAAATTTTGCGTACCCATCGTTCAGTCGCTGCGGTTTTCTTGCATGCATTACCATTAATGCCAGTAGCTGTGTGAACGTGTCTGGCTTCGATAATAAGCCTTCCGTGCAACCGCTGTCATGAAAACAACATGTACAGTATTACTTTCAACTGTTACGAATTTGCTTCTAACTTGGACGCCATGTCACATACGGGGAACCAGCAATGCAGCTGCTCCGCTTGCTTGTCATTGGCTGGTAGTACAGCGTTGCCAAACCTCTGCCCCGGTAGTACAGACAGTGCGCTCGTGGATGCAATCAAATAAATATAAGTATTTTTTAAAGAATTCTGACGTCAGTACGTACTTTGAAATAGCGCATACATTATTACATCCGTAAAATGGATTATCGCCCGATACTGTTATTATACATACTACTGTCATAGAACCATGTACAGTAGCAGACATACTGCATATTTGGCGCCAAAATTGTATGGACACCCGCTTAAAAAATAATTATTTTTTATTAATTTACAATAATTTTTTATTCGAAAAGATTATGTGAAAAATTACCGACTAAATAATTATTAATAATTAATTAATAATTATAATTTAGACACCGAATTCAACCCCTCCCCCGCAAAAAAATGTCATATACTTGGTAATGAAACGTTTATGAACACTTGTTTAGTCTAATACGGTTCATAGTTTTTGTTTTTCCATCTGCATTATTTAAAAATAACGCGTTCGGTGTGGAACACAAATATAATAAGGCCGATTACATACTTTTACGTTTTTTTACCTTGTACCCACAATCACGTGATCTAAACAATTTGTGACGTAATTGACTAGGTTATCTCTCTCGAATTGATAGAATTCAACGTTATCTGTCTTTGTCTGCGTGTGAAGTGCAACGCAGACGAATATAATTATGGTTACCAGCATTTGGTAATTATTTAATGCGCAGATATTCGAATTATTACAAACAACTGAACTTAAAATATAGAACATGTTTGTAGATGGTTTAATAAAATATTTAAGACAGAATAATCTAGTAAAGAACACAACATATTTTTTTTAACAGCGATTGTTCTATTTGTATAGATAAAAATAAAGAAATAATTTAAGATTAACAAGTGCTGTTTTATTATAGCGAATAACTGTTTATTATTAAAACAATTAGCAAAATAAAGTAAAAAGATTTTTTCGCTAGAAAATGGCTACCGAAAAAGCGATCTGGCAACGTTGTATTTTCTCACAAACAAGGTTCTGTTATATCAATAGTCATTTCTGAAATGTCCCTAGATTGTAAAATTTAATTTTAAAAACTGTCATTCGTATAAACATCACTGTGCAAGTAACAATAATTTATGTGAGCTCAGTTGTCAAGTGATGGAGTCGGCTGGAAGTGTTTTAGTTCCGGGATTTCAGTGGCGGTGAAATAGTTTGGTGGAATTATCGTTATGTTTCCATCTTGCGTTCGCACCCCGCAGAACAAGGACAGTTGGACAAAACATGCAGATTGTCGACTTTGGCTGTTGTGTGTGAATTGTGATTGATAAAACGGTGAAATCCGCGACAAATATAAATGTTTCATAGTTTTCGAGTGAACATGGTGGGTTTAGCAGCCAAGTGCAGTGTTTGTTGCACGGTGTAGTGTCGGGTTGGCTTTGGTAAACAGTGCATGATGCGATAGCTCCCGATTGGAGAGACGCACTTTGGTTAAGTTGGCCTGGGCAACACGCCCCATATACTATCATTCCTGGGTGCTTTGCAAACATTACATTCCATTCCCCATACAGTGTATCGAATGTACATTGCCAGTTTGCCAATTGCAAACCCGACAGTAGGCCTGCAATTATGCCACATATTTTGCGCTCGCGTTAGTCATGTAAGGCTAGGTTTACTTGTTTTTATTTGCAAATTGTGTCGACCTACGTTCATTCCATACGAAAAACACAGTTTTGTCCTTAATTATGTTCTGTTCAACGGTTGTTCAACATTTAATTGTTCATTTGAGTTGTGTAGTATCGAGTTTGTTTTGAGTCAAGCAGTACTGTTGTAATCAGATGGACCGTAATCGGATGATTTTTCGGTTGCAGTGACCAGTATGCAGTCGTCGCAAGTTCGAAATGTGGGATTGGATTTAGTGCCGTGTAAGTACAAATTACATTTATTGTTTATCAATTACTCCTCTTCTTGTCAGATCCCCGTTGTGCAATCATATTTAAAAACCTAACACACCTCCATACACACTCACGTAATTGTAAACAAAACATTAAATTATAACATAAATACCGTATAACACCGATTAATACTTGCAATTATACTTAATCTAAATTCAATATACTGCATACTTTCACGTTATTAGTTTGTTTGATAATCCGCTGTGGAATTGATAAACACAATTGTACTGTATATTGTTTTCAAATTGAAATGTTTATATTGTAATTGTTGTTTTGTTTATGTATATAAACAACCGCGTTACTCATAGTTATATGTGTGTGTGTGTATTTCACAATGCTGTACGTTTTGGCGGGTGACTTGTAAATTGAGGTTAAATCTGTACGAACGATGCTCATTCTTCCAGTTGTAAATAGATGCTCATTACTAATATTTCATATAGTTTTCGAATGTATAAAGTATTCTAAATTGTTTTTATACTTATAAACTCATGTTTTGAGTATTTGTATTGTTTTAATCTTTCTATAAACTGGCATGAATTATAATTTCATCTAATTGTACATTTATTTGTTATTCTATCATACTGTACTGATGATAACATTTATGTTATATTTCCAGCTACTTCCGGTCCGAATCATGATACCCCGAAGGAACTTCCGCTATGGATGTTGGATCCAAAGCAGTTCCCTCTGGACTGGCTCACGTTTAACCGATCTAACATAGTGCGGTGTACGAAGGAATACACGAGGTACGTCTCCATTGCTTGCGGCTACATACACAGTAATCTATGTTGATTTCTTTCAGCACATTTAACATCTCATGTTACAGGTGTAGAATATAACATGTAGCATTTACAGTTACAGCATTGATATAATGTTAAAACGATATTTATATAAGGTTATATATAAGCTATTATGATAATATTCAACCTTCTTTATTGGTCAAAAGTGAAGGATTTAGTTTCACTTAAATACTTGAGTAAAAGTATTATTCATTATTATCCAAATAAGTATAATTTCAGTATAGATTGCAGATATACCTATAAAATTATAAGTATAGCATAAAATGTTTGTCAAATAATGCGCTGTCTTGCTAATGATATTATATTTCGACCAGGCAAACACCTATATGTAATTGTACTATATATATATAGGCACAATATTATCGTAGAATTGTTGATATGAAGTCAGCAAATATTATTCATAACATACCTAGTCATACACCAAAAGCGAGACATGCGGATCAGTATGAATAATCGCATTGTAAATTATCTATTTTATCACACTCCGGTTAGATATCACGGAATAATTCACGTGATATTTCCTTACCAACAGTCAAATCATAAGATAAGTCGGTACATATTCATATCATAGAATAGTAATATACAATAGAAACATTTATATCCGAGTCTGAAGAATTTACAATATTCAGTGGAATCCACTGAATATGTGGTGAACTTACTTATGTTCAACGTAACTCTGAGTCCCAAGTAAATACCTCCGCAATAGTGTACACTCGCTTATAGCGGACCAAATGCCTGGTCCCTGTAAGTTCACTGTAAACAGACGGCATTGTATGTGAATACACGAAACGTTGATGTACATGAATTCACAGAACTGCCTTATTGATTTTTTTTTATACATATACACACACATATACACTCCGTGTAAGCATACGTCACCGGTTTTCAAAATTACATTCTTAACCTATAATTCACTTAGTAATTGTAGCCAATTGTCTAACAACACATGTTACCATAGTAACACCATTCACTGTTACTATAACAAAAGTGTTCAACACTGAGTACGGTTATATTATTTCCAAGAAATAAAATGCGTTACTCATTTGTCATCAGACACACCAGCTGTGTATCGTAAATATTATGCGATGAAACCTTTAACAGTACGAATATTAATTATGCTCAGCTACCTGACCAGGTAAAGGCCGCTTACCGTAAGATTAAGGCCCAAGATTAAACCCGGAATGAACACAAACAAAGAAATAAATATACACTTATTTTAGGGAAAGATGGTTGTTAGTAATCTGGCGAATCAAGATGTCATTGGCAATTGAGCGCGGGATTGTGCACATGTAAACGTGTCGTTAGCTTTAAACCGTAGGTGGAGACGGAGCTTTACCTGTATTTATTAGGTAGCCGCGTCCGGGACATGTTTCTGGGAAATTCTTGGGTCTTTTAATATTTTCTAATAATGGGGGTTTGTCAAGGCGAAGTCATCTTGCGGTGTTCATAATATTAAAATATATTTACTATTATCATGTATCGCATCGGCAAGTTTCAAACCAAATTATAACTTTTCAGAACCTGATACTAACAGCAAGCCAGCGCTGAAATCGACAACTGAAACACACTAAATTTGTAAAATTAGAAATTTCAGTTTGAGCTGAATATTTTCTGTTTGTTTTGTGCATGCAATGTTCAATTTCAAGATTTCAGCAGCCAGTTCTACACCAATGAAGACTGAAGACGCACTGAAGAACATGAAGAATTTCGATTAAATTCATTAACTTCACAATTCACATTAATGCATGCTTTTGATGTAATATTGATTATGAATTATCAGTTAATTTCTTGACATTTTTTGATATCGTAACATGATTAATATTTGATAATATAAATTAATGTATTAAATGTTGAAGAAGATTACTTTTGATTAACATTTGTTTTGGAACGCGATGCAATGAGAAGTTTGAAGAATGAAACACGAAGATATCATCTTTACATCTGCTGAATGAACGTGCTGAAGAAGATATTTGCATGCTTATTAATGATAAAATCAAAATGAATCCCAGAATAATTATTATTACCAAGATATAATAATTTTCTGATTGTTATAAACAATATTTTAATTGTCCAGTGCAAATATTAAATATAATTGTTGATTTTTCATATACATACATATATTAATCTATGGTATATACTAAAGAGTATATTTTGTATTTAAAAAGTAAATTCAGTCAAATATTGATGGTTATGTGTATGAAGACACACTTAGAACGTAACCTAAAAACAAACATGGTATGATGGAAATAGCGAGTAGTACTGTACGTGCATGTGTATATTCTAGAGAATTGGTAAGATGGCGCCGGTGTCAACAGTACAGCACCGCCAGCCGGCTCAAGGGTGTCCTCAAGCGGATCATGATGTTCCTGCACACACACATGCGCTACGTAGACGGCAAGGTATACATACATATGGTAATATCGTATTTATTCATTTTATTATTCATGTAATTACTTGCTGCAACAACTCTTCGCTTCATCAATACATACACACAAACACACACACGTCTCTCAAACAGGCCTGTACACTAAGTATATTTATTTATTTATTATCTGTTCCTCAATCTTATAAAATCTATTTGTTTCGTCAACCTGTAGCAGCTTCTGAAGTGTGTTGTGAACTAACCTATAGAATTATAACTCCTTACTAATATTATGTCACCCCTGTCATTTATTGGTATATTTATAACCTTAAATATGAAACTTATAATCATCTCTGATACAATCTGATATACCATGCCAAGTGTCTGTAATAATATCCACGTTCGTATAATAGAACTTGATCGATTGCGAACTCGAAGAGGAACTGATCACACTCGTGTCGATGTACGCCGATATGGAACTGAAGGTGTGGTTGAAGAAACGCGACGGTCTGTTGGCGAGCGGCGAGCAGGCGGCACGCGAGTATCAGCGGCGCAGCACCAACAACATCTCCCATTGGCTGTACACGATGCTGGGCGAGCATGCACACCGCGTGGACAGTCTGCTCAGTCTGCAAACCCTGTACAGCAGACATACACGGCCCGTGCTGGATCCTATATTCAGGTCAGCACAAAGTATATTCATGTACATGTGTACACAAATCTCACACAACCTAACATACGTTTTGGCACGAACTGTATGTCACGGCCGGCGATCTTAACGCAAGTTTGTTTATTAGAAAAGTCCTGTGGGAGATCACAGACACCGCGCTGACCGATGTCACCTATGTCCGGTACATGTTAGCGTACAAACTGTGGCATGAACGTGTACTAGTCGCCGAGGATGATACCAGTCGAGCTCTCACCGAGCACCTGGTCAACCATCTGGTACCGCTGAACAACTACACACGCTTCAGTCCTGCGTTACGGGGATGTCTGTGCAAGACACCACGCAATGTGGACAACGTAGCTCGCATCCACATGATACCGAACAATATCAACCTGCGGAAAGCGTGCGATGATTTCCTCAAACACTGTCGCGTGCCCCTGGATGAAATCAACTTTGGCAGCATATCACTCATTGACGATGACTTTGAGGATATGTTGAGTGATGAGGTAAAGTTTTGTATTTAGATTAATCCAAGAATTAGTTCGAATTTAAGTTGTTTAATACAGTAATGCGTGCTGTTTTGTAGGATGCCGAGGTCAAGGAACTCATGAAACTGATCTCCGATCGCCAGGAGGCGAAAGAAACTAAGAACACTGCTGTGCAACACTCGCGGGACACGAGTAATGCACCGGTGGTTTCGTTCGTGGACCTGACCGAGCCAGAACCCATCATCCAGGCGAGCACCAGCCGGGAAACTTCGTCGTCGGCCGCCTACATTGATCTCACATCGGACGACGATGAGAAACCAACAGCTCAGCCGTCCACCAGTCCGAAGAAATCCCTGATGACGCCACCGACGGCCACAGCTTCGGCTGCCACCAAGTCACCCATGATGGAGGCGTGTTGTGGTCGGCCGTACCGCGAGGAAGAAGACGTCTACATGCATCCGAACCTGGTGAACTTTATCTTCATGTGTCCACTTCGGCGAAGGGAGTACGGCCGCAGTAAGTTGGAGATCCGACACATGTGCCAGGAGACGAAAGCACGTTGCGGATGCATGAAATCAGCGCCCGCCGAGGACAAACACACGACGAAGATGTCCACCAACAGTTTCGAGGATATGTCGTCGTGTTTTCAGTTTGCCAAAACCGAAGAGTTCTCGTACATGAATGAGGATGAGGTGGACGATGAAGATGTACAACCTTCGCAAGGGCTGAACCAACAGCAGCAACAGCAGCAACAACAACAAGCCTTAATGATCAAACGTGAGTCGCTGCCAGCGACAGCCGCCGATAACGGAATGTGCAATAATAATAGTGGACAGGAAGTGATAGACTGTGACGCCGACGATGATCAATCGTTCTGCAACACTTTGTTCTCGGGCAGTTTAACAGTTTGTGATAAAAACAACTCGAGCAGTGCGGAACGGACGTTCGGTAAAAGTGTCAGTGAACTAACAACAATCAATAAACATGTAGACGCCGCGTGTGAACGGTTACACTCGCATACACCGACGCCAATGAAACACAACAGTGCCCCGGCCGAAGCTAGTCCTGTCCTGTGTGCCAGCGCAACTAAATCCACCCCGCCCGAGTCCAACATCCTCGGCACGTACTCACGCCGGTTGTCCGAGAAGTTGGACAAGCGAAAAGTACTCCAACAGAGTGGCAAATCGAACTCGTGTCGTCGAGAAATCAAGTTCACGCCAACAATGACAGCGGCAGTTGAGCAGCGGTCGTCCGACGATGAGAAAACATTGAATTGTCACACGCACGAGGAAATCCGACGAATCAAACTGCCGGTACTTGAGTGCACCGGCGCGAAAGTACAAACTGAACTTGTACAAACGGACAATCCGCAGCGACTGAAACCTGAGACAACATCAGATATCTTGAATCGACTGACATTACCTCAAACAGAACCCAATGTCAGTCCTGAGACGGGACAGATACCGGCCGAAATCGAAGATCGGTTGCTATCGGAAGAACATCTCAGTCGTGCACCAAGTCCTGTAACTGAAACGCTGACAAGCCGATCGCCTGAAATGAACCGCATCGCTGAAACGACACAGACAGATGCGTTGACCAGGCTAACATTACCTCCTGAAACTGAACGATCACTTGCTGAAACTGAAAGCAGCAGCAGCAGTAGTAGTAGTGTGACTGAAAAATCAATACCTCATGAAAATACCGTAGAATCGATACCGTGTCCGCAGACTGAAACCTCGACGACTGAAAGTGAAATTTCAGCAAACGCTGAAACGTTACCGGCTGAAGAAATGCACGATAAACGGTTATCTGAAACTGATAGTTGCATTGAGGATGAATCTAGAGAAGTTCACGAAATGATTATAGCTACTGAAGAAATTTCAGCGCCTGAAAATACAATTGAAGCTGAAATTGTTACTGAACAACCGACTGAAACAGTGGCAGCTGAAGAAACGCCATCGCCAGCGACAGCTGAAAGCGTAACTGAAGAATATCCTGAAACATTTTCAGCCACTGAAGTTGTTGAAGAGACAGTTGTTATTCCTTCCATTGAGACTGTTGCTGAAAATCATGAATTACTGAAATACGAAATTTCCGAGGTTGTGCCTGAAGCCGTACCTGAAATTTGTGTGGAAACTGAAATTGTTTCCAATTGTGAAACGCCGGAAATCATAATTGAAAATACTCCAATCGTTTCAGAACAAATAGGAGAATCATTCGAGATCCCTGAATCTGTGCCCGTCGCTGAGACTGAAGTTACAGCCGACAGTACTGAAGAACAACTGCCATTCATTGAAAGACAACCTGAAACATTGCCCAATACTGATCTGTTGCCTGAAACTGAAGAATCACTAACAGTACCAGCGACTTCTGAAGCTGAAATTGTTAATAGTGAACCGGAAGAGATGGCAAGACCACAATCACCTGAATCTGAAAGTGTAGAAGAAGTTATAGACGAAATAACAATATCACTAGCTGAAAATGTTGATTCAGCAGCGGACCTGAAAGAATCTGCTTGTTCTGAAACCGAAATAACCACTGAAACAGTTGAAATTACAAATTCTGAATGTGAAAACCTGACGGAAGATGTTTCAGTAAGTGAAACTGTGCAAGACAACTTGGTACCGCCATTTCCGGCGGAAATTTTACCTGAAACACCAGCAACAGAAGTTGTACATACCGCTGAAATGGTTGAAATTCAGTCTGAAGAGATAATTCAGTCCGAGATTCAAACATCCGACATTTACAGCTGCGATATGGTTTCAGAAGAAACTGTAATAACAACATCGTACACGACTGAAACGGTCCATGCGTCTGACATTCAATCTGAAGTAATATTTCCCGAAGAATGTTCTGAAATTGAAATATCCAGTGTTGAAAAACATCGAGATTCAGATGAGAAAGACGGTTCAGTAACTGAAATAGTACCGGAAACAGTTGCATTTCAGCCTGCGCTAGTTTCCAATTCAGTTGAAACGGACACACAGTCCGTGTTGGACCGTTCAGCATCTGAAGGACAAGTCAGTGTGAATGAAATAGTTGACAAGTCAGAATGCCCCAATACGGCATCTGTCAAACGTCGACGAAAATCGCCAATAACTAAAATACGAAAAGATTACAGTGATGAGTCACAACCGAAGATCGAAGAGTCACGGATCAGAATTGAAGACGCCCGAACTAAACATGAAGAGTCACTGGTTTCTAGGAGACGCCGTCTGTCACCTGCTTCCAGTAATCACCTCGAGAAGAACAGTGTTGAATTTGCCGCCCTAAAATCAGACGAGACGATCCTACCAACGCCTGCACGACGAGGCAGGCCTCGTAAAACACCAGGCCTATCCACCGGGACGGCAGAGACGCACGGTGAAGAGAAATCGTCTTGCCGAGCTGTTGACGAAACGGATTTTGTTGGCAGATTGCGAAGCAGACGGAAAACAGACATCGCATGTACAATTGAACCTGTGACTGAAGTGTTTCTGACAGAAGCGACACCAGTGAAGAGCGCAGAAAGCGCTGAGACTGTCGCGTTAGTTCGCCGACGGAAACCTGGTCCTGCATCGTCGAAACTACGCTATGCGATACATTCTGAAAACATACAGCCACAAACACAAACGGCTGACTCAACTGAAACAATCAATGTACCAAAACAAGATGTAGATCAGTCGGTTGAAGGCAGAAGTGGTTTGAAACATCTGAAACACCGGAGAAAACAACATTTTAAAAGCGTTCGCAACGATTCGGAGACTAAAACACTGTCTAAAGTGACAAGAAAATCAGAATCAGCGTCAGACATTGAAACTAAAAGACGACTAGTTGTGTCGTTGCAGAATTTAAGCGACGATGACATCACGAATTTATTACAACCAACAACTAAGGTACCAATGGCAACTGACAAACCTGGCAAACGCACTCAAAGTGATCTGAAACCGCACACCAAACGGAGAAAGCCCAAGTCGACGGAAGACAGCGATGAAAAGTTGTCTGAAGTGCTCGATAAACTTGTAGAAGTCACTGACAAACCAGCCGACATTGTTGACTATCCGGCCTCGGACAATAGTACACTGGAAGAAGAACTCTCCTTGATGGAACGTCTATTGCGAACGACAGAGGCATCTGGTGACAAAAAGTTGAAAAAACAGCGCGGACGCAAACCGGGTACGAAAAAACGTGATCGTGAACATAAAACGACATCAACAGATGGTGCAGTTCAGAAATCTTGCAGTTCGGAGAGATTAAATCAGAAAACAAGTACCAGTACTAGTAGTGAAAGTGTGAATTTTGAACAGAAAGCAGCGACGGCCATCCCGAGTCCTGAAACGAGTAATAGTTTACATTCTGAAGATGGTAACATTATTTCGGAAGTAGCATCATCGTCCACTGTGAGTTCTGATGTAATAAGTCAGACTGAAATTACACAAGCAAATGTACAAACCGCCACATCCAATTGTAAGTCTACGAAAGCATCTGTTAAAGAGTACACGTCGATACAAGACAACTTCATGATCGAATCATCACATAACAGCGAAGAAGAGTTGCAAACTCCTGAAGAAACTCAAACTGGTGCTTCTATAACGGTGCAAGATGCCGATAAACACAGTAGTCAATTGGATGAGACGTCACAAGACAAATCATTGTCCGAAGATGATCTCCCATTGACTTATCGGCTAGAGAACTCACGATTCAACGTTCTACAGCCGGAAGAACTAGTTAAAAAAGCACGGACATCTACCGTTAAGAGTAACACTAAAACCAGACGAGATTCAGCTAAAAGTACTGGCGAATTCCCCAAAGAATTATCTCCGAAAAGTAAACGAGATTCTTCGAAAACGCCAGAGGCCACCCGAAAAGACAACTCAAAGAACCGAAGAGACCGTTCACGAAGTATAACGGATAGCAAACATGTAGAATCGAAGAAAGATACGAAGAATCGTAGAACATTAAACGAGAATAAAAACAGTTTGGATGGTAAGAAAACAGAACAAGATTCAAGCGTAACAACTGGTAAAGATAGTCTTAACGACACAGCAGATAATGAACATAATTCGGATTTGTCTATACAAGAAGTAATCACATGTACTGAGGTCATAACGAAGTCTACAGATGACATAACAGAAGACTTCCAGCCTGAATCGTCAAAGGTATCGCTGCCTGCTACATCGAGACGGAAGAAAACCAAATCACAGCATCCAAAACGTGATGCTCAGCATAAAAGTGCCACGGAAAATCAAGCTGAGACTCACGAGACTTCTAGTCTCGACAAATCACACAACAAAATCATTTCGAAACAAAAAGTTAAACACACCGAACTACAGTCTGATGTACAAGTTGATAGTGGCAAGATTCAAGAGAAGTCTGTTGAGAAAGAAGATGATTCAGCTGATAAAACCGATACAGCCACTGCGGAAGTTGTTTCAGAACCTTCCACACCTCAATCCAGTGCGAAAATGACAGTTGGTACACCGGCCGCTACGTCAAGTACACCCAGAACATCGGCAGAGGGCTCGCGACGACGTAAACTGAAGAAGCCCGTACACGCGCAAGACCTGAAGTCACGTGACACTAGTTTACTTGTAACTGAGTACACGGAGGAACGTAAACTGGACCAGTTGCCGCAGAATAAAGTCAAGCCAATCCCAGCGACACCATATTCCAGTAGGAAAAGTTCACGGTCTTCGTCGCGAAACAACATGACAGAAGAAAGTGCCAAAGACGTGAAGAAACCCGCAAATCAGACTGAAGATACACTCAAAGAAGACAAACGATTATCACGAAGTTCTTCTAAAACGTCCGAAATAAGTGACGATATCGTTAAAGAAGATATGAACTTAAAATCTTCTAAAGAAATTCAAGCAGAAGATCCTGCGGTAACCGACTATACCAATGAGAAATTAACAATAAAACCGTTTAAAATCGAATCTAAAATGAAATATTCGGCCAGAGCGCTTAAAGTTCGCGAGAAACTGTCTGCTTTCGCTGCAGATTTTCCGAAAAAACGTAGAAATAGTAAACGCCCAGAAGATATACCGTTAGCCCGAGTGATGGCTGAAGAAAAGTCAAAATTTGAACCACCGCTAGTCGTTTCTGGCGAAATGACAGCGAATAAAATGTCTGCAGAAGAGCAACCGCTTGACATCACACCAACCAAGTCTACCAAACGTAAACGAACTCGTCTAGCTGATATAATCCGGCCAAAAAAGTCAAAATTGTCGTTCAATGCCGAGGAGAAAATAGTGAAAAGACCGCGTGGTCGACCGCCAAAATTTCCCAATCAAACAGCAGTAAAAAAGGAGTTAAAACAAGTAGAAGTACCTGCGGCGACTGTTAAACCAGATCTTGATTCATCAACACTGGATGAAATCAATGAGATTTGTCAGGAAATTCAGATTGAAATTGTCTCTGAACCGATACCATCGACAATTGTTGAAAAACCAGTTGAACCTGTTACGACACTACGTTTAAATGGTTTATCAAACATTAGAACCGCATCTGCTGAGGACAATCGCGCAGTTAAGAAAGAAGCTCGAAAGAAAGGCAATAAAATCAATCAGAAAGAACGTGACATTGCCAAATCACTGGACTCGGATTCGGAGAGCAATTCTGAGCTGGTGATTGACACTTCCGCAGAGACATCTGACGAGGAAGAACAAACTAAGATGCCCAGTAAACGGCACTGGAAGAAAGAGAAGATGTACGCAATGAAGAATGCCGCTTCGATACAAGAAAAACGGGCCAAAAGTTCGCTGAAGCAAAACAAACAAGTTTCCCACGAGACGAGACTTGTTGAAACAAGCATTGGTACCGATGTAGTGGACAGAATAGAAGAGGTCACTGTCACTGATGACAGCAGGGATGTACCAGTTAGTGCAGTTACAGAACAGACACCAGAGTTGGGTAGCGAATGCGGTAATGAAATTAGCGACAAAGGTTTGTCTAATGAAGAACCGAGTGATAAACCTTGTGCGAGTCAAGATTTGATGGTAGAGCCATGTGCTGTGCCTGATATTGAACTAATACCACTACCAGAACCCAAAGAAGTGATTGTAGCTAGGAATGAAGTTATGTGTAACCAAACGGACAATCAAATAGCCGGAACATCTGACGTAGTCTCGGAAGACATAATTACAGAGAAAGAACCGCCTGTAGAGGATATAACTGTTGAAATACCTGAAGTCTCAGTGCCCACAGACACGGTCAAACATGCTGACATTACAGTTGAACCTGAAGAATCACGCGAGGAAGCTCAAGTATTAACTGACATAACTACAGTGACAGAAGAAATACATAGTGAAGTTGAAAATACTAACAACACAATGCCTGCTGAAGAACCAGTTGCTGAAGTCACAACTGAAAGTATAACTGAGGAGATTGTGTTGTTGCCTGAAGATACTGAAAGTACACCGATAACTGAAGAACAAGTTATAACTGAAGAGATAGTTATTTCATCAACTGAAATACCAAGCACTGCTGAAGAAGTGTGCGCAGAAACTCAGCTTGAAACTGAAAATACAGAGTGCAACGTCACATCGAAACCTGAAGAAACAATAGTTACCGAGACTGTAACTGAAACAGTAAGCGTGCCTGAAGAACTAAGTACTGAAACTGAAGTTGTAATTGAAACAATATGCACGGAAATATCTGAACCAGAAGAAATAATTGTCTCAGAGACGGTAACTGAAACATTAAGTGTGCCTGAAGAACTAAGTATTGAAACTGAAATTGTAACTGAAACAATATGCACGGAAATATCCGAACCAGAAGAAATAATTGTTTCAGAAACATTAACTGAAACATTAACTATGCCTGAAGAACTAAGTACTGAGACTGAAACAACATGCATGGAAATATCTGAACCAGAGGGAATAATTGTCTCAGAAACATTAACTGAAACATTAAGTGTGCCTGAAGAATTAAGTACTGAAACTGAAGTTGTCACTGAAACAACATGCACGGAAACATTCGAACCAGAAGAAATAATTGTTCCAGAACCGTTAACTGAAACATTAAGTGTACCTCAAGAACTAAGTACTGAAACTGAAATTGTCACTGAAACAATACCCACGGAAACAATTGAAGAATACAGTGTTACAGTTGCTGAAACTGAAATAGTTGAAGATACCAGTGTTGTACCAAGTGAAAATTCAATAGTTATTCAAGAGCAAATATCTCTTGTATCCACTGAAGTAGTTGTTGAAGAACTCCAGACACAAGAAGAAGATAAAACTGAAGAAATCCATCCTGAAAACACAGGCAATCTTCAACAGACTCAAGAGAAATTACAACTGACAGAAGAAATCATTTCAGAGACACATTTCAAGGAAGAGGAAACGATAATACCTGAAAATCTAATTGTAGAAGTATCAGATATTCCATTGCCAGAAGAAACTGTCAATACTGAAACTTCTGGAACTGAGAAAGCATTCAGTGAAACTGAAAACACAAAACATCAAGGTATGTATATACAGACTAACTTAAAACTATACGAGCAATGTATAAGTACTAATATAATTACATTTCCAGTACCTGAAACTGAAGTACCAGTACCGCAAGCTGAAATTTCAGTCATTCATGAAGAAACCGTAGTATCCGCAGAGCCTGAAACCAGAATGCCGGAAATTTCATTCGCCGAAGAAGATATATGCATCTTTGAAGAAGCCGAATATGCTGAAACTGATTTCTCGAGCGCTGAGATGACCGTAGCTACTGCAGCTGATACACCGGAGCCTGAAAGACATGGTGCTGAAGTTACCAGTGTAGAATTAGAGCAGGCTGCAGTTGTAGTTGTTGAAGAGATCGTTCCTAAAGTTGAGTTCACTGCTACAGAAACACAAGTAGCTGATAATCAAGTAGATTGCATTACGGAACAAAGTATTAGTGATTCAAGCCAACATACCACTAGTAGTTCTGCTCTAGAACAAATTATTGCTCGTCCTCTGCCTGAAATACATCAAGCTGAAAGCGTGGAAGAGTTTGTAGCTGAAGACCTCTGTACTACATTCGAACTCACATCGCCAGTGCTGCAAAAACTTGTTGAAATTATCGAAATACACTCACCTGTCAGCCCTGTTGCTCTGTCTGTTCCGCTTGTCTTGGAATCATGTGTTCTGAATGCGCAAACACAAGAAGAACAGCCTGTCTACGTGGGCAAACTTACAACAGCCAAGTGCAGTGTGAATGGCCTGCAGAAGACCAACAAACCAGTGATGGTACGTCAAGTAGAAATGCTACACTACCTACAGCACATTGCCGAAACAGTTGACGAACTGATCGTGCCCGATAGTGAAGGCGGCGTTGCCCAGGAAACAACTGCACTGTCAGACTGTTACTTGACAGCTGAATCGTCGTGTGCCCGCATTGAAACAAGCATCCAAGTGCAGTCTGCCGAGAAATATCCACCCGAGGAGATACCAGCCGATGAGAATTACAATCTGAACATCTTGGCACACATGGCGTTCAACCTTGTGCATCTCGAGACGAAAACGGAGAATAATAACGTACTGGGCAGCCACGGAGATGGACTGTCACTGCGTGCGGATGATATGTGTTTGTTCGTAATGTTGCCGGACAAGCAAGAGGACGCCGCGGCGACTGCAACGCCCGTGTACGTTCAGAAAGACGGTGACCTGGAGAAAACTGTTAACATACAAAAGATATCCACGAAAGGTCTGACGCTAGAGAACAAGATACAACATCTGACGGAGTTGGCCGCTAAGAAACAACCGCCGGCACCGCGTACCGCCGCCGGTGAGAACTTTAACGATCTGCTAACAAGCCTGGAGGACATGCTCGAGGTGGACAATCGTAAAAACAACACAGTGCTGCCAATATCCGAACAGGAAATACCAATGATCATACCGAACACTGCACATTTGCATCTTATACCCGACGACGATGACTTTTTGATGCACCAGTCGACGAAAAAGCCAGTAACCGATGATTTCTTAACGAAAAAATCACCCGACAAGGCCCCAGAAGGCTTCACTATGAACCTGAGTCTTGTGTCGAAGTCTACGTCACAGGGTAAAGATACAAAAACAACGTTAGACACATCAGTGTCCAAGGATTTCTACAATGAAATTGAGAATTTAGACCTGTCGAAGACGGACGAGAAAAGGAAAACCACGAAGGACAGCAAAGCTGACGCAAAAAGTTCGAAAACAAAGTCTAAAACTACAAAATCACCGGCGAAACCGAATACAGAAGCTAGCTTCTTGTTGAGCAAATACAAGAGCAGTTACGATAGACAAAGTGATGCGAGTGCACAACAGAACGGCGGCAATAAGAATGTTATCAGTCCGCCAAGTTACATCCGCTCCACACGACCAATGCGAATGGTGACCACACGGAAACGTAAGAACGCAGGCTTAGATAACGCGGACAAGAAGAGTGCAACGGAGGAGATGTTTGACAAGCTGCTGGAGGAACACAAGAAAGAGAAAGCTGCGACTCTAGTGCCAGCGGAACCAACGGTAGAAAGTGGAACTACATTTGAGAAACAAGAAATGGAAGTGCAAAATAAACATACGGTACTTAACAGTACTTTGATGAAATTCCCACCAGATTTAACGCCAACTAAGAACAGTACTGCGAGTACTACAAAGTCATCTGGTACTTTTATATCGAGTTTCAGTGTGGCAAGTTTGTTGCCGGAAATTGCTACGGAAAACACTTCTGTGCAACCTGTTACTGCAGAAGTAACTGCTGTTAAACCAGCTTGTATTGCAGCGGATAGTGACGCCACAACGGCTAGTACTGCTCGGTGCAATTCTGCGAGTACAATTCTACCAACAATAAGTACAACGTCTAGTATTATCGCTAGTTGTAGTAAAACATCAGTTAAATCGGTGCCAACATCACTAGTGTCTACATTTACCAGCACTAGTATCGCCCAGTCCAGCATTAGCAGTTCACTATCTTCTACTTCGGTTCCCCAGGACATGACTGCCATCGCCAGTACCCTGTCGCCTACGAAAACAACTAAATCCACCAAAAAGTTCAACATCCTGGAGAACATTGCTGTTAACATTCCTGTGCCACCGCACGACCGCACCAAGGGCGCTCGTCTCAACATTCGCGACACGCTGGAGTTTGTCAAGATGCCCGCCAGCCAGGAAGAGATCCGTATCAGTTATGTGAAGCCGGCGAAAGCTGTGCTTAGCGCAAACGTGGACGAAGAACACAAACTTGAGAACACAAGCACGAACACTGCACTTCCTGAAAGTTCAGCCGCTGTTAATGTCAGTTGTGCAGTTACAAGCCAGGACAAGCCAGCTATAATACCGCTACCAGTGTTGGAATACAGTGTTCCGCAACCAGAAACAAGTGTTGAAGCAACCGCGGTTGTAAATGCAATTGTAACCAGTGACGTTAAGTGTCTAATACCGGAGTCTGTACTGAACCGAAGCATCGAAGTTGTAGAAAACGCAATAGAAATACTCAAACAAGACAGTACAGTGCTAGATGAACAATCCGAAGTGAAGCGTGAAGATTTAATCATTGCACAGGAACAGATTCATGTAACAGAAAGTATAGCGACGGAAGAATCTGTTCAACAAAAATCAGAAGATAATACAAAACTTAAAGATAAACTTAAACCAGATACTAAATTAATTCAAGATGATAATTCCGATGTGAAAGAACCCTATGCAGACAAACTTAAACCAGATACTAAATTAATTCAGAATGATAATTCCGATGTGAACGTTAAAGATGTTAAAATATCTAGTGATTCAACGCCTAAACAAGAACTAGTACAGTCCGGTACAATAGTTAAAGATGTACAATTAATTGAAGAGAAATCAAAGGCGACAGTTAAACAAAGTGTTAAACTATCTTCGTCGGAAGTTAAAAAAACCGTTAATATAGTTGATGAAAAACCAGAATCTAAACTTAAATGTACAGATAAACACGAGGTTAAACTTAAAGAAATCGTTAAACCATCTGAGCCGACAGAAAAGCCAAAAGAAAGTGTGCAAGAACAGTCGGAAGCAAAGTTAAGATCTTGCAAAGATGACAGCGGCATGGAGACTGCACCAGTTGTGGCAGAAGTAGAAATTTGCACCGATGAAACTGTGATTGTTGACGATACCATCACACCATCTGCCAAGGAAGCCATACTCGCCGCTGAAACCGTTAAGAACCAGGCCGTGGAAGTGGTAACCGATTGGTTTGACACCAAAGTTGCACCTGAACCGTACGCGGAAGTCACGATCGAGGAGTGTCAGTTCTTTGAAGAGGCGTCCAACAGCAGTGTAACATCACACAACCAGACTACGGGCGTTGCTAGTGTACGGAAAGTGTACAGCAAGGAGTACCAAACACCGGATAGTGGCATAGCATGTGACGAAGATTCCGTGCAAAAAGATAAACTTGAAACACTCACGTTAGCCGACACGGAGGGCTATCAATCGCAAACATCACCGGAGACCCCAGCCGAAACAACAGTTCCACCGAAACTCAGATCGGAGCTTGAGATTTTCAAGAAACCCAGTATGATTGTCAGCATTCCACTGAGCAGAATTAAACACGCAATTGATATGATTCTCAAAGCCAAGTCAGTGCTGGAAGATGAGAGTAAAACGCGTAAACACAAGGTGGAAACAGCACTGGTATCGTTAGTTGACCAAGTACCCGAAACGAAAATTACTGACAAGTTACGAAAACGTAAGCCAGAATCACTAGTCGTGCAAGAAACGAATGAAGTTGAGACGGGCAAAGTCAGTGAGAAGCTGCGCAAACGCAAGCCGGATACACCGTCCACAATTAAAGATACCGAAGAACCAGAGTTGGGTAAAATCAGTGATAAGTTACGAAAACGTAAGCCAGAAACACCAGCAGTGGAGGAAGGTGACAAAGCCAAGAAGAAACGCACCACTAGTGCGAAAGAACCAGCGGAACCAGTTGTTGCAGTCGAGAGTGTTAAATCAAAGAAAACTACAACCATACTTGCAGATAAACCAACAGTAACCGCGGATAAAGATGATAAGAAGAAACCCAGCAAGAAAGATGTACCGGTTGTTGCTGACGTTAAGAAAGAAGTGAAACTCGTTGATGATGTGCCAAAATCTGTTAAACCAATTCGAGAAGAAGACGCAGCTCCGTTGGTGCAAGATCCGGTCAAGAAAGATGCAGAAAGAACTAAGAAACCATCAGAAACGGTGTGTAAAGGTACAAGGAAACGAACACAGAGCATAGTTGAAGAAATTCCGCCATTGCCGGATGATACAATTAAAAAGAAACCTCAAGCTGTACCAGAAGAACCAGCTCAGGCTGACGTTGCGGTTAAAAGCGAAGATAAAAGTAAGAAACGACTGCACAGCATTACGGAAGATCTACCAATTGGTATCGCTGCCAGTACAGAAACGAAAGACACCGACAGAGTGAAGAAAAAGCGTCACAATATCTCGGATCATCGGCAGACAGACGCAGCTAGCAAAAGACCAGCTGTAGAAACGGTTAAGGTTGTTGAAAAGACCAAGAAACGAACGCCAAGCACTAGCGAAGATAGCCAAGCGGAGAACAGCGATAAAGAACAGCCGAAAGATTCGCACATCGATTACAATTGGATCAAGAAACGACGATCAAGCACGGTGGAAGAGAAGAACGTTGAGTCACCAGAGAAAAATGCGGTGAAAAATGTTGATTGGATTAAAAAACGCAGGTCTAACAGTACGGCTGAGAAATCTGTGGAATCACCCGTGAAAGATGCAGGCGGACAGCCAAGAAAACGTAAACAAAGCATTGTCAATGATGAGCAACCAGTCGACATTGCGTCAGACACCACCAGTGATGTAGTGAAGAACGTAGATTGGATCAAGAAACGTCGGCAGAGTTCAACAGATGATGCTGCTGCTGTATCCGCGGAGAAAGACACTGTTCAGTCCGCCGATTGGATCAAGAAGCGTCGCCAGAGTACGGTCAGCGAGAAATCAGAGGCGAGCGAGAAGGACAAGCCCCTGGATTGGGTGAAGAAACGTAGACAAAGTGTCACGGACGACACTCAATCAGAATCCGAGGCCGGAGTGAAACAGGACGATTACCTGACGGACAAAGAATGGAGCAGTGAAGAGGTCATGTCACCGGCGACCAGTCAAGCTACACCCGTGCGCTCCAAGAGCTCGAAGAAAGATTATCCCGATTGTCTGTTCGGCATCACCGAATCACCCGTGCCGTCCGCCTCGTGTTGCATCAATTCACCGTATCCGTCCGACATTTCACTGCAAGAGGAGCCCACATTCTACGTAGAGGGCGGCATCGACCTGTGCACCGACTTCCAAGACCAGTACTACGAGAGTTTCGACAGTTTGAAGGAACAGCAATCGTTGCAGGCCGGGTACAGTGTGGTCGACGAGGCGCGGAAAGAACAACAGAGTCTGCAGGCTGGTTACTGCGTCGTAGACTCCCAGTTCACCCTTCCCGAACACATGAACGACGGCGATCTGATCTCGATGATCATCGAGAACAATATGATCATCGACAAGCGTATGGTGGCGGTAAACATGCATCAGGTGCAGCCAGAGATGAAACCACACAGTGGCGAGGAACCGAAACGCAGTGAATTCGACGACTTCGAACCAGACCATCACCTGAGCGGCATCGTGGATGGAATATGCCGAAATCTAGATAGCGAGACGGTGGAATTCTGTCAGATTGATTCGAGTTTGCTCACGGGACACGATAACTCCGAGGTACAACTGATCAGTATGGATCAAGCCAATTCGGACGTGCAGGTTGTCATCTGTGATTCGTTACAACACATGGACAACACACTGGGCACATTACTATTCGACGAGACGGTACATACGGAGATTATACAACCGGGTTATACCATTACCACGGCGGTTACTGAAGCGGCGCCGATCAACACTGAAACAGTTACAACCAGCAGCAACAACAACAACACTAGCGCGGATGACCAGGAAACTGAAGTTGTAACTGAACGAGCACATTTCCCCAGTACGACGCTAGTTGAAGAGTTACCGCTGTGTAACCATGAAATAGTGATACCAATGACCGAAGCTGATCCTGTAGCGCCGATACCAATCACCGAGGAAGCGATACCAACAACTCAGCAGTCAGAACCCGTGCCAAGAGTACAGAAACCGTCAACATCGTATGCTCCACAAGATGATGCAATCGAGGCTACACCAAAAGCGCACAAACCTCTCGCTTCGTTCAGTTACATACGAGCCAAGGACAAGAAACAGGACGACGTAAAGAGGACCGCGAAACGGAGCACAGACAATGATCTGTTCTCGTTCACTGCTGCAGCAAATATGAAAACGGAAAAGTTATTGAAAATTAAATTACCAACCAACCAGGACCAGCAGCAAACACAAGCTGTAAAGTGCGAACGCAGCCCGAAGATCACCTCAAACGCTGACAGATTGTTTGAGAATCTCAAGAGTCAGGAGAACATCAAGGAACAGGCGCAGAAATTGGAGAAAAGTCCCAGAATTCAAGCTGCTACCAGTCCGAAACTCTTATCGAACGCTGATCGACTGTTTGACAATCTGAAGAGCCAAAAATGCGGATCACTTAAAGTGTACACACCAAGATTCGCCAGTCAGAAGCAGAACAGCTCGGTTAATAAGCTCAGTGTAGACCAGAAACATGCCGATCCAAAATTGTCATCCGAACTGCAATCCGTTGTTAAGACACCGGAACCGAAACTGGCAGACATTAGACCCGGCAGTCCGAAACTCCCTGGTCCAAAGGTGCAAGAAGTCAAAGCGTATTCGAAAGTCTACGAGGCGAAAAAATCCGAGGCAAAAGTGCTTCAACGTCGCAACACAGATTACGATTTCGATAGTTTGTTAGCGAGCGGCAGTCAACAACAGCAGCGGGCACGAACACCGAAAGATTACATCGCACGTAACGGTACTGCAGACCCGACCAAGAACAGTTTCAAGTCCAGCGAATCACAGACGGACACGTACCGACAACGTACGACATCGACGTCCTCATCGTCATCTTCAGCCGGCGAACCACCGTCCAAATACAACGTGGACCAACGCAAAACATCAACACCGTCGTACAAATCCATTTCGGCAACCGGCGATCCGGCAAAGTACAACATTGACACACGACGATCGACGCGGTACTCGCCGCGTATACAAGGCGCATCGACATCGGCCAGCCGTACTGCGAGTGGTACCCAGAAGTTCCCCTCGGCACGAGTACCCACCGAGGAGGCTGTGGCACGGGTACCGCATAGGACGCACCGCAGTGAACCAGTGTACCATATGCAACGGTTGGACAGCACTGCGTACTACGAGGCGAACACGAGCACAGACGCGACAGCACCAGCTCCAGCGGGCACTGCAGCTGGAGCTACGGCTGCAGCGACAACTAAAGGCGTGAGTGCAGTAGGTATTGCTGCGAACAACAAGACCCAACCAAAACGGAAACAACCGGACGAGAAAATGTGGCTGACAAACCCGAAACTGACCGAATTAGTGGAAGCGGCCAACTCGTACTACAGTAACAAGTACTGACGAAGGCCCCACAAGTAAAAACATTGACCGGTTTTTACTTAAGACTATCACGGGAATTATAACAAGTCAAAAGGTACAGAAACATACACAAAGTAATCTCTGATATTGACACGTAAATACTAAGATATTAAATCCGTTAATTGAAAGCTAGACGTATGGTGACAAGACACTACACGATTTTGACACATTGCTTTAAGATTCTCTGCTGTAATTCGTATGTTCTTTCGTTAAAAGTGCACATTCAAGCAGTATTGTTTTTGACAGTTGTATAGCTTAGATTTTGAACACAATATTCTAGCTGACAGGTCTGCAAAACACACACATTTCGTAAAATTCATACAATATAAGGTTAGTGATTCATCAGTACTTGATCAAGGATAAATACTACTGCTGCTACTACTACAACTACAATCAACACCGTAAGAACCTGCGTGACAAATGGTATTTGTAATTATGTACCGCAGAAACAAGAATGATATTTCAAGATATGTTCCGGCAACTAACATACGTACGTACGCTGCTCTTCTATCATAGATTCAAAGAATACCCAGGGAAATATAATTGTTTCTAATTTATATAAATAATACTATAATTAAATATCTGTCTATCTGTGCGTGTGTGCGAGCGTGTGTGTGTGTATATGAAAATAAGAGTATGTATATATTAGGTATAGACAGATAGACTTAGTTTATATAAATATAATGACGTGTAAATAACTAAATCTTCAAATGATCCCGAGTGCTGCGATTTTAATTATTAGTTGAATTGATTTCTAGTTAAGTTTGTACATTGAACTACACAACCACATATATGACATTTATCTGTACGTGAAACACAAGTGCGCGTGATTGTCGGACAATTGTCGTAGGTTATGTCAACAGTAGAATAATAATCTATTTTTAAAATAATAATAATGATAAAACACATTGTATATATACATAAGTAAATAGCTATACAGTTTATAAGTCATAAGCCGCCAGATTTTTAATTATATACATACATATATTATGATTTTATGTTTTGTAGATGCAGATATATAAGTTATTGTATCATTATTATCGTTTTGGTTACCCTCGCCGGAGGTAATACCGAAACGCAACACGGTTACGAATCCTTTGGATAATTTATGTTTCATATACGGGGTGTTAGCGAACACGGGCGGGCTCTAGGCAATTTTGAAAACGACTAACGGGGAGCATTGTGTATTTTTGTTAACTATCCATCCTCCTGCTGTATGTTTTTGTTTTGTAAGATACCCTTGTGACTGAGTATAATTTAATTATAGATTAAATTTTTTAAATAGTTCCGTCTGTATACATTGTGTAAATGTTGTTTATCGTATCAACCCGATTAAATTATTTATTTTCAAATATAAAAGTTATTTTTTTCTGTACAAATGAGAACAATTATTATTATTATTTGTTTTTATTTTGTAGTGTCAAAGTTCCAGTATGACGTATCTTGAATTACATACGGTATAAGAATCTAATGTAGGTTTTTAAACATATTGAATGTGTATTTTCCCTAGGGCCCGTTATCATTTGCTCGCCTCGTATATGTAGTGTGCGCGTGTATTAATGTATCTACAGGGTGTGTGTTAAATAACGGCCAAATCGTCTTATTTAACACACATCACCACATATGGATACATTGATATATGGTAGATGTGTCGTTAGTAAATAATTAAGTTTTTGTTTTTCATACAGCTGTGATCTGTAAAATATAATTAGTACATAAACGATGTGTAGATAGACTAAAAAATGAAATAATTTATTTTAACAGATTTTCTGGAAGAAAGCCCCTAGATTTTTTATTTGTATTGTAAACAATATAATATATAGAGAAACTTCACACACATTAATATTATTATACTAGTACGTATAGATATACTGTAATAAGTTTTCATTTTGCGAAATGTAAATATATAATTAATTATTGTATATATTGATATGATAAATATTAATTTTTGTTTGTTTTATTTTCATTTATTATGAATTATAACGATACCTACTCCTCCTAACCTATATATATGCATATACGATCAAGTTTTGTGCAATATTGAAGCTGGCGTACCTTTCAATTCACGCTCTGAGCAGTTAACAAACAATATTGAACAGTATGAAATCATATAATTATGTGTTTCATATACATATACGGACTGCAATTGTTAATGCTGAAGAGTAGAATTGAACTGTACGAGTTCTTCAATGTTGTTACATAATTTTAATCTACATTATTTTCAATAATATATCGCAGATTTCTCAATGTACATAGGATGAATACATTTTACAACAAATAAAAGTTATTGTTACCTTGGAAACGTCTTCTTTCAATCATAAACAACACTGACGTTCTACTAACATTAGTTATGTCTAAACTACAACCTGCACAACAGCTATGTTAATTTGGTTGCAGACATACGTAAAACAATATTAAATCGTGTATTTTATTAAATGAATTCAATATTTTAGTGTTACAATTTCAATGTTGCATTCTATATCAAATACAAAATACCACCCTGGAAATGAATATAAACAAATTCAAATGTTTACATTCGCAATGCCGTAACGTATTTGTAAACAAATAAATGGCTACAGTTTCCAGTATATGCTATTTTTAAATCGCGACTCACTAGTTTCAAAGGTTAAAATAATATTTAAACACAAATGCTAATTATATAAATATGACATTTATAATAATGTATTGTTACGTTGGTGATGTCTCTTGAGAGAGTTCAAAGTGACATTATGTTAGCAATAATGATTCTAAGTTGTCTTTGGTCCTTTCTAACAGCGAGTATAAACTTGACGTAAGTGTTATGTTGCTAACTATTACTCATGCATGTTAGTGTGCCCCCCTGTATACACTCCCGTGCGTACGCTACTGGATGGTGTAGTGTGCGCATGTCTCGTATGATCCTTCCCGTGACAAGGATCTTCTGTCTGATTGAAACCAGTCCACCCGTAGCGTCGTACGAGCGCTACTCAGCTCCCGGCTAATAATACTCAACAACACCATCCACTTACCCACCTCACACCCATTGGCAGCCCACACCACCTCCTCCTCCTGTGTATTCTTACTACTTACGTGCGTTTTACGCGGGACGGTGCAGCAACACTGGATGGAGAGGGCTTCTGACACCGTTGCTTATCGGAAATGTGGAGTAAATCATGAACTGAGAAAATAGTGTTTTATTGGTTAACCGATTATAGATTCACTTCGCGGGATACGAGTTTGCAGAGAAGCAATGTAAGTTAAACCTTCATTATTATTTTGCCTGTTGCACGTCTGCGAATGTGTTGATAATGTGTGTTTGAATTTTTAAAACTAGAATTTATACAATATATAACATTAATACTCAATGTTGTTACTAATTCATCTATGTTTAATGCCAGTAAGAAAAATATTTGAAATTACCTTTCAATATTGAATTTTTATTAATATTTGTATACGTTTTTTGAAAATAAAATAATTGCTATTTTAATGATTAATATATTTTGTAGTAAAAATGACCATTATCATTGATATTTTCCAACATTCTAGAACCATATTGTAGAATTTGGGTAATGAAAGAGATATATTTCTATTTCTAGTATTTTTCTATAAACAAATTTCAATATAAACTTTATTATTTTAAGTTAAAACTACATTATATTTTATTGAGATTTATTTAAAACTATGTACTTCATTTTATTTGATACTCATCAAAACACAATCAAATGTTTTTATTGTCTTTAAAAAGTAGCCGTCATACTTGACAATAAAACTGCAATAACGGACAAGAATAAAAGACCAAATTATGATCTATATCTTGTCACTACGTATTATCTGAAATCTGTCAAGCAGATTAAATAAATTAAATTACCAGTACTAGACTATTATATGTACTTCCTAGATACTGAATACAATCTCATTTTTATCGATATTCCTATTCAGCTGTGATTGATTTTGCAATTAACAATTGAATGTTTTGACAGAAGTACAAAACTATAACGATTTGGTGTGCTTACGGAGTACATTATATGCCACAGTCCATTACTTTATAATAATTGAATGGCACGGCATATTTTATTGGCCGTTTATATTATATTCATATACTATCGACTTCCCGTTTTATATACGAAGCTTTATAAACGTACAAGCGGGGCACTACTGTGTACAATCCTTTCTAAGATCTGTCATTAACTTGCAAAATATATAATTGGAGAATTAGTCGACGACTGAAGTTGATGTCATTATTCATTTACTATTAGAGAACATGTATCATAATTTAAGATAAAAATGAATCATAGTATATCTGTCTTGTAATACGTATACTCCGCCACTGTTCACTAAACCTGGGGGAAGAGTAGCGGGGTGTAATCAATGGAACGTTGAACTTTCATACCATTGTTACAACTGTCAAACAATCCGTTCCGGTTTCCGTCCGGTCTGTGGTCAGCTGATGTGCAATCTTGTGTTACAGTGTGACGTGGGTTGCCCAACACACCACTAATGCATTTGTGCTCTCACATACGAGTACGTAGTGTCAAACAAATTAAAGAATTTCCAGTTAATATCGCGTACTGATTAATATTGTCGAAGGATCTTGAAAAGTTTGCCAAGCCTGGTTCTAGGTTGAAATGAGTTTCGTTTTTAAACGTTTTTCACGTTCTCTGAAACTGCAAACAATGTTCATCCGGTATGTAATGTGCGTTGCAGTAAGAACTCTGCTAATATAGATCTTTGTATCTATATCTGACGTCGGTACGTACGTAAGTGTAAAAGTATATGTGTTTTCTCTTCAGCCGGTTGTCATAGCAACATTAGAACGTACGCATAATATGAAGCGATGTGCAACTGTCATACAGCAAGCTGCATTGCAAATATAAATATCGTATTTGTGTTCTCTGGTACAGATACAGCCCGTGTGATCCTGCTGATGGACCTGATCAACGTTAGTGGCACCGGGCCCGTGGTCGCAGCTGTAGTAGCCGGTGCTGCCATGCCCCAGGACGCCGAGAGCGTTTCGCCCGTAACGCTGAGTTCAGACTGGAGTCGTGTAGCCCGTCTGCTACTGCTGGCCTCACTGGCCGTCATCGGCAGTGTGGGTAACGTGTTCATGATCAGCGCCGTCATGATCGAGGACCACCTGAAGAAGAGAGGTTTGTAGCATACCTACACAGATTAACTATGCTTGTGCATGTAGTCGACGGACTAGCTCAAACATTCATACGCGCTGACACCGTAAATGAGAATTTTTTTAATATCTTTCCGGCACAACGGGAGTCTGCAAAAAAGCGAAAGAATTCTCATCTGGGCTTTGAAACAGGCCTGTATTAAAAAAAAATACAGCTGCGGCTGCCAGTCAAGGCTATGTAGGCGGCGAGTGCTTGAAATGTCGTCACCATGGTGACAAGAATCCGCACGTCTAGTGACATTTCATTAACCAGGAATTGAGCGCGCGCGCGCGCGGGGGCGATGGTGTGTGAACGAATTGATAGCAAGAACTACATACATACACGCATACTTGAGGTAGAAATCAGACAAGTAACACAGTTCATGCTTAGAGATCGGCGAATAACACTTGTTTGTAAACAGAGTAATTGCAGCTTCGTGACCTGTGTTTTACATCTAACAATGAACTATTTGAACACTTTATAGTTCAAGTGATCCACACAAACACACAGAGGCAGAGTGTGACAGTGGAGACCTCTTGTATCCGGTAACAAAAGCAGCGCACTTTATCTCCAGATCTTCAAGACTCTCATTTCAATATCGCGAGTAATAATTTTCAACCATTATCTGACACTCTCGTATCAACTATGAATGTGCTTTTCCTTTTTAGTTTCAACGTTTAAAGTAAACGATAAACAATTAAACTGTGGTATTTACTCTGAAGATATTTGTTATTAATTTCAAAATCAACACGCATCTAAGCTATCATCCCGGTGAAGATTAGTTTTTAACTCAATAACTACAGTTTAATTTCTCCATTACACTGAGTACGTGTCTGTGTTGGATTGGATTTAAATCTCGTGCATACAGTAATTTGGTTAGATTCGTCTGAACGAATCCGCTTTCAGGTCGCTATATTTGGATCAGTACACGACTGAAATACCGGTATTCAGGTGTGTTCCGATTCACCGATACAGAGCTCCGCGTTTAACGGTTGCATGCAAGCAGGACAGGCTTCAGGGGGCGGATATGTCAGGAAATCAATCAGTGAACGAACATACCGCCATATCTGTACTAGTTAACAGGAATTAGAGTTAATAATACGTAATTATTTGCTATTGCATGTCTTACATTACATGAATTATTGATTAACGAATATACGTAGCATATTTCACGCCTTATTACGGCTCTGTACCTGAAGGAAACACTTTACTTTGTGCGCCAGCTCAAGTGAAAAATGCAATTATACCTACGCACTAGCTGACCCGCAATAAATTCCTGTTGCCTACGCTTATGGACATCATTACTGGCCATTGGTAAAAGCACATCACCTACGCCTCTGTCTGAAACATGCACCGTAGTAATTATAAATACAGCAACACCGGGCTCATATGAGTTGACGATATTAGAAGGTTAACAATAAAACAATTCAGTTATAAACAAACTATGCCCCTTTCAGACATTCACAGCCGGTCGGTACGCCTCTGTGTTTAATTGCATTTAATGCACTCAATGTTAAAGTGCGAATGGTCGGTTCTCGTTCTATTGGAGTGTCGATGAGTTATCGATCCAGGATCCGCCCTAACGCGACTTCCACACATTTCATTTAACGATGATGTTGATAATACGAACTACGCATAATATTTCCTGCGTTTAATGTATGTTGTGCCGCAATACAAATGCGTGATGTTGGTTGCTTGGCCATGTTTTAAAGTTGATACGAAATGAACTCTGCTTTAATATGCATGCAACAGGCTTTTGTTTACGGTAGATTTTTATCAAAAATTCGACGGTAATAATCCCACTGCTTTTGTATGCAACAGGCAGCCTATCAGATGACCTAAATTCTGCGCACTTGTCCCTAAGGAAAACAGAAAACCTTATTGCAAACGCACCCACAATACTAATATGATTAAACATTAACAATAACGCATGTACAAGTAATATCTGTATTGTGTTTTATGTCATTTTGATAATACAACATGCATACATACATGCATGCAATACCGACATGCAAATTGTTGTTTAACGAACTAAATGCATATATTTTATAGCGTGCTAGGCTAAATGAAGAAACACTTAATTTAAAACCATTATTAGTTATAAAACAATCACATTCGTGCCAGACATTCGTGTATTAATGTAAGTAGATTAAATATTATGTATAATAGCTGCTAGGGTACGGGCTCATAATTTCATATCGGCTCTTGAATTAATATTATGTTAATGTATGCAAGTTCAAAGTAATGCTCAGGGTTTGCTTGAAAGAAAATTATAGACCGGGGGGAGAAACCGTATAAACAGCTTACAGACTTGTGGTTGAAAGTTTCACAGTAATTTCAGCTTAAATACAATAAAGTGATTACTTACTACCACGTCTGGTTGGAGAATAAAGTAAGATCTGTTTCGTACAGACTTGATAATTATAAACTTGGCATATAGCTATAACAATACACTGGCATATTATAGATGTACAACATATGTAAAATGTTTTCCGTCAGTATGATAACTTCTGTTGCGTGTTAGCGTGTGTATAACTCAATCATCACGTGTTGTACGACATGTACACACTTGTATAATTGTCTTGTAACACATGTGTGTATATCTGTTTGTCATCGACTTGACCTGTAGTCTGTAGAATGTACATATTCTACATCTATCTGATGTATGTATGTAATGTTCCGCATGGCATAACCAGAATGTTCGCAATCCGAGGTAAAACTATGCATACAGTCGAAGCACGTACTCACCGTACTAGACTTAGATGCTCCAGTAACTGTAGAATATGTTCGGATGAATGGGCAGTGTGCGTTGTTGCACTCTGTAACTGTACATACATGCATGTGTGGTTGACTATATGACTGGGGGTTGTACCTTCTCGTTACTATAACAACGTGATGTCACCACAGCTAGTGCTTTCGTCTCTGTTGCTGATGCTGCAGGATGCAATATGCATGCCCGGGAACACATACATCTACGAACGTACGTACAAATATAGGATATTTCATTTCAGTCAAGTCACAATCGAACAATACACCCACATAAAAAAACAAACATTGTTACATACATGTAGTATGTACTTATGCATGTGGGTGGTGCGAATTGATTTGTACAATAACCCTACTTTTCCCTACTCTGTAAACCATCCTGGAGATATATTTATTCCACTGAAGTCACATGGTTTTACAAATCTTGTACACACGCATACATAACTCAGGTATGTTCAGCAGTTAACTGTACAACAACGAACGCCCGGGTTGGTTAATATTTTACTAGTACAGCATATACCAGTAGAAATGTAATCAAAGAACAATGAACTTTGAGCTCCGGAAATTCTACAATTTCACGTACCATCTGTTCCGCACGATTCGCTTTTTTTTTTACTTTGTTCAGCCACAACGATGGCTCGTTCTTAGATTGCTTTAATTTTCATTTCTTCCCTGCCGCCAATTGCTTCTAATTTATCATTCTGCGCACCAACGGCGTACTGGAGGATTCTACTTGGAGTAAAGGTACTTTCAAGTAGTTTACCTGCATACAACAGTTTCTTTGTTCTGCAGGTAATGCGTTCATAGTGAACGTTGCACTGGCTGACCTGCTCATCACCGGACTAGTGATACCAGCCTCTGCTGTGGTTATCCTCAGTGGTATTGAAGCGTCGCTGACTGTCTGCAAGTTCCAGTGGTTCCTCGCCGTAGTCTGTTTCATGGTTACCGTGCTCACACTGGCCGCTACCGCCGCTGAGAACTATGTCCGACTGCTGTCCTCACGGCCACCCATGGCACCGGCCGCCATCACCACCTTACTGCTGACGTACTGGGCCGTATGCTCCATCACGTCCGGCCTGCAGTTCGCGTTTGACATTAGTTTTGATTACTGTTCACGAAAGTAAGTAAATATGAATCTGAAATCAAATCAACAATTGACTGTTGTTTATATGCGTTCATTGCAATATTGCTGCCACGACCTTCTCGATCGACTAATCGAGAACGTTGTGAGCATTTCAATATTGTTATGATTCCCGTGCTGGAAAACATCAATGCATGTCTGTTTTGTAGAACACCAGGACTTATACCCTACCAAGTGACAGTTGGTATTGTCTTTGTGTTCATGCCCGTGTTCCTCACGTTCATCTGCTACTTCCGCATTGTGGTAAGGGTACGTGCAGCTCGCGCCAGGCCCTCCTTCAAACCACCGGTGACATTCGGTTGGGATTACTCGCTAATGAAGACGAACATGTACAGGTAAAGCAAAACATATTTGTCATGTTGGCTATTGCGCAATGTAATCGCAAACACAATCGTCTAATATCAGATTTTGTTCATGAATAATGTCTTGTCCAGTCTTGTAGATTACATTTCATCCAATTCCATCACTCCCCGTGGATTAGCGAATGGTGTTATGTGTGCTTCGTTGTTTATAGTTTCGTCTTGTTCGTTGTGTTCTGGCTACCGTTCGGTGTAGTTCTGGCTGTTGGCACTGCGCAGACCATTCCTAATCGTATCTTCTACAATCTAGCATGGTTCGCCATCAGCAAGAGTTGTGTTAACAATCTTCTCTACTGTGTGACGAATAGGTAAACAACACCAGCACTTACATTGTATAATGTTTTACAAAGCCGTTTGTTGTTGTTGTTTTTCCGCAAGACATTTCCGTAACGCCTACGTCAACTTGTTCCACTACTGTTGCTGCAAGACAACTGTGTCGTTCTCGCGTCGTCAGCGCGGCGGAGACGGCTGCAGCCGCCCCTCGGGTGATGTACGCGTGCACATCATCCCCGGGTACAACATGTACACCAGCCCACAACGTGGAGGCAGCGGCGGTGGCGGCGGCGGGCACTCAGCGTGCACTGGCAAACGTGCGGTATCATGCCGCCCGGGGGCGACCAGAGATGTGTACGAGTTATGATGAGATGTGCAACAGCAGCAGCCGCCGCCGCCGCCCACACAACCACCGTCACCGCCCCCGCTAGAGCATATCCGGTACACGCACGGTGTCTGGATCTAGAGCAGGTACTGCATGTGATATTCTAAATTCTCTTGGAAGTTTCAAGCAGGACGATCCACTGGGCATCTGCGCAATGGATCCTGCAGCTGTTCACTTCAACAAAGTTGGCACGAAAGTCCATTGTATTCTTGACAATGACTGAGTGATATATTTCATTCTATAATTTTCGCATTTGCCACATCATACCAATTGAAATATTCAATGAATTAACGCAAAGTCTGTTCTGTAATCTTCAACCTGTCATGCGGCTGTTTCAAGTAATGCACACATTCTGACATATAGTATATGACACGCGCGACATGAAATTGATTAGTTGTTAAGAATGAACTGAGAACGAAGAATGTCCAATCTGTATAATGTAACTGCACACGCCTGTATATGTTCCTATTTGCTTATAACTTCATTCTGTACATTGATATTTTATTTCCAATTATGTACTTGAATAACATCTAACTTTATTTATACTTGAAATATTCGATATTTTGTTTCTCTTCATGCTGGAGATATTTACATTTGAAGCAAATCTTCCCCTTGAACATTCCACAGCTGTCTTCTTGCACGTCTAGCTTCTTGGACAACCAGAGTCGTATTCAACTAATTTACCTGACCCGCATGTCTCATATTCACAAAACATTGCTGTGTTCTTATTTTTGTTAACTTGACACGAATATTTGAGAATATCCGTGTTTAACATTACGTGTACAATACGAAATTTCCAGAGTACGGGTCTGACGCAACACAACTTGTAAGTGTATACCTGTATTGACAGGTATTTAACTGTGCTGTATATATGTAATTAAACTATATAATACATACATATATCACCTGTATCACAACGAAATTAAAATATTATATATTTTTGTGTACTGTTTGTGGACAGGCCCGAATTCTAGGACATTTTTAGGAGCTCTGGTTGTCCAGCACACGCCTCGCTTGAGCCGTCCACTCACGCACGTACGCATATATATATATATATATATATATATATATATATATATATATATATATATACCGGGTGTCCCAAGAAATCTGGGACATAGGGAATTAATATGTAAAATTGAAAAAGTTGCGATTACTTCTGTATTATGTATTTTAGAGCTCTGAAATTTGGTACAGGTGTAGGCATAGGTTATTAGCATTGATTGGTATTAATTAAAATGATATTAATGCTCACATTTCTAATAAAAATGCTTTTAAAATGTAATAATTAAAATATGTATCTTAAATATCTTTTTTGTAAAAAATTATTTATAGCGTTGCTAGCACAACGGTAAGATGCTTATTTGGTAATTTAAATAATTTATAAATGTTATGGTTCGAATCTCCAATATATTTTTTTTTTTAATTTTTAAAATAATTACTCCTATTTTTTGAATAAATGAAATTTTATGTAAATTATTTTAAAATTAAAAAAAAAACTCTAAAGTGTATTGGAGATTTGAACCATAACATCTGTAAATTATTTAAATTACCAAATAAGCTTCATACCGTTGTGCTAGCAACGCCGTAAATAAATTTTTGCAAAATTGTTATATAAGCTACATCTCTTAATTATTACTTTTTAAAAGCATTTTTATTAAAAAGGTGAGCCTTAATATCATTTTAATTAATACCAATCAATGCGAATAACCTATCCCTACACCTGTACCAAATTTCAGAGCTCTAAAATATATAATACAGAAGTAATCGCAACTTTTTCAATTTTACATGTTAATTCCCTATGTCCCAGATTTCTTGGGACACCCGGTATATATATATATATATATATATATATATATATATATATATATATATATATATATATATATATATATATATATGTCGCTACTTTATCGATTGTAACGCACACACGAGCTATCCACAAGCTTCGGCCAACTTCGTACATTTCCGTCACAAAGTGCTCGCAACGCCCTCCTGTCATTATTATCCGAAACAATAGAATGTATAAATATGTTGACGGATTTTGTATAACACGCCATGCAAATGCGCCTGTGATGTTAAGGATATAAAAGTACTAGTACTAGTTCGCCAAGTGACCGCTAGATGTCCGGAGTGACGCTGGCGTGTATGCAAACAATGTGAATTCCCTCCATGTGTTTGATGTGCGCTTTTTAACCATAAAATGTATTTATCAGACATAATTATTCATTTATTGCACATAGATTCTAAGTCTAGCTGTATTACTCCGTGAGCTGGCAAACGAGCTGTCAAATGCTAACGTACACAATGATGGCTTGAATAGAGCTGTAGTGTAGAATTGGCAGGATATCGCAATTGAAGGTGACGCCTGAATGTTTACTGTGCCGCAATACACATGTGTTTGTTTGGCTGCCAAGCACTCACTACAGCACTATTCCTGCTGTTATAGACGAAATTTGACAGCTGAGAAATGAAACGGTTTGTGCCAACATCTTCAACAGAAGAAGTTAACTATGGAGTACAAGGTTGAAAACCTGCAAAACGGAGAAAGGAGTTATGCCTGCTTCATTGCACAGGAATCCTAAGAACAATAATTAATATAAATGTTGTACCAAAGGTAACGTTTTGCTTGAAAACAGCCAAGATTTTCTATGGATGTACCCCCGTATTGATAAGTAAATGACGTCGAAACATTGATTATATATCTGATGCAATATCTTATCGAACTGTTTTTAAAGATATATACAGTACACATACTAGATAATATTGATTGTAAACAACGATTTTTAAATTCATCATAAACGTACATTTTCATTTGAAACTTCTGTAGAACATTGTGGACCATTTTAGATCTAAGTGCTGTGCATATAACGGCATGGCCTACTTTCTCCACCGGGGGGGTTAGAACCTGTATCAGAGTCCTGTCCTGGATATACAGTATGAAGTGCCTGTCTCTAATAATTAAAGACAATACAATGATATTATTTAAACATACATGCGTACTGTTCTCTTGACATGAACATAATTAATTTACAATTCTCCGCGGTGTGACTATTCTGTAGCTGTACGTTAATTAACCAGTGTGGTACAGCCATGGTGGACATGCAATATGCATATTACTCCTCTTATGACGTACGTAGCTAACGGAGTATAGATTTCATGCACCGCTGTCGGTAAGAATGTGTTTTTTTTTCTCTTCAAACGATTATTTTGTTTACTGTAAAACATTATCGGCAAATACGAAAAGGTTGCATGGTAATTCTAAATTATTCCTTACACGGGCACACATACAGATATAAGCGAACCCATAGATCTTGTATGATATGGATTGTTGAGGATAGAAAGATAATTGTTTCGCCTTCTTCCCATCTGTGATTAATCTAACTAACGAAAAAAAAAAAAACACACACACAAAATACTCTGAACAGTACTATTATAACCACAAGAAGTAAATGTCAGTATAGATAATATTAATTCAATGTGATAAGGGGCCATAATATTAAGGTCAACATACGTAGCTGTACATAATATGTATGTGTTTCGCTACATGTAACTCTGTCCACGTGCGTGTGATATCTATGGCGAGTGTCCATTGATATTGTACACAGGCACTACTCATTGTGTCCATGTTATATCTATAATATAACTACATATGTATATATATATATATATATATATATATATATATATATATATATATATACAAATAACTGTCTTACATAGTAGGAGAGTCGAGAGGAAATGGTAATATTGACTGTAGTTTGGTGCCAGTACCTTCATATAATCACAATGTCTGTGTTCAGTGTTGTACAATGGATTTAGAGAGCTCACATACACATATATTTTACATTAAATAAATGTTAAACATTCAAATAGAATATTCCATATAGCTTTAACCAGGTGTGGTGTCAAGCGGAGTTGTGAGCTGGCGAAAGAATCACCTAAAGCCGAACCTGGCCACCATATATAGTTTATAGTTTTCTATCTTTCATAAATTACCTATTTTTTAAACTCTTAATATATATACGTACATATGCGACCAGTTTTTAACTTTACATTTCATCCATCCTAGATAATCTTTGTTGAAAAATACTATACGAAACTAATAATCAAAGTTTTATACACACACAAAAAATTATCAAACATTTGTATGAACAGTTTTACGTGACTTTCATCAAAAGTTTGAACGTGTAAGCTCGTTAACAATACAATCAAAATATTAGAGAAAAAGGTTGGCATATTTATATTGAATGTTGTATGAAACATTTCGAGTAAAATTTGCAATATTTGTACGTAAAATTGGTTCAAATAATAGTATAATACCGACTAAAGGAGACTGCACAAAAATATCAAAGAATTTATCAGACTATAAGGCTAAACTTTTCTAGGTTTTTGATTTGATGATAACTTTACACCAGAAACTATTCAATGTTGATTTGTGTATATTCCATATGTAAAAACATACATTTACTAACTGTATATCTACAATTGACTATATGTTTGAATTCTGTCATATTTCAGCTAGAAATTTCATCAAATAGATAATTTACTTTTAAAATAAATCTTTCACGGTACTTTTGTTGTAGTGTCAGTTTTCTGAACAAAATAAATAGTAACACGAGTTGTGTTTTTTTCCATTTAGTGTGTTATTATCAATCTCCAAATCGCAAAAATGGAGACCAAAGCTCTATTCTAAAGTAATAAAAAAAAATACTTGTTGTGATAACATATAATAAACAATTTTTAGACACAGACACACACACATACGCAAAGAGAAAGATAAAATATTAATTAAGTATTAAATTGACAGATTTATTATATTATACAATTTTTTTTTTATATAATTTAATGCAAATACATTTATTTTTATGTAATAACTGTTTGAAACATTGTTAAATAAAAAATATGTTCAATAATATATAATATTATTTATATATTAATTTGAATTATATATATATATATATATATATATATATATATATATATATATATATAATATAGTTTATGCCGTTGTAACTATGTAACCTTATATGTCCAGGAGCTTGTAAGTGATATGTTACTATAAACTGACCTGTCACAAACCATACATTGTATAACTGAATGTAATATGTATTTTTCTGTAACAACAAACCTGTATCAAAGAATATATATATATGTGGATTTTGTAATGTGGAATCACATCTCGAACATTTCTCCATTTCCGTATCAGATATTTCCACATAATTTTTCCAAATCTCTGTTTCGCATAATTCCACAAACATTACATCACATGTCGATTATGGATTGCTTAATGATATTGCCGTTGAATATCCTTTTTTTACTACAAGCATTCATTGTTACACTGTAACCGTTCCAAGAATTATATTTTCTGTTTATCAAACAATTAGGGTCAATACCAGTCATTCGTACAATTCGTTTGTCAATGTCGCCAGATACTAGTATTTAATATGAATTAAACACTGCGCTGACAGTTCTAAATGACAAATTGATTATTAATTAAACTGGACGTGTCGTGTACAATGTAATTAGACTGTGTTCTATACGCAATAAGAACAATTTCGTATTCTCTCCGTGTTACATGTCTGTCAAAGTTATGTATAATTGTTGATTTAGTTTCTTTTGGCTGACAGATCTGGTAGACATGTTAATTACATTTAGAGGGGGGATTATGTATGCTAGATCTCATACAGATAACCGCGACTAAACATATATATATTCTAAGAACTTACCGATGAAATAATTCACCTTTGCATCGTGAAACATAACACTCGATGTTTTATCTTCTCGAAATTACCCATATACCTCCCCGCCCCGCCTCCTTGATTAATTACTAATTATTTACAATGCTTAGCAGGGTCCCTACTTGACACAGAAAAAAAAACAACTAACACTCATAAACAATAGCTTGTCGCGAGCAAAAACAACGTGAAAAAAATCGTGAACTAGTTTTTTTAAAAATCTTCCACAAATATCCGGTAAAACAGTGAATTTACTGGCAAGTCATACGGATGATAAGATATACAAGTAATTGAACAGTTTTCAAGTGCTCATTGTTCCTTTCTGAGTACTACTACGTTACTGATTAAAGTCAGTGAACAGAGATTTTTTAAATTAGTTGTACCCGTAGCGAAACAATTGTATGGCAGTTTTCACATTAAGCAATAGTCATTATCAGTAACAAATTAGCTGACTGATTGTACGTTAATTAATCAACGGACGGGTGATAACAGATCGTATCACTGAAAGAATGTGTACAAAATGGCTGTTATTGTTTTATAAATAGCCAGGACAGGGTAACAGTTTACCATTTTACATGAATTTCTCGCAAAGTGAACAATAGTTTATTGTTTTCAATTGTGTTGCTTTCACGATGACGGAATCTAATAATACAATTATGAAAAAGAAAGGTATGTATTTACCAATATTATATACACTGTTAAACGTCTTCAAACCTGAGCTACGCTACGCGAATATTTATGTTCAAATAAAACCTTTACATTTGTTTATCTGTTGGTATTGAAAGGTGCTTAATTTCGTATTAATATCAAGTCTTACGTTGGCACCGTCATTATCCAAGAACATTTTGGACACCCAACGGTTACCGTGTGATATTTAAATAAGTGAAAGTAATTTGCGCTGGCGAGTGTATCTGTACCACGTGACCATATTTCTGTGGGTTTATTTGTGAAAGTTTACACGGTCGATATTCATGCTTTATTTGTGTACATTTTACGTGAAATTGTGTTGTTATAGTTTAATTTCTTTGTACATTTCTCCAATCTTACTATGCCAGGGTGAGAATAATTCATATTTCCTGAACTCCCAGTCTACTTTAGACTAAAATATGTAACAATATTATACAAGGTTAGCTTTATCTACCAACATTTATGTCTGTACAGTCTGTGAAGCAATGTTCTAGTAGAATTAACAGATATGCCTGCAAAAATATTTGTAAGACTCTTATAATTCAACGTGTGACGTTGGCTTTTATTTATCATCACTTGTTTATAAACTAAGCCATTGTTTCAAATACCATACAATTCATTCCGATACCGCAATAAAAAAAAACTAAATCTTATCACATACATTTTAATTCATACATAAGACGCATTCTAAATACGTTTGGAATAAAGTACACTTTTAATCAGCGTACAAAAAATTTCTAAATAAAAAATACCTTATCAATTACCATTGTTATGTACACGTGTACTTAATTAATTAATAAGTTTGTAGTGTATTTCACTGTCATATTCCTGAGACTACTTGACTAATAAAATATGCCAGGAATATGAAAATGAAACGTCGTATACTATGTGTATGTACTGTATCCTAGTCCGCCATGTTTGCTGTGATGTCCCGGCGCCATGTTACTTCCGAACGGTGTCGGAAACACCCGATCGCGCGTTATTCCTCTGCCGAAGAAGAATTCTGTAACGAAGGTGTGTTTGGTGTCAATTTGCTGATTCGTCATTTCCTTAAATGTTCACAATTCATTAATGGTATCATTTTCCACAAATATTTGTGTATTTCTTTCGTCTCTATATTATATTTCGTTTGCTATATATCTATTTATATCTTTACTTTCATTAATTACATACAAAACGCTATATTATTTTGCTTGATCCTGTCTTCCATTTTTGCTCAAAAAATACACAGTTACAGTTACACAGTAACATTAGGTGGTATTAGAAAATAAGGTAGACGATATTATCGCATACGATTATCAATAAACCAGTATTTATTCTAGAATTAAAAAAAAAACAGTATTGTGTTGGTTCAATGATGTTCGCGTGGCATAAATGTATGTACGTACCGTGATATTACATGTAGATAATCGCTGTTCAAGTTCATCTCTACACTATCTCAACAAGCAGAAAGCGGTTTCGTAACGTTCGAGCTCTTAAAGCTATTTATCACCTTTTTATATCCGTATGTTGTACCCTGCCCTCTTGATTACTGTATATACAAAGGCGATTGTTAGTAAATACGTAAATGGTTGATGAAAACAACGTATTGTTAGAAAATTATATCAAGATACAAATACACACGACCTCCTAGATTCACTTATTAATTATTAATTCTCTTTTAATCGAGAAGGTCGTGCAAATACATATTCAAGTTTGTTAATTTTTTAATGTAACATTGTTAATATTTATAGTTTTTTTTTTAATTGTTAATACAAAAACACGGAAATTTTAATTTAATATACATAAATGTGTATAACTGTTATAATTATTGATATGTAATAATATATACCCTACACGGTTCCTAAAATGTTTCATTGTTATTCTTGTTTTTAATTAAAATAATCATGCTTCAACGTAATATCTCCCAACACGATTACTAATATATGTTATATAAAGCCCCTCGTATATATTGCCATGCAAATTAAGCCTTTGTTATCCCGAAAACATTGTAAATTCATCACAACAATTCATTACATCTCAAGCTTGCAATAAATGCCATAATATATGCAACCCGCGATACACGGATGTGACGTTGGTTGCATATTAACGCTTCGCTTTTATCTATAAACCACTATAAACTATAGTAAATCATTTGCTAATTCTGACATATTCCATAGAATCTGAACTACTGGATCAAGACCAGGCGAGTACCAGCAGTTCTCAACAAGACGTTGAACTGCAGGATGAGGTATGCGAAAAAAGAATCTGTTTACAGTTAATTTCAAAATCGAAAAATCTGTATTACGCGCTATAAACAACAGTTATATTATTTGTGGATAATCGTTACGCCATGTGTATTGAATGGAAAGTTGACGATTTTAAAATATTTGTCAACACACTTGTCAAGGCCCCCTGTGTATGCATGCTCTCTGTGGTACGTTGTTGTACTTTCAATTTCGACAGGTTCGTTGACATATCGGGCGTTGTAGTCTCCCGATTTTCATACACCAATACACATATGTGAAACTGTGTATAACGCATAAACAATCACTAAGCAATAACGCATATCGTAAGTGGAATCTGGTTTTGAAGAGAATTTTTCATTAGAATATACATATAGGTTAAATGTGTTTATAATTATTAACATACATGCGTGTGTGTGTTAACTTGAGCAGATAATAACCCAGTTTGTAAAACTAGTTGTTTGCACAGATTTCGTAACGCTTGCTGCTACTACTTTTTAAATGTCACTTTCGCAAAATGAAAGAATTTATTCGCAAATTTACATAACACAAGTATACTATCTGTTATAAGCACGCGTTATATAAACAAACTACAAAGATTGAATTTCTGTCCTGTCTACATTTTCAAATGAAGTACAGTCTCTTTCGTTCGTTGTAATTTATAATATTATCTTATATTCTACAAGCATATAATTCTACAAGGATATAATTAATTATTAATAATTTCCTCTGACTTTTAATTCAATGAAATACCGGCGTCAATGTACTTCAAGTACGTACAATCTTTTCTGGTATTTATTCCACTTCCGAAAGCGTATGTTTTCATTCCGCGCATAATCTCTGCTTTATCAGTCATGGCAAAATGTTTATTTTTACCAACCTTGTTCTTTATCTTAACTTAGCCACGTGTATAAATACAAAACAGCGAATTTAATATGTATCTATATTTAATTAATTAATAAAAATCACTTTGTTTTACTACTTTAGGTTATTTTAACTGTTCTACATGTATCTATCTATCTTCGATTGCACTGTTAATTGACGTCAATGTCAATTCATACATAAACAATTGACACACGTGTGTGTGTGCACGGTGTGCGATCGTGACACACTTCTTATAGTTTCAATGACAGACGCAGCGGACAGAATAGAAACTCGTCTGTCCGTCTGTATGTAGCAGATTTTAACTCACATTACCATACATGTATCTTCATCTTTCATCGATGTGGTCCACTCATCCATCTGTGATATTCCAGACACACATGTACATGCTCCCAATCATTGGACCGCCAGTGACTCTCAAACACTTGTAATGTACACCTACCTTGTATGCATACACCGCTACACGCAATCACACATACATACAGACGTACGTACATAGTGTGCACTCGCATACATACTCGCAGGCAAGTCCGCGCTTTCTGTCAGTTACAACTCAGACATCAACTCCGACTGACACAACACTATATTACATTTACAACAAACCAGATTTTTTGTTCACAACTTCATTGCTGTTTCAAACTCTGTCAACTGTTTGTGCCGTTGATTTTGTCACTGATTGGTTTAAATTTGTTTATTATTCGCGTATTGTCATTGTTTACAAGTGACTCAGTATTGCATTTCGACAAGTGACATTGAATCTTCAAAGATTTATACAAGTAGGTACGGTGAATAACAAACAAAAGTGTAGTCTCGCAAACGTGGATTGAAATATTTAAGTGAATTCTGCGGTGAATTTTCCACAATTATGGGCCTTCCCGCACCACGTAGAAAGGTAAACACGTATTTTGAAAATCCAAACGATGCATTTTGATAATGTGATATTATAAATATGTCCATTTTAAAAGACAGAGATTTTGATAATTCCATGGTAGCCTTGACCAAATTTGTATAATTGTACAATTTTTAAACGCTACTATCGCTAAAAAAATATGATAAGTCATGCATGACTTATGTAGTCTGACTTGTGATAATATTTTTACAATAACAAATATAACAATTACTGTTCCTTATTTGTACATATATAAATTGTTTTATTGTTTGTTTACATATGCGTAAGTAAATTTTTACTGTACATAGTTAATCTAACATTATAATAAAACAATCTCCGCATTTAACTTCAATTACAGTGCTCATATAATTACCTAAGTATATGTCCTTCTGGGATGTATACTTAAATAAAAAAAAACATGTAATTCATGCGAAATATCTATCACAAGTTCAACAATCCACGCTTTACTTTATTTATCCACAACGGATATTATAAAATAAACACTGATGTTTAATCTGAAATGGAAAATCCCTGGTATAATGTATACTAAGAACTGTCATTGCTATTTTCATAACAGCAGGTAAGAAAACTAAATCACCGACTCTCAAACTGTTGCGGCGCGTTGCGAATATGTATTTGCGGAATCATGTAAACAGATAATTAGTATCGTGTGCATTCAATATTGTGAAGGTCACATTGTTTTGTATCGCAACAAATGATCAAAGTAGCCGCCACCTAATGACAGCTGATGAGTAATTGTTGGTTTTGAGAGAATTCTTACATAAGAGTTGACAGGTTTGATTATAAATAAGGAATATGTGTGTTTTGTGTAAAAAGTTTCTGATACGCCTATTTATTGGTACGTCGAAGGACTGTAGTTATGAAGTAATCGGTAGTGGCAGTAACTACGTATGTATGTAATAATTAAATCAAATATTTCAATGAAAAGCTGTCATATGGTAGAATATAATTGAAAATAATCATAATAACTAACTCAAATACAGAGTGTGTATAATTACGGTATAAATCTAACAGAAATATGATCACGGTTTAGCATTAAAATAGAAAATGCATTGCATGCTCTAGTTAGGAACTAATTCGAATAATTGCGAGTGTCAAATTTCCCCGTGCTAACCGCAAGTAATTAATTTGGATACGCTCTTAAATTTACACACTTTCAAATAGATATTGCAATAGATTATAGTATGATTATATATTTTTAGTCTAATTCTGGAATATTTGTACATATATTTTAAATTCTACATCACATAGTAAAGCTTTGTTAAATATGTAATGTCAATTCTCATTTTCCAGAAAATTCCATACCCCAAGTCTGTCTTCTTCATTGTCAGCAATGAATTCTGTGAACGTTTTTCATTCTACGGAATGCGAAGTAAGTAGAGAGAATTTATAACATGTGTAGTTTATTAAGTATCTATCTATTTATTTATTTATTTCTGTAGCTATCTTATCGTTGTACCTCAAGAATGTACTGGGATACCCTGAGGCCGGTGCCAAGGTGTTGTACCATACGTTCATTATGTTTGTCTACTTCTTCCCCGTATTCGGAGCGATAATTGCTGACAGCTGGCTAGGCAAATTCAAGACCATCTTCTACGTCAGCTGTATCTATGCTGTCGGCAATGTTGTCCTGGCTCTGGCAGCGATACAACCGTTGAGTTTACCCCAAGTGTAAGTATATACAACGTACCAAACATTCAAATGGACGACGGCAGAATGAATCTTCTGCATATTTCCAGAGAGATCTCCCTGCTAGGCCTGATGCTAATCGCCCTCGGCACCGGCGGCATAAAACCGTGTGTCAGTGCCTTCGGCGGTGATCAGTTTGTCCTGCCCCAGCAGGAAATGCAACTCGCCAAGTTCTTCTCAATGTTCTACTTTGCCATCAACGCGGGTTCGTTGATCTCCACGCTGCTCACGCCAATCCTAAGGGAAAACGTTCACTGTTTCGGTGAACAGAGCTGTTACTCATTAGCCTTTGGTATACCTGGCATCCTGATGGTCATTTCTATAGGTAAGACAACGGGCTTGGTAGGAGGAAATCATTGGAAAATCTAACAGTACTAGATTCAGTCAGTAATGAATGGTGTTCCTGGTTCTTTCTAGCAATCTTCGTCGCTGGTAAACCACTGTACCGAATCAAGGAGCCCGGTGGTAATGTGGTTGTTGAAGTTTCCAAATGTATTGGGGTAAGTAGTATTGTAGTAGTTTATCTTGTTTACCATTTGACACATTGTTATAATCTCTCTGCAGCATGCCGTGATGCAGAAATCCAAGAACAAGACCGCCGAGAAGAAAGAACACTGGTTGGATTACGCCAATGACAAGTACGATGACCAACTGATCAATGACATTAAAGCTACACTGAAAGTACTGGTACTCTATCTGCCTATTCCTGTGTTCTGGGCTCTGTTTGACCAACAAGTAAGTGCCAGCAGATCACACGAGCGTACTTGCCCGACTGTGTTCGTTCACTGATTGTCTCTCACTGTTTCATCCAGGGTACCGGCTGGACGTTTCAAGCGAGTCGTATGTCCGGTGACATTGGTTTCTACACCATCCTGCCGGATCAGATGCAAGTTGTCAATCCTCTGTTAATTCTGGCGTTCATTCCACTGTTTGACACGTGCATCTACCCACTGTTGACCAAGTGCCGGGTGCTGAGAACACCGCTGCAACGGCTGACTGTCGGTGGCCTGCTGGCCGCTGTGTCATTCTGCATATCCGCCATCATTGAACTACAACTAGAGGTAAGCGCGTGTCGAACAATGTCTTAACGAAATTGTCTCTAACAGTGTCTGTTTGCTACGTGTCATAGTCTACGTATCCTGTACTGCCGAAAGCTGGACAAGCTCAGCTTAGAATCTACAATGGTCTACCGTGTAACGTCACAATGGCCGGTCTGCCACAGGAAGCCGAACACTCGTACATTTTAAAGACACTCGGTTACCACAACAACACACTGAACATTGACAGCAAGACAATGGACCTAATGTACACGATTACACCGCGCGATGATTGTCCAACGGGTCTGAAACCATTTGAGCTACGCTTCCAAGCCCAGCAGGAAGCAATGATTGCCCACTTCATCCGGGCGAATGGCAGCAAGATCGAAGTGTTACAGATTGATGATGACGTACAGAAATCGGGAAATGGTTATCCATTAGTGAGGTAAGCGTGTGTGTGTGTGTTTTTGTAATATTTACTTCGTATAACCACAAACCAACATTGGAATACGTTATTTATGTGCACGGATTCGTTTACAGAACAATGGTTGCCCTCGATGACTACAAGGACAGTGACCTCAGTGTGATATACAAGTCGGCAGGCCTCCTCGACATCGAGCTGAACACCACGGACAACGGTGTCAAGTCACTGGAGAAGATGGCGCCCGGAACTTATAAACTCTACGTGGATGATAAGAGGATCGATGGCGAGTTCACATTCCAGTTGGGCGGTGTATATTCAGTGATGGTGGATGTAGTTACAAATGTAAGTACATATTACATACTCTACATCGTTAGTTTACCTGTCAGTTTTACTAAATGTTGTTGTCTCTCTTGTAGAGAACCACTCAATACACCATCTCGCAACCCAACAGTGTACATATCTTATGGCTGGTACCGCAATACGTGGTCATCACGATGGCCGAGATCATGTTCTCCGTGACGGGCCTGGAGTTCTCCTACTCGCAGGCACCGGTGTCCATGAAGTCCGTGCTCCAAGCCGGCTGGCTACTCACCACGGCATTCGGTAACCTGCTTGTCATCATCATCGAAGAGGCCGGCACATTTGAAAGTCAAGTACGTATAAGTGTGAAACGGTTAGTTTAGTAAATACTGTTACATGATTGGTTGAACACGCTTTTGTTGTCGCATTCCACATTGCACTATGATTGGTCAACTGTTAACACTGTTTATTAATTGTTCACAGGCTTCACAGTATTTCCTGTACGCTGGGCTGATGGTTGGCGATATGCTTATATTCGCCCTCATGGCTATGCGATACAAGTACGTGAAGAAACCAGAGGAGGAAGAGTACGAAGAAGACATCGACATGCCGCAAACGAACATGGCTAAACAAGGCAAAGATAATAAATCGTTCGAGAACGATCTATAGGCAAACAGAGAATTTACACCTAAATTCTTACACAAGTGATATATTTATAATCTTTAGTCGATTGGGGCCAGCATAAGGTCCTACCTGTCATGTACACACACACACACACACGCAAATTTGTACATGATGTTATGAATTACTCAACTGCTGTATTGAGTAATTAATGTATAGTACATTGTATACAATGTAATTATTGAACCGTGTCTGTAAACTGACTATACTAGTCAGTTTAGACAGCGACGCTTTTGAGTACTACTGGCCTGGTATTCAGACAAATGTATTTTATTAATAGACTTATATTGTATCTATATCTATTTTATTGTATATACTGTATATTATATATTTTTATTAACACATATATAGCTTAGTACTTAATATTTGTATAATTATATTATTGAATAAAGATTTTTTTATAAAAATACCTTTTATAGTTGTTTAATGTCACATATAAGTTAGTTTTGATCTGTCAAAATGAAAAGAAATTTTGTATAGCCCTGGTCGCTTGTCAATTCTATGGTGCTGCCAGCTAGCGTACGACCGTGTGTACTAGCAATAACAACAAGAAGGTCGCTCACTCAATCAGCTTGACAACTGCTGAAGTAGCGTTGAAAATTGTGCGTAATAACAGTGTGTAATGGAAATTCTCTGTTAATAAGTTATTTCGTCGCAAACTGCTTGCAACATTTGACCATGTATGTGAATAAATTGGAGCATGACAAGGGCGAGTTGGAGATTGTGTACGATGTACAGTGGAAAACACCAGGTAACGATGATGACAAAGCAAAGATCATCGGAATAGTGGATACAGCTGACACGAATCTCGATTGGAATACATTCAAATCGTATCTGGTAAGTGTTGAATCCATCTGATTATCATTGCATTTCCATGTTACACTCCACTATCATGTGACATTGCATAATTATTGTGTAATCTTAATCGAAATTCCACTTCCGTGTCATTTCAAAATGGCTTCGAGCGAGATGCATAGCTAGTGTTTATGTTTTGATTCTCCATGCATCCGTTGGACTTTGAACCCGTGTATTTTCAACTTGCCGCTGAGTTTTTATAGATATTTTATCACTTTTTGTGCGTATTGCACATTGTAACCGGAGCCTTACTTGTCATTTCTTTACAAATGTCAAATAATGCAATTATAACAACTGCTTTTGATTGTTTTATCGACTTTATTCTTGTACTCAACTGTATTATTATGGTTGATAAAAACTATCCATTGTTTTTCCAAAATATTTAACGCATACTTTGTTGTGTTGTTATGGTAACAGAGTATTGTTATAACGTTTTTGAGCAACATTTTTATACAAATGACATCCATATCGTCGTGGAAAAATACGACTTTGCGATTACAGGCAGGCAGTAATAATTGGTGGTATGACTCATGATATATTTATGTGTGTATTTGTAACACAAGCAGCCCAGAGGTATGACAATCAAGTTTATAATGTCCAGCGATAAAACACGGTTGTTAGTTGTTCAAATAGAATTTGATATCGTTGGCACTGGAAGCACTACGATTGCTCCACTGCCAACGATCCAACAGTATATATTCGCTAAGAAACCATGTTCATTGTTCATTGCAATAAAATTAGTTGTACAATTCGATGAAGAAGATATTTAACAATTATTACTGTGTTCAGTAAAATATTAGAATATAAAATCAAGGAATGTATGTAAATATTTCATGTGTGTATGTATCACTTGACCTATGTTTACCCGTAGAGAAAGTGAAAGTTACGTTATTTTTTTCATCCAATGTTAGAAATCTACGCTCATATATGCCTACACAAGTGTGACGATATAAGAAAAAGTTTTTATTTAATGTTCGCAGTATCATCTTAAAACTTGTCTAACATTTTAACAGTCTTATTAAGATACTCGATTGCGTGTAATAATATATGTATTCAGTACTTTCTTTAGAAAAAAAAAACTATCGAAATTAATGAGTTATACCAGCTTATGCCGATATTTTCTACAACACAAACATTTCTATTGAATCTGTCTTGCGTAGATTCAAAATTCCGGTAATATGCGTTTCACCACCGACGACATACGAATCTCATACTTGGACAGCGACGATGACTTGATCCCGGTGGACTCGGAGCTGGAGTTCCGTGAATGCTTGAAGTTCTCGCGCACCAGAGCACGCCGGGGCCGTAAGATTATGATGAAGGTTGGAATGATGCCGGGCGCGAGTGCCCGAGCCAAGGAGCAGGCCAGTGAAGCCGCGGCAGCCAAGCATAGCAAGCCGAAACTGTTCTGTGTGAAGAAGAAGGACATTCCGGAGAAGTTACTGAAGAAATCAGTGATCAGCAAACCGGAGAAACCGCCCGTCGTGGAAATCAAGGAAGCCATGCCAGAGTGGTTCGAGAAGTATATGATTAAAGTAAGTGTACATTTGGATCATCAGCAGCAGCAGCGGCGGCGGCGAGATAAGATTTAACATTAAATGTATTTGTTGTTTTACATTTCAGTTCAAAGAGGACTTGATACAAGACATCACCGTCGCTGTAGCATCGAACATACGCGCCACCATGAAGCCAACGCCAGCCGGTTCGGCAGCTGGTGCACGGTCCCGTAGTATGGACATTCCCAGCACGTCCACAGCACCGAGCAAGGGCCACCACCATCACTATCAGCTGCACCACGTACTGGAGAAGCGCAAGAAAAAGAAGAAAATGCCCGAGGAGGACAGCTCTGACTGTACGGACGGACTGCAACTCCAATGGTAAGATTCAACGGTATAATATAACCTACAAAACGGTAACGAATAACTAAACCTACACGAATACAGGGAGGAACGCTTGGAACTGCTGCGGCACATGCAAAAGATCAGCAAACGTGACAAAAAGTTCGAGAAGAAACTCGACGCGAAGTTGGAGAAACTCGAATGCAAAACCAAGAAGATTATGGAGAAGAAACACTGTCTGTGGAACGGTAAGAAGAGTCCAGCGGTTGTACAGTCGTCCGCGCCGACAGCTGTGCCCCTGTGTCAGCTGGTGATGGACGCTACTCCCGTGGAGGAGTACAACTATGTGCCGCACGTGCTGCGTGGTGAACTCATTGCGCAAGTGTGGACGGTGATGAATAACGGACAACTACCGTGGACAGATGAGGTAATAATCCACTTACTGACATTCTATTACTTGTTGTTGTATTGTTGCTGTGTTTACATTTTAGACAGAACTGCGATTCGCCTGGGGTTCCAAGTCACTGCTACCACTGACTACAATAGCCAAGGTACCTCTCCTGAAGCCGGGTGAAACTGGACAAGTTAAAGTCACTCTACAGGCACCATGTAAGCTATACATTGCATCAGTGTTTTGCTTCATCTGTTTATAGCCACGCGAGTTCTACTAAAGTAATAAACCGTTGATTGACAGTGTTCCCTGGTAACTTCGAGTCCTACTGGCATTTCCATCACCAGGGCCATCGCTTCGGCCACTGGCTCGGTTGCTCTGTGGTCGTAGAGAAGGAGCCCGTGTCCCCACAACCAGCGCAACCCGAGGTGTACGCCTCGGTAGAGAACGGTATCCCGGTGGATCTTACTATGAAGTGCACTCAGCAACCGCTCACCAATACCAGTGACGATGTCAAGATCTACATTGACACCGCCGCGGAGCCCAGTGTGATGGAAGCGGTTAAAACCAGTGCTGATGCCGCTGCTACCAAGTCCTATGGACAGGTCGTGTGGTCCACGAACTGTTTTGATCGTAACGCGCTGACCAAGTACAGTCCGGCAATGTTCAAGATGATGGCTGGATCCTTGAAGAAACACACAAGTAACTACTCCGGTAGTTCGGCGCTCGCAAAGTTCAATCTTGATATGGCTAGATCACAGTCGGGTTCTTGCATTCTTAAACCGACACCGCTGACTGCGACACCAACCATGGACGGGTCCAATAATCTCGGCGCTTCACCGAAAAGTAACAGTACGTCTGCACAGAACACGGACTCGAATATTCTTGACACTGCACCACAGAACATCGCACGTAGTACCCAGTTCTCTAACGTCGTGGCAAGCGGCAACAACGTGAGCAGCACTGGTGCAGCACCCTTCGAGGCTGACACAGAACTAGAGGAATTCCCCACACTGGATTCGTACCGGCTGGTGTCCCATGGCAGCGGAGAACATAATGCCGACCTGGTGCCAGCTACCGACGATGGTAGCTCGGCAGGGCAGCAGAACTGGCACCATTATTGCGGTGCTAGTGCAGAACAACACGATGACAAGCCCACGGCAGACGTTGAAGCTATCATCAATGCCGTGGAAGATCTAATGTTGGAAGAACAGAGTACTGCGGCACGAAGTGTCTCACACGATATGGACGAACGTGGTATGGAGGATTGGATATTATATATATATATATATATATATATATATATATATATATATATATATATCGCGATGTATGAATGTCTATATTGTGTGTGTGTTTATAGGTAACGAGTACATCAGTGGCTCTGACACTGACAACATCAGTATAATCTCCACCGTCAGTCTCGACACAGACGACACTGAGCCCAGTGACGAGTTCGTCGTAGTTCCCATGCCCACTTGCGCGAACTGCGAACAGCCAATCGAATCGCAGCAAACCGAATCGTTGCCCGTGACGCAGCCAATCAGCGTGGAGATCCCGAAAACACCGTCTGATTCGGACATTTCCGCCGTGCAGCCGAGCGACAGCAACAATAACACCGAGATGAAACCGTACCCGGTAGCGGCTGCAGGGGCAGCCACCACTTCGGGCGCGGCGACTCAGCCGCTGTTCTGTCCGGTGATGATGGTGTCGGGCGAGAACAGCTCGTCCAGCGGTGGTGTGGCGGCTGATTCAACGGCCCAGGACCTGTCCGAACTGCAAGACGAGGAGATACCGATACTGAAGACAGACGGCGATGAAACCACAGTGTACGTGCGTGACTCGAGCGGTGTATCCAGACCTGTAGCCAAGGTGTACATTCACAAGGCCGACTCCACACCGGAACAACAAAGTCCACGAACGGCGGCTGCTTTTGGCAGCGGCGTCAGACATCAAACGTTCGGTGATCCGAATTTCGGCCACGGTCCCAATGGACCGCGATTCCCGTTCGGGTTTAACGCCGAACCGGGCGGCTCACCGCCTCCACATTGTCATAACCCCGGCGGACCGTGTAACTTTCGTCCACAACACGAGAGTCCGCCGAGCAATGTATCGTACAGTGTGAGCATTGGACCGGCCGGTAATATACAAGCAACCAGGTAACGACTAACAACCAACCGTCCCATGATCTCAGTGAAGCTAGCTGGTATTATGCAAATGTACAATTTCAGAATCAACAACACCACCACTGACACATTCTGCAGCCATTTTTGTCAGGCTGATTCACAACAGCAGCAGCAGCAACAACAACAACAACAGTCACAAATACCCGTTGAACTATCGCAGAGTAGCTACTCGTACACCGCAACCGCTTCGGCACCACCACAACCGCCCGCCGTGCAACCGGCCACCGAGGCTCAACCACAGCAGCAGGCCAACGGGCAGTGCATTCTGATTCCGCCGACGTTCTACCAGGATCTGGGCGCCATGGCTAGCAGTATCGAGGCGGGTATACGTACCACCACCACGACCAGCAGCAGTACTAGTACCAGTCAGCTACACCCGAAGATCCACACGGAACAACCACGGCCAATGAATATCCGCGTTGGATATCACACTGCGGCTAACGGTCAGAAGAAGCGTACTAGCAAGAAAGGATCCTCGACAAGCAGCAGGTAATACAAGTGTGCATTCATCACAGCATAATGTATCATCGTTCATATATATACATGTGTGAGTAGTGGATCTCGAAGGAGCAGCTCTGAGAGTCATGACACATCGCCGGTAGCAGCTGCTGTACAGATACTGCCCGAGACACTGGTGACTGGCGCGGTGAATGTGGCTTCGTCCGCTATTAACACTGCCCGGAGCGTTATAGATATGTTACGGCCGCGTCATGAGGAACCGCCAGTAAGTACACATCTAATTTCGAATCTACATCTGATCGTAATTACTTTAACGACTAATATTTAGAAGTAACTACTTTATTTCAGCGATAACATCATGTATGATTATGTGATAAATGAATGATGTAATTGAACAGGTCGCGCAGTGGGAACAAATCCCGCCAGAAGTTGAAAAGTCCCTGCGGACTCTACAAGAGATGGGATTCAACAATCGTGAACTGAATGTGATGTTGTTAGCTCAGCACAACAACGATGTGACACGAGTCATCTCAGAACTGGTACAGTAACTGACCCGGCCAAGTCTGCGCAAACATACATACACACACAGGATATATATATACACAGAGTATGATGTGTATATATTGTCTGTGCTGTGAACTATATTATTTACGATAGTTATTATAACTGTATGATTTTTAAATCTATCGTTTATTCTACGTTATACTTGTTCCTTGCTAATATATAGAATATATATATACCGGGTGTTTGATTATAGTCTCTGCAACAGTAATGGTGTCGTAACAACAAAATGGCGGTTAGTAGATTGCGCTTGTATCTCATGTAACACAATAGCTATTCATAGGGCAAGAGTTCAATGTGCGAAGTTAGATTCGGTCCGTGTCGGTTATTGACGTTTGAAGTCGGAGGTTGACGAACGCAGACAGTGATCAAGTTCAAAATGAACATTATCACTGCGTGGTATAAGTATGTAGGCATGGAAATGTGACAGGGATATATGTATTACGACAGATGTTGGACACCATATTTTATTTAGAACTATATATACATAAGAATATACACATGTGTACACGTATAACATATATTACATTTAACGTATGTTCTCTATTATTATTGGTAGTGACACTTCACTAAAATTTTAAATTAACAAGTAGATTTGCTTTTGACGGGGCCGTAATGCCGTACTTAACACACACACACAAAGAATATTGGTACACGTACATTCTCTCTGTTTATAATCTAACCTTAGTAACACGGTTGTTTTCTAAAGAGCTTTATTCATTGGTTAATTGTTTTCAAATTGTTGGTCTCGGAATACAATTGGCTGTGCACGTGCAAATATTACGTTACTACAATCATTTGTTTGCGGCTGCGGGAGAGTGATGTAGATTATTGTACTGTATAACGTAATATATGTGTTAGAATTTGTAGAGTTACATATATATACATATTATATTTATCACACTTTATTTCTCAAATAAAAACCTATATTATATGGTACCCGAACACCAATATTTATTTCCATCATTTTATCCTTCCGTAACAATTTGGAATATTAAAAAATTATCATTTTAATGCTAATAATGTTTGAAATAAACATGTTTATAAATAACGTTATTTAATAATTTTATTTTATTAATATATAGTAAATGCTGGGTATATTTGTAACTATAGGTTGGTACCGAACTTCTTCTTACCGTTCATAGTGGTTCACAGCTGGGGACTTTTAACGTTGACTAGTTTTCATGTTTGATATGCGCCTGCCTAGTTGCAAATGGTCTTTTTCCGGTTCACGCCGTTCTAAGGAGACGTGAACAGATATATGTAATTTAAGGTGAGTTTACTATATTCTATCACTATTCAATCATAATTTATCCAATGCACGCTCAATATAACAATAATAGAACAGTGTACGTGTAATATTTGTACCAGAATACAGCGGTTAGTTGAAAATTACATTAAAACCGCACGTGGCACGTGTTGTGTTTGTTCCCGATATTGTCAATGCTGATTGTACATCGCTTTGTAACTGTGTTTAAACTTGACCAAGTGCTAACATGATGATTATACCTACTATTCTGACACCTCTTGTCTGAATTATCATTGCTGATACATGTATTAATCTGAACTTTCTCGTGTGCACTGCATGATGGGATACCTGCCTAGTGTATGTGTAATGGCGTGTTTTCTCGTTGTCTTTCAGTCAAAATGGTTGAAATGGACTATGATAACTTCGATGCACCTGTCAACATGGACATGGCTCCTGTTGCGCAGCCTGCAGAGCTTCCAGAGATCAAACTTTTCGGACGATGGAGTTGCGATGATGTCCAGGTGTCTGATATGTCTCTCCAGGTATGGAATCTTACGTTAAACTTGTGTTTCACACGTCTTGCATTGCTTTCATGATGATAACGTATATTATTCTGACACCTCTTCAGAATATTCATTGGTGATAATTGTTTCTGAGCCGATGTTTTTAAACGTTTTGTTCCGACTGAGCAAGTGGCGTGTTGTTTGAAGTATGTTTGTTTGATATTTGTCAGGATTACATTGCCGTCAAAGAGAAGAATGCCAAATACCTGCCCCATTCTGCGGGTCGGTACGCGGCCAAACGGTTCCGTAAGGCCCAGTGCCCCATCGTGGAGAGACTGACGAATTCACTGATGATGCACGGCCGGAATAACGGCAAGAAACTGATGGCCGTTCGCATTGTTAAACATGCGTTTGAAATCATTCACTTGATGACTGGTGAGAATCCTCTGCAGGTAAATACAACCTTACCTAAACATTCATTCAAGCTGCCGTGCATAATGGTAATTTACCAGGATTATTGTTCAAATGAACACAAGTTATAATGATGATAAAACTTTATTTTCTGACACCTCTTCAGAAATATCTTTGGTGATAGTTTATGTCTGATAGTTACCGGTTATTAGTTATTCTAACTACTCTGGTTACGCATTATACTTCTATATGTATGATATGTGTTTATTATTAGATCCTGGTGACGGCCATCATCAACTCGGGACCACGTGAAGACTCCACACGTATCGGACGTGCTGGTACGGTGCGACGACAGGCGGTGGACGTGTCGCCGTTGCGTCGTGTCAACCAGGCCATCTGGCTGTTGTGCACGGGAGCCCGTGAGGCCGCCTTCAGAAACATCAAGACCATTGCCGAGTGTCTGGCTGATGAACTCATCAATGCCGCTAAGGTAACCGCAATATTTCATCGTTCTGAACTTCAGAACTGTCCTTTCTAATGCTGTAGAATGAATATTTATTCTATCGTTTCGCTTAAGGACTAAACAAATGCTTTTACAAACAATACTATCGGCTATTTCAATAGATAGTTGATGTTTTGCACTAGCTACAACCATAATATACCTAACCTATAATTGAACTTGTGTATTACATGTCATAATGTATGTTTTATTCCTATTATTTACTTACAGGGATCATCAAACTCCTACGCTATCAAGAAGAAAGACGAACTGGAACGTGTAGCCAAGTCTAACCGTTAAATATTTGTACTGTATAATAAAAAATCCGAAAACAAATGGCGTTTCTCTTATAAAACAAAATGTTTGTTATTATTGTGCACACCTCCTTTATATACTTATATATATTTTGTACAGATTTATTAAATATTTTATCATACAACTTGTGAATTTAGATAATTCATTTCAAATTAATTAATTAGTTCAAGTAATGAAACTAAATTGACATTTAACTTCTTGAGAATTATAAATCAATAATTTACTTGTTTTTATCCAAAGACGGTAACTGTCACGAAATAATAATACTGCCTACTTTACCATATGCACAAACTACGTGCGTAGTTCATGCATGTGTTCATAGATGGCAGCAGCGGTATCAAATATGTGACATTTCTTGCTGTCAGTGGGTTTTGTTTATTTTCCTGTACAGAATTGTCGTTGAACTATTAATATTATTGTTTCTTTGTGCGGTGCTTTTGATGTACTTCTAACTTGAGTAAGTCTATTTTACAACCGCGCACTCGTAAAATGCCTACATGCACGTATTAGCTTGGGCTGGTCATAAAACGACCTTCCTCGACCGGATATGCTCGTCCATAACTTGGTTTATATCCTGGTGTGGTCACACACAGCACATCTGCACAGACCCTCTGCATGGTCTGACAGTTCACACAAAAAATATACGTATACATGAAGAACAATTCGAATTAGCATATTAAGAGTATTTAGCGCAACATTCGGGGCTGTTTGTACCAGTGTTTTGTACCACCCCGCCTGTCGACTGGTTGAAGAACCATCAGACGCTCGTTCTGTAAACATACGCTCGATTCTGAGTACAAAGTCTCGCAGACTATTTGGGCCCATAAACAGTGCGTTTCATGTAAACACGGCTGTTTGCACAAATTACAGTACTAATTAGTACACATATGTGTTCGTTGCCCTTGAATATACTTCACAGACGTACTTACATTTGCGAGAATGAGAATTATTATCGATATTTTCAGCTAGAAATATATTTATTTCCAAACGCGTGTATGTGTGCGTGTGCTATTCTTCTTATTAAATTTCCAAAAATATTCCCAAGTACTTAAAATTATTAGTGGCCGGTAGTGTGTCGTTGAAACCATCGAGGCCTTCTTAGAAATGAGCCAAAATAGAACCCCGATAAAATGGTTAGCGCTTTTTAAAATTATCATTAATTTTACCCACAAGACGTTTACTCTCGCGAAAATAATCGGGCAACACGTGTGTACATCTAATTCAGCGTTGATCTAAAATCTCCCAACCTTCTAATATTTGTTAATTACTAATTGCCATAAACACAGTTGGTATCTGTTGATAATAACTGGTCTACGAAGCAATGCCAGTTCGTTTATTGAACCAACGAAAGTCCATCATGGTACAGACTTACGGATTGAGTTCTAATACGATGTGTTGGTGTTAGAAGTGTTAATTTTAGACCAGTACAGAGCAGTCTTGTGCTGTTACGATGGTTAGGCACTCATCGGTGAGGCTGAGTGCTGTCTTTCACACCTCATTCAGTCGCCGCTCGTTCAATTTACGCCATACTTACCCCCCGGTTCCTCTTCAGCTGTACTGCATCCACGTCTCCGTCTTATTATAGACGGATGACAAAGATTACATGAATCTATGCTGGCCAAAAATCCAGGCGTAGCAACTGTGCAGATAACATCCATACAATGTGCTGTGATCGGTTTTTATACTGCCATCATATTTGAATGCGTACCTAATCTTATCATTGATATATCTTGTCTGTGACAGCAGCAAGTCTAGCGGCGACTCTTGGGCGTGTACTGGTTAGTATTTAGTGCTAAGCACGACTACCCTTACCCGTTATCTGACAGTCAGCAAACACACGCATAGACAAGTATGTGCCACCAACATTGTACGATAAATATGTCATCAACACCCTATAAACACACACACATGTACTCAAGTGTGTCCTTGTCCATAGATTGTCTCAAATATTCTAAATCTGATCTGCACACAGCATAAAATATATCTAAACCGTACTTGATCATCAACGCTTTATAAATACATTACAACTGATGCAAATCATTTACAAATTAGTACACAACACAACTGAAGTGTACTGAATTCAGTAGTGTGCAGTATCATACTACAAAATAACGATGAACTAGCATTGTATGTTTATTTTGTTACATTGTACAACGAATGTTTATCTGATGGATGTACGTAACGGGATTTTTTGCACAAGACACTACAACATTATAATATAAATAAACAGATTACGTAAAGGGAAGGTGGTGCCCCGGCCGTCGCAGGGGTCTACGTGCAGATGCTGTCCACCACGATGGCCAGGCTTCTCTGAGTTGACGATGATGCATTTCCTGCAGGGTGACGAATCCGTCGTACCAGACTGTATGGCACTAGCACTGACCACATAGTCATTCACCACAATAATATACACACATCTACATTCAATATGTATACATACGGGTTTATTTGTATATATTTATATTATCTACATATATATATATATATATATATATATATATATATATATATATATATATATATATATATATATATATATATACAATCTTATTTACAAATGCAATTTACTGTGTAATTCATATAACACACCCGTCTCGACATTCAAATTTCTCCTATATTTACATGGTTAATTGTCTATGTCCCAGATTTATAAAGTTAGAGGTAAATACGATTATACATTATTGAACATCAAAGAACTGTGAACTAGCCTTTTCATTAACTGTGTAACAACTCATTTTTACTTTCTTATACGTAGTATAAAGGAAGTATAGGAATTATGAAAAATGTCGATTGTGAGATTTTGATGGAAATGCATGTTTTGAGGTCCCCTGAATACGTTTTGACCATTTTCACAATGACGTCTGTGTGTGTGGGGATGTATGTTCATTATCTTGAAAACGAGCAAAGACAGAACAGTGAAACTTCGTATTTAAAAGTTTATTGATTATACGAAGAGCTGATTGGATTTCTAGTATAATCGCACAACCGGAAGAAGCAGTTTCCTGAACATCAAAATCGAACATTGCGCATTATTGGAGAAAATAAAAGAGATGTGGAAAAAGTTTTGAAATAAAAGTTATAGGAAATAATAATCTAAAGAAAAAATGTTCTATGCATTTTTGTTCTATCTTTATCCAATTTTGAGTAAAATGTATTTATATATTGGCATGTACCTATTTAAAATATCATATATGTTACGAAAACAAAACGGACAAAATATTTACAGAAATACTCATTTAAAATGTCAAATATGTTCCAATTTAAAATGGACATCAGATTTTTATTTACATATTTATCATAAAAATATATCCGAAAACATATTCTTTCTCCGAACTATTAATCTTTTGTGAAATAATGAAAATAAAATAAACAAAAATCACTTCCACAAAACCGCACACCAAAGTGAACTATATATTTAGTTATGTTTGTATTAGATCATCGAATTGTGCTTAATCGTTCGTTGATTCCAGGAACACATAACCAGATAACGCGCCTGTCCGTTATCCTTATCATCCTACATATACACACATACACATATGCACACGCACAATCCTAGATCATGGTTATTCTTGGTTGAATGATACAACCTCGGCTATACACGATCTATTACTAACACAACCGCAGTACATAATTCGCTGAATGGACACGCGATTTCCGCGACAAATTATACTAGCATTTGCGGTCCGACGTTATCACAATCTGGTAGATAACGAATATATCGTGGTCACACACATCCATACATCCATACATATTGGTTATAGGGAAACACACAGACGCACTGACGCTAATACTTATGTTTATAATAATATCAATATTATTGTTTTCATTTTGCATTTGCACACACATGAAATCATTGCTGATAAAAATCTGAATGATTGTTTTGATCGAAACAAATTACACGCTGTACGTATTATATATGGTGTAGTTCATTTACGAAACGTCAAACGAACATTACGAAATACAAGGTTGAATGGCATCATTGTGTGTTTTCAACTATAAAAGCGATGATAGTAAAACTGAACAGAAATTCTTAACAGACACATGCTTAGGAACAGAGATTTACGACTTTCGTAGAAATCTTTTTAAACGACGCGTCAATACATAACGCCCTAAATGTCTTAAATAAGGGCACATCACCCGCTTCATGCTACACTTTTTTGAAGTTATCGTTCTAAAGATTACTAAATTTACGACACCAAGAGATAAACTCAAGATTGGTGCTCAATGAAAGACTTAGTCGTACTAAATAACTTTATTTATTAATCATTTGTTTACAATGTTAACCAAAATATGACATATGTAGTACTTATGTTAAATAATCTGTACGTGATTCGGTAACCTTACTGTAGCAAATAATAACATAACAAATACTTATGTATATTTGTGATGTAGGATTTCAGAACCAGTACGGACAGGGTCTGATATTATATAATATACACAAAGACTTAGAATTAAACATTCAGTATAGGAATATTAACGTTAGCTACACATTTATATTCTGTACAAAATAAAAACTTCAAATTGCAAACTGAGCAATTCTTGCATATTTAATTTGTTTTGCAAACATTTCGTATGGGTATGTACATTTACATTTGTTGTAGTTATCTTCTTTATTCAATAATTTACCACAATCTCTCGTTCACTTCGCTTGCACTGTTGCGCACAATTCACAAAACTTTATCTTCATCTCATTAAGCCTGTGGCTTTGCGGTGGGCAGCATCTACATGGTGTATTTGACGTGGTTCTCGTAGTACGAGTGCGGTGTGTTCGCTGTTGGCGGACTGGGCAGACCTGCAGGTATGGAGGCCGGCGGTGGTGACATGTACGGCTTCCTGTCGCATTGCATTGGTTGTACACTGCGGAGAACTGTAAAGAACAACAAACAAACAAGCAATGATATTAGTTAGTGTGTTCCGGATACACGTGTAACTTAGGTGCAGCATAAAAGTCTGGCTGTTTTATCCGTCGCATCGGTAAAGTAGGCGCCATCCTGCAGAGCGGGCTGTGTGACAGTGTTGTTCTAAAATCAGTTGTTCAACACCGTCAAATAACAACACGGGTAATATGATCTAATATATACACATAACATAGCTAGACTTGCATACACATACACACAGCCAGAGAGATAGTTAACGGACAAGGCATTTAGCGCCGTACTGATGTGACTTGACAGGCCCATGTGGGTGGTCCACTGGCGCCGCGATGTCAGCTGTCCGACGGACCGCGTCGGCAAAATCACTCACATCTAGCGCAGGCCAATGCAGAACATAAATGTACACATTGAGCTAGGATTGCAGTCATTCTTGTGTTTTATTTCGTATCGAGATTTGTTTATAACTTTGTGCGTGTGTTTCTGCAAAGTCTCCGCTGACAAAATCGTATATCAAACACTTGATCACAGGCACTTAGATAAAACCAGAATGCCAGACCTCCACTTGACTCGATTTGGTTTTTGACACTAACTGCCAATATACAGGGACGCACACATCGAAAGATTTGTACCAGAAATATGAGTAAATGTTGACACAATCGCTAGTGAATATGAGTCTATACGGATTACGTACTATGATCGGGCGTTGCTGTTGATAATCCGTACGGCGAGGGCGCGTACCCCATGCACCCTTGTACCATGACCATCTCCGTGGTGGTGGGCGGCGGTGTCATCGGTGTGTCGTGTCCACTATCCACCAGCGGGCTGATCGGTGCCTTCATATACGAGTTCACCAGGCCGACAGTAGCACTGCCCGTGTCTGATGTGGGGTAGGCGGGCAACATGGACACCCCGGTACCGGCGCTACTGGTTGGCCACTCACAACCCCGGTCCAGGCCCGCGCTGGTACTGCATGCGCCGCCACTGTATAGCATGGATGTAGCGGCTGATGTTGGCGGATAATCATAGCTGGAAACAAAATGAGCAAATTGTAATCAATGATAAAATAGGTGAACTAGCGAAACATGTCTATACTATATTATTGACTATAATATTGAAACTTATCCGTCGGTAGAGTATTATCTGTCTTCAATCTCTTCGCAATGTGTTTAAACTGATACTTAGAAACATGCACCACTGTAAATACAATATTATCCACTAATTTAATTCCAACAATATTCATCACATTCGAAATGAGTATATATGTAAAATAACGTAGTGAATTGATACGAATATAAGTATCTGTTGAGTACATGTTTGCTCACCCGGTGTAATGCGGGACGGCCTGTGCTTGTACCGCGGCTGTACCACCTCCGTAGCTGCACGGCGGGTACTCCTGGTGCGGCTGTAGCACCCCCTGATGCTCGTACCCACCACCGCTAACGCCTGTGCCCACGTTGCCGCTGAAGAACCCGTGTGAGGGATGGTACTGTGGTTTCAGCGCTTGGCACTTTCGTCTGAAGCCCCGTGGTCGTCGCCGGAAGCTACCCTCCTCGAACATATACTCACTGGACGGTTCAATCGTCCAATAGTGCCCTTTGCCCGGCCGCCCCAGACCCTTGGGCAGCTTGATGAAGCATTCGTTCAGACTCAAGTTGTGCCGTACCGAATTCTTCCAGCCTTGGTACGAGCCGCGAAAGAACGGGAACCGCTGTTGCAAGTACGTGTAGATCTCGCTTAACGTGAGCCGTTTGGCGGGTGAATTCTGTATCGCCATCACTATCAGCGCTATGTACGAATACGGCGGTTTCTCCTGACGGCGTGCGCCCGATTTCTTGTCCGTCGACGACGTTGTCTTGTCCTGAATGGACGCGGTGGGCTGCGTGGACGACGGGATCGCATCTAGGTCACTTGCTTGACTCGCTGCTGACGATGCGGTCAGTATGACATTGTGATGCTGATGCAGATGTAACTGGTGTAGATGTTGTTGGATGGAGATACTCTGATGCACCACCGACGGTTGTTGCTGCTGCTGCTGCTGCTGCTGCTGCTGCTGCTGTTGTTGAGTGTTGCTTACTAATCCATTGCTGCTGGATAACTGATCGGCTTTCAACATTTTGCTTACACAATTCTCTCCGCTCTGGCTATTCCGTATGCGTTGTTGTTGTTATAATTCAATAAACATTTATACTAAAGCACTACTACTTCTAATTCCACAAACAATCTCCCTATGTGTTGGTGTAAACATTCAATATCGCTCTGCCGATGATTTCTCGTCGTTCCCCCCTGTGTGGGGCCGCCCCGCTCACATACACACGTGCACACAAACTATATTATACACACACGCGCATACATACAGTCCTACATATATGTATATATGTCCAATGTTATAATGTATACATAAATATATATGTTATATACAAACATACATACACGTGCGCACTCACAAAGTCTCTGTCAGTTGTACACTTTATAAGTAACACTGAAAATGTTCGAAACAAATGTTACAAATTTTTACCGATACCAGAAAAATTGTTTTTAAACGTTTATTCAAATACGTCGTATCGTTGGTTGTGTGTAGCTCACACACGGCTGTGTGCTGAGAAAGCGTGATATAAACTAAAACGAAGCCTCGTCACGCATCACTAAACTCAATTCCTATACTCACACACACACACATGTATATAGGCGGGCATTCTATATATGCACGTAGAGCATAGCAGCGACATACATGAGCTACGACATACGTGAACACTAGAGCAGTATAATAGCGCGTACGTGCTAGACAAGGACAACTAGTGTCCGATACGTAGCCGGAGAGCATCAGTGTGTCCCCCTCTCACTTGCACATATAACACGCCCTTATTCAGTATTTAGCGTCGTGTTGGAATTTCACACAGGCACTTTCGCAGAAAAACGTGAATATTTTATCATTATCCGTAAATTTCAACTTGAATAGTTTAATATTTAATTTATGATTTATAAATATCAGTGCCTTATTTCACAAGATGTAAGCGAAATGCAGTATTTCTTGAAAATTCAGTGAGCTGTCCAAAAAAATTACAATGTTTAAAAATGTCTAGAAAATAAGTACGAACCTATGCCGTTTATTTTTTAAAAGAGTATTTTTCTCGATTTTTGTGGAAATAAAACAACAATTTAGTAATTTTTCACATTTTCTGCAAAGCTTATAATATTACAATTATTTATTTGATCAAAGAGTGTGGAATCCTGTTGGACTGTTGTATTTGGTCCGTGTGGATAATTCCCCGAGAACTAAACTGGCAATTCATACTAAATCGTACCATATGTTTCGTGTACCCATAAATCAGGCGCGTTTAATTGCTCACAATTTCTTGTAAACAACCCGACTCGAATGTTTCATTTATTAGTACGAACAAAACACACATGCATGTACACATCACGGCTATCCGCCACGTGCGGGTGTGGCCTCAAACCTGCCAAGGCGGAGCCACACCCGGAAGGCGTGGCTTCGTACATCTTACTTTATGTAAAAGACTGCACAATACACTGGAAATCTAGTTGATAATCTTGTAAACAATACACGTTTGATTGTTGAACATGATTATAGATTAGAAAATCGAGTAATTCTAGTCTGATAGTTCATATTTAACGTCAAAAACTGGTATTACGGTCTAGCCAATCAGAACAGTGATCGTGTGGTCACGTGACGGTGCTGTAGCAGTGTGGGGGCGGGCGGTACACGCCCACGCGAATGGCGGATAATGAAGCCCATGCGAATTAAACTTATTTGTAATGAACATCAACCGTACAGCTGATGTGTTGGAATAAATCGATGTTATTTTTGGACGGAATTCCAACGTGTTGTGGTCGGGTGAAGAACAGTGGTTTTCAACTCAAAATTAGTGCAAATATCCTGCAAAATACCAACTTATACATATTTTGCCTATATATTCCTACAAAAAAAAAGAAGAAAAAATTACCGTCAATAACTGTATGTGTACCTATTTGAAGGTGTTACGAACAATAATGTTAAATTCAAATTTATTATTCAATTATTTACCTAGTTATTTTGTAAAATAACTCAAACGCTTTTTAATGGTTGCTCAGTTGTACTCCACATCTAGTTTTAACGTGCGGTTCAATTCGTAAATGTAGGGTATTTCGTGTTTCCTGGAACGCGGGAATACTGAACATGTGTTTTAACGTACATTTTTGTTGGTCCATGGGCGTACGTCGTTATATTCCATTACTAGCCGTATACTAGTGTTGTGCCCCCTATGTAACGGTACGCTACTGCATCTATCCATGTACGTACGTGTGAGTGTGAGTGATGTAAAAAAGAAACGGAAGGCATGTTTACATGTCGGCTGTGTGGAGGTGATGACTCGCTCCGCGGGACGCCATCTTGTCAAGTGAGCAAGCGTGCCGACATCACACACACACGCGCACACGCGCACATACATGTATACAGTTAGATTAAGCAGCTCAACAACTAATACTACAAATATCTGGAACTAAATTCTGATAAAAATAATATAATACACCTACATACTTAAATTATATGAGTCTATTCAGCGATATACTAAATTTTTCTTCTAATAGTAACACGGTTACTATATTTTAGTAGCTGTAAATAGCAGTGAATGTGTTTATAGTTTATAAAATTAACTGTGAAACATTTCTTTCAATGAAAGTAACAGAACCAAGTAATGTTTTTTTTTGTAATTTATCTTTCAAGTTTGTGTATTGATATTTATATATAATTATAGTCTAGTTTCTAGTATTTATGTGTTTCATAACTGAGTATACTTTATAATATTCAAGTGTGTATGATCAGCAAATGTGCTGTTTAATTCTGTAGATCTGAACCAGCTACGGATGCTCTTAACAGTTCTTGCACGTGCACGACACCGTGTTAGAAAAGGGAAACGCGGTCTGTTTCATCCTGAAATTTACAAACACACCAATTCCTCATGAGCACGCACACTGATGCACGGGTCTCCTTTAATCTTTGACTGCCCAGGACCTCCCAACAAGCACACACGAACATGTAAACACATATCATACATCGTTGTACACATGTACAACCAGAACTAACACGAAGAAACGTCACAAATGAAATGCGTCGGCAAATAGGTAACTATTAGCTACTGGTTGTAGTAACTCATTACGAACAGTATTGTAATCTACGTATGCGAAGATTCTAACAGATATGGTTATATAGGATGTATGTTTAAGAGACAGAAGTCATAAAGTCCGTTACCACCCATGTAGCTAAAGTATATGGACGGTCGGTATGTATGTTCGGACTACATATATTATACTCTGCAGTACAGCATATGTTCGCTGGCGCCCGAATACGACCCAGACTGGGCAATAAAAATACAAAGGAACCACCACAATATGGTACAGTTGTATGTGTAACTTACACACACACAGCCATACATACATACATACATGTAACATCAAGTCTACAACTGATATTTAATTAATTTTATACAGAATTTCTAACATACAAGATCTAAATTTATTCTGGCGTAATTCATGACTGGCGTGTCTGTGTAATGTCAAGTAACCACGGGTGATCGCCTACGAGTTCTTAATTTTATCCATGATATCCTTCGGCACTGGGCCCGTCCAGACACGCACTAGGACGCGCCCCGTGGGCACCTGGCTCATGTCGCTAACGCCATCAACATCACACTCTCGACAGACACAGCACCAGCACAAACCGGCAGCAGTGTTTCCAAAGAACATTTATATATCAAGCTATGAATACATTCTCAGTTAAAGATATTCCCTGATGAATACGAATCAAATACCTAGTCACTCATGATACTTATACATGTAATAAACATTGAATATTATATTTTCAGTTCCGAAGTTCATCGTCAATATTATTAAAAACAAGTAATATGTCCGTATTATGAACTAGTCAATTTTAGTTAGGATCACGACGCGTTTCGAACTCTCGTTCATCACTTGATAATGAACGAGAGAGTTCGAAACGCGTCGTGATCCTAACTAAAATTGACTAGTTCATAATACGGACATATTACTTGTTAGCTCATCGACCTCCTGTCGAAGAGCTATAGTGTTCGGTACGATGTCTGTAGCATCTTCCGATTTCAAAAATTTTTGCACAGAAATCCCGGACAGACCCCCTGGACCACGAAATGACTATTACAACATATGTCCGTATGTATGTCGCTCGTCCGCTCGCTCGCTCGCTCGTACGAGATTTTTTTGTTCCACCCAGATCTCCTAAACTACCCAACGGATTTTTATGAAATTTTTTCTGCAGATACTTGTTATGGTCTAGTTGTGCAAGGTACATTTTATTTTTCAAAATTTTCCTTCGCACTTGAGAAAAAAAATATTTTGCAACTTTTTATCAGTTTTTATTTTTTTTCTCCTTTATTTTTCACTCAATTGCATTCAAAATTTTCTTGCATATGCAGGAAATGGAACAATATTTTTCCATATTTTTTATTTTGAAAAATTATGTAAGACCATTGGAGAAAAAAATATTTTTTAATTAAAAATTGAACAAAAGAAGATCAATGCATTTATAGTCGGCTTAGTTTGCTTTGCTTTTGTCAAGAGAAGAAAATGTATTCACACTTGTTTTAAATTTGTTGTTTTATTTGCGACCTAGGCACCTACGATTTTAAAAGTGAATTTAGATAAATAATAATTTGTGATATATTCAGACTTGCACATACGTCGATGAGCTGCAGGCATGGGTGACTAACCCATTCTTTGAATACTAGTTTTTAATAATAAACATTGATGTACAAACTTGACAGTTCATTTTAATTTACACTACTAATAACAAACATGCAATTACACGAGTGATTTCAATAAAAATGAATAATATATAAGTATAAGTAATATTATGTGGAGATGTTAGTTCCATCCCAGTATCCTGACAGCGCAAGTAGTTGAGATAGTTAAGCCCTATCACCTCGTCAAGGTCCTCTCCACAGCGGTAGGGGGTCCACATAGCAACCCTCTGTCTCTTGTAAAACAAACATAACATTCAATCGATATCAATATGGGCGGAATAAGTGCGCACTTTGATCCGGAGTAAGCGAAGGTAAAACACTGGCCAAACAACAACAAATACATTATAAAAAACATATAGCACCGGTACTAACAAAGATATAGATACATATATGATTACTAAACACCTGAAAGAAACACAATGATCAGCAACAATCTGAAACACAAAAATACATCATTGGTAATAACCAAAGAAACAAAATGTACCAGATATAACCTAAAAAAAAGTAGTATAATATTAAATTTTATTATTATATTACTTTTTATTTGAGAATGGTTTAACCGATGTGCCTAAGACAAGCAACTCCCTTCGAGAAGGGCCCCGTCGACCTGGAGCACCACGTCAACAAAACTCCAAACAATACACGAATGCCGGAAATAAAATTAAATAAATAAATAAAAAGTAATTCTTTAAAAATGTTACTAATACAATATAACCTAAAGGAAACATACCTATAGCTTGCAACATAGTTACCTGTCACATGGCAGCCATTTTGTTGTACCGTGTCTTCGATTGTAGTAGGTAGTAGAATTCTGCAGCCGTAGTCTTGCGGTCGCGACCGAATGCACTTTATCACTGATAGTAATTGATAACAGTGCGGAATATCGGACGAGTCTTCGTGTGTATATATATTGTGAGACATTGTGAAATAAATTTATAATTTTAAATGTTATGGCTATTTTGTTTAGTACTTATCTGAAGGTATGCATGTGGATCTGTGAATGTTGTATGTAGTTTTATATACTCCTAGTTTCGCACTATACATATGTGTGTGTGTGCGTGTACGTGTGGCTTTATTTCGTAAATAGATCCACCGCGGAATTCTAAATGTTTAGCTTTAGAATCATAGAAACTCGTACGTGGGCGGTCATGCCTGATGAAATTAGAAAATTTCACAACGAGAACAACTACCTTGTATTTCTTACAACCAATAAAACTATCAAACTAATCAAATGACTGTATTAAATCTACAATAACTATCTGAAAACGTAAAACTCTTAAAATATTCTGATATGAAACATAATATATTACATCGAACTATTTGACAACGACAAATGAATTTAATGTCTTCCATTCAAGATGCGTATATCCGTAGATATTATCTAATAAAACTTGTCCAGAAAAAAAATTGTGTACGTGTGATATTGCACATCCGCTGAAGCAAAATTTTGCAAACATATCCGCTCGCATTGACGTCATGCGATATGTCTTGGCAAATAAAAAAATAATGCGGTAATACTTGACATTCTATTAATATGTCATCAGTGATTCAAGATAAATAATCACTGTATTCTATAACTAGCATATCTACTCCTTGTTGTGTTCACAAATTCGATTACAATTAATTACAATGAATCACTAAAACTGCATATTACAATACATTTGACAAGTTTGTTCTTCGTCAATCGTACGTAAGAATCTGTAATACTTTCTGTGTACGCATTTGTCCTGGATATCATCAGTGTTTTAGGATGTTCAACCTGTCTTAATATTTGTCACGCTAGTTACAAGTAGATAAGTGGCGTAGATACTTGACAGTCACTAGTACAGAATGTGAGGTGAATTATTGCCAGTGCAAAGGCCAAGAGAGGATGACACACACATACACACACATGCACACACACACATGCATACATAAGTGTTGACAGATACAAACCAGCTACTTCATATGCTGTTCTTTCGCGCGGATTCCACTATAATGATTTATAACTTCCGAAACGCAGCTCCAAACAGATTATACCATGTTATTCCACTCAGAGGCAAATTGTCTCAGGCGACAGTATAAATGAAATGTTCGTCTTGATAAAGTATTACTAGTCAAATAGCAAATAGGATATATATATATATATATATATATATATATATATATATATATATATATGTGTATATATATATATATATATATATATATATATATATATATATATATATATATATATATAAGCGTGTGTGGTCCTAATGTTTCTTAACGTTGGCTGGTAACATTCTGTACTGCTGGGATGGTAAGATGCATGTGTGTGTTTGTTTGTACAATGATCTCGCGGTACCCGGGGCACCCGCCATCATCTAAACATATCTCCACACACAGCACACACATACACACAGTACAGATATATGTACGTATAGTTTTAACGTACTTACAGCACTTGCCAATTATTCTGAGTTTTTACTTTTTGTAATGTATAACTATTATAAACTACAAATTAAGATGCTTGATTTTTATATTAATTTGTATTGTTGTACTTAATCACACATTACAAATATGTGAAATGTGGCTTGTCTGTATTAGGTTTCTAATCACAGATAGTGTATGTGTGTGAATCTACTGAAATACGTTCCTGTATCTATACAGTGTTGGAACGGTTAAAGTTAGTGCTGCGTCGGCTCTCAGTACAGGAATGTCAGTATGCATGCATGTGTGAGAGTGTATGTGTGTTGTTGGATGGTTACAAATCACTGCGGATGGCTCTGCATAAGATCCACGCACACGGTGTTTACATCTCGCGTTCACTGTACAAACAAACACATGGGCGACTCGTCACACTAGAGCCCACACACACACACACACACACACACACACACACACACACACACACACACACACACACACACACACACACACACACACACACACACACACACACACACACACACACACACACACACACACACACACACACACACACACACACACACACACACACACACACACACACACACACACACACACACACACACACACACACACACACACACACACACACACACACACACACACACACACACACACACACACACACACACACACACACACACACACACACATACATACATACACACATACACACACACACACACACACACACACACACACACACACACACACACACACACACACACACACACACACACACACACACACACACACACACACACACACACACACACACACACACACACACACACACACACACACACACACACACATACACACATACACACATGTATAGTCAGTCAGTCAGTTAGCTAAATACAAGCACAATGTTTTCCACGAACTTGTAAATTATTAACAAATTTCCAACATCCGTACATCATTTCAATTGTGAACTTGTGTTGGCACAACACTTCTGAGAATTAGTGCGCAACAAATTCAGTCGATACACATTTCACATTTCAAGAAGATTCAATATTAAAAATGAATAAAACCCAAATCCTTATTTGTGATTCAATATTAGAAGAATGTGTTTAGAATAAATGTATTTATTATTACAGACGTGTATAATGAACTCGTTTTATTATTCATAGATGCACAGAATAATATCGCTTACTAAAATTTATTTATTTATGTATTCCGTCTGTAATATTTATCGATAGTGGATCTCCGAAAACTACACGCATATTTCACCGACTCAGAACTTGTATTTATTTATACAGCAAGGACTTGCTCGTGTATTTGTCTTTTGTCTGTACGAAAATTTGTTTATTTGCCCCTGCGGGTTGCTATAACGACAGACGGATACATAAATCGTATTGTACTTATATGCAAATGCAGTTATTTCATAACATTAACAATAAACACAATTATCGAATAAAAGACTTTTAATATTATGACAGATATTGTATACGAGTAATATTCAATTGTAGTTATGACTTCATTTCAGCGTGTGACAGGCAACCAGCATAGCATCACTGTTGTGCGGACTAGTATAACTACAACTATCTACAATGAGTGCGTCTCTTACGTTGCAATTCTCATTTGTTACAAGTCTCATTTGTTACAATTTCTCATTTGTTGCAGTTCTCATTTCTTACAATGCATCCCCACTTCAAATAAGCCTGTATCAGTTGTTGCAATTCTCATTTGTTACAATTCTCATTTGTTGCAATTCTCATTTGTTACATTTCTCATTTGTTGCAAGGCACCGCCCACTTTTCTCGATGTCCAACGAATCTACAGTCGCTCAGTTATTATATAACTATGACTAGACAATAATTTCTTAGTGTATTTGTGTACAAAATATATACACCAATACAATTGCATATGATGTAATAAATACAGTAACATTTTACTTTATTAATTATAAAACTATTCGTTAATCGCGAGTTTTCAACAACAAAAAGTACAAAATTATTGCCTAGTCATAATTATATAATAACTGGGCGACTGTAGACATCGAGAAAAGTGGGCGGTACCTTTCAACAAATGAGAATTGTAACAAATGAGAATTGCAACAAATGAGAATTGTAACAAACGAGAATTGCAACAAGTGATACAAGCGTATTTGGAGTGGGGAAGCATTGTAAGAAATGAGAATTGCAACAAATGAGAAATTGTAACAAATGAGACTTGTAACAAATGAGAATTGCAACGTGAGAGACGCTTCGTCTACAATATGATATATTCTTACTAACATATCATTTTAATTATTAATTATTCTAACGCATTGTACAGAATACGAAAGTAGTTGGTTAGGTTTTCAAGAAAAATATTTTTGTATATTTATTATTAAAATTTAGTACACATAGTCACATCTGTTGGCTAATAGAGCAGGCAACATCTATAGCAATACAGCGACCTGTATCGTAGTAACTTCTAGTTGCGCTACTCGCCGATAGAGAGCGGCCACAGCGCCATATTCAGTTGTGCTACATTGTAATTTTTACCTGGAAACGGCAAATACGTTAAATTTATAATGGAGAAGCTGAATGCGTATGTTAGAATTTATTTACAGGAAAACACACTGTCAAATAGAAGATTTGAAATATAATACATTATTGTACATTATGATACACTATGTGATAGTGTATCTAATATACCTGTTATGCTACAGTACAAGCCACCATTTTGTAATTATATAAACATTCACACATATGACTGTATGTTGAAGACAGCGTGAACTCATTAGTGTCGAGCTCATATCCCAGTGTTGACATGTCAGAGCTGGTGAGCGGGGATGATTGAAAGCACAGCCATGTCTCCCCCTGCCCCGGTCGGCTCTAGGGATGGCGGGGTGGCACAGATGTTAAGGGTAGTTAACACTGGTCTGTCACTACACAAGCAAGACGTGAAATTACAACACGACTTCACCGTTAAACACACGTACTAACGTTCAATTAATGAACACATCCAATACATGCAAGCACTCTGCTGCAATGTTTACTATCTTATATAACTTAGGAAAGTTGCTTCGCTACGAACCGGAAGTTCTATAGCAGGAAATCTACGCTTGTCAATGTCCTGCTAATGATTAATATACAGAGGCGAGTTCAAGAAATTACTGCTGAAATATTGACGGGTACAAATGATCCAGTACGGTGTGAAATTAGTAACTAGTACTGATTTATAATGAATGATTGTATGTACGTATCATCCTTATCTTGGGATTTCCCACGTGGCTCAAGAAGTCATTGTCAGCCCCGCTGTCCAGTGTCGTACGTGCTTAGCGGCCAGCACGGCAGATCCACCCCCGAAATCGGGTAAAGCTGTTGTTGTGGTGACCACCGTCAGCGTTGCTAAATACCTGTTAAACGTTCCCATTGTCACCGGTGACATAAGCCTCCCGTTGTGTCCGATGACAACTGTGGTGAAATAAAAAGTGTCCATAAAGGCTGGGGTATTGTAGTTCGTATAAAGTCTGTCCGTCACGTTATGCCGGTGTGTTCGTTACGCGTCCGTTGTCGACTTAATTTCGTGAAATTCTCGCACAATATACGCTGTAACAACACTGTGTACAGTCACGGTAACTACTAGAAACTATCATTCATATTACTGTTTAATACACATTCATATATAATGATTAAATTCAAATAGAAACACGCACTTGTGTGTGATATATTTACGGTGAAATATACAGATTATAGCGCAGCGATTTTATATCGCCTGTCGTTTGAATGTGTTATTTGTGTAACTTTTCCCTGATGCAGCAGGTAGTATTGAATGTCGTATTTCTGCACAAAATCCATGGATGTACATATTTGACAGGCCACTTGTTAAACCTACTGTTACACTGTCAGTACCTTTTCAACGGAGGATTTAAAAGTGACATAAGCCCACGTTGCAATGCTAGTACAGCCCCAGTACTTACAAGCATGGAAGATGATGATTTTTTCCGCTACATTTTGATAATGTTCTTAATCTATTTTCGCCTGATTTTCTCACGATCAACATTGATGCTGTATATATAGTTGTTTTTTGTAATAATCAATTTAACGTCTACATATTATCCTTGTACCTATCTATACATGTATATATATATATATATATATATATATATATATATATATATATATATATATATATAGGTATAACAACATTGATGCTGTATATATAGTTGTTCTTTGTAATAATCAATTTAATGTCTACATTTTATCCTCCTACCTAACTATACATATATATATATATATATATATATATATATATATATATATATATATATATATATATATATATGATGAATGAAGGAGCTATTGTATGGTATAGATGGGCCGGGTTTACACACCACACACTCAATGAGCCCATGACAGTCACCGTGACGTTGTTAAAATAACATCACACCACACACTACCAGGTTGATTTGGCCGGTACATACGTGCATAATGAAGGCATTCTCCACGCGTGAACGTCGACCATTGTACGCCAGTGACAAGCCAACGATGATGTATTACTCTGAATCCGTTTTTTCCTCCGTCAACAAACGTTTTATTAAGTTTGTTTGTTTAGTACGGTAGTAATTTATTTAAATATCGTTACGAATTCAGCAGCAGAATCTAGAGACGTCCGTGAACGAAAAACATTCAATAATTTTTAAGAAACTGCAGAATGCGTTTTCAACACACACACACACACACACACACACAGTAGTGGTGGGTGTCGGTATTCGCGTCCTCGGCGAGACAAAGACACCATGTGACAGGTCCCCGAGGACTCTGCAAGACTTGAATGTTGGGTCGTTTCCTGTAATTTCTGGTGCCAAGCTGTCTGGCTCGGACAGACTTGCTGGTCGTCGTCTGTTAAAAAGCTTCACACTCTGCACTGTCACTGTACCGGTGGTCCGCTCAAGTGTTTTCTACAACCTTCGAGCAGTGGCAGCGTGGGGTGTATTTCCCACCGGGGACATGTTACATGTAACGGTCGTGCTACATAGTAACATCCGCAGTACAGTGTACGCTACTGAGTTTCGTTACTGGTGAGTGTGGTGCCAGTATGTCTAGTCGGGTCTCCCATTCGAGGGTGTGATGGGTGTGTCGCCCTACAACCATATGTTCCGGCTCATTTGTTTAACTCATCATCGCCGGCCCCCATGGTGACGTACGGTAATGTAACCTGACACCCCACGCATTATATATATATATATATATATATATATATATATATATATATATATGTATATATAAGTACAGGAAACATTAAAATTTCACTTGACTTGATACCGTTGTCACCATCCATGGACAGTGTAACATTGAACAGTTTCAAATTCAGTTCCCAACTTTCATAATATCGGTGGGTATATTCATACAATGTTTGCGAGTATTGTACGTATGTTTACACTATAAAGCTCTTCCCACTAAACTTCACTCCACCAAGAGCTTTTCATTAATAATTAATCAAGGTTTATGTTAACTTTGATAAGAATTGTGGTTAAACTTTACGCTTGCTTGTTACTGTTATTGTTTGTCGAAGACGTACCACAATGTTGCCACAAGAGTGCGCGGTGCGAGGTGGGTGTACAGCCTCCTTTAGCCGCTAACCATACGCCTTTATACCGAGTACATCTTCAAGTGGAACGAAGCCGCGAGCAATTCACGTTGCGACTTGGATGGAAATTTAATACATAAATGTACTACACGCAGAACTTCACATTACACCTACCGTGACGTTATACCTTTGCATATATTTTGAAGATTGAGAACGAATGTTTTTCAAACACTTTTGCAGTGTTTATTTTAATTTAAACCATGTTTGACGTTTGGATGACAAGAACTATGCATCGCTATGTATATTATGTGCAGCGGTTATATGTTTAATAAAGAAAAAAGAATAGAGAAAAAAAGAAGTTAAAAAAAAAACCAGTTGATTGACAACGCCACGGCATTGCATTAAGGTTCGTCTTGGATTACATCAGAGCCATGCTGCGTGTGTGATACATGAACATTGATTTGAATTCATTCAATTGTTAAATCGCATTTAGATTTAACGTTTTGTAAAAAGGATATTGTAGGTATTTCGAATTGGTATTCTTGTATTTTTAGATACACGATGCAGACGGACGCCGGGCGTCGCTTGATGGGTGACACTAATGAGACATCACCCACACATGAATATACACAAACATACATGAATATGTATGTAGCGATACATACATACATAGTAGTATGTCTTGTGTAACTGTCAATCATTACTGAACACATACATATGTATGTTCAATCTTGTCTGTGTGACACGTAAAATTATTGTAAATAAAATATTAACAGTGTAAATTGCCCATGGCAATGTTAATGTCGGAACAATTCACACGCTGAATATGTTATTTCCATACTTGATTTCACATAATAACCATTGCTAAATTCGTTTGCTGTTTTAATTATCTAACCAGCGTGTTCGACACCATTAACATTGGACGGGAATTATAGAATCTGTGGTGCACAAACTCAGTTCTGCACGATATATGCCAAAGGTAGCGTGCTGACAAAATAGATATATAGATATACGACACAGTCTAGTACACTTTGCCAAACGTTCAAATCAATGTTCATATATAACAGGGACACTACTAAATCTATCAGTTCGTTCTTCAGCGGAATGTATTGTACCTAGGTAATTATACACTTGTAGCAGATGAGTTGGTCGTGGTATAGTAGCAGCGAAATGTTCAGGCAGAATGATGAAGTGTAAACTGGGTAGCCTATATTCATGCACGTGTGTGTGTGTGCGCGGCTATCAAAGAGTTCCGCATGATGATCTGTTAAAGTATCGCTGTTTGTATTTTTAGCTGGGCCGTGCGAGATGTCGGTATAACTCTTTGATCTTATATATACACACATACACACATATACACACATTGCAAGAATCGACAGTTCTGCAAAGGTGTCAGACCGCGTATACTATCTTATCTGCATAGAGAGAAACAGACGATTTTCAGAAGACATCTCAAAGTGAAGGAAATGTAGCGAAACTACTCGCTCAATCGACTTTTCGGAAATTCAGCGTTAAAAAACTGCCCGTACATCTGCACTACTTATACATACGCATGTACATATACATGTATGTATGATTGTATATAGGTGTGTGTGTGTGTGTAAAATTGTCGGCGTTTTCAGATCAACAAAGCTGCGTTTGACGCAGGGCAATGTTGCAAAATTCAGGAAACTCCAGCAGCATCTGATGAAATATTAATATCTCGCGCATCAGTAGTTGCTAAGGCCGTTATGATTTCCTCCATCCGTACTTCAAGGTTCTTTTAGAATGAATGAAAAACCTAGGATTTGGTGTTGTGAACAATTGGAGATAATTGATTACATATTTACAAAATCTCAGCGTAGCTTGTTTACTTGTAAGACTCGCATATCTATTTCAATCATACACACACACACACACACACTCAGATAACGGATAGAGTAATCCATAAGTCATCATGTTGTTAGTTTAAACAAAAATTAGTCAAAAAATGTGTTCGTTGTAGAAAGCGCTTTATTTACATGTAGCTGTCAGCTGTGCACAGGATAAAAAAGAAAATCTACGACTCTTGTAACCATTACATAGTTTGGGGGTTTTGTTTACTATATACGTTGTCTACATACGTGTGTGTAACACCCTGTACACAGCTGGTGTTCAACAACCAAGAAACTCAATAGCTAACCTAACATTGCAGGGTAAGTTAAACTGTGACAAATGCATTTCTTCAATTATTTACTTATTTGTTACATAGAATCATACGATCCGTACCTAACCATATAGTGTGTATTATAAATACTTGTTCAAATATTTAAGTTTGTAATACGAGCTGAGTTTATTTGCGGGATTGACTAACTAATATGTGTGCCTACCTAACGATCCTCACTGCCTCTATGGATGTGCTGGGATCATGGGTGATCTTGGTTATACGGTGTACACAACTATTAACATGTAGCGAATCTAACAGGGGATCGCTTTGTTGAATTCAATTGTGCGGTGGGTCCACACATCTCTCTCTTCATTCCTTGCGGCCTGCACACGAGCAATTTCACGGGGCGTCGCTCCATTATCATGCCGACAATTGGCCCCAGTGCGATCTTTTAACAGTTTCACTTCAGGCCCTAAACACACACACACACATGTATATATATATATATATATATATATATATATATATATATAAACACAGAACCGTACCAAGTTACAATGTAGAATTAATCTAGATAATTTTAATTCGAATTTAGAATTTCAACATTAATATATGTACGTATATTGTCAGTTCCGAAGTTCATCGTCAATATTTTTAATAAGCTGCAATGCGTCAACTTTAGAGTTTTAGTTCATCTGTGCTCTAAAATTGACAAACGGTTCACAGTACAGCCGTGTAAAATACAGCCCTGTCTAGCAGTGGTACGGTGACTGCACGCGATTCTACGACACGTGAAATAACACAGCGCCTGTCAAACTATACAATTGTACCGTCACTGCCACATCTGAACTGCTGCTGTTGGTGCTCCTGTTGCTGCTGTTGTTGCATTTCTAAAAAAAAAAAATGGCAACACAACATTAGAAAACTATTACAGATTAGCGGAGACCTTCAATACAAATATTATAGTGAAACTATTCACTGATATATCCTCCAGCTAGAATATAGAGTAATATATATATTATATATATATATATATATATATATATATATATATATATATATATATATATATATATATATATATATATACATATTTCTGTGGTGAAGATAGCGGGTTGTTATTCATGGTCCATCAGTGTCAGTAGAAGCGTCTGTGTGTGTGTGTGTGTGCGTGGTGCTAATCGCTATCACTATATCGTCACTATTACTATCCAACCGCTAGACACTAACTGCCAGCAATGTGCCGAGTGCTACAAACCAACACACACACACACACACACACACACACACATGCTTGTAGTATTCATACGTTTCATCTGCACACATGTACATACGAAACTTCATACATGCATACGTAGTGTCAATTATGTTTATACATATATTGTCTCGTTCCTGGAATATCTTCTTGTATGTACCTATGGCTGTTATGAACATCGTATATACACACTCGCTCTGTGCTCGGCTTGACATGATGACCCGTTGACAGCTCACATACATGTACGCACGCTACGGGTGAGAATTTAATTTTGGCCGTGCTCTGAATCACACACTCTTATTTTACTTTTGATGTGACGGCGTCTTGAAACTATCGGCGTTGGCCTCAATTATCTACAAACACACTCACACACACACACACACAGGGGCATAAACACAGCGCCCGTCAACTATTAAATGTCATATAACAGTTCGTTATATCTTTCAAGTTCAATTTATCTTCGTATCAGTTCATATCGCTGATTCTTCATTAGCCAGAACTTAGAACTTTCATTAGACATTAGTTAACTACTCTATCGGTGTTGTTTACTAATGCTATTTGTTTTCTACAAACATAATTCACTACCGCATCGGTACATTTAGTAGCAAATACTGTGCAGTACACATTTACATATCAAAGTGAACTGTCACACTGTGTGTGTGTATGCGTGTGGAAGTATCCTATTGTAATGGTAATACCATTTCGTTTTATCTGTGTGAGCGCGTTGTGCGGTGCACCGCGACGCTCCGACGGACGCCGCACCCGTGAAATACGGCGTCGTATGATAACACGCCTCACTGACACAGAGCATATTGTACCGTCCTCACTGTGCGTGTGTTTGGTGATAAAAGGATTATAAAGAACTGAATTGTTACTGCATAATTGACAAAATTAGAATATATATATATACCATTATATCATTCTCGTGTGTATGGATTTATCATAAGCATAGTTCTTTTTTGTACCAACGCCAAAGGGCGTTCGGTTTGTTTACTGCACTGTTTACTGGAGCACACTGACCACGAAACCCTTACCGTGGCGTGGGTGGTCCCGGATTACCACCGCATTCCAACCCTCATTGTCCCAGGGCACAGAACGTTTAAGCTACTGCCGCTGGTATTCACAGTTAATTTAGTGTGTAACATTTGCACAATGCGTACACTTACCGGTAAGATTCTTAGTTGTAATTGTTCGTGTGTTTATTCTTTACACTGTGAACCACACAATTCCCTGATACAGCCGTACGTGAAATGCTGCATTTGCACGGACGTCAAACGGTGGAACGTAACCGACTGATTTCCCGATTCAATACAATTCATAATAGACATGCGTGTAATAGACAAATTCTGTTCTGTCAAAACGAAACAATAGATTGAAAGCTTCTGAAATTGAAAAGAACTGCTTCACATTCTTAAATTGATTCTAACTCACGTTGTACATCTAATAATAATAATTGTAAATTTGTAGGATTTTACAGATTTCTAAAAAATAAAAAAAAATCTGAAGGAATCTATCGATGTGTACAATTTGGTTAGAGGAATGTCTTGTTGGGGTGCGTTTTACGTACAGTCCGCATACATCATTGAACTGTCTATTCGTATACAAGCATACATACACCGTACACTAACACATATACACACGTGTGAGCGTGTGTGATAGATGTTATTTTTAAAACCCGTCCAGTTCGGGAAATTCCCCGTTAATTTACGATGCCGACGTACGTCTGCACTTCCTGCACACCAGGACACAGTGCATTTGTGCGCGGTGTTATCCTGGAGCTGCCGGCACATCTCTCTGTGGTATTACACGGATGAGCTACTGTCATTGTTCCGCGTGAATTGTTCCATTTGTCTACGTGACAAAGAGGGTTGCATTTCCTTCAGTTCTTTTGCAATATTCTATGTTGCACATTACTAACTAAGAATCTATACTTTATACTCTACAAAACGTCACGGGTTTAGATATGAAAATTAAAGAATGATCGACTAGAAAAACTATATGATATAAATAGTGTTATATTGGAGTCTGGTTGTCTAAATGAGTACTTCTATGCTTATGTACGTGTGTGTGTATGTGTGCTGTGCTCTGCTCTGCAGGGTTGCCACTACCCCTGATGGTTTGGCAGAATAAACACGGGTTGTTTTCATTTCACTAGAATAATATTTGCACAGAGGGACTTGTCCCCACCCCCGCCCTCTACACCCCCCGCCAATGCTGGGGCCGTGGCTGTCTCATCCTGATTCGCTGCCATTGCATTCCGTACAGTGACTGACATACCTACGTATTTCAGAAACCACGAACACACATATTGTCACCATTGTGCGGTGACAACTGTTTTCAGTTGAATTTCATAGCAAATGTATAAAACGTATGTTACATCTCTTAATTCCCTTACATAACGGAAAAAAATTACTTTTGAAGAAAAACCACCGAAACAGATGTTTATAGACCGTGTATTACTTACTGCAGGATTTATTGTTTATACCAAGCCACAGTACTGAGTGACAAACATACCCGGCACAACGTACCACACGTCTTGGGTGGCATACGACTCTTCATACTGCGACATACACAACTGGACTCAATTAATATCTACGATTTTTCATCACACACAGTTGACAGTGACGTTCGTGTCTGGCAGGGCGCGCACATGGGTGGGTGGGGCTGCGGTTAATGGCGCGCCCCGCTGTCTGAGTCGTTGGTGTGTGTGTGTGTGTGCGCCATCTCACTCTGTCATTGTTTGTTTGCCCCACAATTTAACAATGTTTTAACTGGCGACCGGTGTGTTTACTGTATAAACACACCGGCAGACCTACGCCTCGTCCTGCCCCACATGCGCCGCTCATTCATCACTAACAGCGGCAATAGTAGTAGCAGTAGTAGCACCTTCAGGTGTTACTATCACCATCATATCTCTCACGTTGTCTTTACTATATATTTCTGTACAATAAACAAATGATATCTGAATACAAACGTCACAATCCTAACTCCTACAGGATGGTTGCCCAGTTACCGGTGTTGAAAACAATATCGTTAGTATTTCGTTGCCTTGCAACCAATTTTGTTTTGCTGTGAAAATAAACCGTTTTTAAGTACCTGTCTGTAGCGCGGCGCAACTCACTCGGTGTGTGTGTCTGGTCTGTATTTTTGTAAATTTAACAGAAATCACACACACGCACACACGCATGTATTAGCTGTGTATGTAGGTGAGTATGCAGTGTATCTAATGTACACATACATGTGTGTGTATGTATACAATATATTCAACTTCGTATATTTTTTCATCCGACATTATCGCGTAAACACATCTTTGTGAGTTTTTTATTCTGGTTTCACGTTTTTAAACACTGAATGTTGCTTGCTACTGCTGCTGGTGTTGTTGTGTTACCTGTACCGAAATACCACCACTTTGCACCGGCATACAAGCAGCCAGTACTTGCCAAACATCGCCGACACTAATATACAACATTATGTATAGCTTACCTTTAGTTACACACATATGTATGTATTTGGATAACATGTGCGGTACCACTGTTTCTAAATGCACCTGTACATTCACCTATCCGTCCGTATATTTACCTACCGGTACGATACCCTTTCGTACCGTGAATCGGTAACCGAAACATAAGCAAATAATAATATTCTTCCATCGGAGTTCGGTCGTACGGCGAACGAGATTTGATTATTTTCATACGAAACACACACACAGACGTGCGTACATGTATGCATGTACACGAGCGCCGATACAGGGGGGTGGGGCTGGAGCAGGAGGGGGTCCCCATAACCTTAGAACTGTAAAATACTCAGAGTTATACGGTGATACACGTCATGGAACTGTCAAACTCAGCGGTTGTATAGTTGATGACGCACAACTGTATGTAAAACTAATGTGTGTATCGATAGTTTATAAGAGCAGAATGGTGTCTGAAAGTGGATGATAATTCTTCCTTGCAATGCGTGTTTTGCATTGGCTAGGTTATGATGATGAAGTTGTGTGTGCGTACGTGAAATGATGATATTTGTTCAGTGTCTGCCACACGGCGGCAAGTAAGAACACTGAACTCACACGCACTCACGCCTCTCTACCAAGTAACCGGGCTGTATTTCTCAGTATTCACACAACACCGTCAGCCGGTAGAAACGTTGTCACTTATACTCATCTACCCATGCACCGTGCATACGTATATAAACGTATAATATGCAAGAATATTACACAGGGAAGCAAATATATGCAAACCTTTCTCAATCTAAAGTTAATATATTATGATAACATGTACATATATTAACATCCCCGTACGCTACGTAAGACATCCACCAGTCAGTCAGTGAGTTTTACTTCGTCGTCTTCTTCTTCTGCTGCTACTTCTAAGCTAAGCTTTTAAGAAACAATAATATTTTGTTTCCCTATAATATGCTCTGTATTATATCGGTAATTTCTTCTTGTTTTCCTTCACGGATTCATTTCTGCTGAAGCTCAGCGTGCGTCCCACCGACTCACGACGGGCACGGCCTGCTGCAGGCTCCATTCTCCTGCCTCGCTGCTATCTTATTATAATTTCAAATGTCTTCTTCTCTCGTGACTTGAGCCCTGTGTGCCAAAGAATAACTTCGATAGCGTTATTTCCGTCCATCTTTGTCTCACTCACTAAGTACTCGTGGTGGATCATATATTAATGTTCTAAAACATATTATAGATCTAGAACAGTTGTCTCTGGACCGAGTTACATCTCATTAGTTCTTAATACCACCATCGCCATCAGATCTGTTATGTGCTCTATGCATATTAACGTGCCACTCTGTTCCAAATACGTTTTGAAAACTCGGTAAATTACCTTAAACACGTCGCCACTTCATTCTCTCTGTTTTTTTTTCTTTCTTCAAGTGTAAACTCATCATGGTCGGCTCTGCATGTATATATGCGTACACGTGTGTGTGTGTGTGTGTGTGTGTGTGTGTGTGTGTGTGTGTGTGTGTGTGTGTGTGTGTGTGTGTGTGTGTGTGTGTGTGTGTGTGTGTGTGTGTGTGTGTGTGTGTGTGTGTGTGTGTGTGTGTGTGTGTGTGTGTGTGTGTGTGTGTGTGTGTGTGTGTGTGTGTGTGTGTGTGTGTGTGTGTGTGTGTGTGTGTGTGTGTGTGTGTGTGTGTGTGTGTGTGTGTGTGTGTGTGTGTGTGTGTGTGTGTGTGTGTGTGTGTGTGTGTGTGTGTGTGTGTGTGTGTGTGTGTGTGTGTGTGATGTATTTACGATGTGTATTCCCTCCCCTGGGGGATGGGTGTGGGGGTGCGTCACGACGCCCGTCGGTGACAACTCGGGCGTAGTCCCATAAACACTTAGTTAAAACAACACCATTGGCATTTCACACATACACACACACACACACACATACTCCAAGTATGTATGTATGTATTCAAGTGTTAAAATTCCTTTTTTTTTCTTTCAAGCTAAATACAGACTAATTTCTGAATCATCATCATCGTTGTTTTTGGCTAGAATAAATCTCATTGATAAATGATTTTTGTCATTTGTTCATTATTTTTTTGCTAGTGCATCTAAAGTACAAAAGGGGTAAAGTGTGTGTTTCTATTGAAACACCAGCAGAGATTAAGGATTAATTTGTAGCTAAAGATTCATCAGCTATGTCTAGTAAGTATATCTGTATGTATGTATATAGGTACATGTATGCATGTGTGTGTGTGTGCGTGTGAATGTGTCTCGTTGATCTATTATGAATTACGAGGTACGTGGTGCCTATTCTGGTGCCGCGTCCGTTGCCAAAGACAACAACAACGGGACGCCGACCCTGTTCCAATTTATACCTCTCCCATATACACACAGACATACCTTGCAGCACACACACACATACACGTACAGGTTGGAATATAATACATATGTAGATCCACCAGAAATAACTAAATTCACACTAATCACTTATTGTTCTCCAACAACCTCCTACCTGTCTATGCGAATCTCAACTGGTTGTATTTTAATCTTGGCTTTGGAATAGCAATGTTATGTGTGCGAGTGTGAATTTGCCAGCACACACACACACACATACATGCATACATGTATAGATGGAATATATTTCTCATGAAATCCAGAAACTCTTAAATCTCAGCTTATTTGCGCGCACACTACTGGAATAATATTTTGTTTTCATTCATCGACCTCGACGCGACCGTTCCAAGTATAACAGAGATAGTGAATACATATATGTATATATATATATATATATATATATATATATATATATATATATATATATATATATATACATACATACATACATAGACAGTTCTTATTGAGAAATATTCATAACTTTATACCAACAGTAACGATGTGCAAACGCAGTACACGTTTATCTATTGGTCAGTTTCTACGTCTCTCTATTTTAATGTCTGACAATGTTCGATTTCGTCCATCTCGGTCTCGTCCCTGATTGCAGACACTGCGTAGTGTTGTTCCGTGAGGAAGCCATTATACATAACACACACACACACACACACACACACACACACACACATTTCGTTTGCGGATTTGAAATAAAACAAATATTTATTTTGCGCTGCAAAACTTTTGAACTAAATTTAATTCTGTAATCGTTGGTGATGTGAGAAAAGATGAAATAATTGGTAAACGAAAAGAAGAAGGAAACACACATCTATGCAGATAAGTGACAATAAGTACAATGTGATGAAATACATACATAATTGGTAACGATGCACTTTTATATTTATACCGTCTGAAGTATATCTTTCAGCCGTTATCAACAATGATGTGTTGATACCATCGACAAGTGTTCCAAGAACTATTCGATGATTCAGAAATGTTAAATAATCCAGCTAAATGTATCACCAATGAAAACGAGTTAGTTATAAATTAGTTGTACATCATTCTAAAGATACACGTATATCATCGTTCAAACATTTAATTATAAATCTTATATTATTGATGGATATTAATGTGGATTAATAATGTGTGTATGTTTGAATGTCTGTGTGTTGTACACACATCTCATACTCTTTCATCATCATTTCCGTTCTCATGCGCAGAATTATTTGTGCACTGTGCAGCTTATATCAAGTGTATGTATGCGCAGTTAATTTTCCTGCTAATCGTCCTGCTGTTAGCGAATCCTGCCACAGCGGCTGCTGCACTTGCTCGTAATACAAACATCAAATTCTCGCCGTTGAAAAATTGCACAGTTTACACAAAAACTCGGCAAATATTAAACAGACACAGTGCACTGAGCTGCAGCCATGCGACGTGCCATTATAAAGCGGATATGCGCCTAGAAAAACTACCGGTACGGTTCTGCAAAACAGCGTGGAAGAAAAACGGACTAGTCATCCGGTTAGCGATAGAAACGCAACACTGAAATTAACCACGTGGTCTCGACTTCGGATTCATCATACAGACACAGCATTCAATGTTACAGAATAATGTGAGATGTTAATCTTACCGCCGCTAATGCAATATTTCATGTTGTCAACATCGGTTAATCAAGCATCCATATATGCAGGGTATCATGTATGACCAACCGGAACTGTGAATAATTTTACTCTTTTTCAAAATTCATCAGATACACGTGCTATTGTATGGATATGCGAACTATCACAATGAATTTTCAAGATTAAAAGTGTCAACTGAAAACAAAAACGCAACGGGAATAAATGCAAAAAAACAACAACACAACAGGCGGTAGCTGTATTGGTTTTCGACACTGTTTTGTTTATTAAAAAATAAACCGCGCAATCAACAAAAGTAGAAAAAAACAAATTAAAATTCATCGCACACTGACGGTACAGCACAACTGGTCGGTGTGATATTTTGATCAGTTAGCAATCGGCAATACGTAATGTTAATATGTATACCTGTGCTATACACACGCCAATGAATTACCAATAAGTATATACATGTATAGTGTACCATTAGGTCGAATTACCCACGGGGATGTTGTACAATACAGAACTCATAATGCTCAAACACAGATAGTGAGCTATGTAGGATAATATGACGCGCTTCTCTTACTTGTAAAATAACTATTAATAAAGGAAGAAAAAACATATTGTTTATTTCTTATGTGTTTATATTATGGAACTTATAGAAGTATGTAGGTACATATATCTAATGGGATAATTTAACCATAGCGTGTGTATGTGTGTGTTCCGTGGGAATTGCCACAGTGCGGCGCTCGTGTCGCATCCAGCTCATTAACGAATGCTGTATTAATTATTACGCACATACACACACACACACACACCTACAGACGTACATTTATGATATGAAAATAAAGGTAGGGCGGGTATAATTCATACGTACATAGTAATTATATTTATCCACCTGTACAAGGTAGGCCGGGTAATTAAGGTTATTCATCCCGGTGTTATCATAACGATAAGTTCATACTTGCATACATCTACTTAGGTATGGTAGATATAACTAGATCGGTATGAGTATACATGTTACAATTTAGTGGTTACTGACAGATCAGGATTTATTTCAACACAAGCATGGATACATTGCAATGGCCGCTGTATGGTAGCCTTGGAGAGGTGGAAACACAATACACATGTCTGCTACCTGTCACCACATTGACCTTGAGATGCTGTCAAAGTCGTGCGTATATTTGTGAACTGTCAATATCGTGCTCAGGCATCACACACACACGCACACGTACGTGTATGAGTTTAAAAATAGTATCATTCTTTCTGATAGCTGGCTGGTTCACTATTGAACCTGAAGAATATTCATTGATTTGTTGAATAAAACTAGTGATGGAATATCTAACGTGGATACAATTACATGTGTAACTGTGTCCGTACCCCTGGTACAAGCCTCAGGACAGCTGAGTTCTAGCGGGCTCAAGCATCGTCTCCGGTAAGGGACCGCCATATCTGTCCGTTCTCACGACACTGTTACTTGTGGAGCGGGGGAACTGCCCCTTATATTGCGTATATACGGCAAGACATACCCTACCCCTCTTACTACATACACTGTACGTCAGGGTTGGTGGGGATACACCTCCCTCCCCACCTCGCCCTGACATGTTCATGTAACGTTGTCATAGTAACGGATTTCGATTGTATTGTAAGCGCATGCTCCAATGAATCCGGCGAAGAAATCGTTGACTGTGTATGAGAAGGGCACAATTTCAGCCAACCGCCACCATGCACAGAAGGGCGCCACAGTCGTCACAAAGGAATTACACTCTAACTGACGCAGAATTTAATAATTCATGTTCGGCTGGATAGTGTGTACAATGTAATATGTATTTTCTGATAAAACACCACTTACCCGCAATTATAATAAATTAAACGACAATGTACCTACGTATTTGCACGCGAGGTAATTGATTGATAATTGATAATCAACAATAACATGTTATCTTTGACAATTTTATAAAAACAGTCATCTGGCGATAATTGAATTGAATGAATGCAAATGAACGAAAACACTGTGTATAGTTTTAATTTACAAATTCAAAGAAAATACACAACTCTGAAGAGGAGAAGATCTATCAAAAAAAAAAAGTGTGAAATGTTTCGTTACATTTTTTTTCTAATTTACGAAATATGTAAATGTATGTATGTATGTATGTACCAAGTTACATACCTCTGCACTATGTGTGTACGTGTGTATGTGTTTTTTATACCAGTTAATTGAAATTACGAGTAACGCTTCGTCCCTAGCCAAATTCCGTTTTACCGTTTTTATTGTTCAATTAAATTGCAAATTTAAAACTGCGAAATAACTAAAATTGTTTTTCTATTTGACAAACATACACACTCTCTCCTGATGGATCCATCTATCTATATTTATTTTAGTTTTATTTTCCACACACACACACGTACAACGATGTGTTTTCATCATAGTTTTTTTTTGTTCGTTCGTTCGTTAGTCTGGTTTTGTATTGAAATAAAAGTACAAATGTATTCCACCGCGACCACTAACAATATTCTACACGAACAGAGTGACATCTTTTTTTTTACGGTGACCCCAGCAGTTATCAAAATGTATTTCGTGCGAAACGTATGATGTGTCTAAATGTTGTGTGCATTTCTTTATGAATTATTAACGTTACAGCATGTCGAGTTACCGGGCCGTAACTGTGCATTAAAAATGGCCGACACACACATATATAGACATATAATATGTGTGTGAGTTCATTTTTGACAGGCAGTGCTGTAGTGTGATTCGTGCACTGTATACAGACGTACCTACATTTGGAAAAGTCACGCACGATTCTGCCTAGCATTGGCAGTGTTATTATGTTTGCCGATGTTACACAGCACGGCGAGGACGAGGGGTAGAGTAGTGTAGGGGATGATATAAGTGGCAAGCCTGCTCTGGATAGCTGCAGGCAGCCATTCAACGTTACGAATGCGAAGTGCTTAGCAAATATATGCGTTTTATATTAACTTCTGTACGCATTCGCACATACGCTAGATATAATATATTCTCAGCGGGTATACTAATTAAATACTTCGTACTAGACGTGACTCCAACATTCTATAAAATAAATTATTCCATTCGGATGTCTTTGGCATCATAGTTTATTTTGTTTTTATACTGTAAAACTTAAAAAATGTCATGTATTTCTCGTATAAAAAAATTCTTGTCACATAAATTCTAACATCTAAGTCTCAAACAAACACACGATAATCTCTTCTTTTCTTCTTCTTGTAAATGAAAAACGATTGTCAAACGTACTCTTGACTAATGACACAAAACAAAAAGTGGATAACTAAAAAATTCTACACTAACAGCAGATGTAAAGTGCAGTATTGAAGCTTGTGTTATCTATAGATTGAATGAAGGATATTTATGAGGTGGAATATGGAAGAAACACACACACACATGTATTGTTTCATTATATTTAATAAATATTATTATACACGGTGCACTGTATGTTTGTCGGATGTACAGTATGTATGTATGTATGTATGTAGGTACATATTAGGATATAAGCTATTGCATGTGTATTATTTGTGTTGTGAATATCATATAACAAGTTGAATGCACAGATAATTATTTACATATTACATATTTATGTGTCACAGGTATGTACAGGTTTCGTTAAACTCTTACAGTGAAAATCTATCATTCATATATATATAATATCTAGTGACCTATGTAAGTACAATTATGTGTACCTACGTGTATAATATATGAAATACATTTTCACTTTGTATATTTCTTGTTAATAAATGCAATATCTACACAACCCGCCCAATCCTACAACTGACAACTATTTTCACCTCGACAGGTAATCATTAATCAATTGTAAGGTTGCAGGTAGGCTAAAGCTTACGTTACACCATACACTACTTGCTGCTACTATAGTGTATAGTAAGCTGTAGCTTATATAATTGGGAATGGTACAAATATAGGAACATTTAGATATATTTTACACAGTATTTTAAATTGAAATATCTCTAACCTATAGTGTTCGTCGCTCCATTTGTTATCCAACACTTATCTGTTATACGATGAATGATTTATGTATGAATCGTCTATAGAATTGCACAAACACGTTTACAAGTACATATTATCATTGTTAATTGTCGTCATTGCGTTAATGTGTTTATTGTTTATCTATCACACAATAGTAATCATAATAATAAAGAACGCCATACGTCTACACGTACGTACGTACGTCTTACGGGTAATCCGGGACCTCGGTCTTCACGCGGCACGAGAACGCATTCGTCGTCACAAAGTCCATGTCGTTCTCGAGGCAGAGTCGCTCTCAGTATTTCTGTGAAGCGCAGTCCGGTTGATAGTACACGGCGGCCGCTGCAGCCGCACTACTGCGATAGTGGCTCACCGCCGCCGAACTGACATTCGGCGGTGTGCTTGGTGCCGGGGGCCGCGCGAATCCCGCCAACTGACAACTGGGATTCGACCCCGAAGCTTCGAACAGGTCTCGGAAGCCGGACGGTACACCGGCCGCGGAGTCTGGACTAGTCTCGGGACTGTACCACGAACTGTACCGCGGCGGTGGTACCGGAGTACTCTCGTCCTGGATGGCACCGTTGGTGGTGTACTGTTGTGAACAGTAGCCGTACACACCGGCGGCTGCAGAGTGCAGTCCACGTGGACTCGCCGTGTATGCTAGCGGTAGATGTTGTGGTGCTTCCCGTGTCGTCATCAACGAGTCAACGCTGAACACGGCGGACGTCTCCATCGCTTGCAGGGACGCTGTCACATCGCTCATCACCGCGGCGTGATCCTGGTGATGATGTTTCGATCCACCACTGCACTGGCTCAGTTCCGTGGCTGGTTCTCGCTTAGGTTTACATTCCAACTTCGCTTTAGCGGTCGCGTCCAGCACGCCACCGGTCTTGTCTTCTCGGCTGGGTACCTGCTGTTGTTGTCGCTTCATCGCTTCCTCCTTCTCCCTTAGTGCGTCCTTCTTCTTGAATCTCCGTCGGCGTCGCAGGTATGAGCCATTGTCGAACATGTTGTACGAGTCGGGGTCCAACGTCCAGTAGCTACCTTTGCCAGGTTTCTTATCGTCGCGCGGGACTTTCACGAAACACTCATTCAGACTGAGATTGTGTCGGATGGAGTTCTGCCAACCTTGTTTGTTCTCCCGGTAGTACGGAAATCGTTCCATAATGAACTGGTAGATCCCGTTCAGCGTGATCCGTTTGTCCTGCGCGTTCTGGATGGCCATCGCTATCAGCGCAATGTAAGAGTATGGTGGCTTCACCATATCCTTCGCCGCGTGCAGCTGGTGATGTTGCTGATGGTGGTGGTGTGGCCAGGGGCCGGCGGCAGCTGCAGCCGCGTACCCATACCTGGTGTACTGGTCGTACGGGTACGGTGTGGCGGCCGCTGCGGCGGCGGCTGATGGATAACCGCCTCCTGGGTAACCACCGCCTGGATATGCGTTCCGATGTTCGCTGAACAACGTATGCATTGTGATGTGTGGTTGCTCGTCAACTTTACCAGAGATTAATCAACCCGGTTACACTACAACACAACTCTGCGTTACCGAATTCATTTACTCATTGCACTACCGCACTACGATTGTCAATAATTCGACTTGTTGTTACTTATAATTAACTATTTTCATCATAGTATCCGCACAATATCTATTATTAATATCGGTTAATATCACGTTAAATGCTCGGCAGGTATTATTATTAAATTCACAACCACATTTATAATGGTTACTTATGATTACAAAATTGATTTAGTCCCTTGTCATACGCCGGTTAATTCGTAACAATATTCCGGTGAACCCGGTGGCTCAACAAACACACGACACCCGGTGATGATGATATTGTTGTTGTTGTTGTTGTTGTTGTTATTATTGTATTATAAATATATTTATTTTATAAATACAATGTCAACTTTAACACTTGATGGTGTACGTATATGTGTATGTGTGCACGTGTGTAGATATATAACTCACGTTACACTGCTCTGCTATGTGTAATGTAATGTTGTATGTTTTCAATCCAATCAATCTTCTGAAAACAAGTTTGCGTTCACTTAATATTATGATACACAACATGGACCCGTTTACACAGATTAAGTAAAAACACCGTGTGTTGCTTCTAGACGGGACACAATGTTACTACTGAAAACACAACGCGCACCACACCGTGACCCTGTACCAACAATCACCGGCCCCCGCGGCTGCGCACACTACCACTGCGCACCGTACACACCGCCCACCGCTCATACGTCAGCACGCGGCCGGCCAATCAGCGGGCGCCGGCTGCCCTGTGTGCTATATTGATCAGGGCGTAGCACCGTGTGACGTCTCGTGTTCGGCCACGCCTACCTGCACGCCTCACCGCCTGTGTGCGAGTGAGGGGTGGGGGTACAGAGAGGTATAGGAGAGCGGTCAGATATTATCGGTACACGGGCGCGCGTCTGATGTAGGTATGTTGTACACGGGGATTATGGGGGGCCGTTTGAGGTATTTTTATGTTGCGGTTTCGTTCGTGTCATCGTCGCAGCTACCTTCTTGAAACAATTGCCAGTGCGGCCAGCAAATGGTGGACGACAATGCATGCAGCAAGAACGTAGTACGAGCGTACGTAACATTCTTTTGTTGTGGATGGTGTGCGCACGCGGCAAAAGTGTTCAGCAATGGAAGATGATGAAGAAGAATATAACAATGAAAGGTTAGCGTTACTATAGTTATGACTGATTGCCTTTTTTCACTGATTTTACTTACATTATTTGCTGGTATAGTCGTGTTGCTTGAAGGGTACATTTAGAAGTGCGTCCGTGTATCAGTTGATGTACCTACAGTGTGTTGTGTGTAGTGTTAAAAACCAATATTTATTCACCGGCTCCTCGGTAAATCAGCCCGTAAACAAGGAACGGAAGTGTGACGTGCATCAGTGTCTAATGACGGCGCGTCCTTTCCGTCGGCACAGCTTTGTCGGCTTCCGTCTCGCACTAAAGCTCCGGGATTACCGCGAGATTAACATCAAATCTGTAGAGTATAGCTTCCGTCTTTCTATATTCTCGTGTGTTTGAACACGGTGAAGCTATCAATAACTAAACGATTGATACAATACAACACTTATAAATCGCAAATATCACAAGTGTTGCTGCTGATTATGGCTTATTTTTATAGAAACGCGAACAGCTAAACAAAAAGTGCCCTTCGATATTGTGTGTAGATAAATAAACGAACAGTATCAGTAGCTGGTGAGAGAGGATATGATATATTTATGCTATACGGATATATTTTTCCTAAAGCGTGCATTACACGATGAAGTTTTTCTTTTCAAGTAACCTTAAAAGTTTTCTCTCTCGCACAATTACGTAAGTGTAAGAGAGATAGTAAAGTCGACTTATAACGAAAAACTTATAACGTAAAACTGCAACATGCACTACTTTTTCTTAAAAGTTCCTTCAAGTTCTGCCCGTGGGCATGCGCATCACTGCTTATACTGCAATACCAACTTAAGCGTGTTTAAAAGTTGCTTCCATTAATTTTCATCTGTCAGTTTGTTTTGTTATTTGTTTATATTGTTATGTTTAAACTGTAAAATGGCATATTGGAGTAGAGAATAAATTGAAATTTAATTAAGTTAATTTATTAAATTAAGAAGAAATTTAATTTATGTTGGTATGGCTGGTTGTTTGACACTTGGATATTTTAATTCACGTAAAACTTGATCGTGTAAACAAACTTGTAAGGTCACTTATAAAGACGCTTTTAAAGTTACTTGAAAAGAAAAACTTCATCGTGTAATGCACGCTTTACGGCCCCCATATATCTGAGTGGATGCTGTGTGGTCTGTGTTTGTTTCTGTGACCATTAAACAAATACACGAACTGTCATTACCCGCACATCCATATTTAAACCTCTACTACTAACCAAATACGCCAAATAGCCAACAGTAAATATATCGTTTCTTAAAAGATACATTCGGAAACAACACTGAATATCATATCTGTAACGTGATTTTGCTAAATATTTACAAATCACTTGTCAAAATTCTTCCGTCATCATACAAAAACAATATGCGTACGTATTGTTGTCATTGGTGTACCCTGATTTATGTTTATTTTACCATACAGAACAGCTGAATGGTCCACATACGTCATACACGGTGGTGACGTCACACTTTCAATGTCACAACGTTCAAATAGCTTTTGTTTTTTTTTTGTTGTTGAAGAAAACGTTTATTTGTCATACATAGTTACGTGGGTAAATAATTTTGTAACAATATCAGTGGCGATAATAAACAAATAGTAGTTTAGTATAATAAAAATTGGTTTTTATTGTAAAAATAAACCGGAGAATTTATTAAATATATTTAGAAATATGTATAACATTTCGAATATATTTTCTCTTCTTTAATTAACTCCCACACCGCACCGGCCAGGTGTCCCACCTTCTGCTCTCTGTCGCCACGGTACAGAGCCACTAAAATCAACAATTTCGTTTCTCATTTTCTCTAAAATAAACACTCAACCCGGTGACTGGTTCGCTGCAAAAATGTTCATTCACAAAAAGCCAGTGAAATTTAATAAACTCTGTCCGCTGTCCGCTTTGTAGGGCTGTGTGGCTGTGTGTGACCACTTGAAAGTGTCACAAGGGCATGGGAGCAGACCGTAGCGCGGGACAGTGCAGCGTTCCTTTATATTGTCGTTCGGCTGTATAGAGTTATCCTATCCGTTGTATGTTCTGTATCGGCACGTATGGACGTCGAACACAAACATACTCGACATACCGTATGTTCGAGAGTTGGACGAGTGAGTATATGCGTGTTGAGTGCTGCCACCTGTGTACGCGAACATGGCCGACACATACACACACACACACACACACACCACATAAAGCTATATGAACAAATAACAAAACAAGTCAAAAGCAACGACAAATTTACACAGATCTTTACACGACAATGTTCAGCGACTACGTACTGAGAATGTAGAGCAATAGGTACATTTTATACTTGGCATTCATCTGCAGGTTTTAATTTTCCAGTGGTTATAAATAAATATTTGCGTAAGCGTTAAATACAAACTATGTAATGAATACGTTATTACAATGCACATGTATATATATATATATATATATATATATATATATATATATATAATGTGTGTGTGTGTGTGTGTGTGTGTAGAACTCCTGCTGTCCAGTGTGTCACTTAAAGTGTCAGTCACTGCTGTACATATGTGTGCGCGAGTGACAGTGACATGGACCAGCTGGCATGGAGGACGTAGAGAAGGACATTCGAACCCAGGACCTCCGACAGTGCACGACATCCGGCACATACATGCAACCTAAAACCAGACATACAGATCAAACCATAGTTTGTAAACATATATATTCCGCGTAATAAATACCTATGTTTATAGTTTTCAAATGACGCTGATACAATTTGGGTTTTTTTTCTTAAATTAATTTTAACTTAATACACGTGTTGAACTATAATGCTAGGTAACTATTTGAAGGTGCCCCCTAGGTGCATAGTGGCGCGTGTTGTTTGACTACAGTGACAAGATCATCCGCGGCACATCCGGATAACCCGGCCGCCCCGTTGCCAAAGTCATAGCTTACGGGATTGTCACTAATTACGTGCACAGTCGACAGACAGACTGGGACTTTCCGTGCTTACTACAGGACAGTGGCGTGGTATTGGGGAAATTTCACAAGCTGGGAACTTCCACTTGTGCCCTTAGTACGGAAGGATTAAAATTTGGCGTTTTAAGTTAATCGCGTGGGAAATTTTGGCAATGAGAGGAGAAAAAACCCGACTTAATTGAAATGCACACAGAGAGACGGAACGAGAATTAAGTTTTGGTCCTATTTTAACGATATTTCCAAACATGTATATACGAGAGGCCAGCTGGAAGATCTTACAAGCTGCATGCTTAGATCTGTCCGGCTGTATCTGTACCGCGTCAGTGTGTGTGTGTGTGTGTAATGAATTATAAACAATATTGCTGACAGAGTTCTTGTGATACGCCTAATTACCTACCACACACGTAGATCAATCAGACCGACACACACACACACACACACACCCAAGTACATACATATGTATATATATATATATGTATGTACATTTGTATCGTGCAGTATACTAAGAAACCCAGAATATAACACGACTCCAAATGATATACACACATACTGTGCTGGTCATTCCTGGAACTACGAAATCCTATTCACATCTTCAGATCTCTCACTCTGTATACATTACGGACCTGACTTAATACATACATACAATCTTGCTATAGTATTGAGATAATAGCACAGGTTCATGTTTTTCATCATCATTTTCTACGTTCATTCGTAACATTATTATTCTTCAAGTAAATCTCGTGAAATTGGCGGTACAAGTCAACTAATATCTATAGAATTCGCTGGTGATTACGGATTTGAATTATCTGTTAAGGTTCACCCCGGACAGAGTGTAATATAACATACGAGCTGCTCGCTTGAGAATGTTCCGTGTTGCTGTATAGTCTCCGAGAACTGCTGTTTGTAGTGGGGAACCACTACCACATACTTGGGCTACATGGAAGTGTGGGAATCCGTCGACATTTCCTTGCAAGCAGCCACACAGTCTTGGCAACGCGTTTGTTTACCTAAGATGGTTGTCATCGCAACCACACGTCATGCATTGAGTTGGCGTGCGTGGATCAGTAAACTTCAAAGAACTCTCGTGATGTCGTCAGCAATGATATCAAGACGTCACTAACACCTTACATTATATATATATATATATATATATATATATATATATATATATATATATATATAGTGCGAATAACGTAAGACTATACATGGGCGACTTTATTTTAGCTTTAATCAATTTGCCCATGTCAGTAACAACTGAAATTACAATGACGTTTGTTTTAGTAAATGTCACTATTTTCAATATTGTGTTACTGATATCTCACGAGTTTGCGTAATAATTAGTGCAAAAAATGTACATCACAGAAGAAAAGTTTAAGATGTATTCCTGGTATTTAGAAGGGGCGTCTTTGCGAGAAATTTCTGATTATTTCAGCTTTGAATTCCCGGGCAGGGCCCATCACATGTCATCAAACGATGGCAAATTTAGTTATCACCCCCAAGTGATTTTGGAAATGTACCGATACCAATTACAATTTCAGTACTTGAAGTGTACTTTTAATTCAATAACATGTAATAGATTTAATAAAATATTGGAATAAATTCTGTAAATGATTTAAATAAATATAGTAGTCTGTGGACTAGTGTCTAATTTTACATTATTCAACCATAATAAATTGGAGTTTTTGTATGTAATCACCATGGGAACATTAAGTAAATGCCCTATGTCTAATTTTAAATTATTCAACGAGTTGATACTAGCATGGGCAAATTGATTAACGCTAAAATAAAGTTGCCAATGTATAGCCTTACATTATTCGCACTGTATATATATATAATTTAACTTGAATTTACGCAATTAATTATCATTATTATCGGAACATACACAATAAATGTTCATGTATTCTTGAAGATCTGTTAAAATGTTTTACTCGGTTTGCAGATCACCGCATGGGATATAACTGGTGATATCTGGTCATATACTTGGTGAAGTTTGACCGGCATGTCCAGAGGGGAACACACGCATCCACACTTACACAGGCCGCCGTCAGGCAATGTCTGTTTACATCGTAAATCACTGGTAAGGTAAATACTGTATCACACACACACACACACACATCCATGTAGATATATCTGCATACTTACTACAGACGATATGTGCGGTCTGTGGTTCCGGTTATATCTGACCAAGATAGGCCCACAAACACGCACTAAGCAAATGCCAGTCGGCTGTCGAATAATCACAACAGAAATTGCAACAACAGATACGTATTATATGTATGTTACCGTGCAACATTAGCGTAAGTTTAAAAGAATACTTGCTGAGCGGTTGATTGGAACAGAATAGCGTATCTGTATAGAAATATGAATGAATATTGGGTGATTTATAAATAACTCGGCTAGTTTATCATACAACACACGTGTTGTTTATACAAATAAACAACATCGCTGGCTGATTAATTAATTAATTCGCTAGTACTGTATGTAAACATGTACATCTGTACAGTGACAGAACGTACATGTACAACGTGTACGTCTGTGGACAGATGTAAGTGCAATGCCAGCGTAATCAGTTCCACAGAATGACATGGGTTTGACTCCTGGCGCGGCCGCGCTGTCAGTGGTTTCAACGTCTCACGTAAACACACGCGAACAACTGTTTGACAGTCACTGTCACATCACGACGTTACACAACACACACACACACCACAGCAAATACACTGTAAGCGAGTTTGTTGAAAAAAATTGTTCTAAACCAATTTCAAATATTAATAAAACTCAGTTTTCCCAATATAGCGTTTAATTTGTGTTTTTTACACTCATCGTGCATCACTCTGTATATGAATGGTATACATTTACCATAGGAATTTATAAGAATATCTTCCCACACTGACTGGTGGATACCTCTGTGTTCTGATATATGTATGTTTACCTTTAAACTGACGACGCACGAATAATTCTCGCCTCGGAAAAAATCCAATTGCTCGGTGTACATGTACATCGTTAATTTATGACGTCACACGTCACTCGTAATGGCTGCGCTAATTGCACGTGTGTCACACACACACACATACACATATGTATTTACAGACGTACCAGAGGGTCCCCCAGCAGTATGTATGTATGTATGCGTGTGTTAGTATAATATATATAAGTTATGGCAGTGGAAGGATTACCTTAGTAAAAACACAGCCCAGACGTGTTGACGGACCTGTTTACACTGTCGCATCGTTTAAGGTTGATTTACACCACCACCACCGATGCCGCCCGCACTATACATCAGGGTTGCCATGTCAATTTGTTATCCTAACACATCTAACTGCTTCAGTTGTCGGAAATACTACGATCGTAATATATATATATATATATATATATATATATATATATATATATATATATATATATATACAGGGTGACCCATCTGTGAATGCTCACCATTGGAATCTCCGAAACTATAAGAGATACAAGGTCGGTTGAATTAGACAAAAGTTGCGTATTTATGGGCCGATGTTGATGGCGATTTTGTATTTTGAAAATATTGCATGGCTCACTAGATAATGACAAAAGTGTGATTTTCTTGAAGTTTTATTTTACTTTATAAGTCAGAAGGTATTGGAAATATTGAAAAAAGCTTCAAATAAATATTTTGGTATGACTAATAAGCCTTTTGATGAATCATATGAAATTTTTTTTTACTAGTTACAGCTTGCAACTTTCATTTTTTAAATGGGAACCATGGTTAATTTTAATCCAGTTCAAAAGCGCTATTTTTCTTTTTACAATGATGTATTTGTTTACCTAAATATCTTTTTTAGTTTCGAAGAAAAACTAAAAAGTAAGATAAAATGAATGATTTTTGTAGTGTGCCACGAAAATTTGGTATAAAACAACTGCATCTAAATATGTTATGTACGTGCAAAACAATTGAAATTCAATAATATTTGGTAAACAAAAGATTAGAGACAAAAAATAATTTATGTAGGTATGAGTTTCATACGAGAATCTGTCTACTAGCTTTCAGTTTACGGAACGACTTTTGTTTCGTTTATCAAATGTTGTTACAAAAATCATTCATTTTATCTTACTTTTTAGTTTTTCTTCGAATCTAAAAAATATATTTAGGTAAACAAATACATCATTGTAAAGAGAAAAAATAGCGCTTTTGAACTGGATTAAAATTAACTATGGTTCCCATTTAAAGTTGCAGGCTGTAACTTCGGCAATATCTAGTAAAAAAAATTTCCATATGATTCATCAAAAGGCTTATTAGTTATACTAAAATATTTATTTGAAGCTTTTTTCAATATTTCCAATACCTTCTGACTTATAAAGTAAAATAAAACTTCGAGAAAATCACACTTTTGTCATTATCTAATGAGCCATGCAATATTTTCAAAATACAAAATCGCCATCAACATCGGCCCATAAATACGCAACTTTTGTCTAATTTAACCGACCTTGTATCTCTTATAGTTTCGGAGATTCCAATGGTGAGCATTCACAGATGGGTCACCCTGTATATATATATATATATATATATATATATATATATATATATATATATATATATATACAGTAAACTTCGCTTATAACGAACCTCAAGGGACCGACGAAAATAGTTCGCTATAAGCGAAGTTCGTAATAAACGATAAACATCAAAAATTCATTATCTTTGTTAATGCATAGGTACATGTTTCAAGTAGATATATAATATGAAGAACTCTTTTGCAAAACTAGACAAATTCAGATTTGTTCAAAATTGAGTTAGATATTGGTTTGTAATACATATTCATATGTACAGTAACAATAGTTTTATGAATCTTATTTAAAAAAATCGTTTATGTTACTTTTGTTTATATTTGTTATTATTTTATATGATTTTTATTTATTTAAAGTAAGAGCTTTACGTGTTTTCTTCAAAATTGCGTAACTGTACGTAATTGTACTTCTTTAACACATTAAATACAGTGAACAGAGGCGGACAGGCCATGTGGGGCATGCTGAAATTTCTACATGGGCCGCTCCAATCGCGGGAGGGTCCGATAATTTTTTTTTCATACATTTAATCACATATACACTAGTACCGCAAGAACTGTTACGGTGACCCTACATATGCGGAATTGAAATATTTCGAAGAATTCCCTGAATATATGGTAAAATACCGTTTTAAGTTCGCTATAACCGAAAACTTTTGCGATTATAATAAAAATTAAGGTTCGTTATAGCCGAAAGTTCGTTATAAACGGGTTCGTTATTTGCGAAAAAAAATAACACACGTTTAATGATACTTTAGTTCGTACCTTATAGATTAGTTCGTTATAACCGAAAATTCGTTATAAGCGGGTTCGTTATAAGCGAAGTTTACTGTATATATATATAATTAGTGAACAACGCTGTAGATATGATTATTGTATTGTGAAACTATTAATGTTGCCACACGGTAGAACTCGCATAATATAATAATAGTCTGTATTTTATTTTTAACTTACTGTGTGCCCTTAGCGCAGTTACACGCCACACTCATCCCCTTGGTACACATAACTCGTATGTAGTTTAACGTGTGTGTGTGTGTGTGTGTGTGTGTGTGTGTGTGTGTGTGTGCCGACATTGTGCGGCTGAACAAACAACAGGAGATGAAGAGCCGTGCCGGCGAAAATACAAATCCATTCCGCGCTTACACACACACACACATGCATACCTACATATATAGCTATACACACATCTACATATGTACATTGACTTGCATATGATTCTAGAATAACGTGAATTTAAAACTAACATCTCTAGAGTTCAAACTACGGTCTTTGTTTTGTATTTCGTCGGCAACGTCTTACATGTAGCTACATACACTAACGGCTATGTTTTTTTTTTATATAAATATTACTAACTTTTCACCAGCTTAGAGGTTTCTCTAAAATGATTATATAATGCTAGCGGTAGCAGCAGTTATTACTCTAGTAGGCTGCTGTAGTATTCGTTGAACAAAAGTCATACATACACACGGGGTGTGCAATCATGATATTGCATTATTAATCCCGCTAGTCCTGCGGTGGTGAATGGACAATGCTGCTGTGCATTGAATTACTGTGTTTGCGCCAGCCAGATAAGCAGCCACCACACCAACACACATTCACCAACAGCAGTTTATGCGGGCGACCACCGCTGTCCATCAAATCATACTCATTTACAGATATACTACATACATACATACATACGCACGTGTGTGTGTGTGTGTGTTTACTGTTTTGCTAAACCGCTGAATGAATGCATGTTTGTATACGATATAAAGTCACACACACACACACACACACACACACACACACACACACACACACACATATATGTAAATACACTTATACAAACAGTATACATTGCGGCTATACACACTCACTCACATTTAGATTCCCTGATGTAGGGATATTTGTGATTTTACCAAACGCATGCTATTGTTTTTGTATTGTGTGTGCGTGTGCGTGTTATGTTGACGGTATGTAAATCTGTGCTTTGTTGTGTATACGCTTATATCGGTACGAACGTGTCTCTTTTTAAATCTAAGCTACAAACATTCTACGGGAAAATGTTGTGCATATTACAAAACAAATATACCACACATACATTATATACGTGTATATAGGTCGTCATGAGACACACGGTATACCTATAGTATATATATGATATGTTGATAACAGTGTAGGTATATATATATATATATATATATGTTAGAGGATGCTGACTGCTGTGGTTCAATTCCTTATTAGCGAACTCTACGAACGGACGCTGAAGCTTAGTTAATTCAACACTTACACTCTGAATAAACACTCCACCATCCCCCTCACCGCCCGTTCGCCGCTCGACTACTCGCCTCTACTCTACACACACACACACACACACACACACACACACACACACACACACACACACTATATAAACACAATTATTGAATCTACGCTTACCGCCGTGTATTTGCAATGCAATTTGCTCCGAAGAATTAGCCTGATCCGAGGCAACCGCCAACTGTAACCCGCCCCAGAGCCGTCACAGTGCTGGGGTTCAAGTGTAAATGGGGCCCGTGTCACCACCACCCTAGTCATTGCATAAACGGGGGGGGGGGGAGTGATCCCTGAATAAACACCGGCCGGCGCCCGTCAATGATCCGCTACATATTTATTATACCGTCACAGAGAGGCCAGCGCAGAGAGTTCGATGGAATATATTAGTTCAATAATTATAATTATACTACTAGTTAGTGTCTTACTATGAACACCATGACTGCCGTGCCCGTTGCGAATCAAGAACAAACTATGTTCTGTAAAGTATTGCTACCGTTCAACACCTCGACACTGATATTCTCACTAACTATTTTTAAGTGATTTTTCGACTACATTAAATTCCACGCGACCCGCCACACTCTGCCAAAGAAAACAATGCGTGTTTATAAATAAGTGTTTGTAGCAGTGTGCCGCGTGTAGCGGGGCGTACGCGCACGCAACACTGCCCGTCGGACAGCACACGCATCCACACAGCCTAGAACAAGACACTTTCAGACAGATTTTCATGTTGTATTTTGTATCGCAAACGTTGCAGTTTGTTCTTGATACTCTTCATTTATGTACCTTTATACCGGGTGTCTACTTTTTTTTCCGAACATAGGAAATTCAATGTTAAAATTTTGATTTGGCGATAACTTTTTACCTATTAATTTTAGAGCAAAAGTGTAATGAAGAAAAATGTTCAGAATTAAATACTGCACCAATGAGTACTAAGTTTGTTGTTCAATTGCTTCTTATGTACGAGTTAGAAGCAAAAGAAAATACACGATTAAAGGCAATTATCAGAGTGCCATGAGAAATAAAACAATAATTTATATCTGTTGTTTCTGACAGATTTGACGCTTCGTTTGATTTTATTAGTATTAGAATCGGTGATTAGAAGTAGAATTATGGAAAGAATTAATCTTGAAGAAAAAATTCAGTGTTTGAAGTGGTATTTTGCTGGAAACTCTATCAGACACATTAGAGACTTAATTAGCGCATATTACCCCAACCATCACATTCCATCTATTAGTACAATTCAAAGTTTGATAAGACAATTTAACGAAACCGGTAGTGTTGTGAAACTTTGCAAGAATTGTAAAAATGAGGATATTGAAGAGAATGAAGAAGATGGGAGGATTCACGAAAATAAATATAATGTACTCTTGTGTATAACGGAGAATCCAAATTTAAGTGTTCGTGAAATTGGTCGTGAATTAAATATACATCCAGCTACCGTGCACAAAATTTTAAAAGAAGAAAAGTATTATTTGTATAAATATTCAAACCATCAAGAAATATTTGAAATAGATAAAATAGCTCGAAGTGAATTTTGTGAAATAATGATGGAAAAGGCAAACACAGAAAGATATTTTTTTAAAAATATTTGTTTCACTGATGAATCTACTTTTACAATACATGGCGCACCAAATCATCAAAATTATAGATATTGGAGCAAGGACAATCCACATGTAATGGTAAACACACATTCGCAATATCCACAAAAAGTAAATGTGTGGGCTGGAATTTTTGGTTCACATATTGTTGGACCATTTTTTATCAACGGTTCACTAAACTCTAATACATATTTAGAATTACTGGAGAATAATATTGGACCAGAATTGGAAACATACTCCAATGAAAACAGCATAGTCTGGTACCAGCATGATGGCTGTCCGGCACACAACGGACAAAATATTAAAATATTTTTGAACCAGTGTTTTCCTGATGCGTGGATTGGCCGGGGAGGTACAATTCATTGGCCAGCTAGATCTCCAGATTTGACTCCTTGTGATTTCTTTTTGTGGCCATACTTAAAAGAAAAAGTGTACCAACATACATACAATGACATTGCATCCTTAAGAAATGCCATTGTACAAGAGTGCAACAATATTAATCAAAGACAATTAAGTAACGTTCGGCGAGAATTATACGATAGATTAGGCCATTGCCTAGCAGTTAATGGTGATTTATACGAGCATTTAATTTAACAAGAAAACTAATATAGCAAAGTATTATTTTCTTTTTGTGCATAAGCTAAATAAATAAATATTGTTAAGTTATCTAATTTGTTTTATTTTATTGTCAGTCAGTTTTAATTTTGGTTCCAGTAAAACGCTGAATTTTTTCTTCAAGATTAATTCTTTCCATAATTCTACTTCTAATCACCGATTCTAATACTAATAAAATCAAACGAAATGTCAAATCTGTCAGAAACAACAGATATAAATTATTGTTTTATTTCTCATGGCACTCTGATAATTGCCTTTAATCGTGTATTTTCTTTTGCTTCTAACTCGTACATAAGAAGCAATTGAACAACAAACTTAGTACTCATTGGTGCAGTATTTAATTCTGAACATTTTTCTTCATTACACTTTTGCTCTAAAATTAATAGGTAAAAAGTTATCGCCAAATCAAAATTTTAACATTGAATTTCCTATGTTCGGAAAAAAAAGTAGACACCCGGTATGTACCTTTATATATATATATATATATATATATATATATATATATATATATATATATATATATACCGGGTGTCCCAAGAAATCTGGGACATAGGGAAATAACATTAACATAAGTTGAGATTACTTCTGTATTATTCATTTTAGAGCTCTGAAATTTGGTACAGGTGTAGGGATAGGTTATTGGCATTCATTGGTATTAATTAAAATGATATTAATGCCCACATTTCTGATAAAAATGCTTTTAAAAAGTTATAATAATTAATAGATGTAGCTTAAATACCATTTTATGCAAAAAATTGTTTATGGCGTTGCTAGCACAACGGTAAGATGCTTATTTGGTAATTTAAATAATTTATAAATGTTATGGTTCGAATCTTCAACATACTTTTTTTTTAAATTTTAAAATAATTTACATACATTTTCATTTATTTTATGTAGTAATTTGTACAACATCATCCTATATATATATATATATATATATATATATATATATATATATATATATATATATATATATATATATATATATATATATACAGTACAGTCGCGATAATGTGAAGTTGCGTTTGTGTGAACAACGCGCTAATATGAACACATTTTTTCTTCAATGTGTATCTCAGTAGTGTGAACAGCGTGTAAGTTGCGATAACATGAACAATGCGATGAATAAATGTGTTTATTTAAGAGTTTGGGAAATTGATCCGGGATTCCCCTAGATATTTAATGCAAGCTTGCTACTTTCATAAACAAGTAGAATTGTAACCATTCATACGTGAAGGTGTACGTTAAACCTATGAAATGTCTAAAATTAAAAAAGTGTCTATCTCTGTCCCAAAAAGCAAAAACTTTGGAGGAAGATGACAAAGGTTTGAGTGTAACAGGGCTGTCCAAAAAGTACGATGTAACAAAGTCGACCATTTGTTCAATTAAAAGTAAAAAACGTCACAGCACTCATTCAACCGATGGATCAAAATGTTTTAAAACTTACCAAACGGTTCTGCAGAAAAAATCTGTTGAGTACGATACTTCTTACAAAAGACAACATACAAGAAGGTCTTAAAAAACTCTCCCTAAAAGAAGCGGTTATTAATTTATCATGAGATCAATTAAATCCAACAGTTATATAAAAAAAATTTTGGAACAATTTATTATTGCATGGTAATCCAGAATTTGATGAAGAAGATGAACTTCCTTTAGGCGAAGAAGAAAATGGGAAATTGAACAAGATGATGGTCGTACTTGATGCTATTACCTTACTAGGAGCAATTGAACCACAAGAGTACACTTCCGAGGACATTGAAGAATGGAATAGGGATATTGCTGAAGTTGAAGAAACTGTACAAGATTGTTCAGAAGAGAGCGAAAATGAATATGAGGACCATGAAGAAAGTATCACAGCTAGCTGCTATGGAAGCACTGCAAACAACATTAACATGAGCCATATGCAATGAGTTGGACATTAGTCACATTATTTCTTTAAGAAACATGTACGAAATAGCTGTATTATTAAATGATTTTGTTAAGAATGTTCAAACAAAAATAAGGTCATATTTTGTAAAAAAATAATTAGTAATACGTTAATAATAAATCTTAAAAACAATCTTGCGTTGTTTATAATGTTATTTAAAACTTAACATTAAACCCGAGGCATGTAGTTTTACCCCGCAAATATGAACAAACGCGGTAGGTTGAACAACCTAAATTTTTTTGTGTTCACAGTTTCGAGACTGTACTGTATATATATATATATATATAATGTATATATCTATAGTTAACATAGATGTGATTAACCAAACTACATATGTGTCTGTCCGTCGTCTGTTTGATGTACAGAATGATTAACGAGCCTTCCGTAAAGCCGTCTGGCGCTGCGCACACGCACACGTGCAATATCCATACGAATGTGTTAAAGTGCGTAGGTGTTGCTCTGTTTTTACACGGTGGCGCATCCTGACTTACGAATGATGGATTACCTCATCCACTGTTACATACATATACAAAATATATATGAGTATTTTTTTATTGCTTATACATGCAACATTCTTCTAACATTCATTGTATTTATGAAAAGGGAAATAAATTCGTTCGAAATTGTCAATCGCACTAGCCTGTTTCATAATGTATCCGGATGCAATGAAACCAATCAATGTATGTGATGTACGGGAGCTTGTTAAAAATTCAAACGCCCACGCCGCCAACATGACACATGTGTGCGGCGGTACAACACGCTCGCCAGCCTCCAGGCGTCAAGCGCAATTAGTGGAAGTAGCAGTGCGTGTTTGCACACGTGTATTCACACCCTCACACACATGTATACATATATATATATATATATATATATATATATATATATATATATATACATCTATAATGCGTCCCCTCCCAAAAGCAACATATATATATATATGTGTTGTGAAAATATTTTTATAAAAAGTAATATCCGTTTCAGAAGATTGTGTTTATCAAACGTTGCGATATTGAAATCGTATGACACAAGATATCAAATATTGCACAACTCTAATTAAACGTTACAGGTTCAGAATAACCATGTGAATTGTTTTATTTGCAATAGAAAAATAATGTCCACAGTCATTTGTCAACCAATGCTGCACAGTGATTGACTGGCCGTCGGCTAACAGAAGAATGAACGGTTATACGTACACGTGTATGTGGTTGATGAGTTGACAGCGTTATATAGTTAGTTCACATCACTGACCGCTGTAGAAGCGCTGTGTTACATACAGAGAGTACGAGGCACCTGTCAAACTACCGTTGAAATGTTTATTTTAACTCGTCAACTGTAGCCGTTGTTACGACTTGTGACTGCACATAACACAGTAGTATTTTCATTCACACATAATGGCGGTATGTGGTACCGTGTACAACTATCAAGTATTACCTTGGCGTGACCTGGCAGAACCCTTTTACTAAAACTACCGTCGCAAAGAGCTGGTGAATTCATTGCAATTCTTGCTTGAAATATCCACCTACAAAAAGCTTGTTGTTTTAAAGCGTTGCCCTACGTGCTGGCCTCTGTGGTCCGCCATTGCTGCTGCTGCTGCTGCCGTCGCTAAATAGAATTATACCCATGACAGTAGCAACCGGGGACACTTCACTATACACAGCTATTGTCCGCTGTTCAATGTAACGCCATCACTATGGTTACGTGTACGGCTTGTCAACACTACCCTGCCCCGCGCCCGTGCACACGTACCCCCAGCGTGGCGGTTAGAAGAGTGGGGGGCGACAATCGAGAGTGGAGTGTGACACTTGAATTGTTATCGTTGGCTGTGAGCGCCAGAAGTGCCTACTTCGAAGTACACGATGGTGAATTAAATTCGTGTTATTTTTACTTCACCATTTATTAAAAGCGACAATTCAAGAGGAAAGACAAGAGCGCGGCGGGGCGCGGCAAAGGACAGGGGGTGCGCGGTAGTGGATTAATTAATTATAATTGTAGAATGGAGATATTTATTCACGGGCCGCGTCACGTACGTATATATTTTCTCACAACCACCGCTGTCCTGTTCGTTGCGCGTACATATAACTGTCCATCAAACACTCGAGACAACAATAGCATGCGAGTCGCCATTGAAATACCCATAACGGCCCCCTATAGAGAGTCCTGTTGACCAATGAGAACGAACTACACCTTTCAATGCACGCATACATACACACATGCATGTGTAATATTTCGTGACGAATTAAAACATTTATGTTTTATAATAATATATTTTTCGTTTTATTTTCAGACCGAAGCACGGAAGGAGATATCGACAGTGATGCAACATAGTTTATAAATTAAAAGCATTTGCTTACAAGAATATGTATCTTTATTTACACGTATTACATTAAAATATTCCTTAGTGTGTGTAAGAATACAAAACTATATATAATTGAATACAATAGAATTAACAATGTACAACTTGTGCCTTAATTATATAATGTACACACACACGCACATGCAAACAAACAGAGCACACATACTTACAGTAATATATAAGAGAGCTACGCAGATACATAACAACGTAATATATAGTTAAACTAACAATGTCTATTCCACGTTTCATCACAAATAGTTTGTTCTACAAACCTAGAACAGCAACTTTTAAACAATAATAGTTTAATATTTACACAATATTGAGCCTTTTTAACGTTCACATATCAACATGTTAACGATGTTTTCAGCCACTGAAAACAGATAAGAATGTTATTGTACATCAGGATTGTTAACACGTGTTTATTACCTCTGCCAAACTGAGTTTTATACTGCCATTTTGTAACGGATCCTTGGATTCGAATATATCTGAACAGAAGTACATAGTTCAATTAGCATTTATCAGAATGTCACGTGCGTTGTGACGTACTGAACGCTCCACTTAGATGCAAGATGGCCGACACAAAGTCGCCGAAGCGTAGTGTTCCGTCTTTCCGCATATACCGGTGCACCAGGATGGAGAGGACGTCCGTACTCAACTGGAATCCAACGTCCAACAGGGCGTCTCGCAATCGTTCAGCCTTCAGGATGCCCGTCTTCTCCTTGGTGTGCGTCTTGAACGCTGTCTGCCAGTACTTCAGACTGCACATCAGATCCTTGAAGTCGGCGAACTTCAACCGTCCACTATTGGAACTCTATGTAAGCAAACATTCCCGCAATGCAGATCAGTTATGTTGGTTGCCGATACAAACACACTGCGCAATATATATACCGTGTGTCTCACGACGATCTACACATAGGAACGTTGCGCGCTCATTTGATTTTTAAATCAAAATATTAATCTGGTTGTTTTTGTTCTTTTTTTTTGTAATTGAAATGTCAATTTGACGTTTAAATTCGTTGAAAATGTACTATTACATCGAATATGTTACAAAATTATACTAGAATATCAAAGGAAATAAAATAGTAAGTATAAAATTACCAATTATACTGTCTAAATTGTAAAAAAACTAAAACGATCAAATTAATATTTTACGATCAAGAGCGTATGCAACGTTCCTATGTGTAGATCGTCATGAGACACACGGTATATATGAACATATAATATACTTACATCCATGCTAAGTATCACCTGTCTACACACTTCAATCGACGCACAACTCTTAATGTAATCATTCGGTAAACATGCATCCAGTAACTCCTGCAACTCAAACGCATTCACCGTTCGATGTTCGTCCGCCAGTTGCAGAAACACCGCCTCGTACTGACTGAAACTCTTCCCGTCCAGGATACTGGGCGCTTTAACTACGGCCGCCTTCAGCAGCGATGGCACCGTGTCCAGCAACTTCAACTTCAGCGGTTTACTGCTGAACACGCGCAGTGTGAACCCGGATTCTTGGCCTGGTTCGAAGGTGGTCGGCAGTATCAGATATCCGCCTTGCTCCAGCTGACACCGATGGCTCACCTGACGACTGTTCGTGTACTGTGAGTTCACCAGTGACTTGTTCTTCTTGAAGAACTGCCGGCTGATGGATTCCGAGCAGTTCTTGGGCAGCGTGTACGCGGTGAACCCGATCACTTTCGGTTCCATGATGCTGTGTTGATTGAGCGACACTATCACCTCCTCCATCTCGCTTAGCAGCAGATGAAGTTGTGGATTAATGTGGAAGGTATCTAGAATAACGGTTAGTTGTACTTGAATATGTCAGATAATATAATCTAGTATGTACCTGGATTGTTCCGACAGCCCCCCGCCGATACGCCCCTCTGCCAGGTGCCCTGGTACAGTCGCATTTGCCACGTGGCCTTGTGATGTAGCGACGGCTCATCCCGGCTGGTGTCGCTGTCCAGATGCACCACCTCCAGGTGTGAGAATGTCTTCACAAAGTCCGAGTACGACATCCAGAAGTCCCCGGTGTCATTGCGCACCTGCAGTCGGTCCTGTTCGTGCGGTGGCACGTCGTCCCAGTCGGACGAGTCCCGACACCACGAGCCCACGTACTCTGTCACCGGGCCCAGTGGGTTCCTCAGTCTTAACAGTTGCATAGGTTCACCACTGAACGTTTCAACCTAATGCAAACACATTGTGAATATAAATGTACCTACATTATATGAAAGTCTCAAAATAAACTTACTCTTTCGACGGCATATAATCTATAATTGGATCCCATCTGTATTCCATTTGCTAGTTTCTCTGAACCTGTACGTATCTATAAAGTAAAATAATGGCAAATAAAATGTATTACCAAGACACTATAAGTGACGGATCTTCTTAAAATACATTCTAATATTTCACAGTAACGTTGTATGAATTGCGCAACCATTTTACTAGTATACACCGCTGCATACTAGCGCCATCTGTTATATAGTAGCTGAACTACCTGCGGTGTGCTGGCCGGTTGTGCAGTGCACGTCACAACGGACGTCATCTCGAGTAACTTGTTCAGTATTCGGCCGCACGAGGTGGCGTCCTGTTTGATTGCTATATTCTCTGTTATACCGCCGGTCAGATCTGCCAGTCCATCCAGCAGTGTACCATACTTGAGGGCTTCATATGAACCGTGTAGTCTACAACATACACACAAACACATACATACATACAATTAGTTAAACTATCGTTGATGCAATACAGAGTTTTCATTTTAAAAAGTTCCCGTACATTCTTGTATAATTACTCGGGTTTATTAAAAAATTACAGCAGAACACCGCGGGTATTTTCTAATGAATCACATAATTCCGACGGACGATTTCACAAACTGAATTTCTTAGGAAAAAATTCCTCAAACATTATGACACAATACCAACACCAGTAGTAGCTTAATGGACACAGCTACAGAACCGTATCAGAGTGATTCCTGTAACGTACCTAGTACAACAACAACAACAACAACAACAGTTTGACAACGCGACGAGCATGAAAATGCAATTTAGAGAACAAAGTCAAGTGTGTGGTGCCAAAAAAGGTTGTTCACCTTGACACTTGGCATAGCATTGTTATATACATACATGTACATACTGTGTAGTGATTACATACAGGATGACAGATCGTAATCGACTTACTTGGCGTATGCCTTCTCCAACAGACCCGGCCAGAACTGTTCCGAGTGCTGAGCCTGCAGGAACGCCAACCGACCATGCACCGTGGGCAGTCTGTCGTCCACCAGCACCTCGGTCCACTCCCCGCACCACCACAACCGGAACCGGAACACACCGGCGTACTGCTCCTGTTGGAAGGTCTGGTCCGCAGGCACCACTCGGTAGAACAGTCCCTTGCTTAGGTACAACACGCCCAGACAGGAGACGAGCCATCGATCACCTACACACACACACATATATATATATATATATATATATATATATATATATTGAAAAATAGATCATTCGTTTCTTGATCTACCGTTAAAGTCTCTCATACTTGCCCGGAGTTCATATTGCTAATATCTTAACATTAAACAGTAGATATTTGTGTATGCCCGGTATGTATGCAGGTACCTGTACATCAATCAATAATGGTATGCCAGTCGCATGGTTACCTACATCCGTCATAACGATTTCCTTTTGCGAAACAACAATCGAACAGCTACAACATATTTACTGTACTTCCTGCTAACCGTCATACATACATACACTTCAGTTAGATGCAGTGTTTACTAAGGACAATGTCTAGAGTAAATGTATATGTTTCTACTTTGGAGCATATATTCGGTGCATACTACCCAGACATTAAGATGTACTGTTACATCATGCAGATGGTAGATTTAAGCGGTGCACAATGTGGACCTCTAAATATATACGGAGGCAGTCTGGCGTGAGATGCGCGTGATGATTTCACGCAGGGCTGCATGTGTGGATCCGTGTCATTCTTGTATCTTTAGTGATCATTCAGAACGGAACAACCCGCCGGTACAGTATAGTGCATACAGTCAATCTACCTAACACCATGTAGAATATATCTATAACAGACATATACTGAAATATGCGTTACAGATAGCCTTGGCGACCTGATATGTGATGTACCAAGTGGAATGTCCGAGAAATTAGCCCGCAGGCAAGGGCGACTCGTGTCTCTCTGCGTGCACGACACCAGGTGCCCCACTTACACAAACTACCGCAGTCAGTGTGTGTTGGCATACTCCCGGATTACGGACGCATGCATACCTTGTGTGAAAGTCTCACGCATATACGGATATATACATAAATGTATTGAATTGTAATCAAAAATATAATCTGCTGTGACAATTGCGTGATTTTGTACTGGATGCACAACATACACGTATGTCCTTGTTACTTTATGTAAATTGTACTGTTGATGAATACAAGCACACACTTATATTGTGATATTAAAATAGATTATTACGCATTCTAGAAATATAAATTATGTGATGCATATTCTATTTCTTCGCTTCCATACGTGAATAGCCAATGTTTAAAAGTGTTCCATAGTATGTAAGATGATAATAGTAATATTAGAAACACAGTGACCCGTGACCCCTGCAGTGTTGGATCCGTGTCAGCGCCGGCATATTAATAGACGATGAAATCCAGGACATACCGCTCAATGACACTTCTATATCTCGCTGTACATTGATCAACACATTGTGGGGAGACTACAATGATAGATCAGGACACAACACTTACCCATTTTGCCTGCCGAGATGTCGAACTGTGTTGGACCATCCTGCACGAATGCTGGTCTCGTGCATACTTCCTGCCAACAACAAAGTCAATTTTAACAGTGTATATTAGTTTGTTTTTTAAAGTGAACAGTGTAGAAATGTACATTGCATACGTCACATTCAATCGTTTATTCCCCACAACACTCGCAAACCATCATCGATAGAATACCAAACACGCCACGCCGGTTCAACAAACTAGCACCTGTTACACCACGGGTCACTGCTTGTCAATCACACCGTACATTACAAGGTATATGTACAGATCACGCGGATACAAGTCCACAGTGTACTAGACACTGTATCGTATTTATTTATTCGATAGGTGGCGTAGTGTTTATGTATGTATAGGATTATTCAGCTACTGTAAACAGGATTCAACATGCGACGTGCTTGGAAATCATATGATTGCGCATAAGTAAGTATTAGCGACACTTGCATCCGTGGCTGAGGGACAGAGTGCCCAGTTGGCCACCCCACGCACGCCTATGCATTGCGGCCCACCGGGCAGAGTGGGCGTAGGACTGTAAATAACAATCGAATGTTTCTGAAACTTGCAGAGCACCTACACAAGTCAAAGTGACATATGCAACATATGGAACATGTGTTACAATGCATACCCAGCATCTCGAAACTACAACAGGTATACAATTATAATTCTCCTCCTTCATAATACGGATACGTGTCACATGACGCCGTAAGTTCCTGTGATCTAAAGTCTACTTCTTATAAAATTGCACTCGGAATAATGATACGAAAGTCCACTAGACTTATAGATCGCCTGAAAGGAATCCGTACTAATAGTGAGAATAATCGAATGAATTTTTAGAAAGGTCAGTCGCTTGGTCAGTTACATATTAGCACATACGTACGTACATTTGATACGGATATTTGGTAGGCAGCAGGTTAATCAAATTACAACATATACTTAGTTATATATGTTGGTGTGCGAGTGTGATTTATATAACGACCACGTAACATTTCATATATGCAGCTGGTACCTGTGTGTGTGTGTGTGTATATATTAAATAAAAATACATTTACATACAGCCATGTTCAACCTTCTAAAATCTACAGATTACTCTAAATGTTAAATCTATTTTTACATACAGCTAGACAGACACAGCCAGTCTTGTTAAATGTCACCTAAAAATAACACCTGCATACGGAATATATATATTAATCTGATACTATTAGTTATATATATATATATATATATATATATATATATATATAAATGGTTCTACTAATTATTTAATGTTTTATAATTAAATAAATATACATTCTGCAATTGTGCATTCGCAAATGACTATAGGTATATAAATTCTGCAAGACATAAAAAAAAAACTAGTAAATCCACTGTTAGTCCACTGTTTTGTCGTATTTGACGTCAGCGTTATTTCGGTTTTGTAAAAGAATTCAACGCGGAGAGAATGAAAGTGAAAACTGCTGAACATCTCTCGCACTGTGGCTGGTGGGAATTTTCAATAATATTTCCTAAAATTTCGTCTTGTCGCCATTGTATTCACTGTGCTCCGACGGCACTTTCACTCACGCAACAATAATTAATCGGAGACGTCAACATTCGGTAACAATGCGAAAGTGTTAGTGTACAAACATCACATAACAATACAATACTATAAATTTGACAGTTTAACAAGTTCTTAAAAATCCTGCAATCAGTCTTGGAGAATGCAGCTTTCATTTGTTAATGGTTTCATTGTTGTTTCATTTTTGGGCATATTGAACATCATTTAAGGTTTTTTTTTTTAATTTAAGATGTTTGTATTTTTCAACAACTATGTTTTGTGATGGTATGCAGATAGAATGTAATGTATGTGAGGAATTGTCACAATGTACATACCTACGTTATATTTACAAAGAAATGCACTTGCTACATACTTTAGATGTAATATACTTATGTTGTAATATATATATATATATATATATATATATATATATATATATATATATATATATATATATACAGGGTGTTAATTAAAAAACTGGCCATAGGCGTTTAACATGTAAAATCAGTTTTTCCTCCTGCATTAGTTACCAAATTACTTTAGAGAAAAATACTTTAAATAAAAGTTGTAGAGAATTAAATTCTGCATCTAAGTGAGCAATCAGATTTAATTTTTGACATTTCCTAACTGAGAAAATCAAGTTTAAAATTTCATGAAAACACTTAAGATATAGGAATAGCCATGGAATTTAAACAAAATTATAAACAATTGTATTTTAATTAACACCCGGTATATATATATATATATATATATATATATATATATATATATATGTTGTTAATAATTCATAATTAATATACAGGTAAATAGGCCACATCTGTCACTAATAATGTACAAACGTGCACAATTAACACGCACATACACACAGAAAGTTAATCTGCGTCGATAATAATTTACAGATTCGCAGAAATCTATAGTTAGCATTGCAGTCTGGCCAAATGTGTTAAATCTCCTTGTGAATGCGTGTGTTTGTAAACTCGTTATCTTCCAAGTGCAAAAGAATGATTCATCCAGAGCAGAGACCAACAACACAACCACAAGAACCGGCAACCTTCGTTCTGCTCTTCGTTCGCCACCGTGGCGCAACCAACAAGAGCAACCAGATTCAAGCTATATACGTACCAGGGTCTTTCAACTTGCCTAGTGTACTTACAGAACTGCCCACACACAAACGTACACACACGCACAAGCACACACTTATAATTATCACCATTAATATACATACATAGTCAGCTTATATCGCTTAATATAGCTGATATATAAAATACTACTACATGAACAGATACTTGAAGAAAGAGTAAAATAATATGTTCCAACCACTCATTAGCATCTCCAGTGGTATTTTTCCTCCTCTAGATCAGTTTTTATGAGTATATTAGTAATTAACTACGGGAAAAATAACTTAATTACGCTGTACATAACATGTATCGTGTACGGAGGTATCTAATGGTAATGGTTTGGACGAACCGCGAAGTCTACGGCGGGAAGAGGCTGCGGGTGAGGTGGTACAGACCCCGGAGGGCACATTCCTGCACACACACACACACACACACACACACACACACACACACACACACATATATATACACTTATAGTTGACCTTGGTACATACACAAGCACACATGGTCAGCGAATCGCTCGTTCGAGTTCGGTGTCCGGCGCCCGACGTGCACACTGTTTAAAATAGCACATGCAGAGTGATCTATCTATCTCTATCTCTCCGAGACAAGCAATACGAACGCTGACAAGATCAGATAATTGTACAGACAATTTACCAACAAATCTAATACCTACATATTACGAAGCAAAACCCATCGCTGAACATTCATATGAAATACTAAAAATAGAGAATACATCGTTTCCCTCAGCCAACAGTTGCTTAAAAAGGAATGTAATATTTAGAAATTTAAAATATCTAAGATACTTTTTGTTTCGCAATGTCTGCATTGCGTTTTATAATTAGTATTAATTAGTTTGATTAATAAATACATAGATGCCACCGACGGCTGTGGCAGTGTAACTAGAGCGGTCGTTCGGGGTAAAAAAAAAAAACGAAAGTTCAATTAAAGTGAAACTGAATATAAATACATATCTATCCACTTGACGTACATGTATAAATAATATAATCCTCCTGTTCATCATATGTGCAGTGCTACTCTAATTATCAAGTGTTCAGTGTGTAGTCAGCTGACTGAAGAATGTATTCTCCCACAAACATACACGTGCCTTCTGGTATGTACATGTGCGTGTGTGTGTGTCATTCGCTTTCTATATCAAGCTCACATTACTTCTATACGGAGGCGAGAACAAACCAATGCAGTTCTGCACTGTTGCTGCTGCTATTGATCTGGTGGTTATACACCTATAAAGCATACCAGTGGATTCCTGTAAGTCAGGTTATTCTTGTACACTGCCAGCACTACTGCTACTACTACTAGTGCTGCTGCTGTTGTTGTGTTACCTGCCGCATCAATCACTGACCGATCCCGGCGCCATTGCTAAACGTACTTGGATGAAACAAGTTCACTATTCCAACGCACGCAGAAGAACATGTACCTACCTATGCATACATTGACTGTCATTATAACACGAGTAACTCAAAGTTCTATTAAATAGTTTTGTTAAATGAATGTTGTTGACGTGGTCGGTGGCCTGTATCGGTTATTTTTGTATTCGACAGCTAGTGCTTGTAGTAAATCGCGCGGTAAAACGTTCTGCATGGACGCCTGTGTAACCGCGATCAAAAACCAGTACATTCAATATACGTAGTCACTGTGAGGTATTACATAACACACACGCATACATACTGATACAGTAACAGTAAAAGTAGGGATAGAATAACGATATATAACGTTTTTAATTCCTCTGTTTCACACAACTAAATCCAAATCATTTATCAATGATTCCACATTTGATTGACTACACAACAGGATGCGAAAGAATTTCTACGAATGTCTGTATATATCCAAGCGTGTATGTGCACATGTATGTGTGTACTTTCAACAGAGGCAACTTTCAAAATGGCCCACGGCTGTCCTGCACACCGGCCACACTGGTCCGATCATTTAGAAAACATTTATAATTGCTTATAAGTAAGTATACGTGCGTGTGTGACCGCTTGAACAAACAGGCATTTCTAGGGCCAATTCTGGTGTTACACTTGTAATATATATATATATATATATATATATATATATATATATATATATATATATATATATATATATATATATATATAGTATATATATATATATATATATATATATATATATATATATATATATATATATATATATATAGTATTTTACTAACTTCAATGCTAGAGACTACAACAGCCGATCAAGAAACAGTGACTAAACTAATATTAGAATGGACATTGGTATAATTCACACTGAAAACACATGGAGACAAAATATATAAATTTTCTAACAATATGTACCTAAGACTTGAATGCGTGATCAGCACAGAAACCAATACTAATACTAATTCTCCTATTAGATATAAGTCGCAGGATATATAATATGGATATCGCAGGTAGGTATATTGAAATACATGAATATAGAAACTGAAGGAAGAGTTAATATATTTAGAAACTAGAGCAGTAGTTTCCATAAAATGCTGGTAGACTTTATTGTGATACCTTTCACTAGAGGTAGGTACCTGGTGCTGTGATTACTGACCTATCTACGTACGTGTAATTGATTTATAGTGAACTAATCGTACTAATAAGGCGTGCAACCTACATACTTGTGTTTTTCTGCAAAATCTTCAATGTGACAGCATGTTCATTCAACAGCTGTTGTACACAGATATATATATATATATATATATATATATATATATATATATATATATATATATATATATATATATATATATGTATATATATAGATAGCTTTCACACTACTAAATCAATAATTATAACCGTAGCATAACAGACATAAGTAATCTAACTATACCAATGTATGTTATTAAGTACGGACTACATTCGTACAATGCATGTGATGATTCTGGTGATGATTCTAGGAATGTGCTGTTTGCTTACCTTTGGTCGTTTCCACTGAAACTGAAAGGGCGGTGTCTGATGGTAGAAGACGGAGGCCTGCGTTGCAGGAAAGTCAGGATCCTCCCAGAGTTCGCCACGTTTCAAACAGGCACGTTTGATGCGTTCGTAATCGGTCATAACTGAAAACAAACTAACACGGATATCAGCATAATTATCATCAAATCACCACGTAATGATGTATAGACATCTATTACACATTAGACGAACCAATGATAATTACATTGTCCTACTGCATAATTAAACAAGGATAACAACAACTCAATTAGCACAATCACTAACTGATGATCCATTTATACATACGTGTGTATCTACTTATCTACGCAGTATGTCAGCGTGAACCATTTAACAATTATATATATATATATATATATATATATATATATATATATATATATATATATGTTAGTTAGTTAGTTAGTTTGAAACACTGTGTCAAAGTCTACTTTCTAATAACCAATAACCATGTTACTGAATTCTTCGTATAAAACTATGAATATTAGCGAGTTCAGTGAACGAATAAACAACATTATATATGTGTCACAAGACATATACCAGCTACATAAGTAAGTATAGGTAAATCGCATGTCCATTTGATAATCCGTTATGTAGACAGACAAAAGCACACACACACACACACACACAACACGTACATGTAAGTAGATAGCTATGTTGTTTAGCTGATATATAACTGTTAACTTTTATTTTCCCTCTATGCATGTGTGTGTGTGTGTGTACATTATATACAACACTACAGAACACTACCATCATGTCACTGACCAGACACACCGGTAAGTGTATCAGTTGTAATCACTGCTGTCATATCAACTGCACACTGTATATGTATATGGTAAGTATATCAAGCAAATATATAGTTTAAACAAACAGCACTAGTGTTAGAGATGTTGTACACTGTCAAATATACCTACACTGTATCCAGGAATGCACAGTATATGTTATGTATGTCTGTTATTCTAGCTAATCGTTCATGCAATGTAACTAGATATATAGATATATAGATATATATATATATATATATATATATATATATATATATATATATATATATATCAACACAAATACCTAGTTGCTATAGTTGCATGTAAATGTGTGTATGTTTGCTAATAAAAAGAAAGTAAATAAATACATATATACTATATGTTGTAGCTATGTGTTTACGTAACACAGGTATTAGTGTTCATTTCCAACTTTACGTAAAAACAAAAAAACTTTGTAACGTTGTACACATGATTAAATATTACACTTAATAAGCTTCCGCTATGATTATCAACATACCTACACATGTATTTATAGGAATTTACAAGAAATTCTATACATTATTAACTTACGTACGATGACAATAAGAGCAATAAAAGAAAGTTAATCTTCTGTCTTAGTAACTAATTAGTGCTGATGAATAACAGCCAGGTGAACATAGGTAAGTTTATCATAAAGGAAATGTACGTTTAGTATTCATTATCATATTACCTATGTACGTAGTGTGCCATTGAACAAATTAGACTTGGCACGAAACATGGACATTCTGACTCATGTGTGGCTCACACTGTTCTGTGTAAATGTGTCACACGCACCGCATAGATTAACAGAAAACTTACACTAGACGTAATGTTGACAGGACTGTCATAACATGATTACTTAGTAGGTAATAGGTACATTGTCATACTATCGGAATTTACCTACATTGTAATGTGCTTCTCTCTTAATAAATCTCATAGAGTTGTTGAAACATTAGTAATATAATAGTAAGTACAAATACATGTATATGACAGGTTCTGTGCTTGATCCACTATAGTTATCTCCTATGTCCAATTACATTGAAACGAATTCATTCCTTGCTATATATTTAACGTACATCTGAATCTTAGGATCGTGAAGACAAAGCCCCCGAATATAATATGAGTTGATGATGTTATGAGAGAAGGTTGAGTGTCTGATCCACTATCGATATCTCCGCAGTACTGGTGCGTCTGTACAGACAGTTTCTATCTCGCGGTTCAAGGACGTCACAGTGAAAACATAAAACAGGTAATTAACCCGCGTAACGTCACACACACACACACACACACACACACACACACACACACACAGAGTGGACCAACATTACTACAGGGGGAAACCACCGATGCAGAACCACTGTTCTACCTACGAAACAATACGGCACAGTGTACACGGAAATATTATAATATATGTACAATGTCAGATGTAGTAGATGACGTACATACATATCTAATCTACATGTGAGTAATTTCAAATGACACAATCTAATAGTTTGACATTTCTACTAAAACAAAACATCTCTCTTGACATTTGTAAACAATAACATCTGAAGATCAGACGGATATGAATAACAATTAAAATCGTAACTAGAGAAGATTACAAATGTAAGTAAAATAATAATAATACAGTTGACTGAACGTCGGTGTGCAAATTAATTAGCGAAATGAAAGTGAGATTGCAAACTGAAGAACAGTTAAACGTTCATTAAACATGCACGAATGTATCTATTTCATATATACGTATGTATGTAGGTTTATAACTATTTCATTCCACTGTTATAACAGTATAAATATATAAACAGCTTTCTACTGGCTGGATATGTTAACCAAATCTGTTTCTGTATTTGTAATATATGTATGTCGGTACCTACTCGTCTTTAATAAGTGATTACCGAGCACTTGTCTACAATTAGACGTGTTAGGTGTTTAATAAGACGAGAAACATGTTTAACAATACAAGACATGTTATTTATGATATAAATTATCAAGTCACGAAACACTACGCTTCAAATCTATCGGTGAATCAAGTTTGTTTTGGTTAAATGAATTAAAGTTAGTTAATTATATTGTATCAATACTTACTTGAATCGTTCCAGTAATCCAAAATATAAAAATATTCACGAACTTTCTAAAATCAACCGCGATCTCCGCACTCAAAACTCACACAATTATGTCAAAATCATATCAGCACACTCTGCAGTCACTCGCATTACTCAATGTTCAATATGTCATCCAAACTGGAGAAGAACGTGTGTGTGAAATGTGATACAAGTATCATCCACGTACGGTGCACATGGCTGGAGGAACGTAATACGCAATAGGTAAATGTATCCTACACAAGACACTCACTCAATCCGCCGCTCAACACTGACTGAAACAGCGAGAGATTTCAACGCTCGACTCAACAGCAAGTTTGTGCGCGCGTGTATATGTGTGCTGTGAAACACACACACACACACACACAATATATATTTGACCTCGTTCTTTGCACAAATGCATTGTTGCAATCAAATCGCGAGTGCTAATCTGCAACTTCTGCGATTTTTTACTACAAATAATAACAGTGAATTATATAGTTCAACGAATAATCTACACTAGTTCAAACCTATAAATATGTTCAATCACCAATTTCATGCAGTAAATAGCTTTGTTAAATTATATTCATCTCTGTTATTGATCAATTGAACAACAGATTTGGATGTTTATTCTAACAAGTTTATTTGTTAATATAATAATATTAGTATTTTCATATTCATTATTAATTAACGACATTATTTCAGAAACAAATAACATTACGATGTATAAACTACTAGTCTACAGACAATTATAAACAACTGTACTTGACAGGTAAACTATATATAAGAATTTTGAAAATATTCAAATTTTCGTCCAAAATTCTTAAACTTTTTGAGTGGCGCCACCTATCAGTCGACTCGTGAACTACGTGCTGTCACAAACGTCAAACTGACAGTTCAAACAAGTTCAAAACTTGTTAATCGCAGTTCAAAGACTTGAACGCGGCTGCAAGCTGCAACCACATGGAAATATGTGATATTTCAACAATTTCTGTACAGACCAGAAACATATTACATTACTGTGATATCAGCAGATCTTCACCAAGTATTCATAATAACATTCCTGTAACTCGATGTTTAGTGTATTAGAATAAATTTACATTACATGTTTTATGTATAAAGTTTTATCAAACCACAAATAAAATGTACTGCCAAACGAAGCATGTTGGTAATAAGTTTTATTTAGTTAATATTAAGAGGCAAACACATAATGTTAGCGGTTCTGTTGTTAAGAAATTTGAAGAAATCCCAACTTTACGTTCGTATCCGCTGATTGGACATGCTTATTTATTTTTTCCCGGCGGTAAGTGTGCTTTATTTCAATAATATCATAATCACTGCTAGTTGTATTTATGCTATATTGTCGGTAATTTCGCTCCGATATTATTGATTTTGATCTATAAACACTAATATGATTATAGGCAAGTACAAATCTGAGAGACTGACAGAAGCTGTGTACGATATAAGTAAACAACTGGGTCCTATATTCAAGCTGAACCTTGGTGGAACACAGATAGTTGTGTCCGTAGATGCTGATGATGCTAGAACATTGTACAGACACGAGGGACGTCTTCCCCATCGTCCACCGTTTCCTGCTCTGTACCATTATCGGAAGAAGATGTTCAACAGTATAGGAATCGTGCCTGGCAACGGTGAAGAATGGTATGTGTACCGCAGTGCTGTCACGCCGTTACTAAAACCACACATCTATACTCCGTACGCAAAACAACATCTAGAAATCGCCAACGATTTTGTGGAATATTTGAAAACCAAACGAAACCAGCAAGACACCGTGCAAGATGTATATCAACATTTATTAAAGTTTTCAATCGAATGTAAGTGAGAATAATACACACAATAATAATCATCATTTATACTGCGGTATTTTGTGTTATATTGTCGCAGCCATCTCGATTACAAGTCCAGGACATCGTTTCCAGTGTCTGTCAAACAATATGGACGCGGCAGATATAATACAAGCTAGCGTGGACTTCATGGACGGCCTGTATGCTACACTGATCGGTCCACCGGTGTGGAAGATCTACAGGAACACCGGCTATAAGAAACTGGAGTCTGCACATTCCAGTGTACACAGGTACGCAGAGAAATCATCCCTCACAGATCTGTCGCTAAACTGACTTGTTCCATTGTTCAGATTCACCAGAGACATCCTGGATTTCTTCAGACATCAGTACGAGGTCGACCCCGTGTCCGTGCAGGATACCCAGCCGTTCTTGTACGCTCTGTTTAGCAACGAATCCGTGCAGTGGCACGACAGAGTGATGCTGGCGATGGAGATCTTCCTGGCGGGTATAGACGCCACCGCAACCACACTGGCCATGACACTGCACTACTTGGCCCAGCACGCGCCGATACAAGACCGTGTCCGGCGTGAAGCACGCACCAGTGAACGTGCCTTCGTGCGAGCGTGTATCAAGGAAACACTACGACTGTCACCGACAGCAGGAGCAAACAGCCGCTTTACAGCCACAGACGCCACGTTCAGCGGGTACGAGGTACCTGCAGGGGTGAGATAAACACATTTAGAGATGTTGACAAGCAGATGATTCTATAGACACACCATTGTTTCGTTGTGTTACGCAGACTTTAGTCTCAGTATTTAGTTCTGTCAGTTCGAGGAATGACCGGTATTTTACACAGCCGCATCTGTATAAACCGGAGCGCTGGCTCCGCGCTAGTAACAAGCCCATGCATCCCTTCGCCTCGCTCCCATTTGGCCATGGGCCGCGCATGTGTCCCGGGCGACGACTGGCGTTCCAGCAAATGGAGTTACTGTTGCAACAAGTACGGCGCAAGTCACATCTGCTACAAGCATAAGTTCACGGGTCTCCACTGTTACAGATTGTACAAACATTCACCATTGAGACTACAACAGAGGATGATATCGGAATGGTGTACAGGATGAACAGAGTCCCAGACCGGCCCATCAACTTGAAACTCCGCATTACAAATTGCTAAATATTTATTTTCATGGTACAACAATACATATGTATGTATACTTAGGTATACTCCTTACGTTGCTAATATATCTATGTATGTATATTTTTATATATGTATGTATGTATATATATACTTTTTGTATCCATTTACAGAGTTACATATGTACAGTGTTCCGTTTTTTGAATTTTTTGATATCATATTTCCTTACCGTGGTTTATTATTATTTTTTTTGTACAATAAATTTTATTAAAGCTTATCAATGTTATTAATTCATCTTTACACTGTATGTGTATATGTGTGTGTGTGTGTGCTACTCTGGGTCACTTTCAAGATCACTCAGACAACAAGTATTGCTGCTGTTGTCCATCAACTTTCAATTTTCTAATGATATTGTTTCCGATTTACAAAATAAAACTAATAATTACAGAATCAAACAATTTGTTAAAAAAAAAACTCAATAAGTCATTTCATATTATTGTAAATGCTTAGTTTGGTTGTCATTAATTTTTAGTAAAATAATTGCACATATACCTTATATGTATGTATTACATCACATTTTCTATTTTTATTTATTAATTGCATATTGTGAAGGCGTATTATTCACATTCTTTTCCGTAGAATAATCATAGAAACAAACAAGTGATAATTACAATTTGACAATTAACAATAGTAAATAAAATATTTGCATGTTTGACAGTTCAATGTTGCACCGTTCACAACTGAATTATATATATCCCGTGTGTGAATGGTTGTTCACACGTAAATCGTCGTAAGGGAATGTCAGATTTGTGATTATAATTAATATACGTGTAATAAACGTAATTAAAAACGTAACGTAAAAAATAAGAGTTAGTCACTTAAATTAAATAATCTAAAAATATACAAAACTGTAACAACAGATTGCAAACTAACATATTACACGTAACGACAAAATGATGAATTCTAAACACATATGTAAATATATGTATGAATCATATTAATAATAATAAAAATGTCAGTGTCTCAAAAATGCTTTCTGTTCATTCGGTTTATATATATATATATATACAGGGTTAGTCAAAATTACCGGAACACCTAAATAATTCTCCTACGGTAAAGAATTTTAAAAAATGTTTCGTACAAAAGTTTTTTGGTTGTAAACAAGCTACCGTTTAAGTATTTTTTTAATATACAGGGTGTTCATTTTATTGCGGAAATTAGATAAACTTTCATTTTTCAAATGGAACACCCTATATTTTTTTACTTTTTTCAATTCTAAGATTAATTCTTAGTATTTTTTGTAGGACTCATTTTTTTATAAAATGCATCATTTTTTAGATATAAGCAATTATTCTGTCGTTTAAATGTCAATTGATTGACTATTTGTCAATTGTTTCATGAAGTTGTGGAGCATTATCAAGCAAGCACATGTACCTTAATTTACATTTACTTTAATTTTATCTATTTAATTTGTTATTTTTTTTTATTTTGCAATTTTTCTTTATTCCTTTGGTTAAAATAAACGATATGTAAGTATGAAAATACTCTTAATTCCAAGTTCAGGAGTTTGGATTAATTGCTTATAACTCAAAAATTATGCATTTTATAAACAAAATTTTCCTACAAAAAATACTTAGAATTAATCTCGGAATTAAAAAATGTAAAAATATACAGGGTGTTCCATTTGAAAAAAGAAAGTTGACCTAATTTCCGCAATAAAATGAACACCCTGTATATTAAAAAAATAAGTAAACGATAGCTTCTTTATAACCAAAGAACTTTTGTACGAAAAATTTTTTAAAATTCATTACGGTAGAAGAATTATTTAGGTGTTCCGGTAATTTTGACTAACCCTGTATATATATATATATATAATAATATAAAGGCGGTATGTATGTATGTATATGTACACATTGAACTGAATGCTATGCATGTCTGCTGCGAATATAGAATATGTACACCGCTAATATATACGCCGTCAAAAACAATAAAAACTATATGTATATAGAATATAACACTACCAAACACATCACTAGACAGAGAGAGGGAGAGAGAAAAACTATTGTATAATTTAAAAATTAAACTAAAAAAGAACAAAAAACTAAATGTCTTTGGCATTTATCTGCTTGCAGGATTGTAATTCGGAGAAAAACAATAACGCTAAAACAGGAAACAAAAGAGAGAACGTCACTGGTCACACACAACGTCACTGGTCCGGCGTAGTGGAGGCGTGGCTTCACAGCCACGACGGGCGTGTCATGCTGTCGTACGGTTGGCGCATTGACGAGAGGGCGGGGTGATAGCCAGGCGGGTAACCGGTGGGCGGGGCCAACAGTCCTTGGTGTAAGACGGCACCAGCCGAATGCAGGTACTGCTGGTACAGCGGCGAGTTCGGATCCATCAGCGGTGACTGGTGGTGGGGATTCATGAACGGCGATGGCAGTGTGGGGTATGCGGGGCCACGTGGCTGCGGATGCCCGAGGAAGGGGAATGCGGCGGCGGCCGCTGGTGGTGGTGGTGGTGCAGGGGATTGTTGGTGTGCCGGACGTACCTGAGGCTTGTCACCTACGTTCGTCTCCTGTTGACTACCGCGGTGCGCTGCGGCTGCAGCGGCCATATAGTAGTTCGTGGCAGGTCGATAGTCCTCCAGGAAGCCCGGGTAACCGTCCTTATCGCCGTACAGACCTGTGGACAGGCCCAGTCCCGTTGGTGTTGGCCCAAAGTTGAAGGCACTGCCCGGTACAACACTGGCTGTCTTCAGTGAGATCGCCGACGGTTCACCGCTGACGGAGTTCTTCAGTTCGGCGTACGCCTGAAAGCCTTGCTGGCCGGGCGGGGCGATACTTGGATTACTCATAGTCACATCACTGGCCGCACTGGACACCTGAGCTGCTTGTTGTTGTTGTTTGGTCTTGCGTTTCTTACTGGGTTTTTTCTCTGGTTGTTGTTGTTGTTGTTGTTGCTGTTGAGCTTGTTGCTGCTGTTGTTGCTGTAGCTGCTGCTGTAGCTGTTGTTGTTGTTGTTGTTGTTTACCCAACATTGCCGTGCTCATGGTGGAACTCTGTAGGTCGGACATGGTGCGTGTGTACACGGACTGTGGTTGACCGTATGAGGACATGCCCACAATGTTCGGCGGCTGACTGAACATTGGCAAACTGGACGTCACCGTCGGATTGGACGTGGGTATACCCTTGGCAGCGGCTGCAGCGAACATATGCGGCGACGACAGAGCCTTCTCCGACGTGTAGTACGCTGTGGACGTCTGTAGACTGCTCAACAGCCGTTCGTCCGTCGAGTATCGGTCCACAATGTGCGACAAGTTCGCCAAGTTACCCCGCAGACCTAGTGACTGGTCCATAGTCAAGCCGGCAGCAGCTGGTGAATTGAACGTAGCACGCGGTATGGTCATCTCCGGCTTGTAGTTTGTCGCTGGCATCCCCTGCGCCGTTGACCGGGACACCTGGAGCATCTCACTGGTGGGCACACTCGTCATCGGCATGCTGTTCTGGCCGGTGTCCGGTCGGGTGACTTCCATAGACGATGGCCGGTGGTAGTTCATGGACATGCGGCTGTCTGGATAGCGCATAGACAGGTTCATATGGTCGGCTGCTGATGCTGCTGTCGCTGGCACGCTGTGTGACACTTGTCCTGACTGTACTGCATTACTGCTGCTCGTGTGCACGTCCGCGGGTCGACTGGGTGGTCGGCTAGTGTAGTTCAACGATTGGTACGACTGTGGACTGGGTGCACTGGCTGGCAGGTAGCCCATGTTGGTTAATTTCGACATGTCCAACTTGCGGTCGTCCTGTTCGCGACTTGTATTTGCGTTCATCTCCAGACTGCGGTGTGTCATATTCAGTGAGTACGCATTACTGGTGTCGTGCGCTGTCAAATTGTGACTGTACACGTTGGCCGTGGTGGTCGGGTAGTTCATTTGTCGCATCGGCAATGCTTGGTTGGGTGCGGGTAATTGCATATTCAACTCCAGCTCTGCTCTATTCGCTGGCACGGCGGCCTGATGATGATGATGATGATGGTGTGGTGCACCGTGGTGGTGCTGGTGGTGTGACTGTTGTGCCAAGTCCATCTGTGTCTCGTAAGGTTTGTTCAGTGCTAGGCTCATACCCCGGCTGTCAGGTCGTGGATACCCACCGCTTGGCTGCCCATCCACTACAGACCTCTGCTGCTGCTGCTGCTGCAGCTGTTGTGGCATTTGTGAATCTGCAGGTATAAACTGTTGTTTCGGTACTTCCCCACGACTGTTCGGACGCATATCTTGCATAGATGGCGATCCCAGTTGCACGGACCGCGCATGCGCACCCAAGTTCAGCTGTCTACCGGTCACCAGGCCCATTTCAATGCTGCGATTGGTCGCCGGGTAGCCCGTCGAGTCGCGGCTGTTCTCGTGATGCGGTTGCAGCAGTTGATTTGATTGGTCCATTGCCATGTCGTGTTGTTCGTCTCGCGACATACTCTCCAGTTGTTGCCGGTTATTTGCGAGTTCCATGTCACTGTACAAGCGTTTCTTCACCGGGAACATTGTCGGTTGTTTATCCGGTATGCGGATCTGTTGTCGGTACTCACTGATGATGATGCTTGCAGGCGGTACAGGTGCACTGGTCGGGTCCATTGGTGTTGCTACATGCTCGGGACTGTTCACCGGCTCCTCCTGACCCTGCTGATACCCCATGGTGGCTCCTGCAGGCGGTGGTACTTTGGCGTTATACTGATCTGTGAGCGGTTTCGTCGTATCGTAGTACGGTGCCGGGTGCGGTCGGTCCGTGTACACCGGTGGTGAATGATTCGTGCTTGTCGCATACGCCGGCGGTGGATTGTGCGCGTAGTACGGCGGGTTAGTGTACGAGAAACCACCACCACCACCACCACCAGCAGCAGCAGCCGCCGCCGCACCAGCCACGGCCGCTCCACTCTGTATAGTATTCGGTGGCGTGTACACGTGTTCCGCTATACTGTAATGTTGGTACGGTGAGTGTGGTTGGTCGCGCGGACTACACGACTTGTCCGGACTGCTCTTCGTTGACACTGTATCTTGATAGAAGCCGACGCGTATCGAGCCGTTCAGTGGCGGGTATGGTCGCTGTGGTTCTTCTTGTCGCGGTGACGCCATCACCGGTGAAGCACTGGCCGGTGACCGGTGGAGCGGTGACGGGTACGGTGCAGGATACGCACCTATCCGTTCGTCGATGGTCATCCGTGGCGACGAGTCTAGATCTTGGCTGAAGGAACTCCGCTCCGAGATACTACTGCCAGTACTACCACGCCGTTGTCGAGGTGTTGGTTGACCTGTCGCTGGACTATCTGGTTCCGGAGATATCACCTTCCGACTATCCTCTACTGATGTCACCGGCGCTGCTGCTGCTGCTGCTGGTGTTGTTGTTTGTGTTGGCAGTGTCTTATTGTCTGATTGTGTACTTGACAGTGTTGCTGCTGCAGCTGTGCGTGATGTTCCTTCGCCACTGTTCACAACATCCGCCGCCGTTTCTTTCTTATCGTCCTCGTTCTCTGTTTTCTTTTTCACCACTGCTTGCACTTTCGGCGCACCGAATGCTTTAAACCACGCACTCAAGTTCGGCGTTGCTTTATTCTCACTCTTCACCTCTTTCTTCTCGCCCGCAGGTTCTGGTTTCGTGACGCTGCTCGTCTCGTCCTCTTTCTTGGTCAGCATTTCCTCTGATGATGTTTTCACCTCTGACGGTGGCTCCAGTTTCGCACTCGTCGAACAACTGGTGTTCTCGTCCTTGACACTCGCACTGTCCACTTCTTTCACCGCGTCAGCGTCTTCACTGAAATTGTGCTGTTGCCCAAAACTGTCCAGTACCGTACCCAGACTGAGTTTAGGCGCGGACTCGTCCTGTTTCACCACCAGACTGTTCTTGGACTCGCGCAACTTGGCCAACGGGCCCAGCGGGAACAGCTCTTCTGGTTTATTCGCGTTCTGCATGTTGGACAGCAGGTTACCTTTACTTTTGCCCGGTTGCAGCCGTTCTATGGTCCGTTGTATTTCCCGTCGCCGATGCAATTTCGTAGGATCTTTGCTAGGGCGTCGTTTACACGGATCCTTCTGTCCGTCTTTGGGTCGTTGTGCCAGTGGTTTCTCCATTTTCAGTGACTTACGGTACTCCAGTTCGATCTTAGCGCCTACCGGATCTTGATCCTCGGCCGATATGAAGTGCGACGGCGAGTTACTCGCCGAACTGAACTCGGAGAAGCGTGGCGTATCGTCCAGCCACTTGTTGATGTCTTTCAGTGTTTGTTCTGTTGCCGCGGACAGTGCATCAATGTCTGCAACACTCTTAACGGGCTGCTTCTTAACTACTGGCGCACCGATAGGTTTCTTCACGGTCTTCTTACCGTCGGACACGGCACTGTCCATCGTACTATTCTCCTCCTCCTCGAAATCGTACTCGCACTTGGAGTTCTTCTTCATCTTTGCCGGCTCTTTGCCGATGCCTTTGGGTTTATTCTTAGCGGCGGCGGCTGTGGGTTTCTTACCAGCGACTTTCTCAGTCTTCTCCCTCGGCGACTCTTTTTCCGCTGGTTTCGGTAACTTTTCCTTTGGTTCCCTGAGCTTGTCATCTTTGTTCTTCGCCCGTAACACTCCGTCATCCGACAGTGACAATTCATTCTTGGCTTTCAACTTTTCTATCGTCTCCTTCAACTTAATATTTTTGTCTTTCGGTTTGACTACGGGCTCCTTTACTTTAGCGGCTGGTGGCGGTGGTGGTGGGTCCTTTATCTTGGTAGCGGGCGGCTCCTTTACAGGTTTAGCATCTTTGTCCGCGCCCTTTTTATCTTTAAACACCTCTTTCCAATACTTGTGTTTACCTTTCGCCTTGCCAACTGTCGTAGCTTCATCTGACGAGTTCGTGTCAGCGTTGTGCGATACAATGTTCGTATTCACCGCCGACTCAGGACTCGATGGTGGCCATGATGGACTTTTAGGACTTTGACTGCGAGTCCTACTGCGTACAGGACTTGGTGTATGGACTTTCTTTGCCGTTCGTTTCGTTTGTTTGGCCACGTTCTTTGTCGTATCGTTTCGGGCGTTTTTCAACGATTTGTTCGTGGCCGCTTGTGTTTTACCGCGTGTGATTTTCGGTGCTGGTTTCGTGTCTTTCTCCGGCCGCGTCTTGTCCACGTGTGTGTCACGTGGTTCACTTCTTCGTTTCGCCGTAGACTCTACTAGCGGTGTCGGGGAACGTTCACGTTTGTCAGCCGTGTGCGCTAGGGATGTTGGTTTACGTTTTGGTCCGGTACCCGGTGCACTGTTGTCTGTTGTCTTTTTACGTTTCGCTGGTGGCCCGCTGGCAGTGTTGGTCGCAGGTGTCGCTGTAACTGCAGTTGTTGTACTTGTTGTTGTTGTTGTTGTTGTAGTTGTTGTTGTCGTCGTCGTTGTGGTACGATTCTCTTTCGTCTCCTGAAACTCCACGGCAATCTCTTCATCTGATGAGGATATTTGGTCCAAGTATCTGTCGGTTGCACGTTCAAATTCTTTTTGTAACTTGTCCACCATACCGGTGTACTCTGTAAACGAACAATCAGTGTATTCACATGTTGCACAAGTGACTATATATCGTGTGTGTGTGTGTGTGTGTGTGTGTGTGTGTGTGTGTGTGTGTGTGTGTGTGTGTGTGTGTGTGTGTACACTAACCGTTATCCGCTCCATTGTACAGTCGACAGTTGTCCACGATGAGTTGAAAGTCCTGGCGGAACTTGTTGTACGACTGGTACATGCCCGAGTCCAGTTTATCCTCCATCCGTTGCAGGTCCATTGGCCGGCGGATGATACTGTAGTAATTGGGCGCGTACTCTTCGTCCACGGGATCGGCGAACGGCCACGCATCTGAGTGGCCCTTGATTGCTTGCAGGATCTTGTACATGCCTGTCTGCAGGTCCTCGTCTGTTTGTCGGAACCTACAATACATCATCAGCATCAGCACGTACGGTCGCTTATTATATTAACTATCGATATGTATATAATTGTTGTGACTTACACTTGTGATGTTTTCAACTTTTTCCTATTCGGATTAGACACGGATTGTATCACGATCTGTCCGGTGGCCGATGCTAGTGAGTTGTTTGTTTGTCTGCCGACTGTTGTTGCTCCCGGCATACTACCCCCACCCTTGGCTGTCTTAACCCCGCCACCCCCGCCAGCGCCTGTTGTACTTTTCTCCTCCTGTTTACCGTGAGCAGCTGGTGTGTGGTGACCTGTGTCCTGTTTCCGTACTTTGTCCCGATTCAGTGAGCGCAACTCTCGTTGTTTGCGCCGTTCTGCCATCTCCGCGGCATGCCGTTTCACTTCGGCTTTGCCACGTTTGCTGTTCCCGACGGTCGTGTCTTTCCGTTTCTTACCCTTGTGTTCGTGTCGCTTACGTGGACTTGTCCGTAGATCTGTGTGTTCTTCTGTACTCTCTACTTCTTCTTCTTCTGCCTCCTCCTCCTCCAGTTCTTCCTCCTCACGGTCCTCTCTGTGATGTGTTTGCTCTGTCGTCCTGTCTTTGGTTGTATCAAGTTTCTCTGGTTCCTTTACTATCGGTTCGTTACTTTGCTCGGTTGCTTCCTGTTGAGATTGTTGCTCAGAGATGATAGTTTGCTAAAACCAACATCAGATGTACAGTTTCTACTCTATGTATTAATAACTATGTATGTATGTATGATATACCTTTGTGACTTGTTGTGGCTGTTGTTGCCGTTTAGTATCAAGCCTTGTACGTCGTGGTAACCACTCCAATAGTCGTTTACGGTGTAACACCTCCTTCTCCTGGAACAGACGTGGCAACTCCGGCTGAAAGTTCTCGGAGAGGGTGCGGTACAGTTGTCGTTCGGCTTTGGAGCCGGACTTGCGGAACTTGCGCGCCAGCTGGTACCAGTCGTCCTCCGTGAAACAGATCACCTGCCACTCGGCGCGCACCTTACGATTGTTGCGACACGTGAAGTCCTCACGGTACAGCCGGGTACCGTAGAAGTACCAGTATGCGGACTCGTTATCATCATACCTACCATAGAGATATGTTAACTGGACATATGTATGGTATATTATCAGTTGATAATCATATATATGTATATGTATGTACCACGCATTACACTTATTACTAGATATAATAAATATACTAACTCTACAGAGACGTTCAATGTTTATAATGTTTAATGTACCCTAATGGTTCTACACGGAGACTATCCGCCTCCAAGTTCTTCAGATGGTCGAGTACGTCATCAGCGTCCAGACGAAAGTCACACAACGCCTGCAGTATCTCGACTTTCGTACGTAACGGTAAGAACTGAAAGTCGATGTCAGTGTTGAACGGATTGTACCGGCCGTGCTCCTGACATTTCTGCCGGAACAGCCGTCTCAAGAACATCTGATAGTTGAACGTCGATATGTCATTGTTGGCCAGACAGCCGCTCAACAGCCGTACAATCAACTCTTGCAGCCACGATGTCTCCTCCGTACCATCCGTTAGCAATGCTTCCTCCAGATCCTAACAAACATCATTAACAACAATCATACATACATATATAGTACAACACAATCATACACAGCCAAAGCTCTAGTTTACTACCAATATATTGATCTACTAACGTTAGATAAATCAAAACTATATAAAACTATGTAACTATGAATACATTAATATACTAACAGTGTTTATCATTATCAATATAGCGTGTATTCTTATAAGAATGTGTAACTATTATAAATACAAATACTATATCAGTTTTAACATAACAAAGTGATGAATACCGAACCATATACATTTACAGCAAAACAAGTGAATGTTGTCTTATCATATTAATTCATTAATTAATTCAGATTAGACTATTTCTGATGTAATTTCAGTATAAACACAACATGTAATAATGTAACAGAGGGTAAAATAAAATTAATCTACTCATATATATATGACTAGAATAATGTGTCATAGAAGTAAGAATGCTAAAGTAAACAAAACGATAGAATTGAGTTTGTTTGCATATAAAGAACAACAACTAAAACACACTTGTACTCCTAGGATGTATGGTTATGTACACTACACACACTCTGTATATGTATCTGTGTGAGGGTATAGTAACTATATTTATATGCTCAACTACATACTTGTGTATACAGATATATGTGTAATGTGTAAATGTTATTTATTATACCTCTATATCGAAATCGAGGAGGTTAAACGCAGCTCGAAATAATGAACAAAAGTGAGCTATGCTTGGAACCTCCCACCATGACTGAATATCTGTAAAATTACAAAAACACAACACTTGTACATTAGTTAGACATATATATTGCCATTGTGAACTATACTTTAATTAGTAATTACAACACCAACACACGTAACAACATAACTTTAACACAAACACACGCACACACACACACACACTTGCTGACTAATTGTTTTGTTATTATATAGAACTAGATAGATAAGCAATATTATTCAGAGAATATATATACCTAAGATGCTAATAAAGGTAGGAAACATAACCTATATCGTATGACGGTTCAGTACATTTGAGAATGTATGCAGCACGTAACAATATTTAGAATTTATTCTTATTTAGTATTTACATTTTACTTGTTCTTTTTAACACACTCTGCTTAGAGAACACAACGTTATTGTTGTTGTTTGTTGTGGTCGTCGTCGTCGTTGTATGTATAGTAGAACAACGAGCATCATATTATACCCTCATCATCAACGTAACCATAAACATGAACATCATCAGCAGAACGTGTAGCAGGCCAATGCAACAATGATCAAACTAAATGCCATCCTCGTCGTCTTCGTCAAACAAACGCTCTGATTTGGTGGGTTTTGGCAGTGGTGACTGTGTATAGGACCGCACATACCTCAACTTTACACACTGCCGTCGCTTTACCGAGAGTAAAACACTTACACACAAACACGCGCGTTTATTACCGACACACTAGTAAAGTTACAGCGGATCACACTTACACAGGGATATTTAACAGTGCTTTATTACGTATCCGTTTTAAAAAACATTCACAACACGACGAATTTATTTTAACAGCCACTCATTCACAAGTAATTTGAACTACCGGAAATGTAGTGGAAAATTCACAATGTTACCAAATATAGTAAATTTAGAAATAACATCGATACTCGATCAAAACTACCGTAAATAATTTCATAAAGTAATACTGATTGCTTCTACAGTCGTTATAAATCAAGTTAACATAGTGTTACTATAGAAATACAGTATAATTAAATAAAATCACACACTTAAGTTGTATAATTTCTTGCAGTTGGTAAGATTCGCGACACTGTTGCCATCAAACAACGACGGCATGCCAGTGAAATAAATTGACATTTGTATATTGTATACAATGATATAATGTTTTGAGCAAACATACCTAACCAAAATCCATCACCAGCCCACGATCATTTATCATCATGACGACGACGACAAAAGTCGAATGGGGTCTTGAAGAAGCCGGTGTACCTGGTCCTGATTTCCTGAGAAATGCACTAACCAGTTGTACAGATCCGCTGAAAGCTATCGAAGAATTCCAGGTACTGCACCGACATGTTAATCAACCTATAATGTTTACTTTAGGTTTTGTTTTCCCACTAGCTTGAGAATGGCATACTATTGCCTTCGTTGCGACCGATGCTACCATTGTTGGACTTGCACGGCGTCCGGCGGTTGGATTTTCATACTTCAGTATTAGAGGTACGCATTTATAGTCTGGAATACGCATTCACAGGATGAAATTCCATATAATTTGCAGGAACTTAGAGACAAGTTGGTGTCACATATTAATGAAATCGGGCAGAAAGAAGGCCGTGATAGGGATAAAAAGTTGAAAGAACTGCTGGCCAAAAGTTTTCCATTGGTTCGTGTGAAAGCCCTGCGGCCTGTAGTGATGTGTATCTTACGGAACACGCCCCAGATAGACGATAAGTATCTGCGTGTGCTGGTGCGTGATCGCGAACTGTACAACGATACAGACACCGAGGTGAAACGTCAAATATGGAAGGATAACCAGTCGTTGTTCGGCGATGAAGTGTCACCGCTGTTGAGTCAGTACATTCGCGAGAAGGAGAACATTCTGTTCGATCATGAGAACGTCAGTAACCATTTCTTTGGGCCGTCACCGAAGAATCGGCGCCAGGGTGAAGTGGTACAGAAGTTGGCGCATATGATCGGTAACAGTGTGAAACTGTACGACATGGTACTACAATTCTTACGTACACTGTTCTTGCGGACGCGCAATGTACACTACTGTACACTGCGCGCGGAACTGTTGATGGCGCTGCATGATTTAGAAGTGCAGGACATCATATCGGTGGACCCGTGCCATAAGTTCACGTGGTGTTTGGACGCGTGCATTCGGGAGAAGAATGTGGACATCAAGCGATCCAGGGAACTGCAGGGCTTCCTGGATAACATTAAACGTGGCCAGGAACAAGTACTCGGCGATCTCAGTATGACATTGTGTGACCCGTACGCTATTAACTTCTTGGCTACGTCAGCCGTTAAACTGTTACAGCATTTAATCAACAACGAAGGTCTACCACGGGTAATGTTGACTGCAACCTATATAGTGACATCCAAATGTGTTTGACTGTAATATATAAATCCAGACTGACTACTTTATGTATGCACAGGACAATCAAATACTCATACTGCTGCTCCGCATGTTGGCGCTCGGCTTGAGCGCGTGGGTAATGATCGACTCGCAGGACTTCAAGGAGCCCAAACTAGACTCGCAGGTCGTCACCAAGTTCCTACCCGCGCTCATGTCACTGATGGTGGACGATCAAGTGCGACAGCTGCACATGAAACTACCGCCGGATGAACGTGAGTCAGCCATCACTGTGATAGAACACTCGGGCTCACTGCCGGACGCGTGTGAAGCGTACATTCAGGAGAGCCCGGTGGCGGCCATCCTGGCTATGTACTATACGCTACATGTCACCCGTCACAAGGATCGAGTGGGATTGTTGCGAGTGCTGACGATACTGGCCAACTGTAAGGATGACCGAGCATTCGAGGATCCATTCTTACATTCTATGGTAAACAATACGCGCACGCACCGACGTATATGATACTTGACGATGACGATCGTCTACGTATGTTCATTTCTATAGGTTAGTCTACTCATACACATGCCCGAAGAGTGCTCCGCTGCGGATTTCTGTACCGGACTCTTTGATGAGTTCTTCTTTGCTGGTTTGACTCGGGACAATGTGACACGACATCTGTTGAAGCTCTTGTGGTACATACATGGCAAGTTACCCGCCAGCCGGCTGCAAACGTTGATGAAAGCACTCACACCCAACAGCCAGCACAACGAGAAGGTGCACCAGCTACACCAGAGTCTGATGGAGAAGATAGACACGCAGCAGGAGCCACCGATGCCCATGGAACTGGAGGACTTCAGTTCACCGCTGATGAACGTACCAACACCGGCGCCCTTCCACTGAACTAATACTATTATTTGTTAAGCAATTAGAGCATATAAACAGACATAGGTATATGCATATGTACATATAGAAAAAGATATTTTATACAATAAAGCGCGTTATGTTTCAAAAATAACAACACATTTTACATTTACATCGGTTTTCAATTTGAGTATGATAATTAACGAGGCTTAATTTTTAATTAAACTAAACGACGTTGATATCTCGATCATGTCAAGAATTTTTAACAGAATAATGAAAGAAAACATAACATGTTGTATCACATAATTTATTGCACCCATTTACAATACATTCTGGCCTCTGTATTTCTCAATAACTTCACTCAGAATAGGTACGATCTGTTTACGTGAAGCTTGAACGTTAGCCTGTGAGAATAACTTCAATCCGGGAACGCTTGTATCAACTTCACTCAATTGCAACTCTTCCTTAGCTTTCAAACAGTCGATTATTGCACTTTTAAGACTACAATCAGCGATAGAATATACTCCTACATCGCGGAAAACACGACCGCCGCGTGCTATAAGCCCCATGGGCACTATAACTTTACATTTGTTCCACTGACAGAACTCCGACAAAGATTCTTTAGCGCCGGTCAGTTCGAGAAACTCGGCGACAAGCATTGGAACACCAGGAAATGGTATTCCGTTGATTATCTTCATATCACGGTGCAGAATTTGGAACGGTGTCAGCGTAGACACGGCGCCACGTGCTGATATTAGCTCGGAACATATACTGGCACGGGTGTACTCTAGCTTGACACATTTCTCCAGAGTAGCGACCATCTCTTGGTCGAGAGGTTTGAATCTATTTGCAGTTGTATTGAAATTAATTGTATCTAAGACGATTGTACCTAAAATATATATACAATTCTCGTAATATAATCTATAATTAATATGAAACTCAACGTTAATAGAACATAGGACTTATCGCACGGAATATACATAGCTAATGTTCAATGTGAATTAACACAAAGTTTCCGTGTCCTTGTCGTTCGCTTACCATGTAATAATTTCACTATGGTATCATCTAGAATATTGTTACATTGTTTACTATGAACAATAATCTTCGTTACCAGTGTTGCACAAGAACCTACAGTATCTATAATAACGCTAATATCTTTCCAACTGTCACTTGCATCCACTGGTCTGTGATCGATGACTTCTACAACACTTTTAGCTAACGGTTTATCTTGGACAGGTAACACATGATGGTCTACTAGAGTTAGTTTCAACTTATCATTGCTACTAAGTGCTGTCAAATCGATTTCGTTCCTATAAAGTAACTTAAACATAAGTATAGAGTGTGTTTACAGACTGATTCATGTATACCTAAATGTTAAATTATCAATGTTAATGCCGTTTTTAAGCAAGAAATACTTTGTTTCAGTCCGCAAGGGGAACTCATCTTGCTGTATGTTTAACACGGGTATTACACAAATATTTCTGTTTGAAGATACTTGTGTTTTAAATACGAAATATCCATAAACTATGGACGAGATTGCTGAATCCAAATCACAGGATTCATTACCCAAAACAACGTGTACTTTGTCATAATTTCCGATGCTTTGCTGTAAAGAAATATACAAATGTTACACATCAAATATGGAGATGCCTGATGTATTCACTTACCAATGTAGTTTTAGTTTGTTCTAAGAATTTGTTCATACTTAATCACAATTAACCTCTAATTTTATATTGACACGTGGTTGACAAGGAATGTTATAATTTATATTAATTGATTTCGGTATTTTCAATTCGATAGAGTGCATAATTTAATTATAATGAAATATAAAATAACAAATATACATTCGCATTTCAATTTAAAATTATTTCATATTTTGACAGTTGGAAATGACGGTCGGTACATTTGTAGCAATTTTTCCTTTTTATACCATCTTATACATAATATAAAGGAAGTATAGGAATCATGAAAAATCTCGATTGCGAGATTTTGATGAAAATACACGTTTTGAGGTCCCCTGAATACATTTTGACTATTTCCCCAATGAGGTCTGTGTGTCTGTATGTTCATTATCTTAAAAATGAGCAAAGATAGGACAATGAAACTTCATATTTAAAAGTTTATTGATTATACGAAGAGCTGATACAAATACAGTGGAACTGCAATATTCGTCATTAATCCGTTCACAAGGGGAGGATGAATATTAAAAAAGGCCGAATATCAAACGAAACAAAACTGTATGATTGTTGTTAAGAGTTTTGAATATTTTAGACGGGTTAGGCTATTGTTTGGAAGGGAAAGTCACATTTATACATTTACATTTAGTTTAATAAACATCTATATGTATTTCCAATGTAAATACAATCATCAATATTGCCATTAAGTATTTCACTAAAGCTGTGCTAAATGCTCAGTGTGGTGCCAACTGGTCGGAGTGGTACTGTCCTTGGTACCAGAACACATGGTGTCCTCGAGGAACTCTACCCGGCCAGTGTGATCCATCAGGAGGATGGTGTGTGTACGAGTGCCGTAACCCGCGTGTGGTATACTGACGTATACGGAACTGAGACTGTGTCGCACCTCGGCACTGGGCACCCGACGTTCCAACACTGGATCCGGTACATGTGGTACGGTCCACTTCAGTAGTGCCATCAGTTCACCGAGCAATGTCTCTCGCTCAGACACTGACGCCTGTAATTGCTCAACAGTGTTCTGGAAACGCATTGCTCCCATCGACACCTTTGCCAGCGGTTCATGTTGTAAACTATTACCACAAGCGTACCAGACGTTGTCATTATCATCACTATTCGTTCCGTGAGTTGTTAATTCATCTGTGACATTATTGTAGCAGTACACGTTACCACTAGTTAATCTATATAACCAAACATACGCATATATTGTATTAGAGAGTAGAATTGCTTGGTTCATTTAGGACATTTGTTACTCACCCCAGTTCAACCGATACAAACGTGTACGCATTGAAGGTGCGACCAGTGTCAGCCCGTAGACTAGTGACATAGTCGCGGGTAGTATTTGAACCCCGTAGGTAGTCGGTGACAATGCAGCCACGGCCCGGAGCTCCAGGCAGCCGCGGTTCACCGGTCACATTGAGCAGGGCGCCGGCACGTAATTGTTGTTCGCGTACACTCACACCGAACCATGTGCCACCTTCACGACCCGCCTCCAAGTCTGTACCTACAAGGAAAATACAGGAAACACATCATTCTACGTAACATAACCTACACAATGTCACTGTTCTACATTATGATGGAACATCTCACACTGTTTGCATATATGGTACAAATACCTGCTATGATGTGCTCCGCCCCAGGCCATAGGTGTGCCGGTTCGGCAGGTCGGGCATAGTACTCGTCTCTGTTTGTGGCAAGAATTAATCTGTACTGACCCTTGTCAGGCTTAGGATTCATATATAGAAATAGTATACACATGACGTCACTCTATTGACACATCAGTAAAGGACTGTCTATACACCGTAAGGAAATATCTACACAGATATATGGAGTAACTGTAAATTACAAACATGTACACACGCTTGACATTACTCTGCAGTTTGCAGCAGAAATGGATTATGTAAATATGTAGATTAGGTATATGCCAAGATAACATATATTTCTTTATTGTATACTATTTATTATGTATAATCTTTTATTAACTAAATATAACATGTATGTAGAACTATGTTTAAATATATTTTGAACGTACATACATACATGATTTATCGATTCTATATACATCATAATGAGATAATACATATTATGCAATATACATAATACATATTTTGATTTAGCAGCAGTAGTAGTAGTAGTTTATGAATTTATGCTGGTAACAAGTCAAAGTCGTCGCTGACATGTACTTGGGGCACGTGCATGTCGTCTATGTGGGGCCGTGCCTTGTATTCGCAGAGTAATTGTTCCTTGAGTGTCCACTCCCAGGCCATACGTTGTACTGCGTGCAATGACTCAGCCTCGTTATGATGACGCAACAGCATATGTTCCTTGATCTTCTCCCACTTGTCATCCACGTCTTGTAACCAGCTGAGGAACAGTCTGCCGTTGTACCGTGAGCGTGCGTTCCTGTCCTTCTCCTCCTGTTCCGGTGTGATCACATTGTACACCTCCTCGTCCCGTAGCACTGTGCATACACTGAATGGCAGACTCTGATTGGCCAGTGCCCGTGCCGCCCGTCCATGGACGCGCAGTATCTCCTGTTCGACGCTCAACACCAGTTTCTCCTTCTCTATCACATGCTGCATCCGCAGTCGATAGCGGTCGCGCTCCTGTTCCCCGTACAGATCACGCATCGGTACGGGCACCGAGACCGGCGCGGTGACTGTCGGCACAGTGGGCGCGCTACCGGCCAACACGTACGTGCACCGATTCATCAGATAGTCCTTGAAACCTTGCGGCGGCTTCGGTTGCACCGGGAACAGTGACTTGCGACGTCGCTCGATCTGACGGCGGATGTTCAAGTACAACTGATAACAGTTGGTGATTGGTTGATCGTGCGGATGTACCTCGCCGGTCAACACACCTCCCGTAGTACTGGTAGTAGTAGCACTACCAGTAGTAGAAGTAGTAGTAGTAGTAGTTGTAGTATTACCAACACCACCACCACTACTTCCTGTATTACTTGGGCCTGCACCACCACCACCACCTGTAGCTGCTGTTCCTCCACTGCTGTCACTGTTACCACCTGAATCTACCGCCTGCTGCTGCTGCTGCTGTTGCTGCTGCTGCTGTTGTTGCTGTTGTGATACGTTACTACTAGCACTGCTGGCTGTGATGCCACTGGCCGATGTCTGACTGTTGTTCGATGGTGTCTCTTTGTTTGGCCGCATCTTACGTTTACGCGGATGTAATTCTACATTGCTTGTGGATGATGTGCTGCTGTTATTGCCGCTGCCGGCCGTGCTGCTACCACTACCATTGCCGGTTGTACCGGTGCTAGTTGACTGGTGTTGTTGTGTCACATTTACATTACCAGTACCGCTACCTGATTCGGTATCTGTCACTGTTCCACTGGCCGCCGTGGCTGACTTGTCTGTGTCTGTTGCCGCTGTGCCGGCGCTGTGAGCGGTGCCCGGTGTGACGGTGCCTGTACTGCTCGCACTATTGTTGCTGTTGCTACTCGTATTATTGTTCGTTGTGTTGGTACCCATGTTCTCTGCAGTGCCGGCTGGACTGTTGTTCGGTGACGGTGAATGTGAGCGCTGCTGCTGCTGCTGCTGCTGTTGCTGTTGCTGATGTAACAATGGTGACGAGTTGTTACTGTGCCTGTCTGTGGTGGTGCTGGCACTCGTAGTGTTATTTACAGATCCGCCACCGCCAGACCTGTGGGAACTGCGCAACACTCGCTGATGATGTCCGCCGGATGTTGATTTCTACACAACATGAATACGCGCATGGTCAGTGTTATGTACATTCAATATGTAATCTACAATCCACTAGGATGGTATAATTACTCACCTGATCCTCGGTACTACTATTATTAGTGTTGGTGGTGGGCTTGCTGTTGTCCTCGGTGCTGTTGCTGTTGTTGTTGTTGTTGGTCTTGGTGGCAGTGTTGGCTGACGACTGTATACTTGTACTCTGGCCCGGCCCTGTACTCTCTGTACTGCCGCTATTTCCACCTGTACTTGTTGTGTTGTTATCCTTGTCCGCACCACCACCAACACTGCCACTGTTGCTACTTGTAGTGTTGTTCGTACAGTTGTTACTACTGTTGCTGGTGGTGATGTTTCCAGTCATTGTAGTTGTCAGTTGTTGTTGTGCTGTGGATGTTATATTTGGCTCGTTACCGGTACCGCTCGTCACTACGTACGGTAGTGCCTGGTGATGGTGGTGTATTCGCTGGGAGTTACTCTTGCCGGTACGTGTGCCCCCCGACTCTGGCTCTGTGCCGGCACTGTTGCCCTGCGGAATCACTATTTTCAGTGGTGGCACCTTCAGGTCTGCCCGACTATCGTCCTGATCTCCTGCTGCTCCGTCCATGTTCACTAGCGATGTTCCACCAGTGCCCGGTGTACCTGGTGTTGTGCCCGTCCCTGCTGCTGCTGCTGCTGCTGTACTCGTGCCTGTGCTTGGTTTGGGACTGGAGCATGGGCTAGTCTTACGTTCTACACTGCCGCCGCCGCCGCTGTTCGCACTGCCGCCACCGCCACCCTTGACCGTGCTTGTCCCACTGCCACTGTTGTTGTTCTTGCTGGTGGCCGGGCCTGGTTTGTTCGGTCCTGTTTTACCCGTCACTAGTGCACCCCGACCACCACCACCACCGCCGCCGCCACTATTGCCGCCCCCGCTCTGGCCGCTACCGTTACCTGACTTCCCATCCTTGACACTGTCCGAGTCTTTGCGCTTCTTGCGGCGTGACTCCTCGTCCGCGCCGCCCTTGTTGTTGACTGAGTCGTCGGCCATATCGGCCGCGATACCACTCACCTCTCCGTATGTACGTTTATTCCCCGGTACACTGGTACTCGCACTGGACATATCATCACCGCCACTGCTACCACCAACACTAGTGATACTGTTGCTATTCGCATTACCACTGCCCGATGTTATCACCATTGCTGTTCCTGTACCGGTGGACGTCAATGGATCCATATTGTCACATACACCGTGTATCTCTAGTGGATCTGTACCACTACCGACAGCACTACCCTTGCTGTCGCCTGTAGCGTTACCGCTGTTACTATTGCCGATATCTTTCATTGATTTGAACTCGTACACATCCTCTGACGATGCTGACTTGGTGCCTATCCCTGACTGCTGTTGTTCGGCCGCGTCACTTTTCTTGTTACCACCACCACCACCACCACCACTGTCCCCAGACAGTTTTTTGTCATCCCGTGGCCGAGGCTGAACACGTTGGCCTGTATTGGACTCTATGTAAAAACACACAACACATCACTCATGTAGGATTCTATAAAAAAAAAATAACCTCACACAGACACAAGTATTCTAGTAATAATAGTGCTTTTAAACATTTATCGATGACAAATCTAGTGTGTTTAGAATTTGCACAATCAATCAATACATTCAAACTACGCACTTAAATATATACGCATACATTTATGTACCAGTTATGATGCATACGTACATGAATATCTGCATACACTTGCAGTCATTTACCTTTATTTATTTGCGAAGCTCTTCGCATCTCACAGCTGTTGTGTGGCCTCTAAGACAGGGCCGCTGTGCATCAAACACAAAAGCGTCTTCAGCACACAAGATACAATGCTCAAATACAGCCAACCCGCGCCAAACACAAACTACTGTCGTATAAATGTAGACTTGCGTGTAAATTGAATCTCGCACGTTGTGTTTCAATTAAATTTGTGTATGTTTAATACCACGGAATAATTTAGACAGTTTAGAATTAACAGACATCAATCTTTTAACCACTTTTACCCCCGCATACAGCGCCCGGCGATGAACAGTACAAATATAGCAGCACCATCTCGATATAATCTAGGTCACTAATTTACCTTTCATCCTTTTGCTAAATACAATTTAGACTAACCATATTTTCGGAAAATTGAATAAATGTTACATTAAATAGAACACATGTACAACTTTTTTTTATTGATTTCAAAGTGCAACCAATTATTTCAAAATAAATAAAACATATACATTTAGGAAACATTGATCGAGATGGTACGTATATAGGTTGTAGTTCACGGTTTCTCCTACAGAGACAGAACAGGTACATGATAATAACAAAATGGCTACTGCAGCTAAATGTCAGTCTGCTGTCAGTTCGACAACAAAGATATAAGATATGCAAATCAGTTGGACCGACGTTGAACGCAGTGTATCTGGTATAATATACGATGATTCCGCTTGTCTGTGGTTTGTGTGCTGTGCTGTATCAAGTGTGACTGTGAACACGTCTGCAGGATGTGTATGTACCGTAACAACATGCTGTGATGAATAATATCCAGTGTTTCACGTAGATTTGGTGCGAATAGTAAGACAGTAGGGCAAGAGCATCATCAGTTATAGAACGTACCTGTCTCTTGTTGTTGTTGTTGTGCTGTAGACGCACTGGTATGTTCACGTATGTACGCTGCTACATCCACGGTGGCCACATCGTACGGTGTCCGTCCTTTACGGTTCTTGGCATGTACATCAGCGCCCTGCTCTAACAGAAGACACACCACAGGCAGATGTCCATTGGAGGCGGCGTCATGCAGTGGTGTGTCATCGTCCAGACCACGGGCGTTCACTACGGCACCGGCCTGCACTAGTTTATCTGCAACATCGCGCCACCCGTGATTACAGGCCTCGTGCAACGGTGTCCATCCGGCAAAATCCACAGCATTCGGGTCGGTGGTCCGGTGTGTCAACAGCCGGCCCACCTGTTCCACATCACCACGTATAGCGGCCAGGTGTAGCGGTGTCTCACCACGTTCATTACGCTCACGGCACCGAGCATGGTTATGTTGCTCGTTATCATGTGTCGATGTACTACTACGGGACGTGCCCGCCGTGTTAGTACTGGACGTCATCTGCATCAGCAGAGCCATCTGCTGACGTTCCGACATCGGAGCAACGGGCAGTGAAGTGCGACCACCACCACCACCACCGCTGCCACCCCTCGCACGTACCGACGATGGCATCCTATATGTACGTATGTCAGACGCGTATGTAGTACACCAACCACTAGAACACAGGAGACAAACACTCATGTACACACTATCACCTGTATGTATGTATGTATGTGTGCATGCACATTCTGTGCACACGACCATATAATAATAAACTAAATAAATAATATATTGAATCTATGTTTGTACACGCGTATGCCAATTTGAATGAGATTATGAATTATCAATTCACCGTCCTAACCTCACAATACAACATTCGTACGGAGTAATGTTTGCGTTACCGTAGCACACGGTACGGGCGGCTATAGTTCTTCTTACAGTTCCTCAATTCTTCGTTACTGTATGATTCGAATCAGTTAGAAATAATCGACAGTCTGTCTGCGAATTGCCTCAAATCGGATTTGTTAATTTCCCCATTCAAAACTCTTATTTACAATGCCAACACTGTTGCGAACCCTGTATTACCGACATGATCTGTTACGTTAGTTCAATGAGTCTACCACTAGACGGTGGAGGAACACGCGGGCCACTTGAATTACAGTAACTGATGGATAGGTGTTATCGGATTAGCGGGCACTTTGCTCGTGTTTGTTACTGGACAAGTGCAGGAAACTAGGTATTAGTTACAATTGATAAAAATCTCTTTATCACGTCTAGATTATTGTACTTATAGATTGTGAAATTGATCACTATCCACGCAGGTATATAAACTATCCGTATACATGCACTTATGTGAATAGTTCTAGTGGGTAACTTGAAATGAAACTAACTATGTATATAACGATAGTGGGTGTGGTGGTGTGCATCACCACGATCCAGGCCCGTGCCAATAGCTGCAAGGATGACTGTCAGTTACCCGAGTGTCTATGTCCTAGTACCAGTCCACCCAATGGTTTAGAGCCCAGTCAAGTTCCACAGGTATGTCTATTTATTATTATTATACATGATACATAAACTCTTTATTATTATATTATATCGTGCTCTTCATATATGTATCTACATAGTTGGTTCTACTTACGTTCGACGATGCTGTACAACTCGCCAACTACAACTTTTACAACCAGTCCATGTCTGGCAAGAAGAATCCTGACGGATGTCCCATCTCGTCAACGTACTTTGTGTCACACGAGTACACAGATTACACAATGGTTAGTTATCAGTGTTGGTGGATGGGTAGTGTGTAATATGTTTCATCATCATTCATTTATACATACATACAGGTAAACAAGTTATACTCGGAGGGCCATGAGATCGCGCTACACTCCATTACACACAATCCTCAGACCTCGTACTGGCGAGATGCCGATGTGCAACTGTTGAAAGATGAATTCGGCGGATTGCGTGATATCATCGCTAATTTCGCGGCCGTCCCCAAGGAGCACATGTACGGTATCCGTGCACCATTTCTCCAGATGTCCGGTATATAATTTAACATTATGCACGTTATATGTACCAACACGATACATTACACAAATGTAATATGTGGTGTGTTTAGGTGATAATAGTACACTGGCCATCAAGGAACTTGGACTGGAGTACGACTGCTCGTGGCCAACGCAGACTTACGTGAGCCCGGGCCTCTGGCCTTACACACTGAACTATCCCAGCACCCAGGACTGCCCCATTGGCTCGTGTCCCACGGGCACAGCGCCCGGTGTATGGATCCAGCCGATGATCAACATGAACGACAATTCTGGCACGCCGTGTGCAATGGCGGACGGATGTGCTGATATGTAAGTCACACACACACACACAGACATGTCATACATACATACATGTATTATTGTTTTATTTTGTTATTATTGTAGACCCGAGGATGTGGATGGACTAGTAAAGTTCATGAAGGCGAATTTCCATGTGCAGTACGACAAGAGCCGTGCACCGTTTGGATTCTACGTGCACGCCGCCTGGTTCATAAAGGATAACAATCATTTCGAGGCGTACAAGTTGTTCATCGATTATCTGCTGAGCCTGAAGGATGTGTACATTGTGAACATACATCGTGCACTGGACTGGGTACGTAATCCCACCACCGTCGACAACATACGTGCAGCGTGGCCAGAGTGTAACAAGCCGACACCCACCACATGCACACCGACCAACTGTCGCCTGATGAAAGGTGAAGAGGAACGTTGGATGAACCAGTGTGATCCCACATGTCCCGACAGTTATCCGTGGCTCGGTAATCCACTAGGCAACTAAACTAAACTAAACTATATCATACTGTAACCAAACAATAAACAGACCATTATATAAATATCTACACAAGGTTCATTTCTTAGTATTTTTATTATAAACATTTCCAACATTATTCGCAATAATAATTTTCATTTTACAAATTAAATCACAAATTTCAATTTATATTACGTCAGGTGAATGATCCGTTCCGTAGTATGTAATGTATGTATTCCAACGTATATTGTTGCAATGATGAGACCAGCCGAGGTACAAAACGTCCAATGTCATTAAGTAAATGTACACACCATTCGTCATTATCCCTAAGTGATAATATGTTGGGGCGGGGAAGGTTAGGAGGAGTTAGAAGATTGCAATATTTTGTTTTTTTCTCAAACTATCAGACTTTCCGAATCACAATTAGTTAATATAGTAGTTGTATATAGTGTGCGTTTATGCCTGATCTGAACTCTCAACTATTAGCATAATGGACTGTTGGGGCGCATCGTTGGCCACACCTCGTACACACTCCACCTGGTGCGCGCCCCAGTCCTTCCGCTGGCAGAACGTCGAGCAGTACGGCGTCCGGCGGCACAGCGAGCACTCTGCTAACGCTTCCCGATTACAGTTGGCACACTAGAGACAGACAGACAGAGAGTAATCATGATCAGTCACACATTATATATATACGGATGGTGTGTTTACCTTCTTCTGATGTTCATGGTCCAGTGATGGTTGTAGTGTTGAATCGTTAGTGGCCGTGTCTGGTTGCAGGGCGGCCACCTGTGCCTCTACACGTGCCGCCAGCACCGCCGAGTCCTTCTCCCGCTGCAGTCGCTCCACCTGTCGACCGCACAGTTCCCGTGTCTCGTCCACGACACGCTTGAACTCGGCCGCCAGTCGTGTCATGCTGGTGCTCAGCTCGTCCAGCCGGCGTAGTGCTGTACCAGGGTCGGCCGGTACCGCTGTACCCGTGTCCATCAGCTGGTACTCGGTACTGTCCAGTCCCTCCGCCAGACTCTGCCACGCCTCCTCCTTACTCACCGCCGAACCTGACACGCCATCCTCACTGTCCTCGCCACAACTACCACCGTCCCGTCGCATCTTACCACCCCGTCCCGTGCCACCACGTCCCCCACCACCGCCGCCGCCCCCGCCCCCTGAGCCGCCGCCGTCACTGTCCGCCTCCTTGCGGCGCCGTCTCTTGTACGGTGTGAACAGCCGCACGGGGCCGGTGGCCGTGTCATCGTCACAGCACGCGCTACATGTACAACTGGTGGCGTGCGGTGACAGGATGCCCTCGTCAATTAACGTCTGCAGACTGCGACCGCCGAACCGAATGCTCCGTTTCCAGTCTTTGCTGGAGGCGCGACCGCACAGTGCCTCGAACTCGCTCGGCGTGTACCAGGACATACCGAGCTTGATGCACCGGCCCCGGCCGCCGCTACCGAATCGACTCTTGTGCAATTCCGCACTCGTATTCTTACATCGTACAGGTAACACCGGCAGATTAGCCGCCTCCTGCCATGAGCCAGGCGCCGGCACATTGGACGCTTGGCCACCACCATTGCTCACCCGATCATCGATAGCATCCTACAACCAGTAACAATTATCCACATACATCTATTATTATATAACATTAGCACTGGACTCTACAATGTTCACTGGATGTGTATCCAGTACGCAATACACTATATTTAGTTTAGCTCATATTTCATATAGTATTTATTAGTACATAGTTGCTTATTTACCGGGGAAAATTGAAGATCATTCTGAAATGAAAATCAAAATGAATTATACAAGCACGCACATATATGTGTATTCTATTGTCAATCACAATACCTGGATAACTATATGTGTTGTTTTCAACTCTTGATCGCTCCCATCGGCTGCAATGAATCCATTATCCACACAGAGCATCGGCTTGAAGTGAGGCAACTGGTCCTGAGTGATGACATTGAACGTGCTGGTGATGAGCGAGCCGACGGGCAGTGTAACTGGAACACCGCTATGTCGTATAGCTGACACGGACACACGTTGTCCATCATCAATACCATCTGCACCACCGACGGTGCCGGTAGCGATTGATGATTTTGTATCATTACCTGCTGTTGTTGCTGCTGTTGTCGATGCTGACCCGCCGCCATTGTCAGTTCCGCCATCGTGTTCACTCGCAAGATGTTCGGCTTCGGAAATGTCCGGCAGAACGACACTTTCCGATCCAGAGTTCTCCATCCCAAATTACCCGAAACTTCCCGAAAAACACCGGTCCACTTGCTGACAATTTCTATATAATTTATAAACGCCAATTAACCACCAGATTGATATTGCAAACATGCAGAACGTAACGTTCACTCACGGATAGCTGACTTTTAGTTGATAATGCATGCTGTAGATGTCCGGCATGCATGGCATATGGGAGTCGGTCTACGGCGCATGAAAGTAATGGCGCTTCGCAATAAATATAGAATGGCGGGAAAATTCAAATTAATTAACAATTATTGACATGAACCAATACTACATATAGGACAAAACGGAAATATATATATATTTTAGCTACATTGTGAAATTGATAAGTACCACCTAAGCACCATAGATTCTCTAAATATTTATGTGTAGGTAGTTATTAAATAATAGAAAACAATAATGTATAAAGATGCAATTTTTAATAAAACCATAATATTCCTTATTACAACATATGAAACAACAATAATAATAATATGCACCCACAAATATGATATTACAACATTAGTATAATTGTATATAAAAATACAAAGTAAATGATTTATATTATCAAGTGTGTGTGTGTGTGTGTGTTAAGTATAGTTTATAGGTTAGCCTTGGCCCTGGCACGTAGTCCGTCGGCGAGACGACGTCCAAAGTCCGCGTCCACCTGTGCAAAGTTCCTAGTGGCACGTTCCTGGATGAACGCCGCCGCTCCACTCATATGGCCAACGATGTTATCAATGAGACGGGTACGAGCTCCCTCGTCCAACACCTGTCGATAGAAGACACGCGGCTGTGTGAAGTTATCCTCATCACCGGAGTCGTAGCGTAGTGCATCACCCGCCACAGCGAACGGTGGTGCTAGACGCTTGGCCCGCGGATCATCCTCCGGTCCACCGAAACTATTCGGATGGTAGTTGGGTGCGCCCGCCTGGTTCTCGTAACACATTTCGCCGTCACGTTGGTAGTTCCGGACACGGAACGGACAGTTCACCGGCAACTGTAAATAGTTCGCACCCAGCCGATAACGGTGCGTGTCCGAGTACGAGAACAGACGGCCCTGTAACATCTTGTCCGGCGAGGCATCAATGCCGGGCACAAAGTGTGCCGGACTGAACGCAATCTGCTCCACCTCGGTGAAATAGTTCTTAGGGTTGCGGTCCAATACGAAACGGCCGACAGGAATCAGCGGAAACTCACCTTGCGGCCACACCTTGGTCACGTCGAACGGATTGTACGGTACACGTTCCGCCTGTTCGAACGTCATCACCTGAATGTACGTGGTCCACGACGGAAAGTTACCGTTGGCGATGGCATTGTACAGGTCACGGATACCGTAATCAGGATCAGCGGACGCTATCTCACCGGCCCGGTTCGGCTCCAGATTCTTGATGCCTTGGTTGGTCTTATGGTGGAATTTACAATACACCTGTTTACCCTGAGCGTTGATCAGTTTGAATGTGTGCGAGCCGTAACCGTTCATGTGTCGATGTCCGTCCGGTATGCCACGGTCTGAGAACAGTATCATCATCTGGTGTGTAGTCTCGGGACGTAGTGCTGCAAAGTCCCAGAATGCATTCGGATCGCGCAGATGTGTTTCCGGGTTACGTTTCTGTGTATGAATGAAACTCGGGAACAGTACGGCGTCACGGATGAAGAATATTGGTGTATTATTGCCCACCAGATCCCATGTACCGTCCTCCGTGTAGAACTTCATTGCAAAGCCACGCGGATCACGTACCGTATCCGACGAGCCCATCTCTCCGGCCACCGTACTGAACCGTATACCGATCGGTGTACGCTTGCCAATGCTACTGAACACCTTCGCCGCACAGTACTGCGATATGTCGTGGGTCACCTCGAAGTACCCGAACGCACCCGCACCCTTCGCGTGCACCACACGCTCCGGGATACGCTCCCGATCGAAGTGGGCCATCTCATCCTGGTACTGGAAGTCTTGCAACAGGGCAGGACCACGCGGACCCACCGTCATGATGGCATCCTTGTCAATAACGGGCACACCATAGCCGGTAGTGTCCACATTCGGTTCATCCTACAAGACAGATAGCTAGATATGTACACTAATAACATGAATATTACATGATGCTGACGACGATGATGATGATGATGATGATGAGATTCGTAACTTATAATATATTTAATTATGAATATTATGCATTTCATAAAATATCTTACATCATACGTTGGTACCAATGACTGTCACATTTGACAATGAGGTTTGCCAACGTAATGGGAATGTACGAGTATAGTGTGTTTCAAGATAGACAACATAAACAATGACACGAGTGTAATATTTAATGCACATGATTAGAGTTTATCTTGAAATATGTATGTATAAATAAAACTGCATTATAAAAAGTACATAAATAATGAGAAAAACATGTATGTATATATAAGAGTCATGTTATCAAGGTCAGCACAATGTCAAATAGAAAAACAACCTCTCGCGTCATTGTCGATAATTGAGAACAGTCACAAAACGACAGAAGCTACAAGTTAGCATGTACAAGTGCATTTTGCGATTATGCATATCGACGTATACACGTATGTATAGTTGAACGTGTATTCAAGTGAAAGTGTATATCTGTAAGAGTATTATTTAATACTTTTGCAACATACATTCATACATGTATGCCGGTCCTTAACCCTTGGGACATGTCTACATGCATCAATATATATTTACTAAAATAACAGTGCCACCGAACACACCCGTCTAGGAAACAGGTTTCATTATGCAACACGCAGATAACCGACTAGTCGCCGGTTCCACAGTATATTATTCATGTAGTGTAGATAAAAAACTGGTGATATTTGAACATTGGACAGTGTTCATTAACTAACTGGAACACAGACAAGAACCAATAAAAATGCTCGGAAAATGTATTCGCATCAGATTTCGATAAATAAAGTAAAATAAATATGTAAATAAATAATATAAATACATGCAATATCATTGACGCCAATAGAATAATCAACGACTAGAGTTCAAATGTTATTCGTATACAGAGAGTATTTGTAAAAAACAATAGCGTGTCACATGACCTTTGCACTATCATGCAAGTAAATAATTATTTGAATTACCATATATGTACGCGTATGTGGTACAGTTATTAATACTTGATTTAAGAATGTACATACATACTCTTACATTACAGATTAATATTAATAATTATCCATATGCCTAATGACTTATCCGTATTTGTTACCAAGTTACTTGAACCTTGTTGTTGATGTACTCTCGAGCAGGTGATAATAAATACGTAGAAAGAGAGATATAGGTATAATATGCACTCGAGTGTGTGTGTGTGTGTATAATTCTTGGAAATATTCGTAAAATTCCTGGTACACCAACATGATTATGTGTTTATGTACATGATAACACGTAATACCCAATGTTGTTGACATTTGTACAGAGGTTATTGGAATATTTGTACACTTACCTTCTTTGCGTGGCTACGTAAGTAGTTTGGCAACTGATTAGATGCCGGGTCGGACATTTTTACTCGTTTTGTGAAAAACCGTACTATGTAACTGTATGTAACTGATGTTCGCCGACGAAAACACAAAAATATGTTGTCACTGTGTTTATATAGATACGGCCGCGTACCGGACAGAGAGAACGCTAGGTGCGCGCGCATAGCCAGTCACTGACGGGACTCTGGGTGCGAAAATTCAATTTTTACCAGATATCGGTTACGGAACACAAATGTACATTTTTCCCCGTCCAGGAGTAGAAGTCGGTTTCCATGGCGTCAAAACCGTGACAGAAGGCAAGCATTTACTCTCTAGAAACCAAGGTTTGTGTATACAAATGTCTGTTGTCATGGTACTCGTTGCATTGAAACATTCCCAAAGGCATATTTCATGATATTTATTATAGGAGTAATTCTTTATTAATGAAATTAAGTGTTTCTATTCCAGATAGTGGAAAAAATAGTATATATACCTCAGGAGAAACTATAATTTTTCCCTCGATGTATTTGCAGTCTCAGGAAAAATAAGATGTTTCTCTCGCTTGGTGTATAATGTACTATTGTATGTGTTATATCATATGTACATATACAGTTTAATGAACTATTAATAATAGAAATGTAATACTGTAGTAGATACTGATAACGAATTTTTTAAAACATGATATAGGTACATATCACATATATGTACATATATCGTACAATTAATAAAACTTATCGCACATGTACAGTACACATATACGATTGTTATTGTGTGGTCTATGTTATCTGGTTACGATGATGTTTGCGGTATTTGATAGGATAGTGGCTGATATCTGTCGTAAACAACTCCTGTTAATCATTTACGGTACATCACTGTAGAATAAAGAGCCGTATTGCGGTTTCTACATAACTACATGTTTACCTACCAAATGGGAAATGCACATGTGTGCACACAAACAAACAGGAAGTGATTGTAATAATCAGCTGTTGTGTAAAATGCAATAACTTTATTACCTAACAAATCATATATACACACACATACACAATATATATATATATATATATATATATATATATATATATATAAACAGTGACTAATTGTTCCTCTTAACACCAGATGATTCGGATAACTTGAAATCCATAGGTTTATCATAGCCCATGAGTTTACCATAGTGTGTGGGATCGGTGAACAGACCCGGATCCACAAACAGTGGTCGGCCATTGACATGGAACGATGTGAACATACCGGGCACATCGGGAACCGTTACATCATCGACAGAGAACTGAATCTGTAAAACATATCATGTACTGCTGCTGCTGTTGTAGTTGTAGTATTGTTATAATTCTCCTATACCTTCTGTGGACGACAGAAGAAAGATAACACGGTTGCTATGTACTTGTTATTGGTTACATCATATTCCAGACATGTCACATACTTCTTACACACGAAGTGCAACAGGACAGGTGTGATGAATGTAAAGAAACTAATGAATGAACACAGACCAATGATGACAGGCAGACTACCGTCCATCGATGATATTTGTTTTATTAATATTGGCTGGGCGAGCAAGCCACCTATACTGGTAGTGAATGACACTAACTGTAATGTAAATGTAAAGAAAACAGACCTGTCACCTTTCCCTCGCAAATCAATACTATCTCATAACCAGTCATTACTAACCTTTACAGCTTTAATTTGTTGCGTTAATACTCCATAATAGACTTGTTCTGTAATCGCTACATTACTTTCCTTGGTACTGGTAGACATGAATCTATAATGTACAGCTAGTTTATTGAGTACAGGAGCCGCATAACCTCTGTTTTGTTGGAACTGTTTCAATACATGATTACATGTATACGATTGTTGCATTAACCTTGACACGGCCGGCAATATATGTAGAAATCTTCTTGTAAACATGGTTGTATCTTCTTCAATTGCAATTTAATAATTCTTTCTTCAAGAAACTGTAGTATAATGTCAAACTAGCACATTCTTTTTTATATGCGAACTCTATCTAACGGTACGTCTGTGAACTATTTTAATACATCCAACATATGTTATGCAACCCGTATGAGGATGTGTTATGTTGGTGGCCTATGCGACATTCAAACTAAAAGTATGAATTTGTACTTATATACATAACTAGATTAATAATGTCTTTTATATAAAACTAATAAAGGGCTATAGTATTGTTGTTGAAAATTCCAATGATAATGCCAAATAAATAGATATGTAGATAGATGTAGTGGCATGCTCTGTGGATGTTTCTCTGGATGCTGCGGTTGTACGTTTTAACTGCCGCTGTATCTTCAGCTGCACGATGTTGTTACGGCTATTGCTGCTGCTGCTGCTGCTGCTGCTGTTGATGTTTATCTCTAGCATGTGTCTAGTCTGGTTGAGACACTGTGCATCGCAGGACGTACACTGTGGAGTGTATGTGTGTACAAGCGTACGTGCAGACGTAGATATGAAAGTTGCGGTACGTGTGCTGGTGGTGTTACAGACGCTCCTGATGCTACTTCACGGCGTCCATACAATTCACGGTCAGTATGGGAATCATATTTAACCAATTAATTTTCCCGTATCATACAATTTTCAAATGCATTAAAAAACCGTTTTAATTTTTCTGTATTACTTTTTAAATACCAGTTTTACTGAACATATTTAATAGGTAATCTAGACTTTTCAATTAAAAGTACATTATTGCCGAGAATAAGCTGATCTAACCAAGTGAAAGTGTGTATATAAAAAATATGTAACTGTTATATTATACGTATTCCATATTATGTATAGTAGGTATACATGTTAACATATACAGATGTATGAATGTATACATTTTGAGTGATTGCCTGTCAATCATATAATATTATATGCACTATATAGATGAGTGGTTGATGGCATGTACGTATGAATGTATAACTATAACTACTATACACGACCTGCACGGGGACATTACATTGATGGTTGCGGAGGTGTCCGAACTTCAGTGCCGTCGAGTAGATACATATGTACGGTATGTTATGTAACATACAACGGCACCTGTCAATCACACATACATACGTACATACATACATGTGCATATAGGTACATTGATATCAATAACACTGGATATTAATGACATTTGAGCCTACGTACACATTAACATACTCTGCACGGAGATTTCTGTATTTGAGATCACTTGAACAGTAGGTGTCTTCATCCGTCTATCCATGTATTTGTAAATCAGTGAAAACAAGTGACATTTACCTTTTATCGTCAACTAGAATCCACAAATATTGATGTGTTAATTAATAGGACAGTCACCCGTACCGTACAGTGTAGGTGAATATATAACATAATACTGGCATACCACACCACACCAGACCAGACCACGCTATATGTTCTACATAGTTCCGAATTTCCAGAAATGATGTCACTCGTCCACCATATATTCTACACACACACACACACATCTACCTACGGATGATAATAAATCCATACAGTTCCTTACAGCACAAAACTCCGAGGGCGTACATTATTATAACTTATAGAGATAAGATATTAAAAGACCTGTTAGTTCTATTAATACAAATATATTTCCACCATTCTTCGAACTATGTATTAATGTCCACAGTTGTGTAATGCTTACATTCGAGTGTATGTATTCAAATCTGAAATAATATGTACATATGAAAATAATCTTGGTATTGGTATAATTTATTATAACATGGTGACAGTGGGACGGAATACCGTACACTCACTGCTTATCAAACCTAATATTATATCGCATTTCCATATCGATGTACATTTAATTAGTTGCTAAACACTACACTTACACAGGAATGAATGCAGGAGGGAATGAATGTGGGATTATAAGAACAGCAGCAGTTGTTAAGGCACCCTCGCATTCCTGGTAATGCTGTTGTTGACGTTGGTATGTTTACATTGCCAGAGGAACCACGTGCCATAAATATAACCACTAAACAGGGGTTGCAGTGCTGGGGACATTTGTGTTATGTAAACAACTAAACGATACGTATCTTACATGTAAGACATATGCGGAACAGGTGAGCCGAGCCATAGACATATAAATGTATGTATGTACATATTCCATTGTAAATGCATAGACAAGATTTACACACGACTCCTGAGTATCTATCTATCTATCTTGTTAGATATATATTTATGAATATGTATGTGTTCATCTAGTCATAGCCACTTTAGTTTTTTGTCCGGCAACATTATAACGTACGATAACATATTATTGTTATTGCCATGTTCATCTTTTTCATTTTACGATTCCAACACACATTCACAAATACATACATATAGATTTTTATAGATGTAATACATATTTGTATTATGTAATGATATTTGCAAATGACACACACACACACACACGCATATGCACATGCATAGTGTGTGTGTGCGTATTGACACAGATCTGTCAAATCGTTCACATATGACGTCACTTCCTCATTCCTTCAACATGTACGTCTTCCTGAATGCTATAGTGTGAATTATAGAAAGAAGTACGTGTAATGAGTAGCTAGTAATTCCGTATCTGTGGTACAGGTGCGCGCCGCCGTGGAGGCAAGTCTTTGTTGTTGGAGCGGGCGAGCTGCACGGCGACGGGCAATGAGGACAACACGGTGCAGTGTACTACACAGGTGAAACGTGAGTGTGAATTCACTCACAGGAGCTAATTAAGCGTTATACACCTCAGTATAACGATTAACATCAACTGGCGACGGTGTATTCATTAACAAATACATACATACACACACGCACGCACACACGTAGTTATAGTATAGCATAGTTATAATAATCAATATATACTTATATATTGGTGAACATCCATCCATCATGTCTGTATATATTAAATCATGGTTAGTCTCACGTTATTTTGACACAAGACGGGGCGGCCCCTTTGATCCGTTGGACCGGTCCACTAAGAATGAGAGAGAGAGAGAGAGAGAGAGAGAGAGACACGGTGTGTTCAATCAGTATGACCACCATGCATCATGGAGCGGTCAGAGCATGTTGCAACATAACACATACACTGATATAATGTACATGTATATATAATATAGAGTGATGTTCTTCTGCATTTAACTGATCGATGATGATGGTCGTTAGAATCTCTGTGTGATATTAACTATATACACGCACGAATGATTGAGATATTCCACGTACAGAGACGCACACACGCAGTGTCCGATGCATATGAATCATGTTCTTCACGTACAGTTTAATTATTTATAACATTTATAGTGTTTGCTATACGCATTGTTACATAGCCACATGTGCATGAGAGTAGTGTTGGTTGCCTATAGAACATACATACTTCAATCTATGTATGATATGGATATATGATGTTTTGTTCTTCAGGACGACATGTAGGTTCCAAGTTAAAGTCACTACGTGTGCCTGGTCGACTGCTACCATTGTTGGACTTGAGTTGTGTGGACGGTGATGGTCGTGCACCGGCCGTAGACCATGCCACCGTGCGCTACCAGCGCAGGAAGCGTCGGAATAAGAGACGCACGAAGAACGGGTACTTGCTAGCAGTGTACGAGTGCACGGAGGACTATATATTACATCCGAGTGGCACGGGAGCCATGTATTGCAGCCAGGGACAGTGGTTAGGTGACGTACCTGTATGTGAACCGTCACACAGCACACCAGCAGCGACAACAACTACAGGTACATCAGATATTTACATATTTAAGTATTTATATTGTACATGTGACATGAGTTGTATAATGTATAGAACTACCATCCACACTGAGCGACAGTGCGGATGATACGTGCAGTACAGCAGGAGAACAGTGCGACCATGACTGTAGACTGATCAATGGAGAACCAACGTGCATCTGTTACCCGGGCTTCCACTTACAGAATGGCACATGTACAGGTACCATACATACATACATAACATGTTTCAACCAACATCATCATGTCGTGTCTATGTCCATCGACAGATATTGATGAATGTTACGTTCACACTGAGCTCTGCACGCACGGTTGTGTAAATCTGCCCGGTTCATACCGATGTCTGTGTCCCGACGGATACCGACTGGATGTGGATGGCACGGACACGCCGACAGCGGGCGGTGTCTGCCGGGATGTGAACGAGTGTCTATTGAACAACGGTCACGGACCCTGCCAGGACTCGTGCCGCAATACCAACGGGTCGTACGTGTGCACGTGTGAACGGCTAGCTGGTACAAGGCTGGCGGCCGACATGCATACATGTGTGCCGGGCGATGGCCGGTGTCTCGATGCTGGATGTTCGCACGAGTGTCTCAGTGCTCGAGGTGGCGGCACGTTCTGTCTATGTCCTGGCGGCATGCAGTTGGGGGCGGACTGGAAGACATGCGACGGTATAGTATCGTATACACCATCATGAATCAGAGGTAATCATTATGTAATCAATATATACGAACGCTTCATGTCACAGATATTGACGAGTGTGATTCGGAAGATGTACGAGCGATGTGCGAGTTTGGTTGTGTAAATACCGTTGGATCGTACCACTGTGCTACAGCGGAAGTAGAACTGACTACTACCATGGAACCAACAACGACAGTACTGTCAACTACAATGGAAATAATAACAACAACAGAGCTGCCAACTACAACAGAGATAACAACAACAACAACAACAGCAGAGTTGCCAACTACAACAGAGATAATAACAACAGAGTTGTCAACTACAACAGAAATAATAACAACAACAACAGAATTGCCAACTACAACAGAAATAATAACAACAACAACAACAGAGTTGCCAACTACAACAGAAATAATAACAACAACAACAACAGAGTTGCCAACTACAACAGAAATAATAACAACAACAGAGTTGCCAACTACAACAGAAATAATAACAACAACAGAATTGCCAACTACAACAGAAATAATAATAACAACAACAACAGAGTTGCCAACTACAACAGAAATATTAACAACAACAACAGAGCTGCCAACTACAACAGTACTAGAGTCAGCAAGTACCGAGGTAACGACAACAGAGTCACGTACCACAATTGAATCTACTACAGAAATAACAACTACAAAGCTGCCGGAACAACTAGAATGCGACATAGAATTTGCAAACAACGGCACATCATGTACAGGTACGAGTACATATACATACAAATTTTCATACAAAAGTTTGTTGGTTGTAAACAAGCTACCGTTTAAGTATTTTTAATATATTAATTACAAATATATATATACATAATTTTTTAGTTATGTATTGTGTTATATGTCTGATAGGGAATGGTGGATGTTCACACGGATGTACCAGTTGTGATGATCAAGTAGTGTGTACATGTCCCGACACATACCAGTTGTTGCAGGATAACACCACGTGTGTACCGACGGATCCATGTACAATTAACAATGGCGGGTGTATGCACACGTGTACGAACAACAGTACTGTTGCCGTGTGTCATTGTACACGCGGCTACATTCTCGAACATGACCACACGTCCTGTGCGGATGTGGATGAATGTGCCGACAATAACGGTAACTGTTCGCATATCTGCACTAACCTGGCGGGTAGTTACGTCTGCTCATGTCCTGCGGGCTACGCCCCCAGTAGTATCGTCCACACGGACTGTACAGATATAGACGAGTGTGCGACGGACAACGGTGGATGTTCACATCGTTGTATTAACTATGACGGCGGCTGCATGTGTGATTGTCCGTTGGGCTATGAACTAGACACCGGGCGGCGCCACTGTCGCGACATGGACGAGTGTCTGCTGGATAATGGCGGATGTTCACACGGATGTACGAATATAGAAGGCCGTTGGCTGTGCACATGTCCACCCGGCTACACTCTGACGGCTGACAATGTTACATGCACGGACGTAGATGAATGTCAGCATGATCGTGCTCCCCGCTGTGAACAATTATGCGTGAATACGGCGGGCAGTTATCGCTGTGAGTGTTTATCAGGGTACGAACTGCGTGTCGATGGTGTCCATTGTGACGTGGTGCAACCGGTCAGTGTGTGCGCCAAGCTGAAGACCCTGCGGAACGGGCGCACTCGGTGCACGGGCAATCCGATGGCTGATGGACGTCATTGGCCGTACGGGACACGATGTGTGGTGTGGTGTGACAAGGGCTACAAACTGGACGGACCGACAGTGCGGAGTTGTCACGAGAACGGCACCTGGGGCGATGAACAGATGACATGCATACGTAAGTACATAGCTACACAATATTAGCTAGCCTACCCGCTACACACATATATATGGTAATATTACACACTTGTACAGCGGTGTCATGTGCACGACTTGTACCACCCACACATGGACGTGTATTGCCGAGCTCGTGTATCACAGGTAAAACGCGTCCCGGTGAGACATGTCACATTAGTTGCCGTCGCGGGTATAGGCCGGCTCCGTGGGCAGATCTGGGACCCCGCAGATCTGTCCAGTGTCTGCCGTCGCTTGTATGGCGACCGCAACACTCGCCGGAACAATTACAGGAGATCTGTATCAAAGGTAACAGATACATACTTGCCGACCACGCTCGTACTATGAATGAATGCGCGCATATTCTGTTGTAGATTTTCCTGAACCCTTCATCACCTGTCCAGGAGGTGGTGAGTTACACTTCACACTGGCACCTGGTGCTCGGGTGGCCCAGGTGAAGATTCCCCGACCGGAATCCAATATGGATTGGTGGCGTTACGTGAAAGCGATTCCAACGTGGGGAATGCAACTAAGCGCTGTGTTAGCTGCAGGACGTCACCATGTCACCTACTACGCGTGGACTCCCATGAATAATGGTTCAGCCTCGTGTCATCTGACTATCTATGTACAAGGTAGTGGTATAATACTAGAATTCACCCAGACATTTCATGCCGGCATTCTGCATATTCTAGATACAGAAGCGCCTAGTATAGTGGAGTGTCCCGCAGATATACGACTACGATTGTATCCTGGACACCGTGGCCAACGGGTACATTGGCGTGAACCACGATTCACTGATAATGTAGCTGTGGCCAGTGTACACAAAACACAGGTTAACCATATTTGTCACTTTGGTGTTCTTTCATCATTTGCTGATGGTGTTTGGTTATGTTCCAGAAATCCGGTGACTACTTTACAGCCGGCGAACATAGAGTTGTGTACACGGCCCAGGATGAGCATGGTAATTCGGCGGTGTGTCAGTTTAGTGTGAATCTGCAAGGTACATATGCACTACATATACTAATCTACCGTACACGATATAACGTCATTGTGTTTGTGTAGAACCCGAAGTACTGTCTAATGATGCTCTGGGTGCGTACTACGAGTCGGTACTCGTCTGTCCCGGCGGTGTACACTCATTGACAGACGTACAATTACATCTGAAGGTAAGACAATACAATACAACATGCATAATTATTGTGCAGTACTGTCACAGTAATAACTCCTCCTGTAATCATTATCGTTACAGAACCATATACAACTGGAACACGGTTGCTACTGGCGACGTATACGTAAGAACAGACAACCATTGGCCAGTTATTCCTCATATGGGACTCGTGCCTACCGTGCACGTCATCATCGTAGCTACATAGTGCCCTGGTATCATTGCTGTGACACTTGACTAAATAATTGAAACGCATCAATCAATCAATCAATCAATCATTAATACATTGCACTATGTAGTTAATATAATACCTGGCTGGAAATATAACAATTCGTGTATTTCCAATATGATACGTGCAAGCATTGCTCCACAATAGTTATAATATATATATATATATATATATATATATATATATATATATATATATATATATATATATGTATGTATGTATGTATGAATATTACTATTGCTACAACAATAAAAGGTAGTAAAAAATGAATTGTGAAAAATCGTGTTAAGGTTGCAAGTCCCCGCCATAATAAATTTGTAATTACTGTCACTCCTCAGAAGGATATTTGTCCTCGTGGTAGTGCATAACCTATAAAAGCTGTTCCTATAATTAAAAATAAAATAATTACTCATACTATTCAAGTCTGAACATTTTGAATACAAACCTAATTTCTATAAATGAGTCATATTTTATTTTAGCAATACTGATACAATCTAGATAGATCCTAATTAAACACATTTAAAACTATCATAAATTTATTGAAATAAATTTATGATACTTTTATTAGATTTTGTTTTGTATGAATTTGATTTAATTTTTTTCTTAAAGATAATCTATTTATTAATATTATGAATTTAACCAATAAGTTTTTATTTATAAGGGAGAATATTTGTTATAATAAATATGAAATATATTTATTATTCATACAAATGTTATTGAAATAAATGAATAAATATGTAATTATTCATCCCAAATGATTAATTGATGAATGGCTATAATTCTTCGTATTCTTGTTTGATTTAAACCTCCGATTATTGTAGATATTATAATGATTAAGATAATGTAATTAGACGATTTTAATGTATAAGATAATAACATTATTGGGGCAATATTTTGTCACGTTATTAAAATTAATCTATTAATTCAATTTATTCCTTCAATAATTTCAGGAAATCAAAAATGGCATGGAGCAGCTCCCATTTTTAATAATAATGCTGTATTAATTATTATTATTATTATTATTAGAAATTGATTAATATTTATTAAATCTCTAATTATATTTCATGTTATTAGAATTAACAATATAGAGAATAAAAATATGGTTGAGGCTTGAGCTTGTACTACAAAATATTTAATTGACGATTCAGTGGAAAAGGGGTCATTTTTTTCTTTAAAATGGAAAAGTATTACGTTATTTGAAGCTGTCTACTCGAATATTTATATGTGTTTTTTACATCTATTATATTATAAATATAGAATACATGATCTTGACATAATGTATTATATGCGTGTAATGTGCGGATCACGCTGCATGTAGATTGTGATTAGGTGAGAGTAGATGATTCCTGGTGTTCCATACTGTGTTCACACGTCTTCCAATCCGCTCCCAGTTGCATGGTGGCGGGACAGAGACAGTGTGCCCGGCCCCGGACACTGACACACTCGTGTGAACAGCCGCCCGTGTGTGTACACAGTGTATTCACGCGAACACACGATCGTCCGTCCGCCGCTAAGCGTGTGCCAGGTAGCCGTGCACACGTGCACATGTACGCGCCGACAGTGTTGATGCACGTGTCCTGGCACGGACCATGGCCGTTGTTCAATAGACACTCGTTCACATCGCGACACACGTTCTCGTCGGGTCGGTATCCATCCGGACACAGGCATCGATATGAGCCGGGCAAGTTCTGACACTCGTGCGAACACAGTCGCTTGTTTTCTTTACACTCATTGATATCTGTCAAAAAGAAAGGAAAACCATGTTTAGTTCAGGTCGCTTTGTCTAATTACCGGACGTTGCAAAGCTATATAAAGGCTAGGAACAGACTGATTTCTGGATCCTCGTCGCGTAATATCATTCATTTGCAACGCGAGGATAATTGTGATATGCAAGTACCTTTACATGTTCTGCCATCATTCCTTAGTCGGAAACCATTGGAACAGGCACACTGTGTGTTTGACTGTAAACAGATATGTTCACAGTGACAGTGTCCATGTCCTGCACGACTATCATTCCCTACACTCTCCACGGCTCTGTTGTCCAACTCTAATCGCTGCTGTGACACTTTATTAACATCTATTCTATGTACTACGATCCCTCCGCCTGTCATTGCCTTCTTTTTAGACAATTTCTTCTTCTTCTCCTTGATTTTCCTCTCCAGCTGCGCCGTCGATTCAAAGTTCATTGCTAGATAATTCTCTTTGCTTCGCAACAATTCTTTACGTTTTCGTGCCGCTTGTCGTTTTTGCTTCTTGTCTTTCCGATTGATCCGTCGGTCGTGTTTGTGTGTAAGTTCTTCGTTCGTTTGCAGAAGTAGATCATTCATTAGCTGTCTTCGCCTAGGTGTTCTCCTTTGTTGTTTCTTGTTCTGTTTGGACGATGTACTTATTTCACCGGTACTTGTGGCCACGGCTGTATTCATTACTGGTTGCCAATGGAACAAATGTCTGTTGTTGTTGTTTTCTGTAAATGATTTTGGTTTTGCAACCAAATGTCGAACAGTAGAGAACCGTTCATTCGTGTCATGTCGATGATTAGTAGAGTTCACCATCACTGAAAATGATAAAGTCATAAATGAATGAATACACGATCTGCCGCATAAGATTACTTATAATTATAGCACATTTAACACACTGATGTGTGAGTGTGTAGCTAGTATTGAATAAGCAGCTGATTAACTCCTAACACGGATACATGTATGTAGCACGACCTGCGCCACCCACTACTACCAGTAATGATTGTGTGTGAATTAATAACGTGTAATGTCAGCGTCAGTCAGCGTCTAAATACCAGGCCATACATACGTACATGATGATGAATCATTCGAGTGCAATGACCAATAGACTCGTACTAGTGAATATTACCAGTTACAACAATAAACAACATTATTTAATACAACCTATATACGCATGTAACTGAAACGTCACTACCAAGACTACTAATTTCAAATGCTACATAATAATAGTAATTAACAAAGGTCTATGTTTTATTAGCACCTTGGATTATTTGTACACAATGCTGTGTATATTATATGTATTAAAGTGTATGTGTGTGTGTATGATCATGACTAACTTGCGCTAGAGCTAGTACACTGATTGACTGTAATGCGAGGTCAAGATTTTAGGCAATATAAGAACTATAAAAAGAATTAATATTCATGTCTATTTAATACATGCACATACACACTGTCTGTCTGTAACCTTGGCTTACTAATAGTCATTCAGTAAAACACTGGTTCATTATATTATTATTATTGGCTACTTCCCTGTCTGGGGAAAGATAAAAAGCAAAGTTTCGGGCGCCAGTGCATGTATAATCTAGCTAAACGATACTCACATACATACATACATATGAACATGGATTCCAGTAGATATGCATATCTAAATATAACACACCACAAATACCAGAAATAGCGCGGACAGGTACCATAAATGTCAAGTTCAGAATTTGATAATTTCAATGTATCCAGATACTAGAGTAAATATATGTATAAACAACCGCAATCAAATATTAGTAAGTACATATATTTTGTTAATAATCTTGTTACCGATTTGTTTAGTTGGTGTGTAAAAGTTTAAATTTATATGTTTTGTTACAATATGTACATTGTTCTACATGCATGCATGCATGCATTCTACTATCGCAAGTAGCTTCATCTGGCTGGCTACAATGTACAGGAGCACTCACATGGCATAAAGTAGAAGAGGACGAGCAGTGTACAACCACACAGTGAAGAGACGAACATGGTGACGGGACACTGTTGCACTAAATCTTACCGCACACTTAATATACGGCCACAGAACATTCAAATATATAAGAGGATGATGGCGACACAGATCTAAACTATTCACGAACAAAGAGCCTGCATGTGTAAGAGAGTGAGAGAATGTTACAATACATGCATATACAGAGAACGTATAACACTATAAAGATGCTACATACATACACAATGTATATATATATATATATATATATATATATATATATATATATATATATATATTTAGAACAGTACATCACATGTACAGGTACACAATAGTAGTTACTGATACGATATTTAGCCAATAATCAAGATATAAGAACTGGTTGTACAGGCAACCCACACGGCATGTATGCTGTGCGTATAGTCATACGTATCTTACAGGATACACTAAGTTATGTTAATAATTTCAAAATTAAAACTATTTACAATATACGGGTCAATGAATGTTATGCTGATAATATTATGGCTCTAATGTATTGGTGTAATTGAATTCTCCTATCAGTACCACTGATTTATCTATATCTGTACAAAAATGCGTATAGCAGAATATAAAATGATGCCGATCGTAACATTCATTTATCTATGAATATATATATATATATATATATATATATATATATATATATATATATATATATATATATATATATATATATATATATATATATATACAGGGTGGTGACCGCGACACCGGAATATAAGACTTTAACATGTAAAATCATATTTTTATAATTTCCTGCTTCCCTAATTATTTTAGAGAAAAAAGCTTCAAATAAATGTTGTAGAGCATAAAATTCTACATTCAAATCAATAAACACAATTAATTTTCCATGCTTTATACCGGCAGAAATTAAATTTAAAATGTTGAAAATTAGCTTCAAAATACTTAAGGGTAGCCTTGGAATTCAAACAAAATTCAACAAATGATTGATGTTTTATCTGTCAACAGAAAATATTTCGTGCTTCATGAATTTATTGCTAGTAGTGAATTATAAGAAAAAATGGTGAATAATTATTCAATTAGTGAAAGAAATTAATTTCTTAAGCCCGTATGACACGGTCAATGTTTTTGTACATTTTTAATGTCAATTTTTAAGTTCAATTTTTCTGTACATTTTTGTGAAAGTGAATCATTGAAAGAAAATATTTCTGTATGCAACGTATACAAGATTTTCACTTTGTGAGCATGCGCAGTTGTCGAGACTTTTTGTTTTGACAGTTTGAAATGGTTAACTATTTTTTTACGAACTAACCAAACTTTGTCAAATATTGAAATGGATTCAAGTGAGGACGAATTATTAATATTAGCAGCATTAACTACTGTTACGGCTACAGTCTATTAATAACGAAACTTGCGACCACGACATTTTATTAAAAGAAAAACGTTTGACGTTTCAATCAGCTATTACGCGCTTATGCGCATCTTGTTTGCGCAATTAATTGAAAGAAACATTGAAGGAAATAGAACCAGTTCTATTTTTTAATGTACATTAAAATTGACTGAAACATTGAACTACTTTACGTGTATGATACGTTCAATTTTTGACTTTGTAAAACATTGACATTAAAAATGTACAGAAACATTGACCGTGTCACACGGGCTTTAAGTTCTATTACAGTTTGCATGCTTTTATAACGGCAGAAATAAAACTGAAAATTAACTTCAAATAGAGAGATGAAACAAAATTGTCAGAAGAAAAAATAATTTTGAATTATTAATTTTTATGATAAATTGCATTAAAAGAAATTCTTTTTGTAAAAATGTTGGTGGTCCTGAAAAGAACCGTTGTTTTTTGTTATTATCAATAACATGTTTTTAATGTATTTAATTCAGAATTATTTTAAATTAAGTGCTCAAATAAATCTCCATTATTTGCCGAACAAAATCCAAGTTTATGATAAAAATTGCGTTGCATATTTTTTAATTGTCGGTTAGTAATTTTTCTGCTCTCCTCCACAATTTTTCGTTTCAAAGAATTTGCATTTGCATGTTTAGTTTTATAGATATTATTTTTTAAATGCCCCCATAAATAAAGTCGTTTGGGGACAAATCCGGGGATCGCGCTGGCCAGTTTACTGGACCACCGCGTCCCATCCAGCAATTTGGGAAAGATTGATTTAAAAATATTTTAGTTTCATTCGTAAAATGAGCAGGATAACCATCCTGCTGAAACCAAATCATATTTTCCCCTGCAACATTATCAATAGCAGGTCCAATTTCGGTCTGGAGTAATTCTAAATATTTCTCCGAATTCAGTGAGCCATCAATAAAAAAAGGTCCTATAATATTGGAACCTAACATTCCAACCCAAACGTTAACATTTGCACGATATTGTGAATGGTTATTTAAAACTAAATGTTGATTTTCTTTATGCCAATGACGATAATTTTTAACATTTGGTTCCCCATTAACGCTAAATGTGGATTCATCAGAAAAGCAAATATTCTTTATAAAATTTCTGTCCGCATTCGTCATTTCCATTATTGTTTCGCAAAATATCATGCGGTTGACTTTATCGTTCTCAAAAATTTCTTGATGGCGAGAAAATTTAAATGACTTGTATTTATGTTTTTTTTTAATATTTTCAAGGCCGTGGTATGATGAATTCCTAACCCTGATGCAATTCCTCTTAAACTCACATTAGGATTATTCTAGCTAGAACATTTATTTCATTAGCGTTATCTTCCACCTCAATTTCTTCTTCTGGTGCAACATGTAATTGTTTTATAACACAACTGTGACATGGATGGAACACTGACCCATATTTTCTTTGATTATTAACAACTCTTTGAATCGTATGTATTGAAGGAATTGGTCTGTGTGGGTGCGAACACGCAAATAAATCTCTCACTTTTCTTAAACTATTACCATTGTAATATAATTTAAGAAATTCAATTCTTTCACTAATTGAATAATTATCCACCATTTTTTCTTATAATTCACTACTAGCAATAAATTCATGAAGCAAGAAATATTTTCTGCTGACAGATAAAACATCAATCATTTGTTGAATTTTGTTTGAATTCCAAGGCTACCCTTAAGTATTTTGAAGCTAATTTTCAACATTTTAAATTTAATTTCTGTCGGTATAAAGCATGGAAAATTAATTGTTTGTTTATTTTAATGTAGAATTTTATGCTCTACAACATTTATTTGAAGCTTTTTTCTCTAAAATAATTAGGGAATCAGGAAATTATAAAAATATGATTTTACATGTTAAATTCCTATGTTCCGGTGTCGCGCTCACCACCCTGTATATATATATATATATATATATATATATATATATATATATATATATATATATAATCAGTATGATTAACATTCTCAAATGTATTATTAGACAGTAAGAGAACTATAAGATGTAAGGAGCCTTGTATGTATGTATGTATATACCTCACGTGAATTATCTCACATACAATCTCCGACATGGCTGTTGTCATTTAAATTAATTAAAAGGCCACGTTATCAGAGTGAATGTGAACCAACAGTGAGAATAAATCTGGATGACCCCGAGTTACAAAAGATGTCACAGCAAGCAAAACAATAATTATAAATATACGCGGAAAGTTATCAAGTGACGCAAGGGTATCAGAATATGACAACATCTTAAACACCACAATGTGTACATGTGTGTGTGTGTGTGTGTTGCAATCAGTATCAATTACATGTTGATAACGGAACAAGTACGTATTACAAGAGAGAGAAAGGAAGGAAGCGACCGACCAGTATAGACACACACGCGCACACGCACACACACACATACAATCCACTTGTGTTTTTACAAAGTCATTATCAAATCACCTGATTATCAAATTTGCATACCTGCCCCTACTCGCATGTTTTTGTTACTAAGCGGACATTCTAAACAAACAAACACACAGCCATACATACATATGTATGCGATGCATGTACATATTTATATAGGAGGATTCCACATATTAGAATTAATAATAGTGCTGAGTTTTTGGATACGTTGGTCCACTAATGTAAATAAATCAATTAGTTAGTAGATAATACCTATTCGTGGTAATCAAAGTTACAATGGCTAAACTATTTATGATTTTATATATAGGTGTGTGTGTGTATGTGTTTAGGAACGTGTATATTTATAAATTTACATATCTAAATGACCATGCTGCCGCAGTATCTCTGCATGTGTGTGTGTGTGTGTGTGTGTTTCAGAATATTTATATATGTGTGTTTGTTGAACAAATCTGCAAGTCTAATGTGATCCGGAGACGTAACTCTGAGCACGGGGCGCCCCGGGCGCATGGATTTAAGGACAAGCGTACAGATAGAACCGCATCAGTGTTGGACAAACAGAGCGACAGTAACCAGTAACAACGGACCGTACCTTAACACCGTACCGTAGAACGTAATATCATATAGTATACGTAGTAACATACAGACATACAGACCGGCCGACCGATATAATATATACATACATATATACCTATAACAGTAGCATAGACAAGAAGAAGAAGACAAGATGTATACACAATCAAAGGAAATACTGGCCAACTACAAGAACACCGCCGGCAACAAGGACCTCCTGTCCGAGTCACCACCGGATGATGTGGTAAGTGTAAACCCATCTCACACCGTCACTATAACTTGCACTCTTCATTTATACGAACCTACGGATGGCTTGAGCACCAGTGAACCGTGACATAACGTTCCGGGAAATTCGTACATGATTCTTACAATTAGACATTATTCACATAATGTTGGATCACAATCAGTCAATCAATCAATGATCATAAAGTAAACATGCTTGTGGTTTATAACATAAACGTATTAGGAGAATCATACTTTTCACTGTCATTCCACGTGCATTTATCCATATGTATCTATCTGTGTATTTATTTACGTCATTATAAAGCATGTAATTACTATGGGCACGATATATTACAACCTTGGATGCAATATATGTATGTACAGATATCACGATGTGTGTGTCTGTGTATGACGTAGTTCCTTGTTGTTTACATTGACCTAGGTCACACAAGGGGGATATCATTAAAAACAAACTGTCATACACGTAAACATGTGTTTTTTTACATATTTGCCACGGCGGTAATTATTGGTTCTCGAATAGTGGTAACGTATATACGCAGCGTCGCCGAAAGGTGCGATGGGGGGGGGGGGGTCAGTTATAAATAAATAAATGTAAAAGGTTTAATATCAAATGTAATAGGTTTGTTCGTAAATTCATTCATTATCAAATCCAGCATTCTTATGTTATCTCATAAACAATCCGTGACAGTAAATAAAACAATGCATTGGACATAAAACAGCTAGTATATATCAGCGTCATCTCAGACATGTTTATTTATTAGTATGTATCCCCTATATTATTGGCCACAGCGGGCACACGCACTGTACAAAAAGCGTATCACGAAATGTACACTGCGCAGTATATCCGTTAGTTTTGCAATAATGATGTTGACATACATTACACTATTTCTAATGCAATGTTGTAATTATTAACTTGATAACGAATTATTCAAGCCTTCATGTACAAATATCCAAATGTTATATGAAATAGTGTTCTGTGACCAACATTACGCACGGGCACTGCGGGTTTGCCTACCCTACACTGTCCTAACGAATAAACCTACTGCATTTATTATTAATTGACTATTTAACTACAAGAGAATAACAAAGTCCTGGGTCATTTGACCCTCCCCTGACCCATCCCGCTAATAGGGCCAGCATATGTAATTCACCTGGTTACCAGGCAGCCGGTGTTACCGCATTGCACTACACATTGGATTGCAGGGAATAAATAAATAAATAAAAACCAAAAACATTAATTAACCGCGGTCACGGTCACGCTTCTTTTGTTTCTAATAGACGACGAAGGTTAAAGTTTCACCGACAGCTGCTTGGTGTGGAATAGTCCAAATAACTGTCTGATGAAATAGCACAAGTATGTTACATCTAGCATTCATATCAGTGTGGCCAGTGGCGTTCCGCTGGGATTTCCCCATCAAATTAATCGTAATTGTACAACGGTGATACGGTATCGGCGCTACTGGATTCCATTTACTGGATACCGCAGATAGTAATTATTACCGAGTAAAAAGTAAATTGCTCTTGTGATTTCCTGAGTTTTTACACACTTCCCGGTAACGTTACAGACATGGTATGGTATTTTCCTCAATGCACAATATAAACACACAGTTGTAAAACCATTTACGTCATAACTAACGCTAGTACGTGTGTGTGTATGTGTATATATATACACAATATTCCGACGACGAGCAGTCATTATTCATTAACAGTGTCTGGTAGTAGTACATAGCACTTGTCATTGTGTTTACATACATACCATCCGTTATTATAATATGGGAAGATTTGAAGAAGCAACTGAAGTTCCCGCAGAACTGGATGTAAGTGTGAATATTGTACAAGGCCACAACATACACACACACACACACCGAACAATTACGATCTATCATCGACGTGTACTGTTCGTTATATGATTATTTGACTTTACAGCCGACATTAATGTCCGGTGGTAACTACATCAAGGAGGGTCGTGATTCGGCGAAGAGTACCTGTCTGGTGTTCTCGCCACGGTCCGAGAATGAGGCGGGCATGCTGGCACGCACACTGAAGACGTTCTCCGAGCACCACGTCGATCTGATACATATCGAGTCGCGTAGCAGTGCCCGTGGCCACGAGAAGTACGAGTTCATGGTGGAGTGCGCGCCCAGCGGTGACCTGGCCGCCTGCATTGACAAGTTGCGTGGCCAGTGTGATTACTTTAATATCATCTCGCGAAACTACAGAGACAATAAAGGTAAGTGAGAGCAAGTGTGAGACTTGTATTGTATATGTAAATAATACATGTATGTACATATATGTATACTTACTTGATATGTACATATACAGATACCGTACCATGGTTCCCACGGCGTATTCGTGACTTGGACCGATTCGCTAATCAGATCTTGAGTTATGGCGCTGACCTGGACTCGGATCATCCGGGATTCACGGACCCGGTGTACAGGGCACGTAGGAAGTACTTTGCTGACATTGCCTACCACCATCGGCATGGACAACCGTTGCCGCACGTCGACTACACCGAGGAGGAGACGGCCACCTGGGGTGCAGTGTTCCGTCAGTTGACCGATTTGTATCCGACGCACGCGTGCAAAGAACACAATCATGTGTTCCCGCTGTTGGTGGAGAATTGTGGCTATCGCCAGGACAACATTCCCCAGTTGGAGGATATATCGAATTTCCTGAAAGACTGTACCGGTTTCACGCTGCGGCCGGTCGCTGGTCTGTTGTCGTCACGTGACTTCCTCGCTGGCCTAGCGTTCCGTGTGTTCCACAGCACCCAGTACATCCGGCACAGCAGCCGTCCGTTGTACACGCCCGAGCCGGACGTGTGTCACGAGTTACTCGGCCACGTGCCACTGTTCGCTGACCCAGCGTTTGCACAGTTCTCACAGGAGATTGGTCTGGCTTCACTTGGTGCACCGGATGACTACATAGAGAAATTAGCCACGGTCAGTTGTACACCCTACAGCTCATTCATGATGTACCTGAGTGCATATTACAATGTTGTTGTTGTTGTTGTTTGTTATTTAGTGTTTCTGGTTTACGGTTGAATTTGGTCTGTGCCACCAAGAGGGACACCTGAAAGCCTACGGTGCCGGTCTGTTGTCCTCGTACGGTGAACTACAGTACGCCCTCAGTGGCAAACCTGAACTGCGAGCCTTCGATCCCGCCAAGACGGCCCTGCAGAAATATCCAATCACAGAATATCAACCCATCTATTACATTGCGGAGAGTTTCGAAGATGCTAAAGAGAAAATGATGTATGTATATATATTTATATCTAACTAATTATAATAATAATATATATATATATATATATATATATATATATATATATAAATATATGTTTGATTGTTACAGTAAATATGCTCACACAATTCCAAGATCGTTCGGTGTCAGATACAATTCTTACACCCAGAGTATAGACATTTTGGACTCGAAAACACAGATTGAGGATTTAGTGCGAAATGTCAATGGCGAAGTACACATATTATTGGACGCGTTGACAAAGTTGTAAACTTGTCGATTCAACATCAACATTGTTTAGAACGTAGCTATAAGTCTCTCTCTCTCTCTCTATATATATATGTACTTGTTGTAATATTTTTATAAAATATATACAGGTATTATGTATGTTTACTAACTATACTCATTCACACATACATACATATATGTTTATGTTTCGCTGTGCAACAGTGGAACGATATTGTTGTTGTTGTTGTTATTATTATTATTACAAATATTTCTATATGTATATAATTAATTTAATAATAAATGTTATTGACAATAATAATTATTGAGTGATTTGTTGTGAAATAAAACGCCAGGGAGCATGTATATGTATAATATGCTTTTATACATACTGTATATTTATATAGAAGGTACGGATCTATGTACAACATATAAATACTAGTTTATTTATAAAATCTTTCGAAATATATCACATGGTCGTGTAATACCGTAGTATCCATCATGTATCATCTTCTTTCTAAACGGTGTGTATTTTCAATAACAAAATATATTTATATATAAATATATTCACTTACTTTTGTTATTTCAAACACATATGTAAATGGTCCATTATTTGAAATATTAACAAAATTACTAACAATAATAATAATTATTATTTGTATAACTATACACAGGTCAAGAGGTAGTAATCAAACACACGCACACACACACATACGCACAGCACATATAGTACGCTATAATCCTGTCCATACACACATAGTTCACGGTTCACTGATGTTGATGCTGCTGCTGCTGCTGCTGCTGCTGCTGCTGTTGCACAACGGTACTACAACTGCTATTGTTACTTGTATTATTGAATAACATCTGTGCCTGTTGCTGTGACAGTGCCATAGTGGTGGCACTGGTGATGGTGTCGTTCACACAGTGCGGCTGCGGCTGCTGCTGCTGTAGTTGTGGTGCAGTCACGCCGGCTACCAACTCCGTACCTGCCGGGATAGTTGCCACAGGTATCGACACGGATATAGGTACTGCGCACGCCGCCGTCGTTATAGTACTGCCCACAGTACTATTACACACGTACGGAACACTCACCTGTAACATGTATGTATGTATGTATGTAGAAATATTAGGTTCGTTAACAAGTGTGTGTGTGTGTGTGTGTGTACTTACATTCAGTAACGTATGTTGTTGTTGTTGCTGTTGTTGTGGATGATGATGTGATGAGTGTTGTTGTATTTGTACTGGTTGACCAGGTACGGCCGATGGCAGTAGCCCGAGACGAGCCATCAACAGTTGTTCGGAGACACGACGGAGCTCTGCCTGCTGTTGCCCGATGATCGCTTGCAGTTCCGCGTGTTTCCTCTGCAGTTGCGCTTGTAGATGATTCCCACCACCACCACCACCACCACCGGGGGACGAGACGGCAGCAGCGGCGGCGGTCAACACTAGGTTATCAACGGCCTGTGAATATACTGTACATTAGGCTTTGTCGGTTTTTGAACAAATTTTTGAAATTCGAAAACCGGTTTTTGAATCTCTAAGTCATATGTCAAAAGTTAAATTAATATTCAAACATTTTGACAGTAACCTTTGAACATACTGTAGTAAAACAACATCTTCAGGCGAATATTTATTTAACATGCAAATCGACAAATGCAATGTGATAGTACGCAGACTAAACACTGATATTATCAGATCAGCTGAGTGGCTCACGTTTACGTGCACCTCCACCCACACTAATATATATATATATATATATATATATATATATATATATATATATATATATATATATATATATATATATATACCGGGTGTCCCAAGAAATATGGGACATAGGGAATTAACATGTAAAATTGAAAAAGTTGCGATTACTTCTGTATTATACATTTTAGAGCTCTGAAATTTGGTACAGGTGTAGGAATAGGTTATTCGCATTGATTGGTATTAATTAAAATGATATTAATGCTCACATTTCTAATAAAAATGCTTTTAAAATGTAATAATTAAAAGATGTACCTTAAATATCATTTTTGCAAAAAATTATTTATACCGTTGCTAGCACAACGGTAAGATGCTTATTTGGTAATTTAAATAATTTATAAATGGTATGGTTCGAATCTCCTATATACCTTTTTTTAATTTTAAAATTATTTTATTTTATTATATTTATTATTTTATTTATACACATAAAAATGCCTAACCTAACCTACATTTTAAATCAATTATTTATAGGTATACATTCCTAAATACAATTGATTTAAAAAATGCTATAATTCAGGAATGTGTAAAATAAATATTAGACAGTTAAAAAATGTAAGAATTAATTTTTATGATAGACTAGGTTATTGTCTCGCAGAAAATGGGAGCTTATTTGAATATTTATTATAGGCATTTTTATGTGTATAAATAGAATAATTATTTTTTAAATAAATGGAATTCTATGTAAATTATTTTAAAATAAAAAAAAAAACTTAAACTGTATTGGGGAAACGAACCATAACATTTATAAATTATTTAAATTACCAAATAAGCATCTTACCGTTGTGCTAGCAACGCCATTCAGAGCTCTAAAATGTATAATACAGAGTAATCGCGACTTTTTCAATTTTACATGTTAATTCCCTATGTCCCAGATTTCTTGGGACACCCGGTATATATATATATATATATATATATATATATATATATATATATATATTGTACCGATAATTGTTATATTCGATTATACTATAATTTATTAATTACATTATTTTCAAAATTCGAAAACTGGTTTTAACCAGTTTTCTGGAAATAATGGAATTCGGTTTTTGTATAAACATATGTGTTGACGGTGCATGTTGAATCTCTGTACGAGTATGTACATATATATATACAGTATATAGTGTACGTACGGGCATAGGTGAGAGGACGGCCGGTTCTGGGAAGCTGGCGAGTACTGGCTGTACAGGAATGGCAGTCAGATACTGTGTGGGTGGTACCGGTACATGTACATGTACTGGTACTGGTGTCCCTGGTTGAGATGGTGCCGGTGCCGGCGGTGGTGGTGGTAGTGGTAGATTAGTATTCTGACTGTTTACTCGGTTCACCGATCTCTGTACAGTGTGGACAATATCAACTACAGATGTGTGCGTACACAGAGTAGAGACTCGCGACAAGTGACACTTACCGTGCCTGTAGCAACGCCGTTATGTGTTATCAGTTGACTACTCTGACGCGAGGCTGGCGAGTCCGCCGACATGGTGGTACAGTCAGAGGGTGTGCTCGGTGTACGATGACGGCCGGGGCCGCTCTTGTTGGAGCCGCGGTGTGAACTGGACGCGGCACCCCACGGTGACGAGGTACCGCTACCTGGTGTGGACGTCGGCTCACTCACATCACCCACACCACCAACTGTATCACTAACACCAGTGTTATTCACGATTGCACTGTCCGCACGGCTGCCGTTACAGTCTTTACGGGTTTGTTTCATTACGTCCACGTAACTGTAACAGTTTAGTGAACATACATACATACATACATACATGTATATAGTGGTATCGTTCAACTATATACATATAACTAGGAGCCTGACACCAACCTGACAACACGGTGCGTACACACTATAAACTCGGGCTTCGAGTTCCACTGATGGTACGTGATGTAGAACCGTGTCTGCAGCCATATCCACTGTTGGCCTTTAGTCAGGAACCTGTAGTAGCACGAAGTACCTTCACCCTTCTGCATTACTGTTCAAAAAACAAACATACATGTACCCTACATATATATATATATATATATATATATATATATATATATATATATATATATATGTATATATGTATATAATAGTATATACTTACACGCCTCATGACAACTGACCACCTTGTCCAGGTCGTCCACGTGATAATAATCGTAGCCGGAGGTGCCGAGCACCTCGAACGGCAGGTACCCGATGATTGGTGGAGCTCGGTGATCGAGGAACAGAAATTTCCACTCGAGACTGTGCCGTGAGATAAATTCACTTTTGGCCGAGTCCACAATCGACATTTCCCGGATCAATTGTGGCGTCTGCAGTCGACCTGTGCCCACGAATAACCGTGTGTCCGCTTCACCAGAGTACCCGCTGAACCGGGTATTGTCCATTTCTAACATATCTACATCGGTACCTACATAGCAAGAATAACATACAAATCACTTGTGAACGTCCACCGCGACAGACAACCAACATCACATACTCGTACTGTGGGTTGCGTACATATAAATGTGTGTCGTATCATTGTAATTAATATAGTCAACTAATAATAATTGTATTAGACTTGAAATTATCGCACTTGTATACCTGCAGTTTATGAAACATGCTTACCGGTGCCAAATATGCACTGGATGGATTACCTGTTGACATTTACCGTTAACACACACGATTATAAATAATTGTGTGTGTTAAATTAATTATTTAGTAATTGCTGAAAGGCGTGAATGTAATTACTAGTAGGCTTGCCAACAACATACCTGCACTGCTCCACCGGCACCATAACGGTTGCACGTGTGTGCGTGTATAGTCTGGTATGTTCATTATGCACGTTATATGCAATGGCTGTTCGTACTTTTTCAACATTTACATTATTATGTATAATGTACATTATACGTGTTCTACTGATCTACTTGATGTCAGTTATATAACACATTATATGACAGGTTTTTTGTTTGTTCTTGGTCTGTGTTACAGGCACCGCACACGACCAGTACCAATGCCACACCTAATCGTCATTCCATACATGTATGTAACATTGTTACAATAACACACACACACACACACACACAGAGAGAGAGAGACAGTATAAGAGTAAACATTATATTTATATACAGATGGAGGACTTACGTAGGTAGCCAACAAAGTTGACCAGCTCGTAGCAGTGTGTGTTCCGTGTGACGGTGTCCTGGTGCATACTCGTCGGTGACGATGTACCCGTCGCGGTGGTGAAGTTATTCCCGCCACCGCGACGTAGATGCACCTGGAAGGAGAGTTGGCCGTCGGGTCCGGCACCACCGACCAGCGCCTGGTACAGGGCGGCCTGCTCCTCCTCCCACACCAGGTCATAGATGGTTGTGTTTAACAGGTCACTCTACCATACGACCATGTACCATTTACCATATACAGTGGATCTTACACTACATGTTATGTTTGGTGCACAGTGTCATGTACAACGTAGACGGTAACCAGTAAAATAGTAACAGGCCATCCTTGGTATTCTGGAGGTGCGGTATTTCGCAGTCAGTAAATATGTGACTCTAACAGTATACAGTACTAACCACAACATAATATGCATACACGTATATTAAAGTGTATGGAATCATTTACGACTGACAGGTCACCGTTGTACATAATTACAAGGTAACATACATACGTACCTACCTATATATGTAGGTACGTACATACATACATACATACATACATATATATATATATATATATATATATATATATATATATATATATATATATATATATGTACAATCTGACCTTGGAATATCTGCATAGTGCCGGGTATTACGTCAACACTGCATACAGACAGCGTATTATAATATCGACATTACATAACCCGTACTGCTTTTATACACAAGTGATTATTGGAAACACGTGTACTCGGTACCGATGCTGGTTCCCGTGTACGCATACATACAATTATTCATATCATATATATATATATATATATATATATATATATATATATATATATATATATATATACTGACCGGTGGATGACCTAACAATGCTGTAATACTCTCAGACACGTAGTGGATATGTCCGCTGGCAGCGAACACTACGATGAAACCGTCCAGCGCCTCCAGGATCAGGTGGGTGAACTCCTCGTTGGACAGGAAGGCGGGCTTCCAGTCCTCCTGGATTTCATGCGCCCGTGATCGTATCGTAATCTCTGTGTAAACATATTCACAAATGACAGACGTACCTAGCACATAATGTAGTTGTGACAAGAAATACTAATGGTTGTTGTGTGTGCGTGTGTGTGTGTGTGTGTGTAATTAACATCATGGACACAATTATTATAAACTTTCACAATGGATAATTGACGCACAAGTCACTGTATCTCGCCTCTCGCTATGCTATACAAGTATGTACGTACCGTTATGATTCTTGAGGAATGAGATGGTGGACTTAAGGACGGTGGATTTGTCCATTTTGCGTGCGCCCGTCGACACCATGGAGCTGAGTTCGTTGACGAGCATGTTGAACTGATCGCGACGTTTCTTTTCACTCAAGTTCCGGCTCTTCCTGCATATTATATATCTTATGTATAACATTATAGCAAAAGTACATAGTAGTGTGTAATCTTGTGGTAATTACCGTTTTGTATCGTCTTTATCCTCGGGATCATCATCCATAGTATCACTATAACATAATATTACATATGTATGTATACATTTGATTTTAGCGTCATATATAGCGTATGTACATATGTACAGTGTATATACATGTTTACGTGCACGTGTTTATTCTCGCTTACATAATGTTGGCGCGCGCCACCGATGCGCGATGTAGTACACCATATATGGTATGTACATCATCTCTGATACGGTGTGTAATTCATGGCTTATACATGAATCATATTTATGATTAATAGTTGGTAAATGTATCTACATACATACATATATTTACAATAGTCGCCATAATACCAAGCCAATGATAACCATGTACCTATATTACAAATTACAACAATAACACAAATACAAACAAGTCACGAATTGTGTCATCGTTAAACTCAGTCCAGCCAGAACAACTTCAAATGTACGTATATAATGTACCTACGCTCGGACTAACATTCATTCTAAATCTCATCGCGATACAAAAGGTTAACGGTTCATTAGCGAGATGCGTTGCACACGGTTCTTCTTCACGGTTGCATAATATTGTTCGTTCTCTACGTATATAGGATTTTGTAATGTTGTAGATAATCATATTATTACTTGTTGATATTCCACTCGTCCAGCTGTAGTAGACTGAGCGATTGTAATGTACCAGCATCACATCACCCATGCATGTCGTGTGACCACGCGCGCGCGCGCAACATCAAATACGAGAACTGTACAAAGTCTATATACATATGAGGGGATGGGGATACTCGATAATTAATTATGCGTGTCCTTCCCGACCACCAGCCACCTGTCCCGCACCTCAATGTACAATTGACCCATGGGTGCATGGTGGTGGTGATGGTGTCACCAGAATGACATTAACACACCGATAATATCGATTTCACATTATAACTGTACATATGTGCATACATGCCGGGGATGTTGAGCTTGTATACAACAAACACGAGATATTCCCTGTATTTTACATAACTATTGAATGACAATATACATGTTAAATGGACGGATATCGTTTTGTAAGAACAGGGCATGAAACGTATTCAGTGGCTTCGGATAACTCAATTTACACATTTCGGAAATTATCGCACGTTTAAACCAGTGGTTCTTAAACATTTGCGGTAAGTGTACCTCCCACTTGGACTACGCTATCATTGGCACATAGTACTATGTAATAATTATGTACATAAATATAAACATATAATACATACATACGCGCATGTATGTACAGTTAGAATACGTGCATGTACATCACTCGACATACATGCAATGATAAATGTGTGCGTACATTTCCCATTACTTAACAATACCCGACCATAGTATAGTGTGAAACATTATAACCATTGGACAGTATCCAATGAACAGTCACTCACTCATATATACATCTATAGAAGATAGATAGTCTGCACCAAAATCCCGCGCAACTTACAACATCAGATATACACACACACACACACGCACACATCCCATAAATATATGTAAAATTAAGTTTATTATAAATATACTAACTCGGAACGTCGTGTAGAACTACGTTTCGTGTATGTGGACATAGTTTATCGTTTGAACACGTTGATTTTGATCTTATGTTTCCAGCACCTCATCAACGGTACCAGAATCAAACACATTCTTGTCACAAGTTCGCAACCGATGTACCAAACACTTCGGGCACACAGCAATCAACATAATATCACCAGTGTCATCGTTTCATCTACAAACGAGACAGTGTAGAGGAACAGAGACCTGTTGTACTCTCTGTAGTCGATTAACTGGCATTTGCACTTTACACCACTTGCATAATGGGACACAGACACTTTGTCACGAAAAGAAACATACCACACACACGCCAGATACTTTTCACATACGGCAGCATGAAAATCACATGAAATTAACAAGTTATCTTGCTACATTCATCATTGCACACTCAAAACATACACTTATAAAATTCAACATGGTCGTTCCCAGCTGTCACGGCCGGTCCAATGGTGCCAATGGCATGAAAACTAATTTACGTACTCATGCCAATCAAATGTCAAACATGGTGTAATTATGAAATAAATAATAACTACATAAAATATAATTAAATAGAAAAAATAAGTTATCATGTTATCATAGAAAAATGATATATTAATAAACACAGTAGGAATTTATTTTAATACTATAAGTTATAAACAAAACTAGTACATATACACTGTAAATTGTCAACTACAATACATCCGAATGATAATGTATTGATGATAAGTAAATATAAATAGCACAATGTTATCAATTATTGTCTATCTGGTTAATGATTATTTTACTATGGAGGCACAGTCAGTTGGCAAAAGTGCAGGCTTGTGTTGGAGCATGCGCGAAAGATTCGCTTATCAAGTCTACATAATCAATCATTTCATAATAGCGGATTTACATTATGACGATTATATGCTGTCACATCATACTATTTCACTCTTTCCACAATTTCTACCGTATAGATTCATCTCTGTTTACGGCTAATACATGAAATTATATGTACCTACAGCAAATTGAACATGGTTCTACTATTGGAAAATTTGATAATGAAAACAAATTAAAAGTGTGACAATAATTTATTAAATAAATGTACATCTGTTTATATTTTCTTTATGTTAGTAGTTTTATTGCGGTCTATCACATGTTTCTGGCTTGTTGCAGTAGATGTTACATTACTTTTCAACGTTGTTTTCTTCAAATCTGCTTCAGGTATTGTCCGTGATTTGAATCTAACTTTTTCCAACATTTCCTGATCGCATTTCGGGATCAGGCCACGTTTGAAACTTTCGAAAACAGTTTTACTGTCCATTTTCTCCAGGAACTTCCGCTGCAGCATATATTTCCAGGACATAACTTCCGATTGTTTTTGATCTGTTTTAGTTATCGGTCGTTTCGTACTTTTTCGGAATATAATTTTCCATATAGAATTAGTGTTACAGATCTACAACGATAATAACAATAATAATAATAATAATAATAATGAACATGAATGAACATCATAATCTGTATACGATAATATATATTTATTTAACTGAGTACCTACCTCGAAGAATATTTTACTGAGTTGTCGCAGATGCAGGATATCGTTGACAGCCAACATGCGGACTATGTGGAGGACCAACGTTTCCGGCATGTATTGCAGGTTGCGTTCGCCCGTGGCAAGACGCACAACATATTCGACCACATGGCCGCCAAACAGGAATTCAATTTCATTCTTGAACCAACGATCTGTCGGGAAATCTTCTAGTAGGGTTTTCTTACGACGCGGAAATACATGAGTACCGCGAGATATGTCCCATGAATTTAAAATAATCTTCAATCATAATAATAATAACGAGAATAAATTAAGTCAAAACAGATAGAAAATAAATCAAACTTACGTGTTTATCGGTGATGGTTAGTCCATGGTAATCACGTTTTGGTGCTGGTGAAGTTGAATAGAGTTGCAGATGGAAATTTTCGGCCACTCGCCGCATAATACAAAATAATTATGTACGTATGTCAAACAAACAATACACTATCACACTAGATGCAAGTCCAACTGTTACAACATATTTGTTGATTGACCTCAGTCTGTGTATAAAATAAAAGATATATATATATATATATATATATATATATATATATATATATATATGTATATATATATATATATATATATATATGTGTTTATGTTAAAATAATGTAGATAAGTTTCAATATAAATGTTGTTAATGATTACTGGTATGTGCACATCGAGTGCTCGTGGTTGACTGAGTGTTGATCCGTTCCTTTTTTTAATAATGTCTGCGGTGTAATGCGTTTGTTTACAGAGCTATTTCAAGTCATTTTATTAATAAATATAGGCCACGGGCATTGGTCTACGTACGCACACATTGCAATTTCGTTAATTAACCGCGTCTGCTTCAGGTTATTACTTACAGACACACACACACATGTGAGTTTAGTTAATAGGATCGTCATACTTGTTGTAAATGATAGCGACAGATGAATGGGTCTCAGTTGTATCTTGGCGAATATACACCGGTGATAACAGCGTGTCATATACAGTATACATATAATATATGATGATAGTAGACTCCGGTTAGTTATACAAAGTGGCACAATACGATGTATCGTAACTACATATTTGATTTGTACAGTGAATGCCAAGTGTGAGCTTGCTAATGGTTGACTAGGCGTCCAACTATGTGTGTCTCGATGTAACACACTCACACCACTTCTCGGCTATAATTAACTATTGTACGTATGTGATAGTGTGGAAGTTTGTTTACGTTTAACATCTTCCTGCGCAGAAGTATATTTGTCGAACAGACATAACAATCGAGACAGAAATCACACATAATGGGTAAATAAATTATGTGTATATATTCATGTATACAAAAATACAAGTCATAGATCCTTAACGCACTAGAACAGTAGCATAAAATATATAAATATATCTACATATACATATTAAATAGAAAATAGGACTCACAATATATTCATCATATACATACATGCATATATGTATCTCAATTCTGTGGTATGTAATATTGCATATTAATCAAAATTCTGGAGATCCGTATTGTTGAGATTGGTAGTGAATATGTATACATATTCACCATTGGTCGGTAAAATACATGAAACAAATGGACCAATGCGTAATGATGCAAGATACAAGATGGATGTTATGGAATATTAGTTATTGACGACGACGACGACAACAACAACAACAACAACAATAACGAGTATCTGAATAAACAGTGTGTTATGTGGTTAAAATTCCATATTCTGTGCACTGTTATCCAAACTGACACGCACTCGTCGCTCTGACGCATAACTACAACTCTCCACGTGTTCCTCGACGGGTACACAACTCGCCACCGGCTCCTGGTTACGTTCCGGTGCTCGCATCCGTACACTCATCCGGTCGAGCATCTTATCGATGGCACGTAACCGCTTCTCCAGACTCAACGTGCTGAGGAAACCGACCTGCAGCTGTGCACTGAGCGGAAGGACGGGCATCAGCCACCAGGCCCACGCAGGACCGTCCGGTAAACTGGGCCAGTTAGCTTCTAGCGTGGGCATCGAGCCCAGCGACTGTTCTATCTCGGCTTGTACATGGGGCGCGAGGGAATGTACCCAGCGGGCGGCCTTACGGTGGACACGCTCGTGCAGGGCGTGCACAGTGGCACGCTGGTGCGGCACCACAGGCTGGTCACGGATATACTCAACCGTAGCGGTATCATAGCCATCCTGAGCAGAGTACAAATATGATAGATACATGTGCATGTGCAGTTTAATTAGTATAACATACCTTCTCGCCACGTGTCACCACACGGAACCGCCGTAGTCCGACAGTAGTCAATATTGAACGTCCGTCCTGCAGGTGTACGGCATCGCGCACTTCCAACAACGTGCCGTACGTAGCGAACCTCTCCACGCCGCTGGACACGGCGGCGGCCATGGCGAATCGGCGAGTGTTACTCTGTAAACATCGGCGCGCCAACAGTCGGTAGCGTGGCTCGTACACGTACAACGGACACGCTACACCAGGGAACGCCGACGTACAGATGAACACCGGCACCTGGGTGTCCGTCTCGACAGCTTCAATCTCCAGCTGGGCGGCACGCAACCGCTCCTGGTGTTCTGCAGGCAGGAGGGAACGTATCGCAGCATCGAGTACGGTCGTCGTACAGCGGGCTTGGTCTGTCACTGCCAACACGGACATACACAATGGACAGGCGAGTCCGTAATCCAGGACACGGGCTAGACAACCTCGACAGAATGTGTGGCCACAGGCGGTGGTCACCGGGTCATAGAGACACCGGCTACACAGCACACACTCCAGATCAGCAGCGGAAATATTCAAGGATGTAGAACCTATAATAGATACATACATACATATAGTTTCATACTACATAGAACAAGCACAGAGATAGTAGTGAATGATGTGTGGTGTGGTATGCGAGTTGATTATAAATAGCTGCTCGTACTCACCACTATTGTCTGTCGTTGTCTCTGTTAATTGAGGTATTTTATTCTTGGCAACAACATCAACAGCTACAGTAGCAGTAGCAGTAGCAGCAACAGCGGCAGTAACACTAACGGGTCCACATCTCACCGGTGAATCAGACAGTGGATCGACCTGGAAAAAGAGATCAAATCAAATGTTATTATATAACATTTACACACACACACACACTTGTATACAGTGTAATATTTACAAGATTACACTGATTTCAATAAATATACATTCTAAACGTAGCTGTTTATGTAATCATCATGTTTACTTACATCACTAATATTTCGCTTTACGTTAGACGGTACATTGTTGCAACATCGTAAATGATAACAATGGGCCATTTGGTTCTCTGCATTATCACAAGACGGTTTACATTCTGTAACAAAATGTGTAACAATCAATAATTACATACAGAATGTGTTCTACACTTTTGTATTGTAGGTTACGGCCACACAGGGGGACATGATGTAATATACATAATATGTATATCTATTGCCCACGTAACTTGTACAACAGATGTGTACAGCGGGTAACAGGTACGTTGGGCGTGATATTTTTAAGATAAATTACATATGTTTACGGTGTTGATTTGGTAGTCAATTTCTACGTACGCTTTCATGCCAACAGAGATTAAAATTAAACGTGACACAGTTCTGTGAAAATATTAAAATACATCTGTAAGCATCCAAGTGAGTGAGTGAGTGAGTGAGAGGATGGATGGGATAGCAATACATACATATATACGTACGTACGTACGTACTGAGAAAACTTTAACCTTTGTTTACATGTTATTGTTCTGTGAAGTATGTTATCACGCGGGCCACCGTGATTATGCGAAACATTGTATATTTAAACACACACACACACACACAAACACATCGCACTTATATATGTACGTAAACAAAACAAATTATGTTGATGAACTGAAATAGCTTTGTTGCTCGCCGATTACTTATCAGTAAACAAATGAACAAACAAAACCGAATGGACTTGTAATAAACAAATATGTATATGAAGATCTCGTTGCTATAAACAAATTGTTTTACAGCATGATTTTGTTACAGAGGTCAGTGTACGTATATAGATAGGTGTGCGTGTATGTATGTGTGGTTTGTGGTTTTACCCAAGGTTATAATATATAGATGTGTGTGTGTGTGGATGTGTGCAGTCACGCAGTGCATCCGACGATCATCTATAGAGGACGTCGACCTGTGTCAAGGTCAGGTACACACCGTCAGCCAGCCAGACACACATACATAGAATTTCATTTGTCATCTTGGTGCTAAGTGACGTACGTCACTTTAGGATATATATACGTCTCTAAAAATATTTCACACAGTTTGGCCTGGTCAGGGATCGTCAACAACTCATCATCAGTCAATATGTCCTCTCGTACATTGTTGATGTGTGATTCAGCAAGACGGAAGCATACAGATATTAACCTACCATGGATAATTATAACGGATATAACTATTCGTGACTATATACTCTGTTTTTCAAAATGAAATATGTATGTACCAAGTTAAACACATTATTATTATTATTATTTTTTAATATCAATAAATCTGGTCGTTTTCTTGTGTCTAAAATAGTAAGAAAACAAATAAATTACAGACCTCTCCGGCAACTATGAGGCTTTGGACGTAATCCAAGTCTGTGTCCGACCCTGATTTGCTGTATGTGTATGTGTGTGTGGTGTGTGACAACTGACGTCAGATACACACACACACATGCACATCAGCAGTGTAAGGTCGTCGGCGGTGCATTCAATGTCAGCAGGCCAAGCACCCCTGCACGGATCCTGCTGTGTGTGTGTGTGTGTGAATGTGCGCGCGAGACTCTAAGCACGTACGTACGTACGTACACAATACACACAGAACATCGCCATCACAATGGAAGACCAAGAAACACATAAAACATAAAAGCTGTTTTATGTGATGTGTGTGCACCAAGATGTGCCGAACAGCACGTAGCAGAAACGAGAGAATTACAGTGATTTCTCAGTCTCCCTCTCTGGACTGCGGTCAAAAAGTAAATGTCAGACCATGAATTACATGTTACAGAGAATTTATACCAGCATCAACACATCACTTGCACGTAACATATTATGTACCTTTATATCACAACGTTCATTCATGATACATCAACTTCATGTATACAGACAGAGCAAGTAGAAAACATACATTATATAGTGTGCTGTGGACAGACACTTGCCAAACAGGACTCGTCGCTCAGGGTTCGCGAGGAACTTAGTAATGATGACAGTCACACATATAAATAAACAATAAAGTGTTGTTGTTATTGTTACTGGTTGTTACCAAGCAACATCTCTAGTCTAGGTGGATCAATGTAAACAAGATTGTTTTTGTTTTTGACATTTGTGATTAGAGGCATGATATGGACAAACTTTGTTAAATTTGTACATATATGTTTATATAAGTGTATGTATATTTTATGTACGCCAGATGTGAAGTTCATTGACATCCGAACACAAACATCCAAGTGCGAAAAATAACTCTTGGCTCTGTGCATTCTTTCTATAGACGAGACAGAGAGATATCTGAGCTACCAAAGTCACACACATATGTACATGCACACGTGTGTAATGTACTGGCATTGGCCGTGTAAGTACTGTACTCTCTCATCCATAGCACATACACATCTGTAGTTAATTTACTAGTGAAACACTCTCAAGAACCATATTTAAAGGGACCGTATCATTTTGCATAACAAATATTATGGCAAGTAACATCTCTCTGTGTATATGCGTATTGAATAAATATTTATTAGATAAGCTAATTTACTGATGGTTAGGACAGCGTTGAGTATTAATTGAAAGAGAACTTGGCAACAGCCGTACAAACAGAACATAATTTGTACACACACACATAGCGCGAACTGTATCATTTATATGTACATATATATAAAGTGTAATATATTCTAACACACAGTGTACCATAGTATTGGTGTAAATACTATTTATGTGTTGTAATTAACTTTAATAATAGATATACTCTTACGAGAGAGTACAGATTTCTAAATTTCACAACAGCCAGCAGATCAAGCAGCCATGACCGTGAAAGTTCCTTCACATCATTTGTATAAGTAAGTGTATGTTATGTGCATGCAATGTAGCCTCCTCTGTATTCTGAATGTCTCGTTTTTCTACATATGTTTTCATCATGAATTTGTTTACAAGGATTAGAGACGATACAAAGTACATATACGTTTATGAACAGAGTTCACAACGAGAAATATACGAGTACATACATACCATGTATATACCAGAGGAAAACAGGATATGTTAAACATGTGTTCACACATGGCCCGATAAGATAGTATTAAATTAGTGATAGTGACAGCGCCATGAATAACTAAATATGTACGTATACATAACAATATTATACAATAATATCACGCACAGTACGGTTAATCGGTTCTGCTAATATGCCGTATGCCTAGTTGAATCCGCACTAATCGAGCAATAATATATATATATATATATATATATATATATATATATATATATATATATATATATATATATATATATATATATATATATATATATATATATAAATAGACAATACAAGTACAATAAAGTGTAATGTGTTACGTTATACAGTGACTGGATCACACAAGTCTGCTAGTGGCACGGGGCGGGGAGGTGTGTGTAGTAAGGATAGGAATAGAGCATTGACCTTTATATAATCGACACAGGTGCCTGTAGAGACAACAAGGAGACATGAAGGGGACTATAGCGGGATGTACACGTACACATTAACTAACGAACCGGCGAACTGACGTAGGGTTCAATAAGTAGTGTATTGACCTCACCCACCATGTACACAGTGTACGTATGTACGTGTGTGTGTGTGTGTGTGTGTGTGTGTGTGTGCGTGCGTGCGTTATCATTATTCCATGACGGTCAATGATTCCAAAATCAACCGCCAACAGCGCAACCATCGCACGGTCAACGTAATTCTGAAATGGCGAGGTCAGAAACATTCACATTCTATACTTGTACAGATAAAAGTTCACAACAATCATCCACTATGTATCATCAGTTTAAACGTAGCATAACATCTACATCTGTGTATCTGCATCGGCCAGATGTGTTTTACATAAATATTGTGTAATATCTATATATATATACATACATATGTATATTTATAATTACACAAATACACCTGCTATGAAAAGATAGGCAGCGTGAATACTTGATTTAGATTAACTAACTATAAGTGAAGTGATAGAGGTTACAAGCATCAGATGGAAAACTAGGATAGTTGACCTTATGTCTGTCTTACCTAACAATATCACATAATGATTTGTGACGAAACTATAGATCGAAATATTGTATTGTTTCAAAGGTGTACCCATGCACACACACACACACACCTATATCTACAGGGAAATATGACTCATTTGTAATGATCACTCGACCCGCCACAATAATATATGATATACGAGTACACATGTACATGTATGTAGGTGACTTGAGCTTATGTGACAGAACTCTAGTATAAATGAGCATATATACATATATATATATATATATATATATATATATATATATATATATATATATATATATATATGTGTGTGTATAATATGACATTTAACATTTTGCCTAGACCTTGGATTTTAGTATTTGACCTTCCCAAATTTGGTGCCATTCAACGTTACAATATAATACAGGTGTTACGCAATCTGGACGACGTGTTACTAGTCAGATTCTCATTAACATTCGGCCAGTATCATAACATAATTGTTGTCAACAACGCTTGGCTACCAACGAATATTTCTTAAACAACAATCAAAGTAACGCGTCAAGAATAGTATAGGATCATATTATATGTTAGAGAGAATGTTCATGTTGGAATAATGATTAATATTATATATATATATATATATATATATATATATATATATATATATATATATATATATTGTCTTTACACACTACAGGATGAATGAAGACGTGCAGAATGATTAATTTTAACTGCGCAAGTATTGAAATCCTTGGCTCGCGCCAAATTAAATACCACAGTTTCATGATGTCAGCATTACATAACATTCGTACATACACACAAGTCAATGATAAAACACAATACACACACACACATATATATGTATGTATATTACAGTATAGTAAAAGTAAACTCAAATATGGTTCCAATATTTAACAAATCGTTACGTTACGTTACTATTACGTGTAGTATCTATGTCAGTTAGAACAACTATGGTGCAATATGATTGTAGGATTATGTCACATACATACATACACACATACGCATATATGTATATGTATATATTACGTAGGTACATAATTATATTACATTTTATTTTATATTTGCACACATGAGCAACTCGAAAATAGCCAATTATGCAAGCATACTAATTAATTTACGTATTCGCATACAGAAATGATTGGCAAAATGTGTGCCAACAGCATGGCCGTAGTATGTGGGGCAATTATAGCACAGCAAAGGGCACATTGTACATATTATTATGTCCAAAGTTAAATATTCGCTAAGTTCAATAATGAACGGCAGCGATATCAGTTTATTATTATACGTTAATATTAGTGTCACGATATTAACACTGGCCATAATTAATAAATGAACAATGTTATTATCATACACAGTCTGTACATAATACATACCTATGTATATGTACCTATGTGTATGCCGTGTTATGTAAGGGAAACCATTCTAAATGTAATACAAATAGATTAGCGCGCAGAAAAAAATTTATGCTAAGTGCATTATGTTGTCTAGTTTTACGTAAACTGACACGAGATATGCTTAATTGTTGGCTCAATTAATACAACATACCTACACACCGACAATGAACAGCAACAGAAATTACACAAGTGCATTGCGGACTAACTACATACCAGGCGCAATCACATTGTTTAAATAAACACTGGTGATAATTGACAGAGCAAGCAGTGTCATGTAATATCACGGTAAAACTATGGTTTATAGGGGAATTTCACAAACATTTGCTGAATTGATAACTAAAGTTTTATCAAAGTGCAAGGAGGATTCATAGCAAACTTGTATGTGATGTTTTATATTTGGGAGGACCTATATGTCAATTATAAATATACATATATTCCTATTGAACTTACCATCATCTCCAGCGAGCCGCGTCATTATGCCCTGCACTAGGACGTTACACTTGAGACTGTCGGTGACGACGTTCCTGCCGCAGTCTGCGCACACCGTGCTGGATGTCCGCTCCGGAAGACAGTGTCTGCAGAACGTGTGTCCACACTCCAGGGTGACGGGTGTGTGTAGTGCACGTGTACACACGGTGCATGTGAACAGATCCTCCACCAGTGTGTGCCTGAATCGGCCGCTCAACTGTCGGAGTTTCTTCGTCGGTAACCTCCTGGTGGACATGCGAGGTTTCCGTTCCGCCGATCGTCGTAGTAGTTTCTCGATCTTGCTAGCGGTGGCTTTCGGAGGTTTCCTGGTCAGTGTATTCGTCAGTGTGTACATCAATTCCGGATATTTTTGGAACATGTGATTAAATCGTTTCTTGGAATTCATATTTAGTGTTTGTTGTAAGTATTACACGTGTTATATGGTGATGTAGGTGTGTGTGTGTTAACTTGATATATGCAGAGTAACACGGTACACCCACACACTATCACTACTACCACCACCACCACCACTGTTGTGTACTTCACTAGTACTGATGATTCATTCACTGGCTGACTGGCTGACTGACTGACTGACTGTAATATTTATAAACAGATACACACGGTAGTGCGTCTGTTGACACTGTAATACTTTCCCGGTATTCAGTCAATGTGAACACACAGTTTCATAGTTAATATCCACACTCAATCACTGGATCCAACACACTAATAGTTAAACACGTATAAACATCACTAGTAATATTAGCAGCGGTATGTTTACGTGTACTTATGATGGATGGAATGTCACTCGTACATGACGTTGTACACTGCACTGTTGTTACACGCAGACTGACTGAGACTCACACGATAGCGCGCGCGGCCGATTCGTCGACGATTTGCAAAGCTGGTTTGCGCGCGCAACACACTACTTCAACAGTCGTTATGTAACCCTCGTCAAGTACTTGTGTGTGTATGTGTGTGCGTGTGTCACGTGTCACACACATACATACGTACCGGCTGTACACGTGCATGCATGTGCGTTACGTCACCACGTGTTTGTTTGTTGGTTTGTTTGTATGTAAACATCCAAGGCCTCCCCCCCCACCACCGCCTCCGAATGCTGGTCGTGGTGATAGTGAATAATCAAAGTAGGTAATGCACCTGCAACAAAAATAAAACACCAACTAATAAAGCCACTACATCATATTATATGACATTATTTATTTCGGGTAACTTTTGAGAATGGTTTTTTGTTGTTGTTGTTGTGACATTGAAATGTTATATCGTTTTGTTTAAAAACTAATTGTTATTGGTGTACACAGACAGATAGATATGTAGATAGTTAGGCGAGGTGTATATGATTTCGAGGTAGAATTATACGGTGAAGCATCATATACTTCACTGATGGTAACGTGAATTATTAATTATATCTGTGAGTGTCATTACACAATTACACTAGTTCTAGACTTTCTGATCTGGTTCTTTTATATTTGCCGTAGATAATTCGTTCGTTCGTTCGTTCGTTCATTCATTCTAAGCTGATGATTACACCACCTGTTATCTTTACGTAACGCAATCATTAACCGCAGCACAACGGTAGCGACGTAACGTACAAGCCAGTTCAAATGTAATGTAATAAGTCAACAACACAACCAGTACGCACACATACATATAACAACTGTAATAACTAACTAACACTACACACAACTAGAACTACGCACTGCGACAATATCACCTATAGCGAAAAAATAAATGCACCAGCAAGTACACACACACATACACACAAGTAATAGTATAGAGTGAAATCGAAGATGGCCTTGACATACATCTTCTATCTGTGTGTGTGTGTGTGTGTGTGTGTGTGTGTCGTAGAATTTTGCATCATGCAAATATTTAGTAATTGACGTGAATGCGGCAAGAACTACAGCGAGTAAATGGCAGAGTGAATGGTGGTGAGGTGAATAAAGTGTCAAAGTTTCAGAATTGGCTGGTAAATATTCGTACATTGTGTACAATTATGATGATTGCCAGTGGAAGACAATTGCACAAATACACCCGGCAGCACCGGAGAATTGTTGAGCTGGGCCCACTCTGACTGTTATTAAACATGTCGCAATAAAACAGATGAATGTGCGTTATGCAAATAAAATGAGTCAACCAGCCAGCCAACCAACCAACCAACTATGTAGAGCTGAACACGGTGTAATTCTATCAGACCATCTCACTCTCTAAGTGCACGTGATTACAGTCATTCGTAATTACAATGGCGAGTTGTTGATGAGTTGCGTAAACAGATCTAGTTATGTGTCGGCAACCAGCATTACACAAGTGTATTGCGCAACACACTATATACAGTTACATAATACAGTCCCAAGTTCCATAACGCGCATCACCATTATCCACTGAAAAATAGTTCGACTTATGGAGACTTTGAGTTCTGGAAATGTTCATCAAAACTAGGGATTTTGTTTATAGACAGATTATTACAGTGGTTTAATTACACACGGTTTTATTGAATGCAGATCGTGTACTAACAGTATATATTAATTTCGGTTAAAATATTCAGTAATTTGCCTCGTTCCCGTTCGTGCTCAGCAAACTTAGAAGGAATAAATGTGTATGTATTTGTGTTACAAATAGTGACTTCCCTGAACAATTAAAAACTCAATACGAAAAAACGCAGTTTGAGGTAAGGGCATGTTTTTGTGTGAGAGAGTGTTGCTAGAAACCAGGTATTTGGCTCAGAGAATTAAAAACTGCATAATATGATGTTACCATTCAGTGCTCAAAATACATATTTTCGTATATCGAGTAAATCAAGTTTGAAATATTACATGTTGATGATAGATCGGCAGGTCATGGAACAAAAATTTCATGTATTTTTGTTAATTACAACGGCAAATAATCAAACATAGCACTTTTGTTTCAGATTAAGAGATGTCATTAAAATTAAATTTTTTTCAAAATTGATTTACTCATTACAGAAACATATCTAAGCATTAAATATGGCATCTTATCATGCAATTTTTAATTCTGAACAACTTTTGTATTGAAACTTTTGTTCTAAAATGTATTGTTCAGAAGCAATCACAATATTTCTATATTTCCATGTTAATTCCTCATGTCCCAGATTTCTTGGGACACCCCGGTATAATAACAATGGTGTGGAATATTGAAGCGACAAGATATGCGTATGTGCGATACCATAGGCACACATATGTAGGCATGTGGCTGTATGTATGTATATACATACGTACGGTGGATACATAATACATATGTATAAAAATAGCACGGCACACACGGCGGTTCCTTATAATACGCTTCCAATTAGAATGATAGGACGGAGGCCGATAGCACGGAGTGTAGACAATAGAATACCAGTGTGTATGCGCAGCAGACTGACTTGTGTGTTAATTTTAACAAAACGAAGGTTCCTGACACAGTCACACACATGCATACATGTATATGTACATGTGGCACCACAGCACAGATTATACGTACTATATGTAACAAGTGAACGTGAACAACCATCCGTGCTTATATTCTATTTAACTACATACGAGTACAGAGGACAGTTGAGATGAAAACCACTCGTAGAACAAACAATTCGTACATCATGCACATAGTAGGTATAGGTAGGTGTGAAACAAGTACATCACCAGTAATTTATGTAAATACAGTCAGTTGGCATTAGGTACCGTACCCTACCCTAGCCTACTACCTTCTCAAATAATGACATTGACATGGTAAAACTCTTCAACTATCTCTCCTACCTTACATAACGCGCCGCGCCAATCACCAGCCGATATTGCACAAGCAACCGAGTGTTGCACGTAACTGTACTATTTGCAATATTGCACTGCGTAATATCGTCAAATAAATCGGCGTATTGTAATTTTGTAATACACATACATATTATATATACGTATATACGTATCGTATATACATTTTACAGACAAGATTCGGATCGGATATTTGTATACGTCTGCGTGTGTGTGTGTGTGTGTGTGCGTGTGTGTGTGTGTGTGTGTGTGTGTGTGTGTGTTACATAATGGTGTGAATGTAAGCCACGTTAGCCTCTGTTAAGTGTGTTGATGGTGGTTACATCACTGGTTGGTTGACTGCTCGCTGGTTGATTCACATTTGTCTTAAATAACAGTAGACGAGCGAAACCGCATTGCAATACTGTTGTTTTGTATTATGTAAAATATCATGACGACATATATATATATATATATATATATATATATATATATATATATAGAGAGAGAGAGAGAGAGAGAGATATGTATATACTCGCGTCAACAGACACTGAGATTAGAGTAGGTTAGTTTAGCTGAAGGCACCACACTGATATTTCACGAACACATTCTTTAACATAGTTGAAGGTGTACAACTAACGTGCACACTTACCTACACTTACTATATACAGAGAGACATGGCATGTAAATATATATATATATATATATATATATATATATATATATATATATATATATATATATATATATATATATATATACAGTAAACTTCGCTTATAACGAATTTTCGGTTATAACGAACCAATCTATAAGGTACGAACTAAAGTATCATTAAACGTGTGTTATTTTTTTCGCAAATAACGAACCCGTTTATAACGAACTTTCGGGTATAACGAACCTTAATTTTTATTATAATCGCAAAAGTTTTCGGTTATAACGAACTTAAAACGGCATTTTACCAAATAATCAGGGGATTCTTCGAAATCTTTCAATTCCGCATATGTAGGGTCACCGTAATAGTTCTTGTGGTACTTGTGTATATGTGATTAATTGTATGAAAAAAAATTATCGGACCTTCCCGCGATTGGAGCGGCCCATGCGGAAATTTCAGCATGCTCCACATGGCCTGTCCGCCTTTGTTCACTGTATTTAATGTGTTAAAGAAGTACAATTATGAGTTACGCAATTTTGAAGAAAATACGTAAAACTCTTACTTTAATTAAATAAAAATCATATAAAATAATAACAAATATAAACAAAAGTAAAATAAACGATTTTTTTAAATAAGATTCATAAAAACTATTGTTAGTGTACATATGCATATGTATTACAAACCAATATCTAATTCAATTTTGAACAAATCTGGATTTGTCTAGTTTTGCAAAAGAGTTCTTCATATTATATATCTACTTGAAACATGTACCTATGCATTAACAAAAATAATGAATTTTTGATGTTTATCGTTTATTACGAACTTCGCTTATAGCGAACTATTTTCGTCGGTCCCTCGAGGTTCGTTATAAGCGAAGTTTACTGTATATATATATATATCGGGTGTCCCAAGAAATCTAGGACAAAATGATCTCCCCCAACATCGTGTTAAAATTTTTCTGCTCTTCGTGAATCACCCTGCATATATATATATATGTATATTCGCAGTTCAAGTTATGATCTACGGGTATATTATATAGTCGCCTGCATATTATCGAGCGTGGGTGTGTATGTGTGTAGCAGGATGTGACTGTGTCTGACAGATATCGGCCTACTCCGATTCCATTTTCATTACAAAACAATTCGACTCTGTCATAATAAACTAAGAGAAACCGCTGTTGGTACTTGTCCGATAATAATTATAAATACAACACGTACATAATCATTTATCAAGAACATCTGCTGTAAACACACACACACACATCTAGATACATAGATAGATAGAGAAAGAGATAAGACACAGTGTTTATATACCGGATGGTGACCGCGACACCGGAACATAGGACTTTAACATGTAAAATCGTATTTTTATAATTTCCTGCTGCCCTTATTATTTTAGAGAAAAAAGCTTCAAATAAATGTTGTAGAGCATAAAATACTACATTAAACAGAATTAATTTTGCATGCTTTATAACGGCAGAAATTAAATTGAAAATGTTGAAAATTAGTTTAGCTAACCTACTATCGACTATTCGGCCATTTTAAAAGCCGATTAGCCGATTATGTAGAAGAAAATCACATGTATATGACATACGATTAATAAGTATTCCTAAATAAATACTTTACATCTAGTTATTTTACTAATACATATTTTTTTTTAACTTGATTCAAAATATAAAGCTGATTAATTGGTCTTTTTTTCGACTAGTCGCCGATTAATCGTTGACTAGAAAAGTGACCGGATTATCGGCTTAGCCGACTAATAGTCGATAGTCGGTACACCTCTAATTTTGATTAATTACAACAAATAATCGAAATAAAGCGTTTTTGTTTCACGAACTCCTAAACTGTCATTAAAATGTAGCATTTCAAAATGGATTTACTGGCTATAGAAATAGATCTGAGCATTACATTTTTATTCAGAAGAAATCATAATTTTTCTATATTTACATGTAATTCCGTATGTCCCAGATTTCTTGAGACACCCGGTATATATATATATATATATATATATATATATATATATATATATATATATATATATATATATATACTTATAAACTTGTTGATTGGATAACAACAGTCCGGGTCAATTACGTGTGAATATCATACAGTACAGTACATACAGATGTGACCGACACAAATGATAATGACATAATAGTCATGTTATATACAGTACAAGTACAGATGCATATGTCACACAATTCACCTGCAAGCTATATGATTATTAACTATAAAATGAAATAACATACATAACACCATTGACATATGAATGAATAAAGAAGAATACAATAACTGGGACAAACAAATCCAGATTCTCTGTTTTCATAAATGTCAGTGTGTGTGTGTGTGCCGTGTGTGAGCTGAAGCTCTCATCCATACACCTGGCGTCCCGCGCCCGGGCCCGGGGGGTGGTGGTGGTGGTGATGGTGTTCAGTAAGTTACGTACACTCACCACCACTCACATAGACAGACCCGTGGGTGACACGGTGTCACCTGCACACTCTACCCTCGCCTCTTTCCATTTACTGATTCACAGTTCAGTGACGTCATGCAGCTGCTCCAGTTTTCAACCGGGATTCATGATAAGAAAGTAGGGGAGCAGATAAAGTAACCATGTGTGTATATATGTACGTAGAAGTAACACAAGACAATCAACTGAATTTATAATAAAAAGTAACGGGTCACTGGTAACCAATCAGAGTGGTGTGTGGACACGTGTAAGGTTGGGTTCAAATGTGTGATTGTGTTAATTATTTATATTAAACGTGAACTCTAGCGAAAATGACATTGCTACTCAGCGTGAATATGGACAACCTGTACGGCATATGTGTTATGCTGGTTGCATCGTACGCACCGTCACACTCGCGTTTATGTTGTCGAAACTAATTTGACACGTTCCATAGTTCATTATGCGCCACCAGAACAATTCACGAATGTAATTTGATGAATGACGTAGTGATTAATGATATTGTTTATAGTTTCTCAGTACATACATACAGGTACATATATACTTAATTGTATAAATGATTACATATAAAATCTGAATTCCCTGTATGACTGGATGAATGTTTTACTGTAAACCGGTATACAGAAAACATCTATAGTTATTATTAATTGTTTACTACTGCACTGCGGTTTCTCAGAAATGTCTTGTAACAGTTAGTTGGTAAAAACACATGCATACATACATGTTTCATTATACATTACGTTTTACTGGCACGTATGTATGTATGTATGTAACGGTAAATCCAAGTTGTAATATATTAGTGAGTGAGTGAATGTATTTATACGAGTATGTACACATATACATATATGTATATGTGTTGATTTGTCCTTGTGATTAACTGGTCTTTATTTTACTACCTACTAATTTACGACTGTGCCTACGGCCAACCATCGACTTAATTCACATTCCTGTAGCATTGCACACTAGTATTTTGTGCATGGATCAGATCCAGAAATATTGAATAAATACGATACACAGGTACACGTGTCTTTGTGCATCATAAATAAATCACAAGACGGTACACGTACATACATAGTACAGTATTCTAGTGTATCTATCGACTTAACACTTGCCTTCCTACATCCTGGCTGACTGACTGACGACAGACTTGTTACGTCAAATATACAGTAGGTACACAGAACTCATGCCACGGTGTGAGTGAGCGTGTGTGCACGTGAACTCCGGTACGCGTGTCTCTATTGGCGTGTCACGTGCACACGAGTACCCGTGACCTGTGCACATTCACACCCCACCACTACTATACTACTGTAATTAATTAGTAGTACCGGATATTCAATCACACATCCACTCAGAATTATTTTGTTTTTTGTACGTTATTTTATTTAATTAAATCGACACGTTTCTTATATCATTGTGTTATCGTCATACGGATATTAAAAATTAATAAACAAAAGATTTACATTAAAAAATACGCAACAGCCGGCACCTACTTAACTCAAAATTAAACGAAAATCAAGGTTGAATTATGACATTTAAAAAGAATCGATATTTTGTTCATTTTCTATTGCTATACATATATAATTTTATGAATTCTTTCAGTTTTAAAATTTTTAATTTGTATATGTTGAGTTCCCAAATAACCATCCAATTTCAGATAACGAGATATTATTAAAATATATATAATATTAAAAATGAATTTCTATAAAGTCAATTAAGAAACTATTTCATACAGATGGCTGGCAAGAGTATACTATACTAACTAGTCTTCAAGTACATAATTGGACAAGTAACAGAATACGGTGTACTGCAATGCTGTTATATATTGGATACAGGTGCATAACAAGTAAATATTACCGGTGACCTGAATGTGTCAGATTAAATAGCTATCGTCAATCAAGGTATGCATATAACTATATGTATGCATGTACGTGTAAATTCATATGTTACACGGATCACATATCAAGGCACACGCGCAAGGCGTGCTCTACCGGAAATGTTTTGTATAATTTCATTGGAAGACCTTGATATCCAAATATGTACATATTCGTAGAAGGAAATGTGAATGTACCAATGTGCGTGTTGCATATATCATAGTATGCATGTATGTCCGTACAGTATACAACACATGTATGATACATTTCACCCAAAAATACGCCATGATTCACGGTGAAATACTCTAGATTTAAATGAAACGTCTTCTTATAGATCATCGTATACGATAAAAGTCACGATAACATATATGTATGCCCAAGGGTGTAGGTACATTATCATGAATAGTTCTGAACTGAATCATTACAATCTATTATAATGAATTCACTAAATGCACGTGTATGATCATAGGTGTGTGTATGAGTACGTAATGCACGTGTGAATGTCTGTGACCTGTTCCCTATTGCGAATATATTTCACAATTCCTGTGTGTCCTTGGTACACGCCACCAATCATAACACGTAGTAGATATTAAATAACAACACACGCACACACACACACACACGGGCATGTAGAACCATTATTATTATAGGATAGGTATCTAGTAGATACAGTAAGATTTAGAAGTGTAAATGACAGAGCATGCATGTTGTCAGATTATACATTTTAACCATCTCCACTACGTAACGTCATACGAGTACGTCTGGTTACGTATGATTTTGTGAAATTCTAGAAAACGTAGAGTTATATTTACCGACGAATGATTAATAAATACATGGGCCACAGCCCACACACACACACACACAGAGAGACACAGAGCATTGCAGATTTCTTAATGTAAAATACAGTGTTTTTATTATTATTATTATTATCAAGGACACAAACTATTATGTATGTATGTAACGTACTAAATATACCCATATAACTGTTGCATAAATCCCCCGCCCGGTAAACAATACAATGCTACCTTATTCCGTCTCCGTTTGTATATATAGAATCACTTCCCTTCACATAACGACTTTCTCGTCACAAAGTTATTTTTAGTTTTAATAAAAACTAAATAAATAAATAAATTGCTGATATTTCATTCCAACTGCATATCTCAGTATGTCCTCTGACCTCAAATTAATGTAATGTACTTATAGATGAATCTAGTTATTGGTTTTATTTTTCGTTGCATTACTATCGTGTTGCACCACATGGTGATTTGAAATGAAATTTGTCATATTTATTTATTGAAATCAATAGAAATTATAATAGTCTAGTTGTAATCAAGTGCCCCGTGTGTGTGTAGGTTTTATTGTTAATGAATGACTGTACGTGTATACATACAGCAGTGTTATGTAACGTACATACACACTCACAGCAGACGGCAACTACAGAACATACATCTTGTCTTACGGACAGAGACTATTGTATAATTACTCCGTTACGCTACACTCAATAAGCAAAGTAATACCGTAATGACATAATATAGATTTCAAAATATATTTAAACATTACACACGTATATATATATATATATATATATATATATATATATATATATATATATATATATATATATATATATATATATATATATATATATATATATGTTACGCAATTGTATATATATATTCTACATCACACACATACATTGTTATTCAGCTATCATCATTCATTAAACAATACTACATTATTCTATAGAAAGAAATATAGACGATAACGTTGCAAATTAGAAAAAATAAAACCAATAACAATTTTATCAAAATCCGTGAATCACAGACATAGACCTAGCTATGACACGAACAGGTTCGGCCCACATCGTACACGTTCGTACAGTGTACAAGTTAGACGAGCCGAAGTGGTACAGTTATAATTGACATGTAAACATTATGTAAACGCATGATATAGAAATATTCACATAAAAACTAAAATATTCACTCGCAGCTGTAGGTAATAAATACTGCAATAACAGAGACATAACACGCACATAAATAAATGACGATCGTAGCCAGTTGAATATTGTTTTGACATTACGTGTAACACACATCATTGTTATTATTTACAAAGTATGTACAAGTACAAAATCTAACCGTAATCATGTGATGTTATGTAAGTGTGGATTAGTGTATGTAATAAGTGACGGTTACTTGCCTGTAAAAATCAATGATGAAGTAATCGGCGGGCTAACTGACTCACACACACACACATACACTGGTTTATTTCATTAACACAGAACTGTAAATAAGTCACACTGTATACATACTTATATTATACAGTCATATATACAGAAATATATATACTATTATGAACACACAAGTGAGTGATATTATTTATTAACCAAGTAATAATGCTACACTGCACACTATATACACACACACATACGCATGGCACAGTTTAATTTGTAAAATGACGTTTTGCAACATGCTTCTTTGTACTGCGCGCATGCCTCACGTTATGTCACCGGCAGCTACCACGTTCTCGCTAGTTATTTGATTTACCGCTCTTGACAACAGTGGAGCTACAATCTAAAGCCCGCAAAAATACCATACAATAAACAATGTTATATCATATATATACATACATAACACTTAATTACAACTATAATATGCATATCACCCGCATCACATATATATCCACAACACATATAATCAAACAAATGTACTCTTACGTATATGCACAGTTGTAATACTTTACACCGGGACAATAAATCAATATAATCACACCCATTATCAATTACATGCTTAATTATTACTATTTAAGACAATTAAGTACTTTTAAAAAAATATCTCTCAACACAGCAATAAGTGACAGCTGTCAAAGTATCAATTTCAGTACAACTAGCGCTATCTGTGGAAAAATTGCTGAACTATTATCACTATCGGCCATCTATGTGAAAACAGCTGAACTATTATCGTTCTACCAATGCCTACTTACGTGTAAATTTTTGACATTTACATTCCGTGTCAGACGTATTGTACACATGTTGGTTATGTGTTTATGAAATAAAATCCAACATGACTTACTTAAAATCATGGGAAGAGTTTGAAAAGGCAGCTGAGAAACTGTACTTACAGGAACCAGACCGTGTAAGGTACACAATGAAATATGTACATTCGAAAAATGTGGTCATACTGAAAGTCACCGACGATATAGTGGTAACTAACTCATTATTTCGTATACTTAATATAAAAACAACTGAAAATGATTGCTACAGATAGTAGAATAAACATTTGTAGCGGTATAATATCATAGGAAATGCGTTAGATATAGGTTATGAATATTTATCGCAAGTTCATGACTCGCGGTAGAAATATGCATGTATACATACTTCTCTCTGCTTTATAGTTGTACGTGTTACTAATAATGATGATTTCGTTTACAGTGCCTCCAATTTAGGACTGAAATAGCTCAAGATTTGAGAAAAATCGACAAATTCGTTAGCAACTTAATGCGACATATGGTATCCAAGGAACATTAACTATAAACGAAAACAGAGCAGTTGTATTGTTACACACAGACGAATGTACTTTAGATTCTACATAGAACTCACTGCTGACAGAATAGCCACCATTCAGCTTTATACTGCTCTATATTAGAGAAGATAAATACAACGGGCGGGACTGGTTAATACAAACACATACACACACACACACGTAGGTCTGTATGTAACAATACACAAGTTACTATGATTAATCAAGTGTAAATGAATAATATATAAGAGTGAAAACAGGTTATGGAATCAGTACGTTATTATTAGACACGTTCAAGTTGTTACAATAATTCATTTCATGTCTTTGTAACCAGTCTGTATGTTGTATGTAACATATGTTTGTAAAATTCACATATGTATATATATGTACATTTATCATGCGACTTTCGTTCCATGGAGCCTACGAATGGCGTTACTGATGTCGTACATATTATGTTATTCCAAATGTAATAATGAACATTTGTGTTTTCGTTTCATTCGAATATGTACATGATCGTAGTAATTGTTTATTATTATTTTGCATTTACATAACTGAATAAAGTTTATATGAAATAAAAACATGAACTGGTTGATGATTTGTGTTATTTGCTGTAGTTATCCTATGCTATGGTTATGTATATATAAAACTGCACTATCTATGTGGCTGTGATATATGTAGGTATATATTAAAGCAATTGGCCCTGGTATCTGAGATTCTACAACTTGGCATTAGCGAATATGATTGTACAGCTATTGGTTATACATACACGGTCAGTGACGTAGACAGTAGATAGTAGATACACTTTCATAATCATTGTGTCCAGCCTGCTGTTGCGCCACTGTTCACAGCCATAATCAAACATACACATACGTCATTCTCACAGTACACTATAATATTATAAATGACTGGTGTTAGTCGGGACTGACTATTATATTATATATACACTGCTGTATGTCATGTATGTATTATATATTATCATCATCATTCATATTTATTATAATATTATGTAGTAGTAATTGTAAGCTAAGTATATGTTATACATAATTCTTCTGTTTATTACTGCACCATTTTATTTGAGCCAAAACTTCTTTCTGTATATGCGACATACATATGGATAACTAAGAGAGTTTCACTGTGTTCAGTCGTGTACAGGCTGTCAGAAATGTCGTCACACTTCATTACTAATGTATTATTCGATGTATACATATATGTACATATATGTGTTACTGTTATATACTAGTGAGACACTTTACCTACAGCCTGTATATACAATTGAACACTGTGTAGGTAATAATTGCATCCGAATTTAATATGTATATATAATCTTAAACAAGACTAGAAATGTTGGTATTGGAAATTCATTATCTTATAATTAATTCACAACAATCATAATATGTAATAATAGTAATTATGTTTGCTGTACGGCATTACTCAAACTAAATACAACATGATGGTCATGATCATTACAATTACTGGTTAGTCACACACCATTGTTGTCACATTGTCATTGTCCTGAAAACATAAATCCACATGACATGTGTATCGGAGTGGAACGTGGGGACCATTGAAAATATACATTCGCAATATCGGTGAACGGGGTATTATATGAAAGAAACATGTACACAATGTATAATTGTCGTATAAATTATCTAGTATTTACACAATGTAAACTAAACGATGATCTCTGATGTTCTAAGCAATCAATCAATTAAAATTGAACATAAAACACAGCCAGAATTCGAAATCATTTAGCACCGCGGCTATAGTCGTCACGTTCATGATATTCTCATCGTTAAAAACTATATAAATTACCTAATAACTAATTAGTACAACGTACGTTATCTGTTTAAGCTTAAAGCGTATTAGCGATCATATCAATATAGATCAAAGATTTTACATGCTATAGAAGAAAATAAAAAATATATATATATGTATGTATGTATGTAAACTGTTCCATGTCATGTTACTTATCATTCACGTGTTAAATGTATTCTCTATTATTGTTTCTTCTCAACTTTTCATAAAAACACAACACATCATGAACGTGATGAGAAAATAACATTAAAATAACATTGGTAGAATATAAACAGTTAATATTAGCACGTACGTATGTGTGTGTTCGTGTGTGTGACGCGATGTTTAAATTACTGCTCGCTTATCAACCTTTCATGGCTGGACGCTGGGCCTGTCGCTACTCCCGAGTTGGTTCCCGTAGCCGCCTGATGTTGTAATCATTGCGACTGGTGTATACTAGTATATAGTTAGTTGTGTTATATCGCCTGTAGTGGTGTGTAGTGTTTGCATTTGTATTACACCAGAGCCACCTGCCACACGATGAGGTGACTCTTCTCACCCTTGATCTCGGAGTTTTGCGGTGCGTCCAGGACACCGCCGTCCTCTTCAATTACACTTTCCTCCATATCACCATCACCTGCACAAATACATACATACCTACATCATCATCATCATCATCATCATATACAGAGTAACAAGTAATCAAGGGAATTTCTTTAATAATAATAATAATAATAGCCAGTATTATGTCGAGTTACAAGTGTTTGTAACCATTATACCGGTATTTATGTTTGCAACTCGACACTACACTTGTATAGACTCTGGGCTGGCAGCCAAAGTGCTGTCAGTAGAAGCAAGGTTAGGAAGCAAAACAAACTAGATGTCTTGAGTATTAGTAATGATGCTTTACCTGCCAACAACAGTAGTAGTAGTAGTAGTAGGTAAAGAGTATAATAACTAGTTAGCAGAGGATTCATGTATGACAAGAGAATGAAAATATAAATAAATAAAATAAATCAACCAAGAACTAGTATGTGTATGTGTGTGTGTGTATGTGCAATATATTTATAGGACACCAACCAAACAACAGTAGTAGTGTAAATATAACAAGAAATTATAATGAAATGAAATTGTCAATTCACGTGTCATACCCCCCTCAGATATAGATATATACATATATATATATATATATATATATATATATATATATATATATATATATATATATATATATATATATATATATACATATATATATATATATATATATATATATATATATATATATAATTATTATTATTATTATGTGTGTGTGTGTATGTATGGTATAGTTATAATGATTGTGTATTATTGTTTAGTGTTTGTGTAGTGTATGGTTGTGAGTATGAAACACCTACCCTAACACTGAGAGTACCCCCGCGGCGTGTTTGTTTAACGCTACCCCACCCCCCCGTTGATGTCGAGTGCTTCGGGGAACAGTTGCCAAACGAACAAGTGCGAGGCACCGTCACGTGGTTCACCAACGTCCTCCTCTGCAAAGCGGTGGCAGGGGACGAATATCAGTCAATCAATCAATCAATCAATCAATGAAATCATATTATCAGTCTATGTACTATATTATAATATACATATATGTACCAGCGGTACAGTCAATATGCGCGTTATACAGTAATGTATATTTACAAATAGTATCATATAGTACAGTACCACTTGCGCCATCGACCCAGGACAAACAAGTTTAGAAATATAACAGAGAGAGAGAGAGAGACAGAGATCCCAAGTAGAAATAGTAGTCATTCACCAGTAAGCACCATCAGAGTATTATTATTATTATTATTATTATTATGTATACACAGCCAGATAAGAAATCCCAGATTAAGTAAGTGAGTGAGGTGTTTATGTATGTATGTGTGTGTGTATTCTTATGTAAGCAGGTTCCCCAACCATGCAGAGAATAAACATATTTCAAATTGTTATAATCACATTACTTCATATCCACATACAGTATAGTACAATTATATACGTACATATGTGAAGATACGATATTTGTCAATAATAAATACAGTCAATTAAATATTAAAAAACAAAAACATAACATAACAATATTCAAACTGAACACAAAATAAGTAGTGTTGGGTTATATTTGGAGTAGGAGTTTAAAGAGAGTAAAAAAAAATGTAGAAAAGTATAGAAAAATAGAACAAAAAAAAACAACAGTTAATTGTTCACTTACCAATTCTGAAATCAATGTAACCTTCACCACCGGACAATACCAGCATGGCGGGCGGCTTCTTGTGCGGCGACGTCTGTCCTACCACCGCTACAGCGGTCTGATTAGCCTCGGCGGTTGTCGGTGTGGAGGCGGCACTCATACCACCGCTGCCGGGCACCGCGACAAAGAACTTCACTGCATCCCGGTGTCCGTGGAAGCTGAGTTGGGCGTGCGCCATCGTGCAGTACGGCACAAAGCTACCGGGTGCGGCAGCTACACGCACACTGCCCCCGGGCACCAGCGTGCCACGGGGCACAATGGCCGCCGTGGCCGCTACACCGCCACCACACTCGCTCAACGGTACAGAGATGATCACACCATTGGCGGTGCCGATCCAGAGGCGACTGGATGATATCAGCAGAGCGGTGATACGGACAAAGGAGAAACCAACTTTACCTGTACCTACCCGTACAACAGTACAATAAGAATGAATTATCTAAATACACATGGTACATATATGTATGTATATGTGTGTGGCAACCTGCATATAGAATACATGTGAAAATTTACCTAGCATCTTGCTAACATATGGTTCTATGTCAACGTCCTGTAGATGTTGATAGGTGTGCGCATGGTACAGTCGGATGGTGCTGTCTAGTCGTATCGACACCCAGACACCTTCACCGAGCCACGCTAGCTGTCGCACTTGGCTCTCCTTCCTCGGGTGCGTCTCAAGCGAATGGACTACGTTCAGCTCACGTGGATCCAGCACGTGTACCTTTTATACATATACACACACACACAGTAATATCCCACATACATACATACATACATATCACCGCACAGTTGAACAATGTTTACATCAGGACGGCAAGTAATGTTTGGTTACCTTATTTCGGTAGCCGCACCACACGTTCTCACCGACAACCGACAGACACCGCACCGAGTGTAGTGGAAGGCCCAGTTTGACCAGATGATACCTGGTCAGGTCCCATGCACCGTCAGCGTCCCGTCGGAAGATGGCGACGGTGCCGTTAGCCAGGGCGGCTACTACACGTCCATTCACGTGTCTGTAAACATTACACATAGCATGTGGGAGGGGGGGTACACGTTATACCAGCATATATACATCTATATACGTATATATATATATATATATATATATATATATATATATATATATATATATATATATATATACCGGGCGTTCCAAGAAATCTGGGACATAGGGAATTAACATGTAAAATTGAAAAAGTTGCGATTACTTCTGTATTATATATTTTAGAGCTCTGAAATTTGGTACAGGTGTAGGGATAGGTTATTTGTATTGATTGGTATTAATTAAAATGATATTAAGGCTCACATTTCTAATAAAAATGCTTTTAAAAAGTAATAATTAAAAGATGTAGCTTATATAACATTTTTGCAAAAATTTATTTACGACGTTGCTAGCACAACGGTAAGAAGCTTATTTGGTAATTTAAATAATTTATAAATGTTATGGTTCGAATCTCCAATACACTTTAGAGTTTTTTTTTTAAATTTTAAAATAATTTACATAGAATTTCATTTATTTAAAAAATAGGAGTAATTATTTTAAAAATTAAAAAAAAAACTCTAAAATATATTGGAGATTCGAACCATAACATTTATAAATTATTTAAATTACCAAATAAGCATCTTACCGTTGTGCTAGCAACACCATAAACAACTGTTTGCAAAAATGATATTTAAGGTACATCTTTTAATTATTACTTCTTAAAAACATTTTTATTAGAAATGTGAGCATTTATATCATTTTAATTAATACCAATCAATGCGAATAAGCTATCCCTACACCTGTACCAAATTTCAGAGCTCTAAAATGTATAATACAGAAGTAATCGCAACTTTTTCAATTTTACATGTTAATTCCCTATGTCTTGGGACACCCGGTATATATATATATATATATATATATATATATATATATATATATATATATATATATACATATATATATATATATATATATATATATATATGTATGTATATGTATATATATGTACGTACACTACAGCCAGTACAGCATCCTTCAGTTTGACCGAGTGTAAACACTGATCCCAGTTGGCGACTGACGAATGCACATACAGAGTGCCACTCTGTGCACCCAGCCACATGGTAGCTAATACACTGCTCATCTTCTCCTTCCGTGCCCACCGTCCTTCGTCATCCTGCTGTTCCTGCTCTCTGCTGTTCGCCCGGCCCTTCTCACTGTGCTCCGCCGCGGGTTCTTGTGGATTTTCACTTGTGTCCAGAGGGTTACCGTTAATTTCAATCTCCTCGCCATTTTCCACCGCTACACTGCCACCACCGCCATTCGTGTCCGCTATATTCGAGCTTTCTTCCATGTTATTCGCTGTGTTTGCGTTAAATTCAACCTGTGATTCGGCGTGTTGCTTTAGCTTGGACTCGATGGATTCCTCAGCTGGTCTGGTTGACAGATCTACCACGACATAACTGACACGACCCACCTGTGATGTGAAAACAAGACAGCATTACGTGTGTAGTGCTGATGTATATACCAGTAACTAGTATCTGGTATCTGGTAAATGCTTACTGATGATTCCGGGTGGATCGTCCGGCTCGTCTACATCATTCACCGTGGTCACCGTGTCCATATAGTCTACTGGACTCGCTCCGGGCACGCTGGCAATGCACAACAGATGGTTGGCACACACGGGGAATGTCTTCAGTATATCGGCTGGATTGTTTGCATCGATCACTGTGACGGTAGAGGCCGCGTGTGTCGAGGTGCATATCCACACTAGTGACGAGAGTTGTGTTTCAAGGATGGCCGCCTCACGGCCTGCATTCAGCTCCTTGTCCAGACTCTCCACCTCGGTGAGTGCTGTAGATGTTATACCGTCACCGTTGCTGCCGTGGGTGTTGATGACGCTGGTGGTGGTGGTGGTTGTTGTTGGTTCTTCATCATCATAGTAAAATACACTACCACCCACCATCAGACCACCGTCACGTGTATGTCCACCCATGAGGTTGACGCCCGCTCCACACCAGATCTTCATGCCCGGCTGTGTCTCGGCCAGGGGACGACAGTACACCGGCACCGGTACAGGTACAGCACCGTGACTGGAGAGGCCTTTGGACGGGGTACCTGGGGGAATCGTGTTTAATGTTCTTTCTCTTATATATATATATACAGTGCGAATAACGTAAGACTATACATTGGCGACTTTATTTTAGCTTTAATCAATTTGCCCATGTCAGTAACAACTGAAATTACAATGACGTTTGTTTTGGTAAATGTCACTGTTTTCAATATTGTGTTACTAATATCTGACGAGTTTGCGTAATAATTAGTGCAAAAAATGTACATCACAGAAGAAAAGTTTAAGATGTATTCCTGGTATTTAGAAGGGGGGTCTTTGCGAGAAATTTCTGATTATTTCAGCTTTGAATTCCCGGGCAGGCCCATCACATGTCATCAAACGGTGGCAAATTTAGTTATCAACCCCAAGTGATTTTGGAAATGTACTGATACCAATTACAATTTCAGTACTTGAAGTGTACTTTTAATCCAATAACATGTAATAGATTTAATAAAAAATTGGAATAAATTCTGTAAATGATTTAAATAAATATAGTAGTCTGTGGACTAGTGTCTAATTTTACATTATTCAACCATAATAAATTGGAGTTTTTGTATATAATCACCATGGTAACATTAAGTAAATGCCCTATGTCTAATTTTAAATTATTCAACGAGTTGATACTAGCATGGGCAAATTGATTAACGCTAAAATAAAGTTGCCAATGTATAGCCTTACATTATTCGCACTGTATATATATATATATATATATATATATATATATATATATATATATATATATATATATATATATATATATAAAGCATGTAATAACACTTTAACTAAATAAATAAACTAGCTAAATATGTAATGTAACGCACCCGAGCCCACTTTGCCCGGTAAACTCCAGCCGTACGCCTGTAGACGACCGTCCTCCTTCCGTACGTGTGCCTGGACCTGTCGGTACTGTTCCTGACGTTCCACGGCGCGCCGGGCGACCAGTCTCTCTGAGCCCGATCCTGTACACCAACACACAACACATACCAGTTCACTATTGACCACTACATATTACACTGCAACAACTCACACAACCACGTACCAATACATATGTACACATTAGTTACGGATTAGTATAAGAAAGTAAAACTTCTATTAGTACCGCATTATACCGATATAGCCCACGACTAATATATTACTTGCCTTCAATAATTCGCACCGACAATAATCAAATAAGATTGTTTTGATTCCCGCAAAAGGAGAAATAAAACAATATCTCTTGTGTTATAGAATAAAAACTGTATTTCAACAATATGGTATTGTAAACATTTCATTCTAGCTATGACTTAAAGATCATGAAATATGATGTATGATGGAAGAAAAATAAACAACTTTAACAAAATAAACTCACAAACAGCAATCATATAATAATAATAATAATAATAATAATAATAATAATAGATTCTTTAAGGGGATAATAACGAAATGAACATTGAATCAATGGTCTAGGAAATATATGTTTGTAAAGAGATTCATTCAAACTGAAATGAGGTAAATGTAACAATTGTACGTATATACATATGTATCATGTTATGTGTGTGTGTGTGTGTGTATGACTATGGCTATCAGTAATGATTTATCGTTGTTACGGTGTTGTCTATAAACAATCCTGTTGTATGTCGAGTTACAAGGTACACTAATTGAATAATCATTAAATCCAAACATGTAAGTTCATGGTAACTTGATCAGCATGTGAATTAATGTAACAAGGCACATGGTAATGTAAATCTATGTCAATATTAAATATAAAAATGAGTACTCTTTAATTACTCTATTTATGTAAAACCGTTAGAAAACAATAGATAGATATCTATATGTATTTATATTATGTAGTAAGTAAGTATATATATATATATATATATATATATATATATATATATATATATATATATATATATATATCTCCGTATCACACAAACACTGGTAACTGGTAACAATTATTAAGTAAATGAACTACTACTCTTTGACTAGATGTAACACACTGTCGACGTTGGGAAATTACTAGAGGTAATGTGTACAAAGACACATGTATAGGTTATATGGCACACGATCAACAACAACAATAATAATAATAACAACAACAATAAATAATAATATGAGCGTCAACACTGAATAAAACGATTCAAATAAAACACGAACATAAACTATGAAGGACCGAAACGTAACACGAGTAATGTAATCACATCTAAAACACGTACGAATCACACTGGGCGGCGGTGGGGCGGAGTGTTTATCACAGATAACGAGTGGACGACAGAGATAGAACAGAATTAGAACACATACTGTCAAATTATGTGTGTGTTGTGCGCGTTCAGATAATAACGTGAAGAAACTTATGTACATTGAATTATTGTGTGTTGAGTTAAAGACTACTCTACCCCCTCCCCCCCCCAACTGCTCTACATCACTCTATGTATGTATGTATGTGTGTATGTATGACTACTACAGAGCCGTACCGAGTTCCGTGTCCAGGTACTCCTGGCCGGGGCGTGGCAGTGCCCGCACTCCCGGCACCACGTGGTGTGTGGGCGCATGGTAACTGAGGTGCGGCGCAAGTAACGGCCGATTGGGCCGCTCGTTACTGCCGAATAGATTACTAAAGAACTTCCATACACTCTGTTTACTCTTCTTGTCCAGTGCCGGGTTGTTCTTGGACGCGCGGATCATCTCTGTCCAACGGACGGCCTCCTGTAGTTCCATGAACCGTTCCTGTACACATCAAGTTACACAAGTTAATGTAATCATCATCATCATCATCATCATCATCATCATTACAACTACATAATCATAACTATTATCGTTAACTTACTTTATATTGATTACGTTCCATGAGTACACGTGCCATTTCTACACGTGTGAATCGTTTCCGTTGTGCCATTGGTACATCCGCCTCGTCCTCTTGCTGGTCCGGCTTTGTCTCCAATGATTCCTTCAGTTTCTTCACCTCGTCCTCGAGATCGGCGATCTTGGTACGGTTGCGTTCACGCTGCACCTTCAGTGCACCGATTTCATCACGCAGCATCTCTTGTTCACCGGTGAGCTCGTCCACTTTCACTATCAGATCATCCTTCACTATGTTCAGTGCGTTCCTAATTGCATTCATACATATTATGTAGATATTACAACACAACTATTCACCATCACTGTTGAATTGTATACGTACTTTGTAGCTAGTAACTCGTTGTTTTCCATGATCAAGTTTTCAACCTCCTTGCCCATACCTACATACATGTCAAAACAAATACATGTTGTAATATCTAGTTACTCAAGCTTATAAATATACAATGCATAATGTTGAACATGATTCTCTCCGAGAGTCTCAATATGTTCTTACACTGTGCTCGTTATTGTTAGTGAGTTTCCTCTGGAATACATGCCTAGTGCATAATGATCTGGGTTATTAATTGGATGTATGTATGTATGTATGATCAGCCACATTACATACATAACAAGCGTTGCGTCTCTAAAACTCTCAAATAGCTGAACTACGTACATACCATACATGTCATGATTTGGAATTCATGGTAACAGTATTATATTATAAAAGCATCAAGCACCGTTTATATTGTCCAAGTTTTAGTATAAGCGTATTATCATAGTTCAGCCAATCAAATATAAGCATCAACACTTGTAATATATGTATGTATGTATAGGTGTGTACCATACGAGGTATGATCAAAAAGTTCGTGTCATTTTGTTAATTCCTGCCCGTCTTTGACGGTTGTCTCAATTTGCAGCCGTATTAGATGTCTATTTTAGATTTTACAGCCAATGAAACAAGTTTTTATGTATTCGGCGATTTTTTAATTTTCAAAATTTGAGTTCAAAGGACATGCATTAAATTTTGCGTAAAAAATGAAATCAAGTGCTGCAAAGTAGTGGAAATATTGTAGAAGTCATGTGATGAGCCGACTATGAATGAACGAGCGATTTACAAGTGCTATAAACGCTTTCAAGATGGCCGTGAATCAGTTGAAGATGACGATAGAGAGGTTTTTGAAGAAGTTGATATATCGTATGGATCATGCGAAGAAATGTTTACCAATGTTTTGGGCATGAGTGGGCAGCATGAGTGGTAGCAAAAACACCAGCTGACACTTCATTGCTTGTTCCGGATTTTCTGTCAACAATAGCACTGCAATGATATCACAACCACTCTAATTCACCAGATTTGGCCCCATGGGACTGTTTTCTCTTCCCAAAGATGAAAGACAATTGTTACGCCCATTGAAGAATTAAATACAAACCCACCGGAGGAGTTGAAGGTACATAATACTAAAATATGTGTTTCAAAAGTATTTTGAAGACTGGAATAAACGCTGGCATAAGTGCATTATATCCGATGCGGATTATTTACAAGGGGACAATATAAAAATTGTCGCTTAAATAAATATTGTTTTGGACGAATTTTTTTATCATACCTCGTGTATGTATGTTGTTGTTGTTGTTATTATTATTATAGTTTAGTGTATATGTATATGTCTGTGTGTGTGTACTTCGACTACTTGCTTACCGAAGAAGTTATCGTTGACTGCATATTAAGCGTTGTTCGTCAACACACAGCGCGCGCAGCAATCCGTCATCGAAAAAAACACAAGTTAGCAATAATTAGTAATAAAGTATAGGGTAAATTAATTGAAAAGCATGATGAACCTATAATTATAATAAACATTCCAGACAGACACACACACTCACACACACACATATGGACTCATACTCGTTATTTACATAAGAGAATAATGATAGATAGCTGTGTAAACATGATTGAATATATCGTTAAATCATTAGTTCTCTTATATATATATATAGTGTTTGTTAGTTTTAAGTGCAAGACACAGACATTCCTTGTGTGTGATTAATTTCTATAAGTATAATCAATGAATACTTAGATACTTGTGGTGTACAACATTGTAAGAAATTGTTGTTGTTGTTGTAATTGTGCTTGTGTGTGCCTGTTGTTAAATAAATAGTTAAACATGCTGCATTCCTGTATAGAGTCTGTAGTGTAACGGTGACACGTGTCTTACCTGAGGACGCGTACTCGCCAGGGTGTACCCAGCTACCTGTAACATGAATTAACATAAATACACACATGTACATCGGATATACCATAGGTACATGATGTATTGAACTAGTGAATAATGACTGTACCTGTAATATCTGCTCCTTCATCCACATCTGCCAACGCTTCAGAATCCTATAGAAATACAGAGAGACAGAGAGAGACATATGATCATTAAGAGTGCATTACAAGCATTATATATATGTATGTATGTATGCTATGTACCTGAAAACTCAACTCCTGGTACAGTGTGTTGGCACTGCGTTTCTCGTTCTTGGTGTGCGAACGGCTAGTCGGTACGGGCGGGGGTGGCGCCGCGGACGGTGTGGAGGGCGACGTTACCATGCCCTTGTGCTCCAGGGACACGGCGTCAGTCTCCTGTGACTTCTCCACCATCTTCACACCTCCACCAGCATGTGTAGTGCCGGTGCCAGTGTGCGATACCCCGCCCGACATGTTCATGCCATCCAGTTCACTATGTAAACTGGAACAATATCTACGAATATAGAGATCGCCAGTTGTTGTTATTCATTTCTACTCTACGTAAATCTTACAATTACTGTAAATTATAATATTCCGATACCGACATTGACATACACACAAAACACGGTGAATTGTCAAGAATAACAATAGAAGAATATAACATGTTCCTGTCAAACTCTGTCAAGGGATGTTCCCCTTGCGTATATACAACCAACATGGCATGTGCGCATTTCCATTTGCCTACATACATTCAGTGCTTTATATCAGAGTAAATCTATGAATATTCTCGATATGCAGGCGTGTGTATTTGCATACAAGTGTCATGTGGTTAGATATTCGCGTACACGTAATGTGTAAACTCTGCCCATATATATGTATAGTCACGGATATAGTTGATCAATATAATTATAGTAATCTACATGTATCCACAACATCTGATACATATTCAGGATTACTTCTGCTAATCTTATTTCGGGTTTCTTGAATAATTACACGAACATTGTGGAAGCCATACGGTGTAATTTCATAGTCAAGTCAGGGCCGGTTGTAGCGTGCGGCACAATTGTAACAATTCAATTATTTGTAATTAGTCGAGTTTCTCGAAATAAATGAAAGCGGGCAAAGTATTTCCGTACGAAAAGCGTTAACAATGAGTTGATATGAATAAATACACTAGTTCGAGAGAGTTGCCGTGCACGGCTTCAGTGCACATCCTATATGTAGAAATAATTAAACAATTATATACCTGCAAGCTGCATGTAATACATACTAATATATACAAGTGTGTATGAGTGTGTGTGTGTGTGAGTGTGTGATGTATCTTTAATATTCCGTACATCTGTTGTTTAATGCTATATACAGACGTGTTGTCCTTCCTGTTCCGCCCACATGCATGTAATAGTAATACGAGTGTGTCATATACGGTATGACAATGTTTCAATAATCAAGTGATTTCGGGTGTATGAATATTGTTGTTGGATAATGATGATGGAGAAATACTGGTACACCGTCGAATCTATCGATAGTTTAATTTACCTGGGTGATGAATGTTCACTACTGATGGGCGAGGTGGGTATGCTGTCCACACCGTCCGTGGCGCCCTCCAGCGATGCGAAACCGAAGGAGACGGGTCCCGAGGATCGGCCGATGTTCAACCTGTTGGCATGTACACGACCCAGGTCAGCTCTGCTGTCGCCCGCCAACTGACCCGCAGATAATAACAGTTTAGTCCGTTCCATGTAGTCCATGTGCGTTTTGAACAGCTCCGTGTAACGGTCGTGCAATTTGGCGTACTCTCGCTTCAGTTCCGATTCACGTTCCTCCAGTCGACTTGCATGTTCCATCGAGTTCTTGTGTTTCAGTTCGAGCATCCGTACAATACTCTCGAGTGCCTCGAGTCGGGCGGCCAATTCTTTCCGTTCACATTCCGCCGCATCCTCTGCCTCCAGTAGTTTCTGTTCCGCTGCCTTCCGGCCACCCTTCTCTCGCTCATACTGTGTCACCAGCTGTTCATTATCCTCACGGAGTAGTTCTAATTCAACATCATGTTCCTAATATAAACATTATATATGTATATATATATGTACCAATTAATATAACCATACACATGCAGATAGATAGAGAAATGTTAACTATTACCTGATTCGCTTGATACGCTGCATCTAAACACTCCAATACATTCACTAACAATGGCATCAGAGTTTTCACAACATCTTCATCGTACCGAGCAATCATCCGTTCAAATTCCTGGTAAATACTGCCTGCAAGACTCTGCACCTTCTCCGACATGACAACATGCGAGTCCTCGTGTGTCCCGTACACGGTCTCCGGCCCCATCACGCCCCCAGTGTCGTCAAGATCCATTGCAAATACCAAACACACACACACACACACACGGACGCACGCTCTACAGCACCCCAGTGGTCGCGAATAACTATTCCACAGTGCACATACCACGCATTATACGTCGCGTCCAAGAAACCCAAACTATATACTATTAACTACTAAACACACACATAGATAGAGAAGAGAATGAAGCACCGTATTTTTATTTAAAACACTCACACATACACACGCACTCACTCCCTGCCTGCCGTACAACAATTATTATCACAAACGCTTGTACTTCATTTTATTTGGGGTGAATATGACGAACGAGAATTGCGCAGTGATCAGGTAAACCAGCGAGCTGTCAAAATGTGCCAGCTGGGAATTTCCTCTCTGCCATAATTTTATCAAACTGTCTGTCGTTGTCTACTTGTGAGTTGAGCAACAAAAAAGTCACTAATCGTAAAGTTATTATTAAACAGCTAAAAATGGTGAAGCGCGACCGGGAACTGGACTGTCGGCGAACTAAATACGAATAGACGAAATTCCAAATTAGATTATATTATACAGAGAGATATATATACACTAAATCAATACGAAATCGTCACTGAAACATGCGACTATGACATGAAATAAATTCGTCACGCATGCATTCAATATATGACAGTTGAACGAACAAAAGGTGCACTCATGTGTAAATAGCACTTTAACTCTGCAATGCAATTAGCAGAAAGAAAAACATTCCTAATATTAGATAAACATTTATTTATAGTTTACATATCTATATTTATCATAAACTTGCGAAATTACAAAAAAAAAAACCAATTTTTTATCATTTCTCTAGTGTGAGTCGACTTTTTGTTCAGTATTGCCAATAGAAGGAGCGTGAATTATAGGTTATACGTCACTCATGTCATTTTGACAACTCAGTTATTTAAAACAGAAATTTGTAGTTTAATTAAAATAAAATACAGTCATGAAGCTTGGTTTAAGTATAGTTTGTTTAGTTGTAGGCATATTGGTAAGATATACACGAATGTATAAGCAATTGGAATTATAGTATTCCGGTTATTTCAAATCATGTGTTTTTCTTACTTTTTCAGCAAATAACACACGCAGAATTCACTGCGGATGATTGTTGGTCTTTAGGATTTAATAAGGCGAATCTTTTGTGTTCATCATGTGATCAATTGAAGAATTTTCAGCTGGAAATGCTAAAGTAAGGAACTATTGTCTTATCGCGTCATGTCTGTACGAATGAAATTATGTTTTGTTGTTTTTTTTTTTCATTATAGAGATCATTGTAAGGAATGTTGTCATCAGGATGAGAATGTAAGCGTGGCCAAGAAATACGCTAAAGCCGTGTTAGAAGTGTGTACGTGTAAGTTTGGCGCGTATCCACAGATACAAGCGTTTATCAAGAGTGAGCGGCCGAGTAAATTCTCCAATTTGCAAATTAAATACGTACGCGGTTTAGATCCAATAATCAAGTTATTCGATAAGGATGGACATTTGAAAGAAACATTGGCCATTGACAAATGGAACACGGACAGTGTAGAGGAGTTCTTAAATACATATCTAGAGAAAGTTGAAGAGGATGATTATTTACGAACAAATAGAGTATAATATGTAATATATTTACTTTATAATATATATGTACCTTCATACAATTATCATTGTCTTAAACATAATTAATAAACAAGACATAAGACAAATGTGTCCGCCGAGTCCATCATTTCTTAGTCTACCCAAATAAATACATCATTTTCCAGCTTGATATTGCCGATTTTTTTAATCTTTTTGCTGTACTGTTTGGATAGTTTTCCTTCGTTATCAATGTCACCTTTGAATGCTGTGTACTTTTCGAATACCTTTGCTTTTAGTTGATCTCTCTTGATGCCATTTGGCTGTGATTTCAACAGCTCAGTGAATATGGACCGCCAACAGAATTCACTGTCGTTCGTTTCTAATGTTGTATCGTTTACGCCATTTTCTTTTTGTTGATTCTTTTTCTCTGCATTCTCTTCATTTCTATTCACTTGTTCCTCGGTGCTCGCCCCTTCCCCATTTGTTTTACCATTCTTCTTCGTCTTCTTATTCTTGGGCTGATTGTCATTTGTCACTGTCTCGGGCCCTTTAGTTCCTACTTTCTCTGTCTCTGTTGCTTTTCGCTTCTTCTTATTATTATTCTTCTTCCTGTTTGTGGAAGATTTGTTTGCTTCTGCTACCGGTGCAGCAGTTACTGTGCTGGTCTCTTCATCAGGTTGATTCTTCTTTTTCTTCTTTTTTGGCGCAGTACTATCCTCACCGTTTGTTCCAGACGTATCTTCGTCAGATTTACGTTTTTTCTTATCATTACCATTTTCAGCAGTTTCCACTTTCGCTGCGTTCTTATGTGCTTCTAACAAACTCCACACTTCTTCAGTATCATTTGGTCCAATTCTGCCTCCTGACGCACTCTTCACATAGTTCTAAGCCAAGGATATTCATTGTTATAACATTATAATCTAATATACTAGAGGTGTATATTACATGTATTTATACTTACAAAAAACTTTACTTTCTTCCGCGGTATATTATTATGGGTGGAAATCATCTCCAACAGTTGCTTAATACCTGGTTTAGCGCTCTGCTGTTGCTCTATGATCGAGTTCACAGTCTGTACCCATGAAGATTGTTTGACCTCGCCTTTCTTGACACTGTGTACAGTACCTTTAGCAGAGTATCGTTCGTCTTCAGTGATACATTTGGTGTGTGCAACGTACTCTTCGGACCTATGGAGCCGATTCAATAACAATAAGTAGTATACATGTAATAATGTACGATATTTCGATAGAATATTGCGTACAGCAACTCTTCTACTAGTCTCTAATGCAAATTACTTACTTGAAATCTTTAAAACAGTCCATACATGATACAGCTATGGGATTCCGACTACACGTGGAGGCCTGATAATGCTTTTCAACTCGAGGTTTTTGTAAACTTTCGCCACAATGATTACACGTAAATACTACCATAGTGCCGGTAGTTCAAACACTAGTGTATCTTGTATCAATCAGTATATTGTAAAGGTACAATATAACACTATTGTCAGCAAAACGTGTGTCTACACGTGTTAGCCAAATTGAAATGAAAGAAACACATGTGCCGATATCAGTATAAGTACTTCTTCTTAAAAAAAAAAATATACAAGAAATCCCCCAAATATTTCAGTAAGCAAAATGCATCATATCATATCTCTAAAATATTATTATTGAAATATGACTCTACTTAAATATATATTTACTTATACGGATAGTATTATAATAGAAATAATATCTAATTTTATTATATATTTACGTAAATGTTAAATTTTAATAGCGCTCTGATTGGTATGTCTGAGCGCTGCTCTCACCAGTATTTTCTCACAATGGCACCATTGCTGTATATTTTAGTTATTGTTAGTTATGTCACATTGGTATCCATGTTGGAGCAGCTGTCACATTTGACATTTCAAATTCTAGTAGAGTAGATTGGAGTCAAGGTAGGAGTAGGTTATTGAATGTGTGGTGTGTTTGTGACAAAACTACCAGTACATATTTTATAATAAACACAATGGTTGTTTTAAGAGAAGAGTTTAGCTATTTACAAATACTATCCGATGTTCTCAGTTTGATTACAATCGGATCATGTCTGATCTTAAAAGTGCCACAAATCTCTACGTTATTGAGGGTGAAAAATGCCAATGGCATAAATCTAGTTGGCCTTCTTATGGAACTCACAAGGTAACTGTCAATTTTTATGACTATAAAAGCCTGAATAACAACTACATATATGGATTGGTTTAGAACAACGTAAATGATGTATGGATATTTGGTTACAGTTATACAATAATGTTTTCGTACAATTATCGAAATGGATATGCGTTGTTATCGTATATGGAGTATCCTATCATCTTGATACAAGAACTTGTGCTTGTATACCTGGTTATTTACTATAAAGGATTGGTTGGCGTGCCCAGTTTGATCGGCGCGAGCTTGTATTTCTTTATGGCTGGTGGATTTTTACTTGGATTTTTACCGAGAGAAGCGCTAATGTTTTTAGTGGTAGTGGTTTTAAAACATCCTTACTTTATTCATCTCTCTCCATGTATACTTTGTATATTTTACAGCCCTTGTGTACACCGATTGGAGCGTCAAGTAAAGTTGTACAACTGTTTGAGATACTGCGATCCAAGAATGCCGAGTCTGTCAGTGTTTTGACATGGTTTATTTCTGCGTTTACAAATCTTAGTAAGTACACACTACTTGGGTACCACTCATTCTAACCTACCTCTCTGTATGCACGTATATACATATGTATGTACTCTCTAAAATATCTCTGTACTCATTATTTTCTTACATCTCTGTTTCTAGCTCGCATTTTCACTATCTATATGGACTCGGCTGATGCAGCGTTACTGTTGAATTTTAGCGTTAACGTATGTCTAAGTTCGTCTATAATGTTCGCTGCCTACTTCTATAAACTCAATTCAAAAGAAAAAAGCTCGTAGTTTGTCCCGCAAAACAAATCAAACGTTGCCATTTTGTTTACTTGGTCAGTGGCCATGGATACGCCAGTTTTATATATATGAACAAATTTACACAATTGTTTTTATTTATTTATTCTTTTTGAAGTTTCTATATTATTGTTCATTTATTTTTTATTGTTTACCTATCCTTATATGCCGTGTGTCTCATGACGACTTACACATAGGTTAGTTGCGTACGCTCTTGATCGTGAAATATTAATTTGATCGTTTTAGTTTTTTTTGCAATGTAGACAGTATAATTGTTAATTTCATGCTTGTTATTTAATTTCTTTCGATATTCCAGTATAATTTTGTAACATATTCGATGTAATAGTACATTTTTAAGGAATTCAAACGTCAAGCTGACAATTAAAATTACAAAATATATTAATATTTTGATTTAAAAAATCAAATGAGCGCGCAACGTACCTATCTGTAGATCGTCATGATACACACGGTGTATATATATATATATATATATATATATATATATATATATATATATATATATATATATATAATTGTTATCGATTTATTAATATTTGTTTTTGAGTATTAATTCTTGCCATTATTATTACGGTTGTTGTTAAAGCTTGGTGAGCGTGTGCGTACGTGTGTATAATCACTACACAGATATAAAATGGTGCTAGCAGTATTCTAAGTCTTATTGTTAAGCAAATTATGTAATAATATTTTCGCACTGGATTGTTAAATGTTCAAAAACAGAAACAGAGACTCGACAGCGGGAGATAAAAGACAAATGCCTCGGTTTAAGTTGCAATGATATTGTTATTTTACTTGGATAGTTAGAGCCCCGCGGCTAACAACGTTATATTGTTATATAAATTATATGTACATTGACATTAGCAAAATAAATCATTTACCGCATGACAAATGCAGGTGTTTTAATCAGAAGTTTGCGAACGTCTGGATGTACAAACTTGTTGAGTGTCACTGGTTAATTGTCAGTGGTGTAGTTTGTTGTATTAGCAATGGTATACATGTATATTCATTGTTAATGTGGACATCTATAGTTTGTATATGTGTGTCCCTTCCGTAGAATTCTAGTATGTACGCCACTCTGTTGCTCCTCTGCTGCTGATGATGACATAAGATGAAGATGATTCGCACACACACCACCACCACTGTGTATCGTCACGCTAATCTTCTATGTCTAACCGCCGACCTTCTTCGAAATTCTTTTGTGTTCTTTCGCACTATGCAGGCCCGCACTCTAGCACCCGGACCACTGACATACTGTACGGCTGGTATATTCCACTGAAATGATCACTAATACTCCAAGAAATATCTCTACATATGTATATTAGTGTAGGAATCGTTTCAATTTTAGTATAAAGTGCGGATGCGTTCCTTCTAATGGACATTATTCATAATGAAAAAGTGTATAAAATCTGTGAGTACGGTTCTGTATGCCGACCACAAACACACATCTGTGCACGTATATGTTATGTTATCCTTGGTTCCTCCGTCCAGCGCGCTACGCTACTGACTGCGAGCTTAGTGGATGAGGCTGAATTCTGGCTTCAGCATTCAGTCAGTCTGTGGACAGCCATGTGTAGAGAAGGTGATATGGGGAGGCGGCGTCGGCCGCCCCCGTACCGAGCCACTACCGTACTATCGGTGGTGGTGGTGGTGGTGTTGGTGTGTTGTATGGTGTTACTGGTAGGGCCGGCAGGTGTTGGGGGTGTTATCCTGACGCCGCCGTACTTTAATTTGGCGGAAGGTCGTAGGATAACCGCGTCCGCGACATGCGGTGTGGACACTGAAGGACCCGAATTGTATTGTAAACTCGTCGGCGCCAATGCTGAGAACGATGAGAATGTTAACGTTATACAAGGACAGGTACATATTATTATACTACATACATATATTAATTAATCCATTCAGTTATTAGTTACCTATAATTTGTAACATTATATTATTTTACTATTTACATATTTACATTGACAAGTAATCGTTGTTTAACATATTGTTGCTTTCATCAAGTCTCTCATATTCCACTGTTTACATGTGGATATTGCGGTTTCATAATCCCCTGAACAAATAAAACTTTTCGCTGGAATCTGTTTATTTACAAGAATTAATATACCGCAACATAATTCCACAATAATTATTCTGATTTTGATGTAAAACATAACTTATAATTGTACTATTCGGGCATTGATATCTCCAGAACTGAATTGTCAGGAATGACTGTATAATATATTCTCGACTTGTATGTATGCATGTTATCTTATTATGACTAACTAGCTTAGTATTACATCTAAACATGAAACATTGATATTCAATATTGACATTATACATTTATACACAAAGGTACGTGTGACTCAATGCATAACACGATTACTTCAACGAAAACAAATCACCACATATTGTTCTCTTCAGCCCATAAGGACTGGAAGTGTTGACCTGAGGTCAACTAATGTTCACACAGCATTGTAACCTTTGACTGCTGTGATAAAAATGTGATAAACAATCTAAAATTAACGGTTTTTCTTTAGTAATTCGAAGGCGGATATATTTAAAATAGGTCGGATGTATAAATAAGATGAAAATATGTTCTAGCGTTTCTTAAATGATTGGCAATAAACTGTTTTAAATATATGCATGTGATGCTGATGTTTATTTCATTCTTCTTTAGGTTTGCGATTACTGTGATCCATCCAGACCGGACAAGATGCATCCTCCAGAGTTCTCTGTGGACGGGATGGAGACGTGGTGGCAGAGTCCACCTCTGTCCAGAGGGATGAAGTACAACGAAGTCAACTTGACCATTGATTTAGGCCAGGTACATTCTGATTACATTCCCCACAATACTCATAATTGTTCATTGATAGTTTTGTGACATTTACAACTACATACGTATATAATATATATTCCCAATACGTCTCTGACCATGTTTCCGGTACTAAATGCCCCCCCTGCAACGCTTCTGAATGGTCGCGACGCTTGTCAACATATGTTTACAGAGTACTGTACTATACTATACTGTATTGTACGGAGAATTCTCCAAGTGACAAGGTTTATTTTACAACCTTATGCGTCCCTTTCAAGCGACTGATCTATTCACAAGAGGGGACACGTGTTAAGGGCTAACGTCAATGGGCCAGGGACGGGTTCGCACTAAGCAGGGTCCCGGCGGCAGGGGCGTACTGTGGTCTTTTTCCAGTTACTGTTGTTACAGAATTTGTAGAATTGTATGTGACTCATGTATAGTATTTCAGGGAATTGCAGAATGTTTACATGTAAAATTGAACCGCGCTGCACAGTCTAATGTAAATGGTTAATTGTGTGACGTCACCGCTTATTAAAATGATGATATGTGATCCAGATCTGTTGACCTTATCATAAACACACACACACACACACACATGGAGAAATAGAGAACCGCAGACTACAGTAGTGTCAAATTATGCTTAAATCAGTTTTCAGATAAAAATATGTACGTCCTAAGCAGAAGAGATAGATCATTTTACATTACATTTCTTCAGAAGTAATTCTATTAATCTTTAAAATAGTAACACTAGCTAGTGTGTATCTTTATACATATATCTAACCAGCTATGTATGTATATGTGTATAGATATTACACATATGGTCCACAGATTCGTGATAGTTTTTTGTTACACATGTGCCGGCTGCATTGGATCTGAGCGCGTCTATTTCACAGCAAGCAGCAGTCAACAACAAAAAATATTTGACTGAGCCTACAATCGTTATGTCATACATGACTGTATAGTTATATCTGGTTATATCATTTTGTCTATTGCACTACAATATGAAATCCGTAATCTTCTATCATATGTAGATAATATTTCTTCTGTATAGAAGTTTTATAACAGTCTAGGACGCAGTATTTATGTAGATATAATTGTTCTACAAATGGATTATGATGTTGCTGTCAGCGAATGTTGCGAGATAGTGTTAAAAGGAAGCGCTGTGCATGTTGATATGTGTGATTGTTGTGGGTGTTTGGTTTCCTTGCGACATTGTTGTAATCACCAAGTGATAAACGAGGGCACGCACTTATCACAGGATGCTCGTAGGCGCTCGCACATATATGTACACACACACACATAGAGAATCATTGAATGAAATTACTGAAACGCGCTAAATATCACAAACATGATATACATAACAATTAATATTGAATGACATCATTATCTGTATGACCCGTAATTAAAAACTACTATAATTTATGATTATTCAAGGGGAATAGCGCATATCATTTTTAATTGGTTTTGTTAAAAATATTGCTCTTATAAAGTAAATTCTAAAATGGTATTTTACTCGTAATGGGTAGTTGACCAGCATTATATACGTGTCTTGAGAGTTGCACGATATCTGTCTGACGTTAATAAATTTTTGTTCTGCAGGAGTTCCATGTTGCATACGTCTATGTACGAATGGGTAACTCCCCCCGTCCCGGCTTGTGGGTTCTGGAGAAATCCTCTGATTACGGCAAAACATATACACCCTGGCAATATTTCTCCGATTCGACAACGGATTGTGAGACGTACTTCGGCAGGGAGAGTCTGCAACACATCTCTCGCGACGACTCGGTGATCTGTAGCACGGAGTACAGTAAAATTGTACCGCTGGAAGGAGGCGAGGTACAGTTAGACAATAAATTAAGCGCACCTGTGCAGCGCAACTGTAACATGATATTTTCACGTGTAGATTCCGATATCTCTACTAAATAACCGTCCATCGGCGAATATGTACTTCAACTCGAGTGTACTGCAAGAATGGACGAGAGCAACTAATGTACGATTGCGGCTGTTGCGAACGAAGAATCTCTTGGGCCACTTGATGTCAGTAGCTAGACAGGATCCTACCGTGACACGAAGAGTGAGTGTTATTTGGGATGTGATGAATGATAGTGTGTGATATATGGTGATGTTATATATTGTTTGTCGTCGTCTCCTAGTACTTCTATTCAATCAAGGACATCAGTATCGGTGGCCGGTGTATGTGTAATGGACATGCAGACACATGCGATATCCAAGACCCGCAAGACCCGAAGAAGTTACTCTGCCGGTGTCAGCACCACACGTGCGGCCCACAGTGCGCAACATGTTGTGCTGGCTTCGAGCAGAAGGCCTGGCGTATCTCCAAGGCTTATAAGAAGTTTGAATGTGAACGTAAGTGTATTAGTTTCTCCAGTGACTGACCCTGATAAAACTATACTGTATATGTGTACCTACACGTGTACTTATGTTTGCAGCGTGTAACTGTTTCAATCACAGCCACGAATGTAAGTACGATTCAGAGGTGGACGAGAATCGTCAATCGTTGGACATTCACGGGAACTACGACGGTGGCGGTGTATGTCAGAATTGTCAACACAACACAGAGGGTATTAATTGTAACCGATGTAAACCAACATTCTACCGGCCGTACAGCAAGAAGTGGTACGACGTGGACGTCTGTCAACGTAAGTGTTATTTGTACATATATATATTACTACGTTACCTGGTGTATGTACAGTATGTACATATGTAGGTATACGTCATATACGAGTACTACTAATACACTGTATCTTAACTAGCCTGTGAATGTAACACGTTCTACTCCACTGGTAACTGTGCCGAGGGCACTGGTCAATGTGAGTGTCGTCCCGAGTTCACGCCGCCCAACTGTGATGCTTGTAGCTTTGGTTATTTCGGCTACCCGAACTGTCGGCCGTGCGAGTGTCACATGAACGGTACACGGGGTAATCATTGCGAGGCGACAGCTGGTACTTGTCCGTGCAAGAGTAACTATGCGGGCGGCTACTGTAACAAGTGCGCGGACACATACTACAAGTTCCCCGAGTGTCAACGTAAGTTAATAACACCGTGCCCGTGTGCGCGTGTGTGCGTGTGCGTTGTACAATCATGTTTGGACGTTATTCATATTGATCATCTTCTTTGTGTAGCGTGTGAATGTAACGACATTGGATCATTGTCGAACAGTTGCAACCAACAGACGGGCAACTGCAGTTGCAAGTCCAACTACAGAGGCAGAACGTGTGATCAATGCGAGCATGGTTACTATAATTATCCCAAGTGTACCTGTAAGTATCTATGGTTGTGAACATTTTATAAGAGAATTATTTAAATCGGTCGCAATTTAAATATGTGGTTAGCAAGAAAAAACCGCTATTAAATCATTTGGTCGGCAGTAAAAATATATTGGGTTGCAATATGTTGTAAGTAAACACATCTTTGGTCAGCAAAATAATTAACTGAGTCAACAAAATGATTATTTGGTCAGCAAAATGATTACTTGGTCAGTAAAACTATTATTTGGTCAGCAGGATTATCAAATTGATCAGCAACAAAATTATGAAATTTAAAACTCATGATTGATCATTACATTGCTCAAATGATCTTTAGCTTATATTTCATGTACGGATGAGTAGGGTAGGGTAGGTGAGTGTATTATTAGGTAGGGTAGGGTAGGATAATTTTTATTTTCATATTTTTCGATGTTTTATTTTTAATAAGATCACACTAGGGTAGTCATTAGTTTATTAGCAGACCAAAATAGTTGTTACAGCTTTACAAAATTGTATTAAAGGTGACCTCAGTCATTTTCTAATAATATTATAATGAATTTCGTACGTATGTAGATTGTAACTGTGATGTAAGCGGTACTCTGGCTGGTATCTGTGACAAGGCGAGCGGTCAGTGTCTGTGTAAGGAGGGCTATGGCGGTGACCAGTGTGGACAGTGTATACCCGGCTACTACGGCTATCCGGATTGTCGTCCGTGCAACTGTAGTGAGGTTGGCAGCGCTACTAAGTTCTGTGACACCAGTGGCAAGTGTCCGTGCCTGTCCAGTTTCAGTGGTCGGACTTGTGAACAATGTAGTCCCGGTTATTACAAGTATCCAGAGTGTTTAGGTAACTACATATCATATTGTTTTATAAATACATATATCTACCTAATGTTGAAATGTTTTCTCTGTTATACTTCCAGCGTGTAACTGTGATTCTAACGGTGCGATTGGAGTCTCCTGTGATGGCGAGGGCAAATGTCAGTGTCGGCACAATTTCGATACGAACCGCTGTGACCAGTGCAGAGAGGGCTTCTATAACTTTCCCAATTGTGAAGGTAAACTACCTACTTTTCTCATAATTATTCAGAATGAAGTGTGAACTGTATATTAAAGTGTTGTACATATAATGTGTGTGTTTGTAAGATTGCAACTGTAATCCTGCCGGTGTGGTGGCCGCCTTTGCCGGCTGTGGTTCTGTACCTGCTGGTGAGTTGTGTCAGTGTAAGGAGCGTGTACAGGGTCGTATATGTGACGTGTGTCGACCACTGTACTGGAACCTGCAGTTGACCAATGCGGAAGGCTGTGAACACTGTGACTGTCACTTGCCCGGAGTGGTGGGCGGCATTGGTGTGTGTGACACGGACAGTGGCCAGTGCATGTGCAAGCCGAGTGTGGTGAGTCGGGGATGTTCACAGTGTGCAGATGGCGCATATGATTTACAGGAGAACGATCTGTTCGGTTGTAAAGGTAAGGCACAAGTGTTCCGTGTAATGTATGTACGTATGTATATTTCAACTATATGTACGTATAATGTTTTATGTTAGACTGTGATTGCGATATTGGTGGTTCTATTCACGGTGTATGTGACAAGGTGTCCGGACAGTGTCAGTGTCAGGCACGTATCACTGGACGCACCTGCAGGACACCACTGCACGTACACTACTTTCCCACGCTGTACCAGTTCCAGTACGAGGTGGAGGACGGCCGTACGCCGCTCAATACACCCGTACGTTACGGTTTCGAGGACGACATATTCCCCAATTACTCGTGGAAGGGATACGCCGTATTCTCACCGTTGCTACAGAAGGAGATTATACAAGATGTGACTATCAACAAACCGTCACTGTACCGTATGGTGTTGTCGTACGTGAATCCGAACAGTGAACCGGTGAACGGTCTAATCACCATCATCCCGGACAATCCCACGGACATTGAACAGAAGTTCCAGGTACAGTTCAAGCCAACCAGTGTGCCGACATTTGTGACAGTAGCCGGACCGCATGGTAACATTCCGTCACCACTAGTGATGAACCCTGGCCGTTGGTCCGTCAGCATCCAGAGCAAGAAGACACTGTACCTGGTGAGTCACACCACACAATTAGTTATGTGATCGTATATCAATGTGTGTATATGTATGTATGTATGTTTGTGTAGGATTACTTTGTACTGCTGCCCGCTGCCTTCTACGAGGCTACCATTCTGTCGCAACAGGTGGAGACACCGTGCCGGGTAGGCCAGAAGGCCTTGTGTCGACACTACAGTTATCCAAACATCTCACAGTTCGACATTGTACACGGTGATGGTGGATATATAGCAGTTGACAGTGACGACAAGGAACCGCTGACAGAGTACTTTAGTAACCAAATTGTAACTATTATTTCTTATCTCTACACTGCTGAAGGATAGTCTCTATAATTATATATGTGCGTGTGTGTGTGTGTAGCAACTGGCTGAACTTGGAGAAACACATTTACCTCTACTGAACGAGTATCAACAGGAGATAACGTTAAACATGACCGTGACTAAACCTGGACGTTATGTACTGCTATTGACATACGCTACTCCCGAGGAGGATGACGAACGCACCCAGCAGTTGTCGGTGCACAGTTCCAGCAAGCACGACCACCACGATGGACTGGTCACAATGTCCTCGTGCCCATACACGACGCTCTGCCGCCAAGCAGTCATTGACAGACATCATCGTATCAAGACATTCCACTTTGACGATAACTACATTACACTAACACTGAAGGTACACATACATATAGTGAACATTCAGTTCATTGCTAAGAAAGCATTACTTGTACATACTATTTTATCATACTGTTCGTTTACATAATCTTTTTAGGGTGATAAAAATTCCAATGTTGGTATTAAATCAGTGGTCGCTATTCCCTACGACGAATGGTCATTGGACTATATTGGACCAAAGTCCGTGTGCATGCGCAAAGATGGTAAATGCATGGCTGCGCAGTTCCCTAATGCGCCGGACTCGAAGAGAGTAAAGTTCGAGGCAGGTAACGAGCAGCAGATTTCCAAGGTACGACCTCCACACATCCACGATAACACCAGCAACTTCATATACCTGGACCACAATGATGCGATGGTGGACATTAGTTCCAAAGTGCCGTACGCTGGATATTATGTGTTCGTGGTGCATTACTATCAACCAGACTATCCCGGTAACACATCTATCTCTCTTTATATGATTGTATGTCACCGCGGAAATTAATACATGCACATGTTTCTCTAGAATTTGACATGGACGTCTTGATTCAGAACGGTCTGTTCTATGAAGCCAAACTACCAGTTCGCCACTGTCCGTCCAATTCTGGCTGTCGTGCTCTGATATCACAGGAAGACGGTAACACGCGTTTCTCGCTCACCGAGAACTTTGTCCTGACTCTCAAAGAGCCGAACCACAAGAGTGTATGGCTAGAATACTTGCTTGTCGTACCCGCTGAACTGTATACTAACAACATTTTATCCGAGATGGACTTTGATCAAACCGGCGAGTTTATATCGACGTGCGGTAGCAACCATTTCCATATGAACACATCGACGGTAGGATTCTGTAAGGACGCCGTGTTCTCGCTAACGGCAGACTATAACAATGGTGCGTTGCAATGCCAGTGCGATTACGACGGATCATTGAGTTTCGAATGTGAGAAGTTTGGCGGGCAGTGTTTGTGTAAGGAAAATGTGATTGGTCGCAAGTGTGAGGTGTGCAAGACCGGCTATTACGGTTTCCCCGATTGCAGACCATGTAACTGTCCGTCCACGGCACTGTGTGAGACGACCACCGGTCAATGTATCTGTCCACCGCGCGTTACAGGCGATCGCTGTGATCAGTGTAAACCGCTGACGTTCGGTTTCGATCAGATCATTGGTTGTGAGGAGTGTAATTGTAACCCGCTGGGTGTACAGCGTGACTTGCAGTGTGACCTGTTGTACGGTAATTGTACGTGTAAACATAATATCGTAGGACGTACGTGTGATCATTGTGAAGCAGGTCACTACGCGTTCCCGTACTGTGAGCCGTGCAGATGTGATTTACGCGGTACAACGGACGCCATTTGTGATGAAGATAACGCCGAGTGTTACTGTAAACAACATGTGCTCGGTGCACAGTGTAGTTTCTGTGCCGAGGGTACGTTCAACTTGCAGAGAGAGAACGACGAGGGTTGTACGAAGTGTTTCTGTTTCGGTAAAACCACCCGATGTCAGAGCAGTCTCTACAACAAGACAGAGGTGGGCGGCATGCAGAACTGGACTCTGTATTCCATCGCTGAGGAGGACATGAACAATCTGACAATCATTCAGCTGTCGTCGAACGTGGAACAACTGAACGCATCGGTGATTGGTGTTGATCTGACGTTGGACGAGGCCGACGGGCATGTTGTGTATTTCTCCGCACCCGCACAGTACCTCGGCAACAAGCTGACATCTTACGGCGGACTGATGAACTACACAATCTTCTATACGATCTCGGACAGGGGCGGTGGTGCGGTTAGCGGTGCGGATGTTATACTGTACGGAGCGAATATGTACTTGTTGTACCAGGCGCTGGAGCAGCCACCAGACACGGCGGACTTTCAGGCCTCGCTGACGATTGTGGAGAACAATTTCCACATGTTGAATGGGATGGACGCGAACAGGGAACACTTGATGTTAGTGTTGGAGGATCTGAAGGGAGTCTATATTCGCGCTACGTACTGGGAATCAAGTGTGACTACACGGTAATTGTTTATACATACGTATCTGTAATATTTAGTGATTGGTAACTAATTCATTGATTCTGTTGTGCCAGGCTCAGTGAAGTGTCACTGGATACAGCTACACGGGACTCTGTTGCACATAGTGCACGTGCCGTGTCCGTGGAACACTGTCAGTGTCCACCGAACTACCGGGGTCTCTCGTGTGAGGAGTGCGCTCCCGGTTACTACCGTGTGAGTTCCGGCCCGCACGGCGGCTACTGTGTACCGTGCCAGTGTAACGGACACGCGGACGAGTGTGATGTGAACACGGGCGTGTGTATCGACTGCAGACACAGTACACGCGGTGAACATTGCGAGATGTGCGACGTGGGATACCATGGTAACGCCCTGCAAGGTACACCGATGGACTGTCTGATATGTGCGTGTCCAGTGCCTGTCACCTCGAACAAGTAAGTACACGTATAATACGTATAATCCGGACAGGATGTATGATTGGTAGATTATATATATTCTTATAACGTGTATGTGTGTGTGTGTGTCAATAGTTTCGCCACCGGTTGTGAATTTAGCGCTAGTGGTGAAGAGATCAGTTGTGACTGTATGCCGGGCTACTTCGGCGCCCGGTGTGAATCTTGCGCGGCCGGCTTCTACGGACAACCAGAGCTCCAGGGTGATTATTGTAAACCGTGCAATTGTTCCGGTAACATTGACACCGAGGAGCCCGGCTCGTGTGACTCGGTGAGTGGTGATTGTCTACGATGTCTCAATAACACGTACGGCCAAGCGTGCGCACTGTGTGCCCCCGGCTACTTTGGTGATGCCATCTTACGGAAGAACTGTCAAACGTGCGATTGTGATCCGCGCGGTACGGCACGGTGCGATAGCTACAGTGGACGGTGCGAATGTTTGCCCAATGTCATCGGTGAGAAGTGTGATTCGTGTCTGGAGAATCACTATGGATTCAATTCTGGTCAGGGATGTTCACCATGTGACTGTCATAATGCGTCGGAGAGTACGCAGTGTGACGATGCGACAGGACAGTGCCGGTGTAGGAGTGGTGTCACTGGACGAATGTGTGACCGGTGTGCACCAGGCTTCTGGGATTACACACAGCATGGATGTGTATCGTGTGGCTGCAACACGGAGTACTCACTGGGTTTCGGGTGTAACGCACAAACAGGCCAGTGCGAGTGTCTACCAGGTACAAATATATACATCGGTTCTAGAACTTCATTCATCTAGTACAAGTTCTAGATGTTCTCGATTCTTATATTTCCTCTCTTGCACAGGTGTCATTGGTGAAAAGTGCGACCATTGTCCGTACCGCTGGGTATTGATCTTGAATCAAGGTTGTTTCGAGTGTGACAGCTGTATTCACGACCTGTTGGACACCACGGATAGTCTACGTTCCCTCATCGACCCGGTGATCTCCGAGTTTGACGCTGCCGTCTCCGGTTATTTCACTTCGCGTCGTCTCATCTACATCAACAATACGTACAACGAGTTGAAACCACAAGTGGACGTGTTGGACATCAATCAAACGGACATCCTGGCCCCGATCCTCTCCCGACTGGAGCCCGTCGAACAAGAGTCCAAGAACCTGAATCGTCGGGCGAATTTCTCAATCGATAACAGTGTAAACATCGCACCAGATGCCGAAGAACTACGGAAAGAAGCGTTGAAAGTGTTGAACGATATCAAACAGACATCGATGAAAGCGCTGGGTACCGTGTACGAGATTAACAATTTGAGTTTCGATAATGACGAGGGGCCTGGCATGGAAGAAGCACTGCTGCTGGCGGAGAGAATGTTGATACAGATCAACGAGTATGAGTTCTCGGAACGCGAACAACAGGCCTGGGATCAGATGGAACGTGCAGAGACACTGTTAGAAGGAATGAGTGAGTTCCAAGAGCCGATACTCATTCAGACAGAGGACTGGAAACGACTGAAGGGTGAGATTGAGGCGTTTGACAAGAAGATGGACGATATGGCCAACTACACGACGTATGTGAACGGTAAAGTGGGAGAAGCGGAGACTTTAATTGGTAAACACAGGCGTGACGTGGTTCAAGAGAAAATCAAGGCAATTGAACAAATATCCCAGGATAGCGAGGCGGACTTGCTCAAGTCACATGCGTACATCACTAATGCATCAGCATTGCTCGCTAACGCACATCGTACGGCGAATAAACTGAACTCCAGCGCAGAGGAGTTTGCGCACTTGATGAACGACTTTAATGCAACACTTATAACGGCCGATCATCACGAGGAACTGCTCGACCTTGTGGACGAAGCGCTGAGTCGGGCGCAGAACTTGTCCAAACACGCTGAACTGCTCGATCACATACTGTCAGATACGAGAAACATTTCAGAGAATGCCGTCGGCGCGGCGAACGCATACAAGAACATTGTGAACGCAACAGAGAGTGCTCGACAGGCGGCAGACGAGGCTTTAGACGCGGCAGAACAGACGAATGATATACTAGACGGACTGGAAGATAAAAGTGTAGAGAGTGCCAAGAAAGCTACGGAACTGTTAGATGAAGCAAATGAGATTATGTACACGGCCGAGGGTGATTTGAAACCACAGTTAGAAATAGCAGCGGGTGAAGTGAACGAGATAGCAGTGTTGAGTAATCAGACAGAGAACGAGTACAAGGCGATAGTGGACCGGCTAGATCAATTAGGTGATCAGAATTACGGCGAACGGACAGACGATGCTATAGCCAGCTCGAAGGAAGCGGTGACACGTTCACAGTCTATATCGGATAGTATAGCTGCGATTGTTGATAACATCGAGCAAGATAAACAACTTGCAAAACAATTACAGAAGGACAGCGAAGAGGCGAGACGTAATATTCAACAGACACAGACACAGTTGAACAGTATCAATACAATACTACCGAATATCACGAACCTGATTGACAAACTAGGACCGCAACAAGAACAGTTACAGAACACGTTACAAGGTATGGAGGATAAGATTAAGATGCTCAACAAACAAATAGAGACGGCTCGTGAACTGGCGAACAAGATCAAAGTAGGTGTGACATTCTTCCCGAACACGACGCTACAATTACGGAATCCACCGGATTTAGCGGACCAGTCCACATCGACACATGCTTCCGTGTACTTCAAGACAGACAAACCGAATGGATTCATTATGTACTTGGGTAATGAGAAGGGAACGAAATTGCGTAGAACCAAGACAGACGATTACATGAGTCTGGAGATTGAGAATGGATACCCGGTGTTGACAATGGATATTGGCAACGAACCAGAGAGGATTGTCAATGACAAGTATGTGGCGGATGGACAGTGGTATCAGGCAGTTATTGATCGGTGAGTGTTACTACATACATATATATACCGGGTGTCCCAAGAAATCTGGGACATAGGGAATTAACATGTAAAATTGAAAAAGTTGCGATTACTTCTGTATTATATATTTTAGAGCTCTGAAATTTGGTACAGGTGTAGGTATAGGTTATTCGCATTGATTGGTATTAATTAAAATGATATTAAGGCTCACATTTCTAATAAAAATGCTTTTAAAAAGTAATAATTAAGAGATGTAGCTTATATAACATTTTTGCAAACATTTGTTTACGGCGTTGCTAGCACAACGGTAAGAAGCTTATTTGGTAATTTAAATAATTTATAAATGTAATGGTTCGAATCGCCAATACACTTTAGAGTTTTTTTTTTAATTTTGAAAAAATTTACATAGAATTTCATTTATTTAAAAAATAGGAGTAATTATTTAAAAATTATAAAAAAATTCTAAAGTATATTGGAGATTCGAACCATAACATTTATAAATTATTTAAATTATCAAATAAGCAACTTACCGTTGTGCTAGCAACGCCATGAATTTTTTTTTTGCAAAAATGATATTTAAGATACATCTTTTAATTATTACTTTTTAAAAGCATTTTTATTAGAAATGTGAGCCTCAATATCATTTTAATTAATACCAATCAATGCGAATAATCGATCCCTACACCTGTACCAAATTTCAGAGCTCTAAAATATATAATACAGAAGTAATCGCATTTTTTTCAATTTTACATGTTAATTCCCTATGTCCCAGATTTCTTGGGACACCCGGTATATGTATATTTCATTGTACTGTATCTCAATGTTGTTAAACATTGTTTAAATATGGTGGATTGTTTACAGAACTGGGCCGAATGTAAAATTGACAATTCGTGAACAATTAGACAGTGGCCGTATCCATGATCATGTGAAGGAAGAAGTACTAACCGGACCGAATATCATTTTCAATCTGGACCAAGAACAATCGCGCGTATTCGTGGGTGGCTATCCCGCCTCGTTCGACATCCAGGACACGGTGAAACACTCGAGTTTCGACGGGCAAATGGAGGAGTTGGTTATCGGTGAACAGCCGGTGAGTTTGTGGAACTTTGTGGAGGGAGATCAGAATCACGTGGGCGCCGCACAACGTAACAAGTTACTAACGGTACAACCGTTCACCGGGTACATGTTTGACGGTAACAGTTACGCCATCTTGGATGCGAAATCACATCAGCTCACTGTACGTACGGAAATCGAGATGAAATTCAAGACATCGGCGAACGATGGCCTGTTGTTCCTGGTCGGTAATGTCGCACAACAGGCCGATAATGTTATTGTCAAGTTGGACGATACATTTATGGCTATAGAGATCAGGGATGGCCGTGTGTTGTACCAGTACAACTTGGGTGACGGTGTTGTGAGTATTCACGGTACTAAGGTATGTAATGACGGTGTATGGCATTCGGTGAAAGCCAGCCGAGACGCTCGACGTGGTGTATTGGAGATTGACAATCAGGAAACGTTATCAGGACAATCGACTGGCTCACATAAGACTGTGAATATCGCTAGCTGGATGTTCTTCGGCGGTTTCCCTACCCAACATCCGTACGATACAGTGACAAACGTTGATTTCGACGGATGCATTGATAATGTGACGATAATCAGCACGCCGGTGGATCTGAGCCAGAATATGAAAACGTTCGGTGTACAGCCGGGATGTCCGACTAAGTTCGCTAATCTTGTCAGTTTCGAGACCGACGAACCGGGCTATACACGTCATCCGAATGTCAGTTCAGCGAATTCATTCAAAGTCAGTCTCAAGTTCAAGACACGTTCACCAGATGGCTTGATATTGTACGCGACAGATCGGAGTAGAACGGCGAGTGTGTCTCTGGCGTTAGTTAACAAGACACTGGTGTTTATATCACAAGGATTAGAGTTGCGTACGGCACCGTCGAACAAGTACAATGACAATGAATGGCACGTAGTCACAATCACGCACAACGAACAAGAGTTCCGCATGGATGTGGACGACTGGGAGAGTCGTGTGGACGACCAGCCACCACCACCGTTACACTTTATGTACGGTGACATGTACATTGCAGGTCTGCCGGATGATTTAAGCGTGTCGAAGGGCGCTACGAAGACAAGAAGACCGTTCGCCGGTTGTATCGGTGAAGCGACACTGAACGGAATGATAATTAACTTTGCCGGCGCCACAGAGAAGATCAACGATATCCTGGGCACGTGTATACTGGATATACCGGATCTGCGAGATTACTCTGATCTGCACAAGTTACCGGTGCTAACTAAAGTGGACGATAAGCCACTGGTGGAACGGCAAGAGATCACAGAAGAACCGTATATCGACCTGGACAAACCAAAGCGCGGAGATGGTGGCTTAGACGAAGACTACCACCGTCCAGAAGTGATAACGGAAGCGCCTCTAGTGATTCTACCGGAAACTACACTCGTAGATTCCACGACAACTACAACAGAAGCACCGTTGCCAGAAACAACAACTACAAGTCGTTTTGAAGTGGACCAGCGTCCGGAAATATTCGTCGTCGATGAAGAGGACACGGCAAGTACGGAGATTGAACATGTAACGGAACATGATGTACATGATGAATTTACAACCGAACATCCATCAGTGGCCAGTAAACCCGCCGCCGTGCCGGCAGATCAATGTGCGTTGCCTATGGAACCGGCGGAAGAGGTGAACTTCCGTAACGGATTCCGTTTCGGTACACAGCTGGGTAGTAAGTTAATCTACGAACAGAACCGCGGTCGATACAGACAACAGTACGACTTCTCGATTGACTTCAAGACAACATCACCCGATGGACTGATATTGTATGTGGCCGATGCGAAACATTCACACTTTGTCGGTCTGGTAATGACCGGGGGACGTTTGAAGTACGTGTTCAACTGTGGCGTGGGTGATGTGAAACTAGAGTCCGACCTGACGTACAACGATGGTCTGTGGCACTCGGTCGTGTTCAGTAGGAATCTGACGGACGGCAAGTTAGTGGTGGACGATAAGTTAGTAGCGGAAGGCCAACGTGCGGACAGTGGTAAACATTTAAACATTACACCACCGTACTACATCGGAGCAGTGCCGTCTAATATGACAACGGATGTGAAAGTGAATTTGGTAAGTGGTTCTGGTTCTATAACACTATGTATCACTATCATTATATCAATAATAATTACAGAAATCTTACAATCCATTCAACGGCTGCCTCCGTAACTTCCACATGAATGGTAAACCAATGTTGAACCCTCGTAACGAGGGCGTGATGCCATGTTCGAATAACATCGAGTCGGGTACGTTCTTCGGATCGAAGAACGGCTACATGAAGCTAATGGACCGGTTCAAAGTGGGCACTGAAATCGATATCCAGATGGACATCAAACCAAGAAACATCTCGGGACTGTTGATGTCTGTGTTCGGCAAACGTGACTTCCTGGTGCTACAGATGGTGGACGGCATCATCAAGTTCACGGTGGACAACGGAAAGGGTCCCATTGAAGCCTCGTTCCAACCGCCAACCACGCATTACTTCTGCGATGGCCATTGGCATAGTATCCAGGGTAAGACATTTGATGAAATATGTAGCATGTTTCAGTGTACTGTACAACGTAATGTTACATGGCATTTGGCATTCTTTAATTAACTTTAATCTAACTATAGCTATCAAATCGAAGAACGTCGTGTCGTTATCGGTGGACAAAACATTTGCCGATGCGGGTGTAGGACAGTCACACTCCACAGACACTCGGTACGGCCTCTTCCTCGGCGGCCACCAACATCTGCACAAACGTCTACGTGGTATTCAGACCAAGAACTCGTTTGTCGGATGCATTAAGGACGTACAGTTGAACAATCTGCCGGTGGAGTTGAAACCGGAGATGGCGATGGGTGATGTAATGGTTGGTGTGTGTCCAACGAACTAACTTTATATTCTCAATAAAGATTATTCAAGTGACAAGTTCAATACAGTTTTATTTTCTAATAATGGATTTTCTATTTTTATATACATATGTAGGTATATCGTTTGTAGTAGTTTTGCTTTATTAGTTTATTAGTTACGCTTTTGATAGAAATAAATTTTATTCTTTATTTCAATTGTTGCATTGGTGTGTGCTTATACTGGTTATGGGTTATTTATTTGATAAATTATACCCCTACTATCTACCTAAATCCCAGATGTAATAATACATGTAACATTATTAGTCCGCGTCCATTATATTTAGGTATCATTCCTGTATTCAGATGCATGCACAGTTACATACAGACAGTAATTCATTAGTTCGTTATTAATTCATAGCATCGCAAGCACTGTGATTGACACTTGAATATGTTAAGTAAACATGTTCAATGAATTACAGATCAAAGTGACATTACGATACCACCTCTATCTGAATACGATTAAACTATTAATTAATAATTAGTTCTCCAAATATAAGCTCCTGATCAGTCTGAACTTATATAACAATTATTCACGAAGCATTAAACATGAACTGTTTAACAAGTATTTGCTTAATTCTAAATGCAGTATTATTTGGTAATTGTATAATATCTAAAACGCTTCGTGATTACATTGACAACAAGAACAGATTGCAGAAATATTCTGTCACTAAGCTGGTCGATTATGAGAAGAATCGCAGCACATTTATGGAAGAAAACTTATTTCTTAATTTGAAAGACGCCGTGTCAGTCACTAATATCACGTACATGAAGGGGACAGTGTTAAATGTGAGTGTATATCAGAAAGTTAATCATGAATTCGATTGCAGAATTAGACAAATAAACAATGAAAGTATTGTCGAAGGATATAGCATTAATATCTTGAAAGATTTGCAAGACATATTACATTTCAAGTAAGTGCATATACGTACATACATTATTATGTTCAATTTTGATTCTGATTGACTATCTCGTTTAGAGTTCATTATAATATTATAGAAAACGTTACCAACTTGTCGAATACATCTTTTGAAGAACTGTTATTACATAATAATACTGTAGATTTGATCTTATGTCATCCAAATACTAATAATACGTTAACGAATGTCCTACATCCAACATTGAACAGCAGGTATAGTATGTTTACATGTAAACACGGTGTCGTTTCAAATTTACTATGTTTATACATACAATTTTAGATATGTCTTGATCTATAAGCCAAGTAAACTATCGTTCACTGAAGATATATTCATCTTGACGTTCGCTGGCACGTTATGGTTGTGTTTTATTATTGTGTTGATTGTGCTTGCCATCTTCTTGTGGATATTTACTAGACAGTATCACCGCATGTACGGTTACGCCGAATGGGGTACTGTAGAGATAACATTTTGGGCCTTAGCAACCGCCTGTCAACAAGGTTAGATCAGTGTTATGGTATCATTTTTGCTAAAGCACTAATGACTAAAGTGGTTGTATTTGGCAGGACTTAGCTCCACACCGTATGGATTTGCAAGTCGTCTCGTGGTATTCCTCGGAGCCACATTGGCCTATCTGCTATACACGGGTTTCGCTGCAGGCATAACATCTTTAGTAGCTGTGCAAAACCAAAATTTCGAAATTACGATCGCTGACATAGAACGAATGAAACTAAAAGTAGTATCCTACGGGAGTTTGAATGGTTTGCCAACAAAATATAATTATCTAGTAAGTTATTTCTAGCGTTAACCACACAAATGAAAAAGTTTAATTGTAAATGTTGCAGAGGAATTCATGGGCTGTGTCAGATTTGGAAACGTTTTTCGAACAATTAAGTCAAAAAAAGTCCATAGGTGTTACGTTAAAGATAGTGTTGGATCAGTATTTAACAACGATGAACAGTAATATTGATTATTGTTCATTCGTGATCAGTGTCATTGCAGAATCCAAACTGGCAATGTCTAATTTAGTACCGAAAATGTCACCATACAGAAAGATATTTAATTACTGGTAAATAGTCAACACAATATACATGCATGTAATGCGGCTCATTAAAACAATCAATAGTGTCTCATTTGACGATTCGCTATTATTTCCAATTGTACGTCAAAACATAAAATGGTTGCGTTCTAATTGGCTTTGCTTATACATATTCACTCATTTTGACAACAACCGTTCATCTATAGACATGGATTTGTAAATAATTATATTCTAATTCAGCGAATGAATGAATGAATGTATATAAATGTAAGTATTGTTTCAGGTTATTGCGTAAGGATGAGCCTTCACTACGTAAGTACGACGTACCGCAGGCGCGGAGCAACTTGTGTTACACTTCTTCTGGTTACTCGAGCGCCAGACTGGAACATGTCAGGTCGGCTATCGCTGTACTGTTGGTAGGCATGATAGTGAGCTTCGTGTTTCTTGTCGGCGAGTGTATATGGAATGGATACAAGCATCGTAAACAGACCCGGCGACAATTACAAACTGTACCAAATCACAAGTAACATATCGAAATATACGTATGTACTGTACATACACAACTGTTTAAGATATTAAAAATTATTTATTTTCTTCACAGCAATATACAAATAATATATATATATATATATATATATATATATATATATATATATATATATATATATATATATATATATAAATGCATTATTAGAACATACATACATATTGTAGTGTTTTTAAATGCAACCATTACACGCACAGAATATTTATGTACAACATTATGTAGTAAATAATTATATCTATAAAAATGAAACATACACACACACACATATATGAATCACCATACCCAGTTACCAAGAATTACACACTCACAGACACACATAGCAAGTATGTCTAAAGAAATAAATAGCAAAGTTATAGGAATAATACACAAACATCCATACACATACGTACGTAACATATTAACAAAACATTAATTTTAATAATAATAATAATAGTAGGAGTATTAACTATATTTTAATATAGTTATTAGTTAGTAACTGACTAGTTTTTAATGATGTATTTCCAAAAAATGCCTGAAACATATCGAGACACATATGTATTTCAAAATCAAAAGTACGTAGTATATACAGTACTTGAATAAAAACATTTCACAAATTACTCTAAGAATATGTTGATTTTGAAACACACGTACTTATATCTTGCTTAAAAACATAATTATTTGACTTTGGATTCAGGAACAAATTAATTTATTAATTAAAATCCAAAAACAATAATAATGAGATCATCACTGCAATACATACACACCAAGTATAGAAAATCAAACAAACAAAAAATATTCATAATACAAATAATAATCGTAGAAACTATGAAATGCCTCTAAGGTTAAACCAAATTGTAACAAGTATGAATGTTATAACTTATTAACTAATTATTATTTATATACACACACACACGTACGTATAATTACTGTGTCAGTATTTGTATAATGTACGTAGAAGCACAAATATTCACAATGAACTCCATATTGCAAATATTGTAGTAGTTTAGTTTCACACTGTATACAAGTATACAAGTCTCGTCTGGTATGACCACCAGACGAGACTTGTTTGGAAGTTGTGATTTATAGTGTGCCCAGAGAATGCACGATTCAAACTATGTTTTAGTCGAATTCAACAGTGCTGTGCACTAGCATCATCCATGTCGAAACAGTAGTGCTGAATTCAACACGAATATCGTAAGTACTATATACATACGTACAGTCTGTCTTTTCTCTAGTAATTTTGGCATCTCTTGCATTCATGAAAGGAATGTAGTTCGTCAGACCGGCCATAAATATGGTAGCCTTTAACGATTCATAATTACATTAATACTATATAATTGAAAACTACTCGTACAGTATTTGTTCGTTTGTATTATTTGTATGTATAAAGTGGAACAACAGTGGATTTTCCATGGCGAGAAATAAAAGATCCAGTCAGTCAAAGTCACTATTCACCGGCCAATATCGATTGCAAGACGTTGTTGTTGTTGTTGTTGCTGTTGGCAGGATTTTGGATTATGTTTTGTTAGTTGTACTGATTTGTGTCGCCCGCCGTTGAATGTGTTGTTCTTTGCATGTGTGAATATTGTTGAGTGTATATACGTTTAGTATACGTGTCATGTTGGCAGGTTTATAGGTTATGTTTGTTATATGCAATATATAGTTCGATTACTCTATGCCGTGTGCAAATATCATGACAAGACCCGGCTCCACCATCATATCCTCGCCCATGTGTGAATTGTCACAGTGTAACACGAGCACCGCCTGTTTACCGGGCACACGTTTACACACGTAGTTCTCGTACTGACGTCGGTTGTTCTGTCGCGTCTCCAGCGAGGACAAGCCCGGCGGCCATCGTCGCTCGTGACAGTTCTCCATGAGATCGTCTATGATGTGTGACGGACAACCAGACTCGCTTAGAGTACGTTTAATCATACGCTAGATTAAGATGATCAGAGAGATGATGATGATGCAATGATATTGTTAACACATACATATCTATCTATCTATCTATCTATCTATCTATATATATATATGTACCTGTAATACTTCATCCGGTGTTGATATCATACCACCCCAACGTGTTACTCGTGCCCGGGTCAATGAGTTACTCCAACGTGCCACCTCGTCCCGTTCCATCTGGTCGGCGATGGCCCGCATCGCCGGATTGGATATCCGCATGGCTCTCATGAAATCCTGCTCATATAAACACACAAACATAACCAAACATACAACAAACATTCACAATTTGACACTATGTATCGTTACTTTTAACAATTGTAACTCGCGTTTCTGTTCGCTGATTGTGAACCGTTGTTCCGTCAGCTCTTGTTGGAATTCACTGAGTTTCTGCTGTTGTGACTGGATGAGTGATCGTAACTCTCGTACACAATTGTGTTCCTTCAGTTCGTCCTTGGGAATGATCAGACCGCAGCCCTGTTCGCACGGTAGTGGTCGCTTAGGATTGTATTCACATTCGACGACGTGTGCAGCGAGCGAGTCAAGTTTCAACACCATTTGACAGCCGTACGAAACGTTATCACACGCAATACAAAGCCTGTAATGTACATAGAAACAGTCAGTGGCAGTGTTTCTAGAACTAAATCAAGTATGTATCATTGTACCTTGATAACAAGTTCCGTAATATTCGCGGTACAGGCCGTAATTGTGCAGAAGTTATGGGTTGTCTATCCACAGGGCATGTAGGTTGCCGAGAGATCCATTCCTGAATACACGCTCGACAAAATGCATGTTCGCAAACCGGTGCCTGTCGAACCAAGCCATATTTCACACACAATGCACCACGAATTTTGCAAAAAACAAATCCACTTTTTTATTAAGTTGGTCAATCACCTTTGTGCATTAATTACTTTACCTGTAGCGGTTCTTCTAATACCCCAGAGCAAATTGTACACACCAACTCTTCATCCACTTCACCCTGAAACCGATTCAACTCGAACCCCATGTTACTCCGACTGTAAATATGGCAAAAATTTGGATTTATCAACAAAATTGACAGATATTCCCCCAATGTTTTGATTCGTTTTAATTGCTTCGAGTGTCATCTGCATGATTTCGAAAAGAAGTGTCTGACTGTGTCGGTAAAGAATGTCTGTATACTTACCGATTTGGATATTGAAACAGGAATACATTTGAAAATACGATTTTGATTTTGACAGTTAATCAACAAACAACAGATTTCATTCTAATTGACGTACATATATTCAGATTTTTACAGTTTCTGCACAAACTATATTTTTGATTTAATTATATAATATTATTTTTGTATACTAATATCGAGAAGTTTGTGGCAAACCTTGTAATACACTTCAATTACCTACAGTTGGTAATAGCAGTGAATTTTCAGTTGTTTTTGCAAATAGTCGAAGTTGACATTTTTAGATATTTATCTCTGGTTGACATAAGTGTATAATTTTGCCAAATTTTGCATTCGTAGTTTTATTCAATTTTAGTTGACCAAAAACAATATTTATAATCGTTTAAGATTTGTTATCATTAAAATGGGTGACATAAAATCATTCCTGCACATTTGGTGCGCAAAAAATAAATCTGAAGTGACGTTTGATGTTAGATCCACCGGTAAGATCAATTTAAGTACAAATACATATTTTCAAATGTATCATACTCTCGTCAGTATTTAACTTGAAAGCCTCGTTCCATGCGACTATAATTCCACTCCATGTTATTTCTTTACAAACTAATTGAATAATAATTATGCCAGGTCCTAAGCATCGTCAGAGGTTCTTGTGTGAAGTACGTGTAGATAAATTCGATTATATTGGTGTGGGGAATTCGACAAATAAGAAAGATGCTCAGAGTAACGCTTCCAAGGATTTCGTAAGTTATCTAGTACGACAGAAGCATGTCGCTGATAGTGATGTACCTGGTGACTTGGTGGGTGTTGTGCCGGATACTACATCAGAGGCTAGTGGAGGTGGAGGTGGAGGAGCCCCGACAGATGAAGGTAGGGTAGTGTAGTAGTGTTATTAACAATAATTACACGTACGTACATATATGTAAGTTCATATGTATATATACAACAATACATTGTATTATAAAGGTTCCACACAATATAGCTCAGCTCAACGGCCCGTGTTTCAAGAAGGCATGGGTCCGAATGAGCTGGGTGAAGCGTACCGGCCATACCGTGATGGAAATCAGACGGGTCCATGGGACTACAAGGATCGTATGCAGCAGGTCAAGATGGAAGAGGCGGAAGATTTAGATGTAAATGCCGGCATACACGGCAATTGGACGGTGGAGAATGCTAAATCAAAATTGCATCAGTTCTTACAGTCTAGTAGAATTAATGCAGACTATAAGTACACGTCTGTAGGGCCAAGTCATACCAGGTATATAAATAATGATCATGTATGTATGTATGCAGTGCACAGTTGTTACAATGATATGACCTAAATGTATTTATAATATCGCCAGTTGAAAAAACTATGTTTGTGGCCTGCCCTGTAAACATTCAGTCTCTACGTGTTTACACAGTAGGCCGTGTTATGTATAATGAGTTTGTGAACGGATTGATTAGTGCGTTTATTACGTGAATGTTGTTGTGTGTAATGATCGCACTAAAGCCGCACACACACACACAAGTTGGAACACAAACAGAGAGCCACATACGGGACGGACAGAGTTCAGCTGCGAATTATATTTGTTTATATATATATGACGACCTTCTCGATTACAGTGTATACAATCCGGTACACTGTTACCGAGAAGGTTGTGTGAATGTTTGTACAATATGGTTAAAACATATAATGATGGTTACTGTTGCTGGATTCTCTGTTCGTCATGCATATATGTGTGTGTCTCTGTTGTAGGTCCATAAGTACTGCACGTCTCATCGTACATACACGTTCAAATATCTAACCAAAATTACAAGGTATAATTAAAAGTATATATATATACAGTGCGAATAACGTAAGACTATACATTGGCGACTTTATTTTAGCTTTAATCAATTTGCCCATGTCAGTAACAACTGAAATTACAATGACGTTTGTTTTGGTAAATGTCACTATTTTCAATATTGTGTTACTGGTGGTGTTACTGATATCTCACGAGTTTGCGTAATAATTAGTGCAAAAAATGTACATCACAGAAGAAAAGTTTAAGATGTATTCCTGGTATTTAGAAGGGGCGTCTTTGCGAGAAATTTCTGATTATTTCAGCTTTGAATTCCCGGGCAGGGCCCATCACATGTCATCAAACGATGACAAATTTAGTTATCACCCCCAAGTGATTTTGGAAATGTACTGATACCAATTACAATTTCAGTACTTTTAATTCAATAACATGTAATAGATTTAATAAAATATTGGAATAAATTCTGTAAATGATTTAAATAAATATAGTAGTCTGTGGACTGGTGTCTAATTTTACATTATTCAACCATAATAAATTGGAGTTTTTGTATGATATCACCATGGTAACATTAAGTAAATGCCCTATGTCTAATTTTAAATTATTCAACGAGTTGATACTAGCATGGGCAAATTGATTAACGCTAAAATAAAGTTGCCAATGTATAGCCTTACATTATTCGCACTGTATATATCTATAAATTGTTATATGTATAATTGTAAATGGTAACTAAAATATGATCATCTATATACATATGTGTGTGTGTGTGTAGGAGTTTCGTAGCAGAAATGAGTTTCTACGTACAGAAACTTGGCCGTACGATATACGGACGTGACACAGGCTCCAACAAGCAATCGGCGAGTAAATCCTGTGCACTGTCCATTGTACGACAATTGTTTCATCTCGGTGTGATAGAAGCGTTCAGTGGAACATTGAAGAAAGAGCGTCCCGGTAACGAAATGAAACCGTACGATGTGGTTGTAGCACCTGCACTAGTTACCGAGTTGAACGACTGTCTGCAAAGTTTGAATGTAAACCCGGTGCAAGTGGTCACGTCGGAGACGAAACAACCGATATCACTGTTGTGTAACCAGGTTAGAATATAAAGTAAACTACAAAAAGGAACAGTTATTGTTAATGTAATATACGAACATATGTACATATGTACGTACTGTAATATTAGTGATGCTGTTTACTATACACCTGTGTTTTATTAGGTTATCGACGACTTTCTCGCTAGTAAACCACAAGAGGCAGGCGTTGTGCCCTGGTCACCGCCACAACCAAACTGGAATCCGTGGAGCGGGTGTAACATAGACGAAGGTCCGCTCGCCTCCATGTCACTGGAAACCTTCAGTGAACAGTTGCTGAGTGATTCACGGAACAAGTTGCAGAACTGCGCCGATATACAAGCGAGCAACAAACAACGTCACACGCTACCGGTAGCCGCGATGCGTGGCCCCATCATGGAAGCGATCAATGACAATCCGGTGGTGATCATACGCGGTAACACCGGCTGTGGTAAGACAACGCAGGTGTGTCAGTTCATACTGGACGATTACATTGCGAGTGGACAGGGCGCGTGGTGTAACATTGTTGTCACCCAACCACGTCGTATATCTGCCGTGTCCGTATCGGAACGTGTCGCAACGGAACGCTGTGAAACGATCGGTCAGAGTGTCGGTTACAGTGTACGCTTCGAGTCCGTGCTACCGCGACCGTACGCCTCCGTACTGTTCTGTACGGTCGGCGTGCTGCTGCGCAAACTAGAGGCGGGACTGCGCGGCGTCAGTCACGTGATCGTCGACGAGATACACGAGCGTGATGTGAACAGTGACTTTATCATGGTGGTACTGCGCGATATGATACATTCGTATCCGGATCTGCGGGTGATACTCATGTCGGCAACAATCGACACCACACTGTTCTCCAAGTACTTTAACGATAGTCCCGTGGTAGAGATAGCGGGCGACGCGTTCCCCGTGCAGCAGTACTTCCTGGAGGATTGCGTCGAGATGACAAAGTTCGTACCGACAGAGGATGGTGGTAGGAAGCGGAAGAGCGAGGAAGATGATGACACAATGCAAGCGCCAGGCGATGAACCAGAGGAGAATTTGAATAAAGTGAGTTATAGGTGATCGTATTAGTTCGTTGATTAACAGTGCAGTGATGTGATGTGTACATGTTGTGTAGATTATCAAAGGCACCTACAGCCCACAGACCCGTAACGTTCTGTCTCGTCTCAGCGAGAAGGAAACCAGTTTCCAGTTGATAGAAGCACTGTTGAAGTACATACAGAATCTAGGTATACCCGGTGCTGTGTTGGTGTTCCTGCCTGGTTGGAGCATCATTTTCGCCATGTTACGTCACCTGCAGCAGCATCCGTTCTTCGGTAACGATAGATTCTGTATTCTGCCGTTGCATTCACAATTGCCTCGGGAGGATCAGAAGCGAGTGTTTGCACCCGTGGGCCAAGGTGTCACCAAGGTAGATGAAACCCCATTATTATTATTATTAGTATTATTAATTGTTCTCTATATTCTTATTGTATATATGTATGTGTGTGTGTGTGTCTGATGTGCAGATTATATTATCGACTAATATCGCTGAGACATCAATTACGATTGACGATGTAGTATTCGTGGTCGACAGTTGTAAAGCCAGAATGAAACTGTTCACGTCCCATAACAATATGACTAGTTATGCCACAGTGTGGGCGTCACGTACTAACCTGGAACAACGTAAAGGCCGTGCAGGTCGTGTCCGGCCCGGCTTCTGTTTCCATCTGTGTTCACGTGCCCGCTTCGAGAAGCTAGATGAACACATGACACCGGAAATGTTCCGTACACCACTGCATGAACTGGCATTAAGTATTAAACTGTTGAGACTGGGATCTATCGGACAGTTTCTCAGTAAAGCAATCGAACCGCCGCCACTAGACGCCGTTATAGAAGCCGAAGTACTGTTACGTGAAATGAAATGTCTGGACAAAAATGACGAACTAACACCACTAGGACGTATCGTGGCCAAGCTACCGATAGAACCGCGTCTCGGTAAGATGATGGTGCTCGGTTGTCTGTTCATGTGCGGCGATGCACTGGCTACCATGGCCGCCAACTCGTCCACGTTCCCCGAGATCTTCACACTGGACGGTGGCCGTCGGCGTCTCAGCTATCATCAGATAGCACTTGCGGGTACCCGTCACTCGGATCACGTGGCAATGTTACAAGCTTTTGAGGTAGGTCAGTCGGTCGGTCGGTCGTTACGTACAACTATCACACATATTTCAACATGTTGTAGTTATGGGAACAAGCCAGACAAGGTGGCGAGGATGCCGAGGTGGGATTCTGTGAGTACAAGGGTCTGAATATGTCCACACTCCGTGTTACGTGGGAGGCGAAACACCAGTTGCAAGATATACTGTTGAGTATCGGTTTCCCCGAGGAGACGATGGTACCGCAGCATCTGGATATCGTCGGTCCGGATGCCAAGTTGGATATGATCATGGCTCTGATGTGTATGGGCCTGTATCCTAACGTCTGTTTCCACCAGGGTAAACGGAAGGTAGGTGGTGGATACATATATATACATATATATTACCTGGTGGGCTACTACATCAACAACATTCATACGTAATTATCCAGGTGCTAACGACTGAAAGTAAAGCGGCCCTGATCCACAAGACTTCTGTCAACTGTTCCAACCAGGAGATCACATTCCCGTATCCGTTCTTCGTGTTCGCGGAGAAGTTACGTACGCGCGCCGTCAATTGTAAACAAACGACCATGGTCACACCCATTCACCTGCTGCTGTTCGGTTCACGAAAAGTCGAATGGGTGGACGGTGTGGTACGGCTGGATAACTGGATCAATCTGAACTTGAATCCAACGGTTGCCGCGCAGATAGTCAGCCTGCGGCCGGCCCTGGAGAGTCTAGTGATCCGAGCGGCTAAAGAACCGGAACAAGTGTTGGAGTTGAGTGCACTCGATATGAAGGTGATAGCGGTGATCAGGGAACTGTGCAAACTAGACGCGGGACGTTACCAGTTGGAAGTAGTACCGGCCAGTACCGTGCCACGGCGGATGATGTCCCGGCGACCACCACGGGGACACTCGCTCGCCATCGGCGGCGGCGGTGCATCGTCGTACAAGTACAGTTGCGGAGACGGCAACAGCTGGACGCATAATCGCACTGGATTCGCCAACGGAGCCGGCAATCACAGAGCAGGTAGAGCTGGTTCATATGGCGGCCGTGGAGGCGGCGGGTACGGTGGTCGGGGTGAGTTTAGAGGCGGCTACAGAGGCCGCACAGGCGCCAGAGGATGGAATCGAGCCGGATATTAACTTTAATCATTTACTTTATTTATAATTAACGTACATTGTTTGTGATACATATACAGTACGTACGTATATTTCTATGTATATATATATATATATATATATATATATATATATGTATATGGTGATAAATACATCAACCAGTACACATGTTGTGTTACCTGCTTCCGTCTGAACGTACATATGACAGTAACCATCTCCTCTACGTCTACAGTCCATTAACCAACATGTGCACACACACACACAGTTAAATAGTTAAATAATGCGATATTGTCATTAGTAAACGAGAAAAAAATTATTTTGTGTTCGTCCGTTCCTCGATTTGTACCAAAAATTGACTTTTCTTCAATTAATTGATGGTTGATCAAAAAATAAAATATCCACGATTGTAGAGGACAGTTTTTGCTATAAGTGTGCTGCAAAAAATATTCAATATTTATCCTGTGAAGAGAATCTTATCCGAAACGGAATTGATAAATTAGTAATATTCAAACATTTATTTCTTAATATAGACAAATGGTATGAAATAAATAAATTGCGGGATAGTACATTCATAATCCTTTTTAATGATGTAGAAAAAATCAGATCTCTTAATAGCTGCATTAAAGAAATATTTGATTTTAAAACTGTCGTTTTTAAGTGGCATACAGCGATCCCGGGGCCTTAAAAAAATTATCCATTGCTGTAGTGGTTCACTTTCTACAAACAATATATTTTTTTTGAAACAATATTCGTGCTAGTATCGGCGTCTTATCAAAAACGCGAAACTGTCCTATGCTGCCCTATGTTAAATTTAGTTCCAGAAAAATGCACCACGTGGCGTAGTGACCTTTTACTTGTTACAGTGGCTATATTAAGGCTGTCGTTTACCTAAATGAAAAAGCGTTAAATTTTAAGAAATCGGCTGAAAATTATTGTTCCCGTTCTGACCTTAATAATAGAACGTTTTTGGTGGACGATATCTCAATGAATTGGTTTTTTTATACGCTATGGACAAGTCTTTTTATTTTTTATATATTATTTATAATTTCCAGGAAATTTTAGGTTTTCTCTAAAAAACGAAAGGTTTGTAACATGAAAACCGTAACATATATAAAAAAATTAAAAAGACTTGTCCATAGCGTAGAACAAAACGAATTCATTAACATATTGACAGGAAAAACAGTCAGTTGGTATTTGTAAAACGGAGCTAAAACCATTTTGATATCAGAAGTTTTTAAATATATTTTTTCTATTTTCATTTTTTACGCCTTATGAGATGCAACCAACATTACAGTTTTATACCTGCTTCGAAAGGTTTTGAGTGTTTATGAAGTTATGATAATAAAACTTAGATATTCAATGGAATTGTATAATATACTTTTGGGTCAGGATTTACACTGTTGCATTCATTTAATTTTTAGTAAAACGAGTTTCCCGATATCTCTTCTACCGCAATATTCTTTATCAGATTGTTTCAACAAATTTGCTCAATGACTGCAGACCAGATATTATGTGTAACACTGTCAAGAATGAGTATTATTTATCAATAGTATATATATATATTCATGTATTTATTTGACGAGGAAAGTCAACAGTTACCCAATGACAGGCTTCCACATATGTACACATGAATAGAGCATAATGATACATATTACAATTATTTATAAATAATTATATAGTACAACAATTAAATATCAATAACTGGTTTCGAAGAAGTTAAGTTTACAAGTTTTTTATATTGAAATAACGACAAATAAAATATGTCCAAGTGCTGGAAATTATTGTTATAGTTAGACATAATTAATAGGGGAGAATAATCTATCCTAAGACAAAAATACATTTCTCACTTCCAACCCACGTGATTTTCTGCGATCAACTAATTCTGGGAGTAAACATTTTAAATAAAACATTTTTAATTTATCTTCCATGTTTTCCTAATATTTGGCGAAAATTTAATCTCATATTCCCAAGTACATATATAATTTTGTGAATATTACGCAGAAAGGTAATTAGTTCGAAATCTAATAGTTTTTAAAATATTTTAAAAGTCGTGTTCATTTGATACAGTTTACTATTGTAATTTATATAAGAACCTTTCGAAAAGTGTGTACCGAATAATCAGGCAACGTTGCAGAGAGAATTATTCCTTCGATGTATTGTCAGAATATTTGTATGGACCTGTTTTATAAACAGCCATGTTTAAATGATTTATGATGGGGTAAGGGTCTACTCGGAATTGAAAAAAAGTGTTACTTGGGTTGCGTTCATTTGAAATGTAGGCGCTTTAATATATTTCAGATACGAAATAAAATTTAGGTAAACGACAGCCTTAAGATGTTTCATTTTAGACTAACCGAGGCAAAATAGGAGATAACTAAATAAAAATATTGCAGAATGTACAGAATTAACTTCTGCATCTAAGACAGTAATGAGATTTAATTTTTTGATAATACGTAACTAAAAAAAAAAGTTTTAAGTTTCTTGAAAATATATGATATTAGTCCATATTTTTTATTTTTAACTAAGGTATGTTTTTGTGACATATTTAAAAAAAATCTGATTATGTCTAAATGAGACGAAACATGTTGTAATGGAATATTTATTTCAATGAAAGTAATATAATGAATTAATATTTTGTAATGTAATTACATGTTTTATAAGAACAGCTATTGAATTGAAACAAATATACAAACTGTAACACATTGTAACTCAAAAAGTTTGTGTTTTGCGAATTTAGTTTTGAGAATGTACAGTAGACTTTCGATTATCGGTGCACGGTTGAACCGCAATTCTGGAGCAACAAAGCGATTCTCTGCTTTACGATAAATTGGTGAAATTAAGAGAAACCAGAAGGAAGAAAGAATACATGTCATTAAACATTTGTAGTTTTTGTTGTTCATTTATATATCTTCTATTTGTGTACAGTAGTATGTGTACTTTGTTTATCCACTGTTTTTGATTATCTGCGCCGAGTCTCGCCACCATTATCACGGATAATCGAGTCTACTGTAATGCAGATTATTGTTTTAATGTCAGATTATAAGATAGCTAATTCAAAATTAAGGAGTTTTAGAAATTTAAAATTTAGAGGTTGTAATATTATTAAATATAGCAGATATATATATATATATATATATATATATATATATATATATATATATATAGATTTATATATATATATATATATATATATATATATATATATATATATATATATATATATATACAGTAAACTTCGCTTATAACGAACCTCAAGGGACCGACGAAAATAGTTCGCTATAAGCGAAGTTCGTAATAAACGATAAACATCAGAAGTTCATTATTTTCATTAATGCATAGGTATATGTTTAAAGTAGGTACATAATATGAAGAACTATTTTGCAAAACTAGATAAATCCAGATTTGTTCAAAATTGGGTTGGATATTGTTTTGTAATACATATACATATGTAAATCGTTTATTTTACTTTTGTCTATAATTATTATTATTTTATTTATTTAAAGTAAGAGCTTTACGTGTTTTCTTCGAAATTGCGGAACTCATAATTGTACTTCTTTAACACATTAAATACAGTGAACAGGGCCGGACAGGCCATGTGGAGCATGCTGAAATTTACGCATGAGCCGTTCCAATCGCGGAAAGGTCCGAATTTTTTTTTTATATAATTAACCACATATACACAAGAACCGCAAGAACTGGTACCGTGACCCTACATATGCGGAGTTGAAAGATTTCGAGGAATCTCTTGATTATTTTGTAAAATGCCGTTTTAAGTTCGTTATAACTGAAAACTTTTGCGATTATAACAAAAATTAATGTTCGTTATACCCGAAAATTCTTTATAAGCGGGTTCGTTATAAGCGAAGTTTACTGTATATATATATATACAGGCTGTTAATACTAAGTTGTAACACCCGAAAATGGCAGTCAGAACTCATTGAAAGAAACAACTTCTCTTAGTTAAAATTTTTTATTTAGAGCCCCAGTTCATAGTTATTGGCGTTTCTTTGTTTTTCGAAAAATCGTCATTACTCCCTTATTTGAATAAATAAAATAATAAATAAAAATAAAT